>VZSV01000014.1:7958717-8038349 GCA_013398735.1 Nothocercus julius
AAGAAAAGAAAAGAAAAGAAAAGAAAAGAAAAGAAAAGAAAAGAAAAGAAAAGAAAAGAAAAGAAAAGAAAAGAAAAGAAAAGAAAAGAAAAGAAAAAGAAAAGAAAAGAAAAGAAAAGAAAAGAAAAGAAAAAGAAAAGAAAAGAAAAGAAAAAGAAAAGAAAAGAAAAGATAAAAAGAACAGTGAGAGAAAAAAGTAAAAACAACCAAAACCTAGAGCTCAACCAATCAATTGAGTACTCTTCCCCAGGAACCAATGAACCAATAGTAGTATAAATCAAGAGTTTATAATAAAAAGACTAATGATCCTTTCCCCAAAAAATCAATAGTACACCCAAACACATTTTAACCAATGAAGTAAGATTTTGCAATGATGAGGAGTCCAAAATAATGCTCAGATGAACCAGATAGTTAAATCTGTGGTTTTCTACACTCCCCTTCATTTTCCCTTTCTTACATGTCCCTCCCGGTTTGCATCAGACCAATTAATATCTTTCCTTCCCTAACAGCTCTCTAGATAATTCACAGAAGCATTTGTCTGTGTGGCCTAGCATTAAACAGAAACTATTAAACAGTCAACTCCTATCTCTTCTATAAAATTAATGTCATTTTAACTCCTACGATGCCTTGCTGTTATGTCATATGCAAATGAGGTATTTCAAAGGAGTTGCAAGGTATTTGTCTCTACTCAGGAGCATGTTCTCCTGATTTAAACCAGGATGCAGGAAGCTCGTTTTGCTATACTTATGGGAACTATTCTCTTATTTGATAATTTTAGCCTTACGAAGGCTAAGTGGAAATCACAAGGAAAATCCAGTCATCTTTATATAATTTATCTATTTATAGTTCATCTTTATAATAAAGTGAGCTGAAGTTTTGGGGTCTTGGATATATTCACATCATTTTATGATTTGCTGTGAAAACATACATGAACGCGACCTGAGGAAAAGTTGGCTAGGAGAAGAAGGAGGAGGGGATGGAACTCTGTGCCTGATGAGTGTACTTTATAGTGATTTAATACTGAATCCTTCCACTTTTGCTAACATGAGTTTATTCTTGGAGGTCTAATCTCATGAGCACTCACTCACCTCTATAAGTAACAGTATTCAGGGTCCCATGATATTCTGTTACAATGATTAAGAGCCTCCAGTAAATTTGTTCTAAAGCTATGTGATGCGTCGGGAGCACTTTGATCAAACCACAGCTCATCCTCCATGGTCTCATTAATTATGTGACTCCAATCGCCATTCAGCACGGTTGTGCTTGGCAAGTGTGGCCGGGTCCCCTTTCATCTCAAGGGCACCATTTTCTGTCAAAAACACTGAGGTGGTATCAGAACGTTTGACATTGACCTATCAGCCAGAGTGAACCTCTGACGGGGGACGTAGCTGCCGGTGTCTCTGTTTCTGGGCAGGTTTCAGTAAATCTGTGATGCTAATGCTAATGCCATGGACCAAGAGCAGGTTAACACTGCACTTACATGTCTATACCTGCGCTTTAACCCTAATATGTTTTCCCTTTTCTGTCCCAGGACTCTGTAACTTGTATAGTCCCCTTTATTACTGTTTTTGAATTCCAGCTTGCTTGCAGCCAGCAGAATAAATAAATCTGCTAAATGCAGAGCAATCATTTTCCTCCTTGTGGGCAACACGGCATTTCCAGAGCTTAATTCACTCAGCCTGCTAAAGCGTTTTTCACTTCACTTCCCCAGATGTAGCCAATGTCTGTGTGGTCCGTGCTGACCATGCAGCAGGGTACAGGGCAGATGGGAGGAATGCAGGGATGCTAAGGAGGAAGATTTCCTACAGCTTGTTTAGTCACATTTGGAGTAACTCTGCAGGTGTGCTACAAGGTCATCATCCTGCTGCTTTATGAAAAGAAAATATGAGGTGCTCGTGCATGAATAATCTTTATTAAAAAAAAAAAAAAAAGTCAAGAGACAACTGTCCAAATAACCTGCTGATCCAGAGGATACTGACCTCCAGCTGATAACTAACATAGTGAACTGTGGGGCTTTAGCATTAACAAATTCATTAGCAGAGTCTTCCTTGCAAATTAACATCGCTGTTCCACAGATGGGAAATTATGACAGAACAATGAAGGAATTTTACTCTCTCTGTGACTTCCAAACCTCAGATGAGAATAAGTCTCTTGTTTTTTCACAGTTTATTCCACTCTTCAACACCCCAGAAATTACTGATTTGCCAGCAAACAGACTGGAGGAAGGCAATAGCAGCAACAGTACATTTAGTTCAGCAGAGTTAGATTTCCACCTCCCAAAGGTGAGACTTTGGTGTGTGGAGAAAGCACAATGTCCTGTTGCACAAAGACAAAATCAACCTTAGTGTCTTTCAAATT
Source organism: Nothocercus julius (assembly GCA_013398735.1). NCBI lineage: Eukaryota > Metazoa > Chordata > Aves > Tinamiformes > Tinamidae > Nothocercus > Nothocercus julius. The sequence continues at coordinate 7,961,076 of VZSV01000014.1, forward strand.
TGGTAATAAATGAGCAAACACTGCCACGCGACATTTATCTGTTAGCATTGACAGTTGTTAAAGACCACGTAGCAGCCTATAATGTATATGAAGTCATTGACCTCATGTGTGTTTATATTTAGGTTAAACAATTATATTGTTTTTATAAGCGAAAACTGTTTCTGGAAACAATAGGCCAAATTGCTTTTTCTTGCTAAAAACAATGATGCAATAATGCCAGTACCAACAATTTTTATTACAGAATCAGCTAACTGAAAACACAAGGCACTTTAACAACTTATATCTTACAAAGCACTCCAATACATGCTGATGCTGTTTTGCTTTGTTTGCTAGTCAAGATGGGTAAAAGCAATTTGTATTTTGTATTTTGCTCATTATGGTACTTAGGATTCCTCCTGCTTTCCTTTCTCTTTTATGAGAGCCAGAATTGAAAGCCTCGTTTCTTATGCTTTTTTCCACCCTACACCCACCCCCCCACTATCAGAAACAGTTTGATGAGGTCACAGTCAGATGAAGGGAGGAAGACAAATCCTTCTGGGATGTGCAAAAGGGCAAAAGGAAAAAGGAAGGGAATTCCAAGGAGAAAGAGATAGAAAATACAATTCTTGTCAACAGAAAGAAGCAAGTGATCCCAAAATTTGGAGACTGCACAGTCACAGTCACCACACCAAACACATCTTGAATAATGTCAGGAGCCATCCCATCAAAAAACATTTCAAAGATACAACTATAGAATAGGAATGCGTATTTGAGACTTGTTTCAATAGCTAATATTATGGCAAGCACAATCAATTCAGATATATTGAACCTGGGACTGTAAAAAAGAACAAGAAGGAGGAGGATTGCCTTTTGCCATTTAGAGGCAGTTTAAAATAAACAAAGTCTTTGAGTTTTCAGTGTTGCTGACAGCTTAGAGATTCTCTAGATGTGGAGAAATTGCAGCATACTGAGAGCATACATTCACTTTATATTTAGGTTTTAAATGTATCATTGCTACTGAAATGTTAATCTCTCAGAAGAAAAAAAAAGATTTTTATAAATGTAAAAATTAAGTTTTTGTGATTGGCACAATAATGAAATATACAGTATTCCTTGTTGTCCTTACCTTTGAACTGCAGGTGACTGTATAGCAATGTTACAGGACAGAGATACACTTGTGAAATATTCACGAGCTGATGTCTTTGCAGCCCCATGGGACCTGTGAAGAGCTCTTTTTTCCCCCACATCTCTCTCTCAGACTTTAAATAATGAGCAGCAGAAAAGGTATGAGACAACATGTCTGTGTGTCTCCTTTGAAATCTTTTCTTACATTACCTTGTTATCTGTGCTCAAGAGCAGCAGGTATTCCAGCAGTTCAGAGCGTATCCACAGCAAAAACACCCAGCAAAACAGTGCCAGTAGACACCTTTTGGTTCCAGATCCAGTAGGCAAAACACATATCGGTGCATGAAAGTGAGTGGTGGCAGGGCTGGATGTTGTGAGGGAGAATTTTTGCCAAAATAATGATTTAGAAAAACAGGTATTGATTTTCCATCCTAGAAAGCCACCTAATGCACTCTTCCCTCGTATGCTCACAAAATGTCTCTGTATGGGAAGTTACAAAACTTGGTTCATGCTGCAGCTTGGATCAAAACTGGACCATCTGAGACAGATTAGCGTGTCAGAGGATTTGGTTCATTCTTCTCAGTTTAGCCCTCAGTGGAAACTGCTGAGAAGCTCAGCTCAAGATCTGAATTTGCAGTTTCTCCTGTGCTGCCCTACAGTGTGCACTAGTCTGAACCCAGCATAAGGTCTGTACAGGCTGGAAATTCCTTTTGTTTTCACAAAATCTGAGTCAGTCTTGAGTATGGACAGGAATAAAGTTAGAGACAGAAGAGATTTATTAGATTAACTCAGCTTGGTGCCAAGGCAAGATACAGTCCATTTTCAGAGGATGCAACATATATTTAATTCCTAGTGCTCTAATTCTTCTAACAATTTTTTTTTATTATTATTATTATTCCTCCTGCAATTTAAAGATGCTTATATAATAGGTACTTTCCCACACTGGCCTTAAAAGCCCTTATTCGCTTTCTTTTATTATTTCAACAGAGTAATAGTCATTGCAACACAGGTGACTGTAAATCAAATGAAGCTGAAATGTGGGCCTGACTCATTCTCAGACGATATATGATTTGTTTGCATTACATTATCTTGGAAGCCCATAACCAAAGTGCACTAACTACATGTCCACACATGGCAAGAAGATAAACGCTCTTAGTCAGTAACATAAAATCTAAATAAAATTACAATCAGGTTTGGATATTAGGATAACTTTGCAACACCCTTGGGGCATTGCTCTTATCGTTAAAATTATCTGCATTGGAGTAGTGTCCAGAGATCCTGACTATGATCAAGTTCAAATTGTGCTAGGCTTTGGAAAATGTGGGAAAATACAAAAGTTTTAAATGCTAGATGGATAATTACAGGCAAAGGGCGGGAGAAATAAAGGATTGTTATCACCATTATGTTGAGAACTGAGGTGTGGAGTTTTTTTTTTTTTTCTTATCTTTAAGCATAGGCGCAAAGCAATGCTTGAGTCCAACTTCACCTTGCATCCAAACAGTTTGGACACAAGCCCATGCTCAGGCATTGCCTTTGTGGGAGTGCTGATAACAGCAGGAGAGAAAGCAAGAGGTTGCCTTTCCTGGCAGCACATCTGCCTGCAGCTGGGAACAAGGGTGGCTTGGCTTGCTCAGCCCGAGGCAACCCCCACGTATCCTGTCACGCTGTCTTGGGACACCGAGTTGTCAGTGCTGGTCAGGCAAGTTTGCATGAGTCCTTCCCGTAAGGGCCTGACATCACCCACAACCCCGAGCCAGAGGATGCATGGGCAGGCAAGCTGTAGGAATGCCAAAGTCAGTGAGAGACACCTGAACAGCTGCTCAGAAAATCTTTTTTTTTCTCTCTCTCTTTCTTTGTGAAGACCACATATTTTCCTTGAGGTCATCAGAAAATCAGAGTGGAACTAGGAACCAGGTACTGGTTCCCACGCAGCATCCAGAAGTTTGTCATTCCTCCAATATAAAAGTCTGGAATTCTGGCAGCAACTTCTTGGAAAAATAAAAAAAGTACTCTTTCAACAGGTGGCAAAAGGACACCTCTGAGCCAAAAAGAAGTTTGATATCAAGTACCATTTCCAGATTTCCTCCACAGACACATAATTTAAGTCTTACAAGTCTTACAAACAGCCTCCACAGTACTGGGCTGACGAAAGAGGGGGTGGATGTTTATATGCTGCTCCTTCACCCCATGTTGCCAGGGATAAGCAAATTACAAGGTGATAAGGAAAGAGGCAAGAGGGAGGAGCAGACACGAGTGTCTGATTATTTGCTTAATTAAGCAATGCTGGCCACATCAAATTGCAGAGAAATGTGTATATATATGTATATATATATGTATCTGTAGCATGCTTTTAGTTCCAGGTAACGCATCGGCTACCCTCCTGAGAATGAGCAGTGAGGAGGAGATGATTTCAAAACCGCAAATGTTGACTATCCAGGAGAGCTGAACAGTTATCTACAGTTTGCCTTTGAATACTGTATATCATCAGTTAAGGTCACAATCTCACTAAGTGATCCAGTCACTCACAGAAGTTGTATTTAAGCTTATGAAACCACAGGCGAGGGCACAACTAACAGACTTAGGCCTAAAGCAGAAACCCCAGAACTGCATGTGATTTTGTGATTTCTTCCTGTTTAAGGTCCTTTAATAAAAAAAAAAAAAAAAAAAGAAAGAATTCTTAACCATGATACGAGCTCTAGTCATTATTTTTCAGTACTAATATTATTTCTTTCCTATAACTCCTGCATTTCTGTAATTCTAGGGGCCCATGTCTAATCCCATATGTAACATGTTTATTACAGATAATATTTTATCTCTTGGACTCAGTGTCTGACACTATCATTTTGTTATTTCAATAAAAAATGATTTCCTTCCTTCTGGTTCTGACAGGATCTAATAGTTTTCTTTATCACAATAGAAAGTTAGCAAGGTGCTCCTCCAGAAGACAAAAACAGAATGTGTGTATGTGTGCCTTAATTCAATTTATACCATAAACTCCAGGACAAATAAAGTAACTTTATAATATTGGACATATCCAGAGTTGAGCTACAATTTTCGTTGTTGTTGCTTTGTTGTTTGTTTTTAATATATGGGCTTCCAGTCCCAGTAAATCTGTAGCTCACTGGGTTCATTACCTATATCCTTGTCAACACAGAATGAAATAGTAGCAAATGTTCATGTGATTTCTGATTTTCTTTGGGAATTCAATATCTGTGTGCTTTAATCAAGTGATAATAAGTAGGAACCTTTCCAACTTTCAGCTGACAAAAGCACAATATTAGTTGTTTGATGAGAACTCCTCCATGGATATGAATTCCATGTGGATTTTCCCAGGCTTTGTAAATTTATTAAAAAATAATATATTCTATACACAATTAGACCATGAATGTTAACAGAGTAAGGTAATTTATTTAGAATGTGAAACTATCTAGAAAATAAAGACATTTTCATATAATTGTATATATTATATAATAATTTAAAAGACACAAAAGCAGTTCTGAAATCTTTTTTATCCCAACCCAGAATGGATTCCTCTCAGAACTGTATTCTTTGCAGACTGTATTCTGGCGGGGGGAGGGGAAGAAAAAAAAAAAAAAAAAGGGAGATCTGCATCTCTTTATGGTATCTGTGCATTTCTTTCCTAAATGGCCCTTGGTCAGAGGCCGTTGTTGAATAGAAGTTAGAAAACACAAATCTTCTCTCATATTCTTTTTCCACACCTTGTCAACATCTGCATAGCTCACCAGTGAATCTGCATTTCATGCAATGCACCCAAAGGTTACAACTTACAGGTCAGGGATGGAAATTTTCACTATGCAATCACTGGGCAGCTGAAACTACATCCATTACTGAGGTGACAGGTATAGTGCGCAATGATGAACCTTCTGTCAGTCAGACAGAGGTCACATTGGTATCAGTTGCCAGCATGCCTCTCTTCCAGGTCTAAGAAAAAGGAAAATTACAAAAATCTCTTTTTTTTTTTTTTTTTTCTTCTTATGGAAAATGGAAACAGGGTTGATGTTGTTCACTAATGTCAAGTGGCTGAAGATTTAGAGCTCTAGAGCTCAGGAGGTCTCCTTTAACTGTGCTGGCAGTACTCGCTGCACCACCATAAATTGCCGCCTGAACCGAGCCCCTCAGAAGCTATTCCAGGAGGAACTATGACAGCCACATTAACGGCTACTGAAACAATGAGCTGAAGCCCAGTGTCTGGCAAGCCAAAAATGAGCACATCACTGTCATGTTGCATAGCTATTTTTTTCATAGTTAGTATCACTTACACAAAACATATATGTAGTAGGGCTAGTTTAAAATAGTCATCTTAGCAGACTGAGAGATTTTAGCTTCATGTAAAGAGATGGATGAGTCTCACATAGAGCAGTAAAGTGAATAAAAGAGTGAATAGCTGTAGTCTGCTAAAGGTTCAGGTACAACCCTGTAACTTTAGCTACTATCAGGAACAGATTAGAATACCAAAACTATGATCATTAATCATCTCTCATTATTACCATCTTTGTCTTCTGTATCAAAGAAATGCTGCAACATATCAGATAACAGAATATTAAAGATTGCAAAAGTTAAAGAATCATGTTGTCTGTAGTTAGCTCAAAGTATTCTGACTGGCTTCTATAAGATCTTCATTCAAGACCCCCAGAGATAATTGGTATTCAAAGTCTTTCTATGAGGCACCAAAAGAGTCTTCATATTTTCTTGTATTTTCCTAGCTTGACTGTAGTTCTTGAACATCCTGCGTATTTGGTCTGCCTAGTCAAAGGCTGCATTTTAATATACAAGGTGGTTTGGGTGACATGTTTTTGTGTCAAAAAGAAGTCCTTCTTCCTCTTGACTAAAAAAAAGAAATAAGCCATGGCATAAAGCAATGTTAATACACATGGAAAAAAATTGATTTTGCCAAGGCTAAATTCATCTAGTGGAGCCTATACTTGAGATCATTCAAGAGCTCTCTTGAGAAGTCTCATTGTATCAGTGTTTGCAGGATAGGGCCTTGAATTTGTTTCTGCCACATGAAGTTTATATATAAGAAGGGGAGATTTAATTGAAACATCTCTAAGGAGTCTTCAGTAAGTCTTGTATTTCTTTATCAAAATAAACTTCCTCTTTATGGAAGAAGAATCAAAGAGTATAAGAAGCCTTTAGCAGAGATCTTGATATAAAATGCAACTATAGTCTGTGATAAACGCTTTTCCATTTTTCTTGCAAAGTGGTTTGAAAGGAAAGTCTTGCTCATTAAAAATAATGTTTATTTTTTATTGCATGGATTTTGTAAATAATATATCATGTATTTGACGAAACCAAGCCATAAATTTATGTAAAGACTTTGGCTGCAGAGAACCCTAAACTTATAGATGTTATAGAACTTTTCTAGAGTGCTAACCCCAGACAAATTAAGGACTATTCGTGCTGCAATAACAGAGCATATTAGAACATAAACCGTGGAGATTCATCTAAATGTAACCTTTTCTGTATGTCCCCATCTGTCCTTCTGAAAATATGCAGCTGACCTTCCTATCCCAGTATCTTAGCATAATAGGGACTGAACCCAAAGCTGCCATAGAGCAAGTATTGATACTCAGGTTCTTTGCACCAAATTTCAGCTACTTAACTGAGAAGCCTGCAAGAGACAAAAGTTACTTTGAAACCCTTTTATTGTAGAGGAGTGAGAGGCAATTGCAAGAAGATTCAATCATCTAAAATCTGTATCTTCTCTAGACATTTAGATTTCCTCCCTACCGACTATGTAGGAAGCTCTATCATCCCAAACTCTTCACTCTGCCTGTTGTAGATCCTCTCACTCTAACAATGCTTCATTGATTTGATGTTTCATTTTTTGGCGAAGACACTGAAAGAGTTTCTTTCCTCAATCTAGCTATCTACTTTCATAAAAATTATAGGAACATAGTATTTGGGGCCTTTGTACTTCTTATCACTTTATGTTAAAATCAGACAGAAAGATTTAGAAGTTATTTGTGAGAAATACACAATTCATATGTCCTCTTTCCTTGGCAAAAGAGGCTACAAGTAGCAAGGATGATACAGAATTATTCATAATAAATACTATTGAGATACAGCAATATAAATGTGTTGGATTCATCACACACCAGACAATTTTCAGATGTTATTTGCTGGAATGATTTCTTGGCTATTCTCCACCTAAAATTCATACTGTCACAGCTACTCTTAATCTAACTGTTTGAGGCTCAGAGGAAAAGAATTAACATAAGCATTAAATATCTACTTTAATGATGAAAACAGTTTTAAAACAGGGTTACTCATGCCATTGTATAAATAGGCCCAATTTCTTGGAGAAAGGAAGACTCTGAAAAGTCTAAGTGTCTGTGAAACAAGGTCTGGGGGTGTTGTAGATTCTGGTTTTGAGCCATTTTAAAGTCTTCCTTTGCTCTCAGAGGAAGGTGTTTTTTGCATCCTTGGTGGTTACCAGTTACACTGAGGTACATCAAGAACAAGTCCAGTAAAACTGTGGAGAACAAACCTGGAGTTTGGTCTCAATAGGTCAGATTACAGAATAAACCAGTCAAGCCAAAGTCTCATTTTGAGATGACCAATTCATCTGTCATGTGACAATCAAAAACACATGCAGAGAAATCAATATGAAAATTCCCAAAATGAAAAATTTTTTTGTCCATTCTTGAGGATATATAACTAAACAGGCACAAGCTTAGTGTCTTGCAGATTCAGTCCTGATTACATGTAAATATAGACCATGATATCCTTAATATTTAGCTTTATCAAACTGACTCTATCCCTACCTCCGTACCCATTAAATTATTGCTCTCCTCCTCCTCCCCAGCTTCCCCAAAGATACTATTCATTAGAATGTAGAGAATAAAATCTCTATATGTGCATTTTTGCTTATTAGCTGAGCTCAGTGCCTCATCATTTGCCAGATTCATATTTGTTGAACAACGAGGGCAGAAACAATGTGAAATCAATCTTTTTTTGCTTGGCCAGATAAACACAAGACACAATGAGAGAAAGGAAGGCACAGAGAGAGTGAGATAGGGAGAAAGAAAATAAAGCAGGAAAACAGAAAACACCATCCCAATGGTGATGGATAACTGAAGTGAACGTGTCAGGATGGTATTATGTAAATTACCAAAGCAGCTGAGCAGTGCACTGATGATTACAGAGGATGTGAACAATGTTGTGGTCCCCAGGTGCCACCATGCCTTGTTATTTTTTCTTCCCTCCAACTACCCTTGGGGTAGATTCTTCCTGACCTGAGTCCTTGAAAAAAATCCTCCAAGAAATACATTCCTTAAAAAAAAAAAGGTTAGAGGACATCTATGACATTTCTCTAAAGCAATAACCGTACTCTGTCTGTTTCCAGTTTAACATCCTAAAAAGTGCCTTTACTTATATCTCTGAAGGAGCATCAAATACCTTGATTACAGTATGGGCTCAAGATCAACATGTCTTTAAAATAAAGGATAAAATAAACTTAGTGCTGAGGGTTCAATGTGGCATGCACAAAATTATACTTTGAAGTTACTCTATATTTCTAGGAAATATTTTTTATACCTCTCGTCAAAGAATCTGTGTGTCTGTGTTTGGATGCATGTGCTAGCATGTGTGTTTTCCAAAGCACGTTCCTTTGTGTGCATGCCTTTTCATCTGTGCTTTTGGTAGAGTTGTTTTAAATAACTGTCAATTAAATTTGTAAAGTGATCATTTTCTAATTTGTCCTTATTTGAAATAAGTCCATATTTGAGCTGGATGTGGGTCCAAACCAAAGTCCCATAATCCAAGGACATGATCATAAACTATCAAGATATTTAAATCATTTGGATCTTCTTCAGATATTGTAGGATTGGATCTTAGAAAATAACAAAGCTCCATTGGCTTAGCTTGTGCAAAATAACTCTCCAACATGTCAAGGATTTCCCTTAAATTCTTTCTTTCAAATAACATGAAAAAGCCTAAAATAAAAATGAGAATAGAGAAATGTTTTTAAAAAGGTTTGGAGGATTTTTTTTAAACTAAATTATTTCAACCATGCTTCTAATTAATTTGCATTCTCTTTTCATGAGCAGATGAAATTTTATTATTGTATTATCAAATTTTATTAGCAAGGTACTTAGAACATCAAGCTATTTGATCTAGCTATATTGATTACACAAAGTGCCTGTTAAACAATGATCAAAGTTTCATGAAATTTAGGGACTCCATTGTCACACATGCTACCTACAGCAGATGATGCAGTAGAGCAAGATTCATTACTTTACAGGTTAGACTAGATGATAAAAATCTTCCATCTATCCTTAAATTCTGATATGCACCTCTGGTAGTTGACATAGCTCCTATTAAATCAGGCCTCATTCCCATGTCTGAGGTCACTGAACGAAGAAAAATATCAGTAATAAATAAGATTCATTAGAGTTTATCTCTTCAGTAGGAGTTTCCTGGACTAATGTAAAGTCCAAACCACAGTGCACTTTCCAGCACTGCTTTAGGCGACTTTGTGGGACTAACAGGGAAACTTGATAACTGACTGACACATACAGGTTTAAAAATTGAAATTGTATTTAATTTGTATGTCATTAGGTAACTGAGAACATGAACCTTTAAAGCAAATTTTGCAGGGAATGGGCATCCTACTAAAAATATTTGCAATTCAGTAACTAATTTAATGGGGTTTATATCTTTGTATATAACATAGGATTTCTTTGTGGCTAATGTATTTGTTCTGTTCGGTTTGAGTCCATGTAAACTGGTGAAAATCAGCAAATGTGCAGTTCTGGAGAGGTGATTCCTTTCTATGAGAGAGGGGCAGCAAGAGCAATTGTAACGCTCCTGTGTTGCTCCCACCTGACTTCAGGGTCAATGACTTGGGTGTTTCAAAATATTGACACAGACACATGAGAACTGTCTGTAATTGGTAGTAATCCCTATAAAGCATTAGACAAGACTAGAGATCGAAAGAATTCAGCACTGAGCCTGCTACTTTTTGTTGTTGTTGTTCTTGCAAAGTCAGACTATTTTGACATTTTACCATGCTAGCACTGGCTGTAGGTCTTCACCGCATATTTCATTTCTGGTGGTACAGAGGTAGGACTAAAATCAGATACATCAGTTTGGCATAAGCCCTTCATTCCAGCTTCAAATGATGTTTCCACCTGGTGCTTTATAATGCTGGACTGCAGTTAGGGCTAACTGGAGCTACTGTGCATTTCATCGGGCAGCACAGAGAGAGTTTTCAAGTCAATTGTGGTAGCCACCCCATAGCTTCTGCCGCCAAAGAGGCAGAAGTGTAACAAAAGGGACCAAAGATGGCAGCCAGGAAAGTCAAATTCAGAACAACCATTTAAATACCTGCTGTGAGCTTCATTTTTTTCATATGTAAATTGTCACATCAGTGTCTTTAAGATGAGAGCCTTAGGACCTCTGCTGACAAACTTGCCCAGACTTTGGAAAGGGAATACAGCACAGGTAGGAGCTTAACTCACTTCTCTGGATCATCATGTCAGGGCTTCCTCTTTCCACTCTGGTCATGCTGGGTGCAATTTTGCTGCTCTTTCATGGGCAGTCGCAGGGTTTATCAGCAAGGTCATTACAACTTCTTTAGGATGTCATTTTTTTTCTTGATTACCTATATTGGGGCCTTGCTAAGTAGCTGAATGTGTCATTTTGCTTACATTCATGGAAACTTCAGCCCTCCCCAAACTTAATGGGAAAAAAGCTTAACTGGGCAAGTAGAAAAAACTTATGCTGAAATGTTTTGCTATTTCTGGTTTCATTGTTACCCTACAGAAGTCCCCTTTCTCAAGATATCCTAAAAATGCTGAGAGATAGGAATACGTGAAAGGAAGAAATTGCTATCTGTTTGGATTTGGTCAAACTGTCTGGACTGCCGGCTGGCAAAGCACATTCTAAATCCTTGAGCTCAGTGATAAAAAGCAATATAAGTTATGACACAATTGCTTCTTTCTTGGTGCTTTACTATTTTTAATACAGGTTTTTTTTTTTTTTTTTTTGGTATTACTTTTAAGATAATTCATATAGGAAGGATATAGAAACTCAGGTCTCCTTCATGTGACTTTCTCAGTACAGTATTGTGTAAGATCTCCAAAAACCCTTATGAGCATAAGTCTTGCTAATTGTTAATTGGGACATTCCATGGAACTTGAGCACCCACTTCACTTAATTGCTTTTGAGCAGCCAATACAGCTCTGAGAAGTGGCAGACATTTGTGACCAGATTTACTCCTGCATACTGGGTCCAATTTGTCAAGAGCAAAAGCATCACTTACAAAATGCCATTGACCCTTAATTGTTCAGCTTTTTTGCGAGGCTACCTATTGCTGGAGAGGTTTTATTCAACTTGCTTCTTCTCTAGAAAATAAATAGATATGATTTTTTACAGATTAATGTTCTATTTCCTTCACTTTAAAGCATTTATTTTAATGTGATTTCTAACTGACAAAAAATGGAACTGTAATAACTTGCATTCATACTATACCTTTCATTTCAAGTGATCCCAAAGCACTTTACTAACTTAACAAGCTGAAACACGCTATATTAAATACTACACATAGGGATCACTTCACCCACCACTGAAACAACCACTTATGTGGTGAAATGAGCCAACTGTATAAGGGCTCAGTTCTGCAAGGTGTTGAGCTCTATTACCCTGATACAATGCCCATTGAAGTCAATATAAAGACCCCTAAAGATTTCATTGGACCCTGGATTAGGATTTATTACAGTCTTCCAGTTAGTAACATTTAGTAACATGCTTAACTTAAGCACTTGAGCAGTTCAATTGACATTTATAGGAGTTTAAGATGCTTAAAGCTGAGTATGTGAGTTTCTGAAGTAGGCCAGGTGTCTTAGCACTTTGCAGTACCGACTGCGGCAAGTACATTGAAACAATGCAGAGGAGCAGAAAACAAGAACCAAGGAAGAACATACTCGCCTGCCGGATCCCCTGACAGGATTAGGCAGCCCCGTGCAAACACCGTTGTTGAACACCTGAGCAAGAAAACACGAAAAAAAGAGTTGTTAGTCCAATGATCTAAACGTTTACGTATTCCCTACATGCCGGCAAGTTTATATGATTATCCCTGTGTTTTATGACCAGTCTCTTATTATTTGGAGACTGTAAAATTATGAAACATTTTCTGTTTGCAAATCATAAGTCTTCTTAATGTAATACAGTAATTCATTACTTTGTGCGCTGGTAGTTGGATTAATAAGCATCCCTTACATCAATTTATTAATTAAAAACAAAGAAAGAAAAGGTCTATGATCTAGAGCAAAGGAACTGGAGGAAAAAAGAAAAGCTTTTTTCTTTAGTATTAGGCACCTCCAAGGATGTTACTTCTCAGTCCCAAAGACAGTAAGGTTTTGTGATACTAGAAAAGATAGTAAGTCCAGGTCAGAGCTGGGACAGTAATAACCCTTCTTCATAACCTGACTGCACCCTTCCATGTTAACATACTGTGAACTGAGCACAAGTGACAAAACCAATCCATCACTGCACCGCCAACACAAAGAAGAATAGAGAGGTTAACAGAAATTGATGACATCCCTGCTCGAATTTTACACTGATTCGGCCAGCTCTACGATTGAAACAGACAAAGATTTATAGTCCGAGCTAGGACGCTGGCTCTCCTTGATTGCCTTGATTTTTTTTTTTTTATGCGCTTCTGCATATTTATTTCCAAGCTCATCATGGGCTTGTAGCATTAGAATGCTGATTTGATTTTACATTCCAAGAGGAGTAGACATTATGCAGCCATTTGCATGATGTGAGAGAAATCACCATAACGGTTTGTGATATCGGCGACCAAAATGATCGCTAATGTTCACCTGCATAAGCAGGATTGTGTAATATTTTTTTTTGAAATTCAGATTTTTTCCTTTTGCTTCTCTCTCTGTGAAAAAAAAATAAAAAGAGGGAATTATTCCATATCCTGTGGATGAGAAATTGTGTTTTGTCATGCCTCCGAGGGCTACAGTGGTATTGAGCTTTTATGAATTCGTTTGATATCAGGGCTGAGCGTTACGAGTTCCAACACAAATTTTTTCCCCATGACATTATTACTGAAAGCTTTTATCAGTTCATTGTGACAAAAAATTGATTATTATCCTTGACATTTGATGGATAGCTTTCATAAAAGTACTTTTTTTGTATGTGTAAGTCTGTAAAGTTTTCATAGGAAGGCTCTATTTTCTGGAAGAAAAAAAAAAAAAAAAAAAAAACAACCAAACAACCAACAACCACTCTAGTCCATGGAGCATTCTTGTACCACTGTGATCTGTGAAATAGTTTATAGGAAGGGAAGTAATATTCTGGCTCCTTTCCAGCTTCTGCCACTTATTCACTGGTAAAATATACATTCACACAGTTTAGAGGTAAATCTGGATTAGTACCAGAACAATTCCATAGATACCTCAAAGACAATTTTGAAGTGGTTATAAAGGATAAACTGAGAGCTGCTCTATAGTTAAGGTTAATTCAGGCCTTTGTCTTTTCCAGGTTCTTATACCTCTTTGGAGTTGCTATATTTTAAACAAATGTACGGCAAGGGCCTGACAGAACAAAGCTGCTTTTAAATAGTTTAACCATTGTTTATTGCATTCTAGCAACAAAAGGCAATAGGACTCCACTCATTCTAAGCAATGCCAGGAGCTGAAGCTAATGGTGATTCAATTACAATCCCTCGGAAATGGGAATATTCACCTCTGTGTGGGCATTAGTGCTGATGGGAGCTCCGTGCTTGCCTTGGGAGAAGAATATCCTTTAAGAGAATGTGGCAGAACAGTGTGCTTCTGGAGAAGAGGGAAACGGCTGGTTTCCCCGATTGCCATTCTCAGTGATCGATTTGTAGGAGGCTTCTCAGGGACCCTCACTGAAATGAAAGGTAAAAGGATGGGGAGCTTTAGGGAAATTTGTGAAGACAGAAACTCAGACAGAGGCCAGAGCCGTCATCTACTAGAGAAAAGCGGCTTTAGAGAAGATAAAATTCGTTATAGGAACAGACTTTGTACTTTTCAAACAAATACTGTTCAGTGACAGATCTATTAAGAATTAAAAAATATAAAAGACTGTTCTGCACTGTGTGCCGGTTTCAGATATTTGGTGGTTCTTGAGATCAGGTCAGTTAAGAGTGAATGCCAAAAGGAGAATTAAGCCTTGCTGTTCCTCAGACACAAGGAATTCCTGGTGATGATCTGGCCCAGGGGCAACTGAAGAAGAGAGAGGATCCTGCACTGCAGAGAGGCCTCAGTCCTGTGCATGACAGGAAGTGCACGAACTGCTGCAGCCTTCTGCATTTCCTCCCTCAAACTTCCAACCTGTCTCCACTCCACTCTTATCAGATACAATAGAGTGTCAGTAATGAAGCAGAAATGGAAGAATTCTTCAGTGCATACATTGCAACTTTTCTTGGTAAGAAGGGTGCTGTTTACAACAAAAATCAGACAGTTTTTATTTCAGTGGTACTGATAGGAAAAGAAAAGTAGTTTTAAGAAAAATGTGTTAAACTTAATTATTCTGAAACACATAGGACAAAACACATATGCAAAAATATTCAAAGGATTGGCAGACTCGTAAGTCTTGGAAAAGTGAAAAAAAAATGTGAGTCTCTGTTGAGCTGCTATATAGGAAAAATGAATATTTTGAACTCAGCAAATTCACTTAGCTCTAAGAGTTAAATGAATATAGAGCATGTAAATCAAGGTATTGTGGATGAAATTGATGAAGAATTAAAATTATTATTTAAAATATATATTTAATTAAAATTAAATTTATACATACCATCAATCAATGCATCTTGTTGGGAAATAACCTTTTTCACATAAACTTGTTATTCTTTTTGATGGAATTTATACTTGCATTGACAAAGATTTCTCTAAGTGTTTTGAAATAATACAGATATTAAATTTATAAAAACGTCTCTAATAGACCGATATGATTCTCCTGCTATTTACATTTTAAGAATGAAACACTAATTAAAAAGGTGTGGTTTTTGTTTTATAAAATTAAAATTTGTTTGAATTGTTCATTTGCTTTATTTTACTTCCCCCACTTCACTCACAGAATGAGTGATCCTGATTTTATTTCATTTCTTTCACAAGTGCATTTGGAATCAAACTGATATAACAAATAAAACCCAAAGAGACTTTTTTTTTCTTGACATCACTTAATGTAAACTACTAAATCACTGCTGCATATGTACAAGTGAATATTATAAAGCATATCACTAGATTTTTGGCTGGATCTTATGGTCAGCAATCCGTTAGTTACATAAATTTATTAAGAAACTTATGTACCATGTGTATTAGAAATAAATAAAGGGTGGAGTATATATATAAAGAATTTTCAGGAGTTTTAAAATTTGCCTTGTGGCAGGAGTGATTTCATATAAAAAAAATATGGTAAAGCAAAGAGGATAATTTTGGGTCACTCAGATATGTTGCTTCAGAAAATTAAAAAGATTTGTTTTGATTTCAATGTTTCATTCTTTCTTACATTAGAGCACTTATCACTCTGTTATGATTATAATATGACAAATTATTTCTGATTGAGAACTCGCATTTAATGAAAAAATGATATTGCTAAAATAATGTAAAAAACAGGCTTTTCAAAATTGATACAGTTTCTCTATATTTTCAAATGAAATCCTAGAAATATCTATCACATTTCACAAAGCTTTTCTGTTCTAATAGAATTATTTTTCAGTGAACAGTAAATCTAGCAGAATTCCCCCAAACACTCTTAGTCTTTTTCTGACAGATTTCTATAGTCTTCATTGTTAGTTGCCGATTCAGTGCATTTTGGACACAAAGGACTTCACCTAACAATTATGTTTTAGAACAAGGCCTGGACATAGCAAACAGAGTGCATTCATTATTTCTGTATTAAAGTTGTGTTTTGAGTTGGAATACATGTAGGCAAGGATAAGATGTTTGATAAGAAGAATTTAGGAAAGTCTTGCATTGACAAAACAATATTCTTTTACAGTTAATGTGAGTGCTGTGCAAATTAAAGGCAGATTCAGGTAGGAAGATCTCAACAGCAGAAAATATTTGAAGTGCTTTCTGGGAAAAAATAATGAAAATATTCACATAAAATACCATCTTTAAACTTCATAGTTGTAGGCTGTCCTGAGAGAAAGAATAAATCAAATAAAAATAAAAATATTGTTCTTCATTGTTTGGAATGAAGCAACTGATTTAAATTCTTCCAAACAGATTTTGTCAAGGTGATTTAGCCATCATCCACTAATTTGTCGCTAGCCTGCCTAAATTTTATGTATCGTGTACAAAGATGGATAAAAGTATTTCTGAGAAATAAATTTACATTTGCAAAGCCAAATACAGTAACTTTGAATCATCGCCGTATATTCTGTAACGCGAAAATAAAAAGATGACAGTGAGCATCAAATTAACTTATTTTACTAGCTTCTCCCTCAAACACATTCTAAAATGTGCAAAACAATGTAATTTGTTGTGGCATGCTACTCCCTGTGTTGCTATTAAGCTATCCAGGTGATGCTCTCTTGGGAATCCACTCTGAACAGAGGCCTAATTCAAGACTGGATCACAACATCTGCACCAGATAGAATTTGTCATCTTCTGTCTTCAAGCTCATTGGCTGTTGCTTAGCAACTGGCCAATCTCGCAGAGTATTTGCCATGACAAATTAGTAGTGTTGTTACCATGACAACCAGCTTTGTTACTTAATTAAATTGATTTGAATCAGAATTGGCTTTCGGGGAAACAAGTGTGTTGTGTGAAGTAGTAAACATGAGCTTGCAGCTAACCATTCATGCTTTGATGTAGTATTCCCTAAAATCAACAATGTCAGGATGAAATCCACAATCAAGTCCTAGAATCACTCTGGCCAGCTTTACTCAAGATTTGCATTTCTTTTTCAAATTTTTAGAGTACTTTGGACTTATTTAGTGATGGTCAAATTATTATTTTTTTTAATGACACTTCTCAGTGAAGGAAAAAAAAAAAAGAAAAACAGGCCGCTCCGATTTCCTGATTAATGCTCTGATACTGTAAGAAGGGAAGGCGATGCTCTTTACCAACTGATTGTAGAATCATGTTACAGTGTCACTGGAGATTGCACAATTTTCCAAGGGAAAAAGGAAGAGGAATCGGATTATGTCAGGTATAGATAGGAATGGAAATTCTTGACATTTTTCCTATTTCTACTCAGCTGACATTTTGACTAGTACCTTGGGAGTCTCGGTGTTCACCATAATATATGGCTTTGCCTGGCTTGAGGAAGGAGGGAAATCCCATCTTTTGATACACAGTGCCGAGGCATCACAGAATTAAAATAAGGCAAGCTAGAAATTCAGATTTCACACTACTGGTAAATTTCTTTTAACAGAAACACCTACACAATTTTTAATTATGTTTTCTACCCTTCTTATCCTCTTTGCAGACTGACAGAGACACAAGATTAGCATATTTATATCTTACATATATTTAATGAATGAAACCTTCTCATTTAGTAAGAGTACAGCTGTTGCACACTTCAGATATGCAATCTCAGTTTCCCAGTTTATCTTTATACTATCAGCTGGTAATATATGGGTGGCTGCTGCTGCTGTCCCTCCTGATCTTCTTGCAAATTTAACTGCACAGCTCAAGTTGTATTTTCTTTATAAAATATTAAATGAATTGGGAATGGCAATCTTTTGAGATTTCTCATTACAAGTGACTGATTTAAAGCTAGAATGTGCTGTTTTGCATGGATGTTCCAAAGCTTAACTCTATGTAAACAATAAACAGGAAACATAGAATCATAGAATCATCATACATCAACCAAGTGGTGACTCACACGGGAAACTGCGAAATGTCGACAAATTCTAAATTACAAGGTGCTGCGTGGCCTTGCTACATTGCTTGCGTGCTATGTGTAATTCACACTGCTATCAGCAGAATATGCAGACAGCCCACTGAATCTCGCTGAAGTAGATTTTTATTTCTTTAGACTTTATTAGCAAAGTCTCACTTTTTTAATTCACTTGTTTTGAAAGTTTGTCTTTGTTCAGAAGCTTCTGGAAATATAAATCATTTAAAGGACAGCAGGAACATTTACATACAGGCCACTAGCAAGACGATCCTGCACATATTTGAATGAATTCATACAAAGCATTTCTCTCCTTAAATCTTTTTCAGAAAACTTAGAAATTTTGAAAACTGATTTACAGTAATGTAAAGGAAGATTCCAAATACTTTAATGCTTTCTTTCTGTTAAATACTATGCATCATATGTGTCATGCTTATATAGTGATTTCTTCTTCAAAAATCCTGTAGAAATGTCATATTGTCCTTCTCATTCTTATAGAAGAATTAATAATAGGAACTGACATCTTTGTTATATAGAGGAGGAAACTGCAGAGGAAAAATTAAGCCATTATCAAAAGTTAGAGCTCAGAATCACTGTTAAAACAACAACCACACGCATCAACACTAGGCTTCAAGTCTGACCAGCTAAAATTGACATATAAGAAAGTATTTCTTAAAGCTGATTTTCAAGCATTTTTTCATTAACCCTTATTTTTTTTATATATATATATGTATATATATATATATGTATATATATATATATGTATTATGTGGAGCTGTGACTGGAGGATAAAATAGACTTTTAGGAGCAAAACAAATTTTGATGAGTTCTAATGTTTGTCTTTTGATGTATTTCTCTAGCATTTTTCTAAGCCTGACTATTGGAACAACAGAATCTTGGAATAAAAAAAAAATTAAAAAATCAGAAACATAGATCTCAATCTTAATAAGAGAAAAATATAAAGGAATTACAATGGAATTGAAGAGTGCAGCAGCAGGAGATTCAAAGGATATATACACATAAATCTGAAACAATGTGTGAGGTGACCAGACCACATATTGGATAAGCAAACAGAGGAAGCTGAAAAATCATGCAAAAGAAGCCAGAAACAGACTAATTTGAAAAACAAACAAACAAGAAAACAAAAAACTGTGTTGGGGACAGAGGGGCAATGCTTCACTTTTGCATGGCTTAACACTTGTATTTCAGCCATCAACAGCAATCAGCATCATCCAACTAACATATTGTTATAAGGAAGAATAGGGATTTCTCTCCAGATGAAGGAACAAATACTTCTGCATTTTACAACCATTTAAAAAGGAAAAGGTGGCAAGAGTGTAAATGCTTTGATTTTTTCCTAAGTGTGTTTGGCCTTCAGAGAAAAGGAACTAAAGCAAATAAAAGAAGCTGCACCTTGGGGGGATCGATGCATGTGGGGATCGATCTGGGGCCCTGAGATGGAGAACAGCATTAGGTTTAAAGTGTACAATTTTGTTACTGCATCTTCCTCTACAGCATAAACACAGAGGCATTTGCCTCAAAGCTCATTGCATCCAGCAGAAGATATGGCCCTGGAAACCGGCCTTGCATTTGAGCAACAGAGGTATGAGGCTGGCCACCTAGCTGAGCCCGAGTCCTGCACTGTCGTGGCCAGTTTAGCATGGCAAGGGCTTAGGTCAGTCTGCGGCAGAATCACACAGACAAACCATCTGACTGCCCAGCCTGATTAATTATGCCAGCTGCCCCCAGGCAAAGTGAGCAGATATGCACTAGACCTGTCCATTCCTATCTTAGTAGGTTTGTTAAACAGCCAATAAAAATGCTTTTTAACTTGGCTTAGCCACAACTAACGGATGTCAAAGTTTTATATTGTTCTCCTTCTTTGTTCAAATGTTTCAGGGCAGAGTTAAGGCAGGAATTTATAAATATGACACATTGTTTCCAGGAGTTTGTCATCACTTATTACCCTTCTCAGTCCCTCCAAAAGAATAAAAGGATGGAGGCATATTTTTCTCTTCAAGGTTAATGAGTATTATTACACTGAGGATGAATGCTTCAAAATCCTTCTGTAGTGATTAAATTCATATTCCAGGAAAGGAGCTTTTCTCTTCTGGAATTATTTTAACATTTTTCTGTAGCTGACTGTTCTCTCCTATTCCATTTAGGAGAGGATGGGTTACTGATGCTTTCCCTACCAATGTCTTAAGATTAAAGGTATGTTGAGCAATTGAAAACAGGTTCCTTCTCTCCTCCATGAACATATCTGAACCACATGAATGTTAACAGGTGGAGTTGGGGCTAATTCATATCTTTCTTAAAGCGAGGTAAATTCCATACAATTTCATAGAATTAGCATCGTTAAACATCAAGATTCGCAACCTGAAAACAAATTTCTGTTACACTAGGCCCTGTAGAAAGCCAGGGCAAAATGTTGTACAGAGTTACAAGTCAAAGATAGGGATGTATGGTCATATAAGGAAAGAGAAACAAGAAAAAAAGTGAGACAATTTTTAGCCAATATGCTATATTTCCACCGTAGCACATCAACAAAATAATGTCTTAAAAGTAGTGTGCCTGAAGGATAATGAATAGTATTAACGGTAAATTAATGGTAAATAAAGAAAATAAAGAGGACAGGAATAGGTTCATAGGCTAGGATATCAAAGTCAAATTTATGGGCTATGCAAGCATGTATTTTAACATCATCCTTGATGGTTACTGGCAGGGAAAGTGGCAATTTTCAAAGAATGAGAAAAGGATATTGAAGAAATTGGGATAGGATAATATGAAATTTAACATCAATTTTAACTGTGGTTGAATAAACAAAGTTGTGTCTCAGATAAATTATGTACAAAATATGTGGGTGTGGGACCATCATAATAATCTGAAAGTGCAGAGAATAGATGAAAGCAATGAGCAGAGGAAATGAGAAAAAAAGCAAAATGGAAGCCCAGGAAGACAGGGCTTCAAGCATAGTGTTGATTGCACTGATAAGGTGATAATGGAGTAAAAATTCTGACATTTGACAAAGAACTCTTAAAATCTTTGGTGACAACTGTTTCAGCTGAGAGGAAGAAGATAGTTCAGTGAAGATGTAAGTAGGACTGAGAAAAGAGGAATCCCAAATACTTGCTGTACTAATCTCTTTAAAAATCTGAGAAAGAGAAAAAAAAATATCTAGACGAATACTGGAGAAGCAGAAGACATGGACTAAGACACGTAAAGTGAAGTCATGTTTGTATATTGAGGAGAGTGGAAGAATACTGGGGAAAAGAGAATGACAAAATTAAAATTATTCACTGGGAAAAGATAATCAACAAAAAGTTACAGGTGGAAGAAGAGAGAAATCAATAAAGGAAAATCATAGACTTATTCTAGTATTAAATCAGAACTTAATGACAAGGTTATTGCATGATAAGGAGTCTTGGACAAGATTTTTAATTACTTTTCACTTCTACTCAGACAGATGGGTTTTGATGACCTCTCTACATAAAGGAGAAGATGCATGGTCAACTAGTTCATAAACAGAAAATTACTTCAACTATGTTGCATCGACCAGCAGGCCTATGAAGAGCTTTAGAAGTTAGATCATAATTAAACACAGGTTTATTAGAAGAAGATTATAAAAAAGACATAATAGTGTAAGAGAAATGATGTAAATAAAGCAGATCTGTCATTCCATTATTATTTATTAATTATAGCTTTTTATCCAACAGGCAATACAAAAGTATAAAAGTGATTACTCCATGAACCTCATGGCTATATGTCTTTTTCAAATTCTTTAGAAAACAATTAATAAATATTACCTTACATCAAGAGAATACATCTGTGGACATACTTTATTTATAGAGTAAAACAAAGGAAAAAGTTAAGCCTGAATACACTGCACTGAAAAGAAATGGTGCTGAGTGATGACAGATTACATTGCAGTTAGGAGAGGATGCATGTTTTCATTCACAGAATCACAAGGCTGAAAATGACCTCAAGAGGTCAGCTAGTCCATCCCTCCTAAGGCAAAATCAACTATACCTATGTCATTCCTGACAGTTGCTTGTCTAATCTGTTCTTAAAAACCTCTAATGATGGAGGTTTCACAGCTCCTAAAGAATCTTTTTTTTTAACTGTTTCCTTAGGCTTTGTGTTACAAGAAATTTCATATAGTCTGAACGTTCCTTGCTCCAATTAAACCTATTGAATCTTAGTCTAGTCAGAGAGGAATGTGTTCCATATCTTTTAGAATTCTTTTATTTTTCAGTAAAATGTTTTGCTTTTTTTTTTCAGACATTTGATACAGACTATCTATTTTTGGTCAGGACAGGACAGAAAAAAACTATTAAAGTATTCTGTGTCATTGCAGTTATTTCAATAAATTATTTGGAGGTGGGACCATCAAGGTGAAGGAAGCATGATAGATTGATTTATAATACTAGATCTTTTCCTTTTGTGTTCATTGAAATAAATTTATAAATTTCTTATCAGGTATGTGAATGTAGTTAACATAGATTCAGAAGGGGAATAATGAAGATATTGTACCTTTATACCATGTGTAACATTTGAAAGCATAAGGGTCAGGTCTTTGTTTTATACCGAGTTCTGAATTCCTCTCTCCAGCTGATAGAGATCACTGCCCACTAGCAACCACAGAGAGCAAAGAGTACCCTGAGAAAACTTTACACTTTACTGTTGCGGTCAACCAAAAGTCAAGTGGTGAGGACCTCACACTTAACTTTTTAGGTTCCTGCGGCTGCAGTTAACATCACAGTCTTGCAGGTAGCATTTTGCTTCTGAGTGTTGGGTTGGGAAACACTGATTTATAAATCACAATGACGCTGTGATGGCTACTCTAAATATGGAGGCATTGAAACCATTTTCTATTTCTTTCTTTCTTTCTATTTTTTTCCATTTGTCCAGAGTCCAACAACATTTAAACCTTCACCTGATTCTTCACAAACTTGAGAAATGATAACGAAAAATAGATTAAGGCATCTCTGAAGTCACACAGTTACAACTAAACTGCACATCATGTTACTGTGCTGGCAATGGTAACTACAGAACATAAGAATCAAAAAAGGGAAAATATTTCCAATGAACATTTGCTTTCTTCCATTAAGATATATATATATATATATACATACACACACATACACACACATACACACACACGCATATATATATTACCAAACTTTTCTCCAAGCATTTTTTCCAAACAACTCTAAAATTTTGTGAGGGAGTTATTTATTTAAAAAAAAAAAAAAAAGTGCCTATTCTTCCTTAAACTGTTTGATTTGACCACGGCCAAAGATTTTCTGCTAAGCTGTATGCTTATTTGCTTTGATCCTTGGTCATTACAGCCACATCTAGTTGCAAAAATCTGTCTTCACCATGCACCTCTCGGTTTGCACCATTTATCAAGAAGGATGTAAAAGGTGATTTTCTCATGTGAACAACTTTGCTTTTGGATCATTTCCTTCAGTTTATTTTGACTGATTCTTCTAATCTAGATTAAAATAGTGTAAATACAATAAAGCCCTATAAAAAATGTTTCACTGTTAATGAACACTAAGTTGTAGCTTCAGTTTGTTGATCTCAGGGCTACCAAGAAAGGATCAGACTGTAGCACCTCTGTCTAAGTAGATGTGGAAGAGAAATGACCAATCTGAGAAAACTACAGTTTGTCTGGGGAGTGTGATACTTTAACTAGTGCTGCTGACATCTATTCTCCAAAGAAGTAGGGGGATAACTGAGCTTAGACATAGCTCAGAGGGCAATATTTTCACAGCCCAATGGACCCACAAAGCATCCTGATTTTTTTCCTTCACAATCTGTACACTCCAATCTAATCGGGTATTGCCAACGAGTTTTACTCTCACGTCTAGAATGTGTTTTAAATGGTGATTTACAAGCTCTTAAAATACATATCATTTGTAGCAGAAAATCTCTGTTTAGTTTGTTCTTTTTTTTTTTTTCCTGATTGCCATGAAGACTCCCTTTTCCTTCTCCCTTTAGTATGCTGACAACACCACTTCGTTAAGGCTGGTTGGTTCCATTTGCATTGGACATCTTTTCTGCATATAGATTGATGAGTTTAATCAGCGAATCAGGAGGAAGACTTGGACATCAATCAGTGTCAGTTTCCTTTCTTTCTAATTTCTGATTTGCTACTTCCAGCTATCAATTCAATAAAATGATGCCAATCTAAGATAAAATCTTAGATATAATGTAAAGTTAGTGTAAAATTTTCAATAGGCTCAGGAGCTCTACTGAATTATGATCATTGATATTTTGAAAAAGGGACATCACATTTAACAGAAAGAACCAATGATGGATCCAACATTCCATGTTAAATTCAGAAGAGATAAATGAGTATCGTAGCGATTAGAGGGTATTGGATTTTTTTTTTAACTTATTAATAAATCAAAATTCATCCTTTTTTTTCCATGGACACCTGAAAAATTGGAAGACTAGTTTATTCCTCAAAACTGAACCCCTTTCATCTATAAAACTAATTCACTCAGTATAGTTTTCTAATGACAATATACCTGGAGCCTGCTCTATTTATTTTCACAGAAAACTAAGAAAGTAGGAAAAACTTCAATTTTTTTTTGACAAAGATTGCTACTTATGGACAAAGATGTAGTGAGCCTAAAGTGTGGATCTTAAGATTTGCATTCTTATATTACATATTTGGAACCTGACTCCCATCAGTTTAAATACGAGTAAGTTTTCTCTAAGTATCTGGATCTAAATGACTTGTTGAAAATTGTGTGATGGAAAGGAATCAGACTAAACCCCCAGGCTAATTCCAAATATTGCACTGTTCTTCCTTTGCTGGAAAATATTGCCTGATTTACAGAGCTTTGCCGACAGCAGATTCTTTTCCTGACCATGGAGGCGATGGGGCTAGTACTGCCTTATCACTAGACCTCCTTTATACAGAGTCATAAATATACAGGGCACTTCTATATCTACAGATTAGAGATAGAAGGATAAGGGAACTAGGAGAGGGATCACTCCTCCTCATGCCCTAGCATGGCCATGTAGTTTTGGTCCACAATGTGGGCCTAATTAAGGAATTAGACTAGCATCCTTTTTACAGGGCTTTTTGACTGAAAAGTAGTGTTGTTAGACCAATTATCCCTATATCTCATAATATGATTAAAAAAATCATCTCAAAGGCCAACCACCCAAGGAGATAAAATGTCTCATATAATTATACCTCTTGAAGTATGTTTCTCCTTTCATAAATGCTACTACATGTTAATGGAGATTTTTCTTTAGTTTATGTGGAGGAGTCTGCGGTTTTAAAGCAGTGAGTCCTAAGATTCCTTCCTCAGCACTGTTTGTTCCTGATTTAGTTGTTATTTACAGTATTTTTATCATAAGTGGCAATCACACCCATATTTTTAATGTCAAGTTTATCTTATATTTTTAGTCTATGGCCAAACTGCCTTACCAGAAATATCTCAGCAAATATCT
This sequence comes from Nothocercus julius, assembly GCA_013398735.1. Taxonomy (NCBI): domain Eukaryota; kingdom Metazoa; phylum Chordata; class Aves; order Tinamiformes; family Tinamidae; genus Nothocercus; species Nothocercus julius. The sequence goes on from VZSV01000014.1 coordinate 7,986,510, forward strand.
ATTTGACTTTCGTTTATACACAGGCAGTCATGAAATCATAGACTAGAAACATACAACCCATGGTCAGATACGTTTAAAATGGAAACTTTTTGATTCACGTTGCAGTCTACAGTGTTTCACAGACTGAACATGTACCATCTGACTTGCCTCACACTAAGAACAGTTTTTCAAAATTTACAAGCTGTTTTTGAAAATTCTGACTGATGCAGGTACTGACAATGATAAAGACAGTACTTACGTAACAGTGATGTTCATGAAGTGATATGATCTGCACAAAGATATACTAACTTGTAGATTTCATATATTTACATATGCATATATATTAGCATATATATGTAGATACATGCATATATACACTTGTGTATATCTGCAAATGCATATGGGTATGTATACTTATATAGATATAATACATACAAAACAGTCCTAGTACTACATGCATTTAAATACATATATTTCATGGAGACAGTGGGCCCAGGTCCAACTGGGTGTCCAGAAAGAAAATTATACATTGTATAAGCCAAAGAGGCAATAATAGATTAACAAAGGCAATACATCTCAAATGACAAAAAAAATGACTTATTCATCCTCATTGATAGTGGTTACTGAGGAATTCTTGCAGTGTGCTTACTGGCCTGCAGACAGCACTTGGAACCTTACCTCCTCCACAAGAGGCCTGAAATTTTGCTGAAATGTAGGTCCATAGGACGAGTGCTGTCTTTACACAATGATTTCCTGAGTTTTTCTTGTATTCCATGAGCATTTATCTGCTAACTCTGTAGTGAAAGAGGAATAAAAGGAAGTTGTGAGTGCGAAGTGATTTGATAGGGATTTTTAAATATATATTCAATCATCTAACACTGCCACATCACCTGATGAAGTCATAGTTCTTGAGTGCTCTCATTTCTACCTCTATTTTTAGCATCTGTTAAGGCCTCATGCTTGATGGCCACCAAATGCTATTCTTCTCTTAGCTATGCAGAATTTGCTTTGCTGTCTTCCCTCCTCTTTTTCTCATAGAAACAGAGCCAGATAGATGCTTAGGGCTCACTTCCGCTGGCACTGAGCATCACAAGGCATTTAGTGTCATTTAGATGCCCTAGGACATTCCTGCCCAATCTCAGCTGCCACTTCAGTGAGACGCCGGGCTCCCGTAGGTGCGGCCTCGTATCTGACAGCCGTATGTGGATGCCCTGGGGCTTGATACGGAGATGCCAATGCATAGAAAACGGAATCAAATCCTCCCAGAGGTACGTGGCAATAACAAGTCCTGCCACCTCAGCCAGGGTCCTCAGGCAGCAGATTTCAAAAAGTCTCACCTGGAGAGGTGTGGCAAGCACAGCTGGTCTCTCCGTGCTGCAGAGAGGATTCTCCCTGGATCTGCGACTGCTGTGCTTGGACCTTGGACTGCTACTGTGGGCACTGTGTTGCAGTAGCCCTTGCTACTGCAAAACATCTTTGCAGTCAATCCACTGCTCAAGGGAAAGATTTTCCTTTTTCCCTTATAGTCCAGTGTGGAAACATTTACAGCACAGGCTATTCAAAATGGCTCAAGGGTCCTTTTCAAAAACAATCAGCTGAATAACACATTGGGCTGAGGGTACTTGTACCAATATCTAACTTTAGGCAGGAAGGATAGAGTGAGAGAGATTTCTGAGGAGGCTAAAATTCTTATTTTAGTTCAAGTTCACATGGAGTGGGCAGAATCAAAAATCATTGGCTCACATGCTCTTATTTACAATTAGCTATAATAATGGAAGAGAGGCATTTGTCCTGCAATCTGACTATGCAGGAACACCTAATCAGGCTAAAACAGAAGCAGAAGAAACCTCCAGGGATCTGCATACAGTTTTCACACCTCCCCGATTAGTGACTTAAGCCAGACCCTTTTTCTTGAGATAGATTAATCAAACCTTCTCTGAGCCTCTAATTGGGTGACAATCAGGTTCTCAGGGTCTGCTGAATGGTGGCAGGGGGATTCTCCATTCCTTGTATTTTATATGTCTTTCATTTCTGGCCTAGCTGCCTTTTTTATATATATATATAATGTGATTCATTTACTTTGTTACAGTTTCTTGTCCTTTAAATGAGCTGAGCTACATATTTTCACCCAGAATTGCTAACTTCCATCAGTTTTCCACCGAAGACACAACCTTTTCTTATTATTATAACAGCACAGCTTGCAAAGTGATAGTTAGGAATCAGATTGTGTCAGCACTCCCATTACAACCCCCATTTTCATGGAATCTTTTTTAGTGTGGCCACAGAAATATGCTCAGGACTTAACGCTGCCATTTAGGTCTTGTTCAAAGACTGAATTTCTCTTTCCTCCACGCAGCTGAAGAGTGAAATATTTGACCACTTTTAAACTTCAGGAATATAAACAAACCGTCACAGGGGAAAATGAGACAGATTTATGAGGTCAAGGCTATTTCAGTGTTTGTCTGGCCAATCCTTTCTCTGCCCTCAGCACTTGCTAATATTAGAGGCCTTATCCTCCCTCATAGTGACTGTGTATCTAGCCAAGACAGAAGGCTGCTTGAAGTTCCCCATGGGTGAATGTACAAGGAACCTCTGAAGATTCAGTGTGCTCCATATGAAAATTTAAGCTCTTGAATGTTTATTCAAACTTTGTAGGGATCTCCATTTAACTTTTTCCTCCTTGCTCACCACTGTAAGTTGAAGATGAAAGGATACTTTGACTTACTATTTCCTGGATTTTGTCTGTTCAGCGACTTACGCTTAATGCTGTTTTTTCCATTGACTTCTCAGGTTTTAGATCTGACTTTATATTATCTGAATTCAAAGACAATAAAATAAAATAAAATAAAATAAAATAAAATAAAATAAAATAAAATAAAATAAAATAAAATAAAATAAAATAAAATAAACCCTCATAGGATCCATCCTTCTCATTAATTGAATTTTTACAAATATCAGCACTCTTGATTCAAGAAGAAATAGGATGAAGGTATTCCCCAAAATATATTTATTTCTTTAGGATTAATCTTTTAATTTAGAATTTAATTCTTAGAACAAGCAAAAACTGTACTCAACAAATTTGCTGAATGAATTCTGATTTCACAATTATATAAAATCACTTCTACCCATTTTCATATTCTATCATTGCTGAGCAACAACTACAAAGAAAAATGCCTCTGATTGTGTTACCTGTTTTGTCCTAATTTACCTTAGAACAGTTGAGACAGGTAATTGTAATATTCCCGACTATTGAAGTCTGACTGTGAAGAATCCATCTGTATGCAAAAGATCTGGGTCACGTGCCAAACTCTAGGAATTTTCTCTGTCCAATCATGCAGCATTTTATTCAGTGGAAGCTGTTTATACCAACTCAGGCATCCTCCACAAAGCAAGTCTTATTACCAAGCTTACATTATCTCTCACCTGAGGGTCTGCCTATGTCAATCCAATAATTTAATCCAAACCCTGTTCTCTTTCCAGCACCACTGTAAATGTAAACTTCATGTCCTTGTCTTTAAGGCTCCCTTAACCATGTTCCTCTGTTTTCCTGACCAGCTGTTCTTTAGGTTGTTTTAATATCAATACTGTAGATGTTTCTGCACAATTACAAAGGAAAGACATTAGGCACCTTTTTAACCACTTTGAGATCCTGCTCAGCTGTAATAATTCTGGATTAATTCTTGCTAGAACTTACCAGCTAACCAGGAGGCTGCACTGACTGCACTCAACTCCTGATTTCCTCCGAGGCTCTTCTACAATTCCCTACAAGAAACACAAGAGTCTTCACATAAGTTGCCTGGGAAAGAAGTTTGGTTCAGCAGCAGTGCATTAACAAGACCAGACTCTTCACCCTATTTTTCTACTCCACTTGCACCTTTCTCTGAAGTGATTTTCTAGACTGGATCTGTAAAATTATTTCAACTCTGTACATTCAATTCCATATAAGAAGCTGTTTCTATTTTTCTGCCTGCATGAATTAGCTGCTAATTGTTTGTGTAGAGATCATCCTACATAAAAATAGATTAATAAACCAATTGTGTTATTAAAACTTAGAACTTTATGAATACAATAATTATCCTGACCACTATGGCTGTATATTGCACTCTTCTAGCCCTCTTAAATTGTTTAGTTTGTTGGTTCTATGAGACAAGGATCTATCTTTTGGGGGTGGTGAAAATATATCCAGAAGGCTGTAAGCCATGGTTTACAAAACCTTATTTATCATGGATCATCTTGGTTACAGTAGAGACGTTTTCTTAAACAAAGTTCTCCTTCTCAACGGTCCAATGTGTTTTTAACAGAACCCCATGGTAGGCTTTTTTTCTTGGGTTTGTATTTAATATTTATCCTTTTGGAAATCTCTTCTATAACAGAGTAAGAAAAGTCAATTTACACAATTCTCAACTTTTCATCAAAGTTTATCTTTTAAGTGTCTTAAATCTGGCAATAATGATTATTTTCTCGCCTTTGAATATGGCTTTCTATTTTAAAATAAAGTAGGTACCCAGACCTACTTTTTTTTGAAACCAATCAACTTGAAGTGTCTTTGCCCAAACCTCTCCTTGTCGAATAGTAGAAAAGAGGACATAAAAGTTGAGTGACAGAAAGATAAACACACCAATATTCTTTAGGCATCTTCTGTACCTAAACACTTCTCATAGAATCCAGAGTGTTGCTACAGCTTTTACTATGTATGCATGAGAGTATATTTAAGCAGTCATACTTATGAGCTGAACTATTCTGGGAAATTATGTTGGAATTTTGATCCTGGTATAAAGTCTGAGAGTAGTGAGCAAATCAGCACATAGCTGAAATTGTCAAAGCCTTTGTTCTTCAGTGACTAAGTGGGCAGTGGACAGAAAACATGGTGGTTTTCCATGAAAAAAGGGTGACCATTGAGTGTCTGTACACTGACAAAGTGGCTTGTTCTACATTTTATGTTATAGTGGTCAGAGAAGTCTTTTACACATTAGCTTGCTTACTGAAGAATGAATGGCCAGTTTTTGGCCTCCTGAGATGTCATGGGTCGCCTTCCTTGGATTTTTTATTTGCATAATATTGTCTTTCATTCAGAATTATCTAAAGTCACAATTTTGACTTCAGACTCCTTCATTCCCAAGTGTAGCCTTCAGGGTATTTGCCATAGGTTATCCTCATATTATATTCTTGTTCTTCTGAAGTTGACCTTTTAGTCAATTTTTACTCCAACTTCCTTAGCAGCTTTGCACATCTATAACACCTTTCCTCCAAAGGTCTCAAAGTGCATTACAGCCATCAATAAAATAAAGGTGAGATTTTCAAGGGCACAAAGGGCAGTTAAAATGACTCCCCAACTTGATTTTCAATGAGACCTGGGCATTTATCTTTCCCTCTTATACCTTTGAATATTTCTCTTTAACATACCTCACAAGCATGTGGAGAGGCGAAGTATCACTAGTCACAGTTTACATAAGGGGAAACTGAGGAAAAAAAAGTTAATGGTCTAGCTGAGGTTCAGCTGGAAAAGCACCTAAGGGAGTCCCAGGATGCTATATCTTAGCTACTAGAAAACCCTTCTATAAGAATCTTCCCTTTTCCTTCTGTTACCTTCAGTTCATATTATGTCCATGACCTCAGAAGAAAGCATCCTTCTTTAAAACTGTTGCAGCTTCTTGAAGTCCATTCTAGGCTCTTAGATCTATTTTAACACCAAACCCTACGGAATGTACCCCCAGAGCCTGGAGCAAGCTTTTTTTCAGCTGTTCTGGTCTATTGGGTTCATGTGTATTCAGGGCTTCAGGCATTTTATGTAGCCAGTTGATTAAATATATATTTAGAATTTTTTAATATGCATATTAATTACCCTATAGACCGGAATGACTCTTTAGGAGCAATTTCAGCCTATTGTGTAAAAGCATTATAAAAATCCTTATGAAAAATAGTGCCTGCACATGCTTAAATGTTCTCTTCCCTTACAGCACCCCCTACTCCCCCGCTACCTAACACGCCACAAACAAGTTGTAGCATATCCTGGATTAATCACTGGATGAATTTCCATTATTGTATTACATGGATGCAAAATCTCATTTTAAATTGGAGTTTTTCCCCCTAGACCACAGACAGGCAAATCTCCTCTAGTGAAGATTCCTACAGGATCAGGACCCTTATACAGCAGCAAACCCCAAATTCATCATTATTGTTGTTATTGTTCTAATATTTTTAAAAATAAAACAGGTGAGGTTGTGAACTCAGTTCATGCAGCCCATTTCAGTTCTAACATATTCTGTGCTCACATATTTATGCAGGGGGTGGCAGGAGGATAGAATAGAAATATTGACACAGTCACAGATATAGCCAGGCAAGAATACCCAGACAGAGTGACAATGAGAAGTGGGTGAAGAGACTAAGAAAGACTTAGTGCTTACTTCTTCTTGTCCCAGCTATCTCCTTTCTAAAAGTGCTTGTCCCTTGTCTGCATGTTTCTGCATCACTTCATGTAGTCATGACCATGAAGACAGGCAGCTTCAATCCAGCAAGAACTTTCTGCTGCATCCTTCCTGGTTATACCCCCCAAATACTGAAATCCTCTTTTGTTTTTTCACACTCCTGATAGACTTCTAAATAAATGTTTGAAAATTTGTGCTGATGTTTAGGGGACAGTGTTTTACAAGCTGAGAACCATAACACAAGTAAGGAGGCTGATCATGGGAAAGGAATACAGAATTGCCTAGAAACCTACAAAACATTTCTCATGTAAAATTACTGAAGACCCAACCACGAACAGAATCATCTCATCCAGAAAACAGGGAACAAGCTGGTCCTCTGACCACTTAAAATATCATCGTATGGGGAGAGCATAGAAAGCAGCACTGATGATTCAGGACTTACTCCCGTTTTCTATTAGGTTATGTTAGGAAGATCCCCACCATCTCTTTTGAATCCAGTTCCTCAGCCCGCTGGTCAGACTACATTATTTCAGGTGAAAGGAAATTGCTTGAATAAAATGTGAATTAGGCATTTAAAGATGCAAAATGAGGTGCTGCCTAGGTCCTCTTGGGGATCTAGTGCAGCGTGTGAGGTATTTGCCTTAAACCAACTCCTGACATCCAAGAGTTAAAGCCATACTTGCTGGCCTACACAAGCTTACTGCAATTCTACCATTGACTGATCTGTTGGAAAAGCTTCAGAATTAATCCTGTGTTATTTTAAAGTCCCCCATCTCTTTCCTGAGAGCAATGGTGGAAACACCACGCCATCCTCTATTACTGGCTTCAAAAGCTGCACCCCAGAAAGTCAAGTATCAAGGAAGATAAATGCTCTGTTAGCCTGCTCTGCTGTTATTAAAGAAACACAGCTGAAGTGTGCAGTGATGGACTATGAAATCTGAGGAAAGCCACAAGCCACTCAAGGTGAGAAATATGTGCTGGGAGGTCACACAGTATCTTTGATGTTTCTTTAAAATTATCACACCATAAACTGACAGACTAAAATATTAGATTTTGACCTTTTAAGTCAATCATACCACTTTTTATCTTAAAGATCTTTTATTTGCAAGTTGGTCACATATCAGAAAGTTTAACGTCCTTTTCGTGGTAAAAAACAGGTGCAAGCAAACTCTCTGGGAAAGGGTGAGCTATGAAAGCCATTTGTAATCTTGTACATTTACCACACTCCCTCACTTCAAATGTGGTATGTATGTGTTAAGTTAAAGTATAAATAATACCACTTGTACCTCTGCCTGAAAAACTCAGAGGAGATAGTATGCACTGTGTTTTTCACAGGCATGTTCATGTTTGAAGTGCAGACTGAAGCCCACAATGAAAGAGGCTGAATCCTTAATAAACAATTGCTAACACACATTCTCAAGTTTACAAAGTCCAGTAAACTGCTGATCTGAGTACAGAATAAAAGTAGGCAAGCACCTTATCTTTTATTTGTATTGATTCCAGCTACACTCACGGGTTGGAAAGACTGGAAACTCTAATTAACACTTCGCTTTTCCTCTGACTAAAGGAAGACATTTAAGCATCTTCTTCTATGTACTTAAAGAACGATAAGTAAAAACTATCTTCGGCATGATTAATTCAGATCTGGAGTATTAGTATTATTGTTACCATAGTGGTCTAAGTGAAATAAGAAGAACTGTACTCTGAACACAAACACACATTTCATCAAAGAATTGGCTCGTTACATAGATGAGATAAAGATCCCAGACCTACTGAAAATAGAAACTGCTACATTCATTCCTTTAGGGAAATGAGTTCCACCGTTATTATAGTATCTTATAAGGAAGGACAGTTTCTCTACCTGTGCATATCCAGGAGAAGGAAGACGATCAACAGGTGGTGAAAGATATTGGAATAATATGTTTGTATGATCACCACCTCAGTGATTTGTTCTGTAGCTCTAATCAGCTTTTTTCCCTACTCCTTGACAGAGTGAAGTCGTAAGGCTCTAGTCCCTGTAAAATGATTCTTTGATCATGAAATCAGCTAGAGGTCACTGGCTCAGAATTCACTTATTCTGTGATGAGTCAGTGACTCCGTGGACAAGGAACATCTATCTCAAAGCAAACCCTGTTTTCACAACCTGTATCAAAATGCCATGATGTATTGTTAGGGTAAGAAAAATAATGCTATATACATGGTTATTTTTCTTAGATATCCTAACATGTTTAGGACCCTTTAGCCATAGGCTGAATTCCATGGGAAATTACACAGTTGGAACAAAATCTTGAATTTTTAAATGAAAAAAAAAAAGATTTTGTGTTGATTGCTTTGGTTAACTAAAAATATAGAAATGTATTATTGATTTCACTTTGTAAAAGGTGAATATGACATTTATGGTATAATTTTAAATACTGAAAATCAATTCAACAAGTTCCTGCAAGGTCAAATTGAGATGCTTTGACCACATTGGAGGTTAGCAGATAAGCACAGAGACAACAAAAAATAGAGTGCATAGCAAGTGTAAGCAAGGGGAAGGCGAGAGGAAAGTTACAGGAATGGAGCTGAACAGAGTGGGGAGGATAGAATGTTTCATTCAAGAGTGAGAAGAAATAATCAGCATGTTGGTACTATAATTCAGAACATATACCAGTCTCCCAGTGTATCAGGATCATAGCAGATAATATTTAGTGGGCACGTTCATTCACCTTATTATGCCATCTTATGGAAGTAAGAGTCATATTGATAAGTAGGGATCATATAGCACTGCTGAGCACTACTACTCAGTCCAGGATACAAGATGAAGTGGTTCTACTTGGCTTGGAGTTAGCAGAATTTTATATACGGTGTAAACTTCTGAGCTAATTAGCTGTGCTCTTGCTATTTTAAAATGATTTGAACTGGTATTCTTTGTTCAGTCTCACTATATCCATTTTTTGTCATTTTTTTCTTCCTTTCTCCAGTGTAAGCCTCCTTCATTTTCTGTAGCTTATGGACTGGAAGAAAAAAAAAAATGTTATTTAGATGAATATATGTTTTTCTTAAGCTTCACAAGAAAGATCAACCCCCCACACTTCCTATCTCCACCTTCATTGTTTTAACATTAAACATCTTCTCTTTCACATATTAATCATAGCTGCCCGCAGGACAGCCCTGAGTTTTCTCAACTCCTGTTGAATGATTGCCAATGTCCTGGGACTGTGCAACAATACAAAGCAGTGTGTGTGTCCTTTCCCAACAGGTTTGCAGCTCCCTTTCAGCAGCAGCACTTCCGCTGGTCACAGCGGGGGTAGGTGAAAGTTGTCTGCAGCTGAGAAAAAGGCATCTGGACTGCAAAGGAGCAGGGTTGAGTGCACAACCAAAGTATTTGTCTGTGTTACCCCTAAGTGCAAAGCAGCCAAGTGGAGATGGTAGAAAAAAAGCAAGGGAGAAGTCATGGGCAGAGGAGTTGAGGGACCAGGTGAGGTGTAGGAAAGGAAGTAGCAAAGAAATAGGAAGGGAAAGAAGAAAAGGAGTGGGAAAGAGTCACAGGCCCAGATTCTTTATATTATTTTGAAAAACTAACAAAGGAATAACCAGCTTGTTTGCTGGTCTCAGTTTTTACACCCTACAAAAGCTTTAGGGTAGCCTTGTTTACTAAGCTGAGAATACGTGGAATATTTTCCCTTTAAGGCAATTTAAGTTAGTTATGCAAATATTAAATAAGGCACACAAAAGAACTATGTGCTTTTAAAAAAATGAGGCCAACTGAGTCACTGGTTTGTCTTACCAGGTTTGACATTGAGACAAGGTCTTTGGGAGGACAAGCATCAACGTCTTCCCCTAGCACTGAGTGCATGCAGGACTAGTCAGTCTGACTCAGAATGAGATGAGCTTTATCACAAGTGAGGAGTTTTGGAAGTACATGTCTTAGTGTGAAATGAAGTGATTAATGCCACTTTTTCACTTTGAGACAGAACTTTTACACCTTGAGCGAGGCACCATGGAGGGAACGCAACTCTACTGGTCACAAGAACATTCATACAGAGCTACTTTAAAGAAAACAGAATGACATGCATACTAACACAGAAGAAAAATCAGTGCCCACCAACAATTTCCACCTAATAGCTGAAAGGAAAATTCATTTTCTCTCCCACTCCACAGGTGCTGTCTGGTTGGAAATAGGCTTAAATTCTGGACACTGTTGTATTCACCCCCGATGTGAGCTCAGGAACACAGACAGCAAGTGTGAGGCCTTTTTGTTTTGAGTTTGTTTTTACATCTCAAGATTAGGATCTTAGGTGCTGCAGTCATAGATCCTGGGAAATAAAGCTAGTGATGAAGAAACCTGAAAGCCCATCTGTTACATACAGATGTCACATATTGTACGGAGATGAGAGGCTTTACAGGGTGTACGTCTTTCCTTTAAACTAGCGGGAGGAGTTTTGTATAATTGAGAACAGATGGGAAAAAGAAGGGAAAAGCACCCAAATCACCCTCCTTACTGTCATACTTCAAGAAACACGGTTTGTTCCTCGTATGTAATTCATGTACCTGGGACTCTACTTCACTATGTTGTCCGGTGTTTAATAACATCATATTTTCACAGAAGCCCCCTATTTTAAGACATTTGAAAAATTAAAAATACACTGTGTAAAGTGCTAAAGTGTGGTTATAGAGGAAGTGAGCTGTAATACAAACTAAGAAATGACTAGTCCACACTACGCAAGAAAATTACTCATGTATTTATTTATTCTTTATGGAATTATCTTAGCCTTTCTAAAGTGGCCCTAGCTTGGTGCAGCTAGGTTTAGGAAAGAATATCTTTGCTTCTCACACTGCTTCCTGGTGGACTACTGTCCCCATTGTAAAACCACAAAAGCCATAATCTCACTTAACAATACTGTGCAAATAATTGTCATTGCACCTGCGTCTGATTTCTCATAGACTGCAGAGGCAGTAGAGACGTTTCTGACCGTGTTCTCAGACAACCCTTCTGTTCAAACTTTTGGTTTCCAAAAAAGATACCTCAGCATCTCATGTATTACATCAGGCCTGAAATCTGTCACCCTCAAGTGCTGAAATAGATATACATTAAGAATCAGATGCATCAAGGTCAAAGGCTGGATTAATAGACATACGAGGGAGTAAGTGTGCAGTAATTCAGGAATGTGCAAACTTGAAAAGATTCTCTCTCCTTTTATTTCTCTTTTACTTTTTAAATACAGTTTCTTGCCTTTTTCATTGTGAAGTAGCCAAAGCAAATCCTTGTTGTCCAATTAAAATTCACATATGAAAACTGAGCTGTAAAGTAGCTTTCCAATAAATCAGACGTGTTTTCACACTGAGGCACACAAGTAAAGAGCTATGGGTTCATCACAGAATTATGCAGTTAACTAACTGTAGGACACTGGCATGACCTGTCTTTAGTGTGCCTCTTGTTGGTACCTGTCTTCTTTAACTCAGATGGGACAAAGACATGGGTCTTCGTGTTTCAAGACATCTTGACTTGCCTTGGCACGCATAGAAAGCACTCCATCACAGCCATACCAGAAGGAGCCGTGCTAGACTTGCTACTGGAAGTTTCTCTTCACACAGCTTACATCAGCTGAAAATAATCGCACTTAATCCAAACAGGAAATGGTTTGCTCACACCACCACAGCCAGCATGCAGGGCAGGGCGTTCCTGTTATCTCAGAGCTCAACAACAAGGTTCAAAATAGAGATAGAGGAAAAGATATGGTGCATCACCTCAGGTGCAAATATATGTGTCAAATAAAAGCAAATGATGAGAAGAGTTAATCACGAAGTCTGTCACTTGTGCAATTGTGGCCCAACCCTCTTCATACTTTTTTTGTTCACCTGTTTTAAACAAGATTTTCAGCTTTCCAGCCTCTGTCTTCTGCTTCTGCAGCAATGGCCACTCCAGTATAATCCACTGCAGGATGGATCTTGAGTTACATATCATTGAATGAGGTTGCACAAGCAGATATCAGCTAGGGAATCAGGATTTGATTACTGTCAAGGAGTCTTAACGTAGTGCATTTGGGAGTGGAGATGCATCCAGAAATTTCTAATGCTTACCTGAATTTCCCAAATAGCCCTCAGGACTCATTGATTGCAGCCATTCTTCAGGATCCCTACAATATTTAATACTACATCTTCTTTGCACAGCCACATCCCTGTCATGACACAGAGACTGGGAGAATGAAGGTCCTAACTCTCAGTTCATTCTCACTTCAGTGGAATTAGGTACTTTGCTAGTACATGTGTGTTATACATATAAGTACTTAGACACTGTAGTAATAAGCAGAGCAAAGAACCATGTTTTTAAAGAGATTACCTTAGGTATCTTTGCAGGTAGATCCCTAATGAAATTACCGGTCTTGCTTTAGAATGCTAATCTAGTTGTATGTTTTGCAAAATCTGCTAAATAAATTCTGCTTCTTTTAACACCAGGAAAAAATATATATATATATATATATAATCTATTTCATAATTTAAGAGACCATACCCTCCAATACCCAAACTCTCAAGCTCTTAGATACTCATGAAATTGTATTCCCTTTCAAAACTATGGACTTTCTCATAATCTAAAGACAAATATCTCTGCTTTCCACTAGATGTAACTGAAGTAGTTAAGGCCCCTGTGCTAGACGCAGCTCTTCCTGTTAATGCGGAGCTGCCTCAAAGCTTCTCTGTCGTGCAGCCTGGTGAAGTTCATAGTTGGTTACAGTCACAGAAGAAAGTGAGCCTCAGCCACACATTTAGGGAGAGAACACAGCTGCAGTCATCCATGACTTCAACAAATCACTTCAGCAAGCTTTTAAGACAAAGTTAAAGATCTTTGCTTTCATGTAGTAGCTTTTGTGTTCTTCAATTTTGTTTTTGCAAAGACTTAAATCTCTACTAAAAATGTTAAAATATTTTCTAATTCTGTAGGAAATGCTAGTAACATTTTTGTTGTTGTTCTATGTTGTCTTTTTTTTATTTTATTATAGCCTCTCATATCAGGAGAGAGCGATAACAATGGTCTTGAGTCAAACTTTAATAACAAATGGATCTATAATTGATTTTTTCTCAGCTACACCACAAGCATATACGCATGATTAGAAGGAAGACAGTTCTTACATGTTAGTTCTGTAATTTGCTGTTTTGTATTTTCATTTTTCCCTACAAAATTTTACTTTGTCAAAGATGGTTAAAAGCGTTCCTTATACAGATAGAATGAATCTGTAGACTTTTTAAAGTGGGAATAAAGTAAAAAGGAACAGAATTTACTGAAGAAAATTCAAATTATGCAGAGGAAATTACTCAGAGGAAAGCCAGTTTTTCCAGCATTCATAACAAATATATATATTTCTGTTTTATAGTTTGACTTGAAATTCTGCAGCATCAGGAAGCAATATATTTGTATACTTTTCTTATCCTTTCAAGGAAATCTTATTTCTAGTATTTTTTTTTTTATTCTGGAAATTGTAATCTTCCTCTAAGAATTCACTTGCTCTATAGCCCAGGTAAAAGAACTTTGAAAGCAATAAATACCTCGATGAGCACAGATGAATGAGGACCTAACTGAAAAATACTGTTTTATTTACAGTGACTAGTTTTTGATAGTTGGAATTTTATAGGCATTCTCATGAAGTAGTTCATCTAAATTATTTATTTATTTATTAATGTGCTTTATGATTTTAAATAGCATTTTTATACTAGTTTATTCATTTTTAATGATAACATTTGGATATCTTGATGTTGTGAAGGTATATTTTTAACAATGTCATTAGAATCTAATTATGACTATTATTTGCTGAATTATTTTACTAATATACAAATAGTTTTATCTTATTTCTTGATTTAAAAAAAAAAAGAAAAAAAGCTAGAAGTAGGAATTTTTCATGTCAGTTGTGGTTTTTTTAACCCTAAAATTTCACAGAAATTTTATACTATATCTTTTATTATTTTTGTATTTTGAATAGAATATGAAATATACAAGTGCAGGAACATAGTTGCAGAGGTGGATGAAAATAGCATGTTTTTAATTTTGTAATTTTTTATCTACATTGACATTCCAATTACATTTTTAGAATATTTTCAAAATTCAGAAAACTCCAATCAGCTGAACATATTAGTTAAGATATTAAAAATCAGTAGTTAAATTTTGCTACTTGTTGATTATATGCCATGTTATTGTACATATAAATATTTCAAAGACATGTGTATTTTAAATAAAACTTAGAGTAACTATATTTTAAAATCAATGTTTAGAAATTGCTAGCTATTTTGTTTGTTAACATCGGAAGTTTCAAAAAGCATATGCTTTCTGAGGCGTATCCAATACCCGAAGGTCCCTAGTTGAGAAATCCAAAACCATGAGACATTTGGGCAACTCTTACCCGAGCCACTCTTTCAAGTCAAAAATAACATCCTGTAGTTACATCATTTGTCCTTTTTTTTTTTTTTTTTTTCTGAACTTGGTGAATAATGTTTTACTCATTCTACCGTAGACTACTCACACAGTGAGTATTTCTGTCAGAATATTCTCTTCTCCATATGCACGCTGAATTTCTCAGAACTGGCTATTGTTTAAACACAGAAACCAAATGCAATTTCATTTGGAGCCCAGAAGGACATTGAGAAGAATATGACTGTGCATTTCATGATGTAGTGAGCACCAGGATGATGTAAGACTAGTGTAAGCTGCAGAAATAAGCACAGAGAGATCTGGGGGGGAGCTGAAGGCTGGAGTAGGGCATCCCCAGCCCTGTCCTTCCTGCATCACCCTCCCTGCCTTTGAGACTGTGGGAAGGGGGCTGCTGGAGCAGGAAGGCTGAAGTTTCATGTTGGAAAGGCTGTAAATAATTGAGAGGGGAGAAAAGTCTTGGAGATGATACTTGCTGACAAGCAGAGGTAGGTGGCTGTGTCTGGTCAAGAGACAAAGGGAAAAGAGAGGATCCTAAGAAGGGAAGAAGGGATCCTGTGCTCTAAAAAGTAGTAGGGAAGTAAAAGTTGCTATGAGAGGTGAGAATGAAGCAGATAAAAAAGAGAGAGACCACTGCTGCTACAGACATCCCTCCAAATCTTCTATAGTTCTCTAAAGTTAAGTAGCCCATTCTTCCTATTCTCTGACATCTTCAATTGCTAAAAGTTTACTCAGGTACCTCAACACCGCAGAAGAATTAATTTTACAGCTTAAAAAGAAAGGAAACCTCTTTTTTTTTTTTTTTTTTTTTTTGTCTTGACCTTTGATATGACAAACTTCAGCTTGGTGCATTGTGAGCAGCCTGGAACCTGCTCAGCTCCTTCTATCTATCTCAGACAATTCGTGGAGCAGTCACAGAAGCAAAGCTTTATCCATTGAGCAAGGAAAAGATTAGAAAAGAAAATTACTGATAGAGGACTTTGAGAGTAGATAATCTGCAGTCTTCCTGAAGTTTTTCTGTCTGGTTTTCTGCGTGGGAACACAATTCCATCTAAATTGCTCGTGTTGCCACCTAAGTTTCCTATGGTCCCTAAGACCTCTCTCATAGATTTGAAGACAAACAGAAGAACTAAGCTGACCAAAACCATAATTTTCTCTGATGTGGTGATATATTCATTAAAGTCTAAGAATCCTATTTTACATCACACATTCACTGATGGTTTGCAACACCATATTCACTGATGGATGAAATAGTGAAGTATTGAACAAGACAATCAAACAATTAAAGGAGTCTGCATGGGTTGAGACTAAGCAAGAAGCACAGGATAGTAATTTGAGATTCCTGTTTTCCATCTGCTCATACCAGAAGGATAAACAGAATAAGGTAGGGATTATGTGAACTAAACGGCAGGGCAAAAGCTCAGCTTACTCATATTAAAGCACCTGCGATAAAAAAAAAAGGGAAAAAAAAAGCCCATTTAGTAGTAAATTGTATTGTAATTATTTTCAGTTCAGTATAGATGTATAACCAAAAAGTTATGCCCATTTGTATAAATAAATGCTTAGAAAAGTTCTGCTATGTATTTCTTTATCACTTCAAATGTAATTTTACGAAAGTTTACCCAATAACAACTTTAAAAGTGAATAAAATTTTTAGCTTAACAGTATTTTTTACCTAAAACCTTCTATTTAATTTATTAAAGCACCTCACAAATGTTCATTAACAGAACACACTAAAGTTGAAAATCAAGGGGATGTGGAGATTAGTAATATGAAAATGACTTAAAAAAAATCAAATGTTCATCATGACCCATTTTTTACATTAAGTCTGAACAATGAAAACAGACAGAGTGGGTATATGTATTGTGATGACTAGTCTAAATCTCCATTCTGGTAAAAATCACATGAAGCTGAAATTTACAGTCTATCAGTTGCACAGTTGCTTTGCCTGAATCTAGCTGGAATAAGCAGTGTGCTATCAGCAGTTCAGCTAACATGGCTTGAAACAGGAAAACATGTGAAAAGACCTAATTTCCCCACTCCTTAAGTTAACAGTAATGCAGTTTAGCTCTATGATCTGAAGAAGATATTCCAGTAAAACAGGCTGAGTGAAAAGAAATTAGCATTTTTTTTTCTATTAACACACTGTGTTTTGGGTTAGACCCAAATAGAAGATCTCTCTCCTAGCTGTACAGGTTTGGCACTTTGGCACTCATGGTTTTGAAATCAGCCACAGCAATGTTAAAATTCAGCATGCAATCTTTTCACTACCTTAAGTAAATTCAAAACTGAAAAGCTCTGTGACAAACAAGAGCAAAACTAAATAATATAAAACTTTCCAGTAGTTTTGAGGTCTAGAGAACAATGGATGGAATAAGTCAAAAAAAGTAGCTCAGTTTCTCTCTCCCAGACAACTGTTATCAAATATGGGTCTGATAATAATTATGAGATTTATCAAAGAGCAGATTGACATCCTAACAGCCATTATTTTCATTTCGTGTCCACTGGGGAGCCTCTGGAATACATATTGTTAACCTTTCTTTTTCCCATTATCTCTGTCTCTCAACTACATCCTCACGTTATTCAGACACTGTATATGCTTTGTGGGAAAATGTAAGCTTCATCTGTATGGCAGATGACAGAAATGACTCTTTTGTGTGTATGTGTATGTGTTTTTTTAACTGTTTTTAATCTAAACAAATCATAAAATTATTATCTCTCATCAGCAGTTGGGATAGTAGCTCAGAGTACAGACACATGTTTGAGGTTTTTTGTTGCTTTGCAAAAGTTGGGCCAGTGATCTAAAGCATAGCTTCTTAACATCAAAATAAGCGTATTTCTTCCCCTCCACATAGCAATAAGCACTGTGCCTCTTCCTGAAATACTGCAAAATGTAACACCAAGTGTGGACTTGACAGAAACTCCATCGCTTTCCTCCTGGGCCTCAGGTGGTTTAAATGAGTTGGGATTGTTTACCAGAACACAGTATTTTCACAATTATAGTAGCATCTACATTCTCAGGTATATCCTCAGTGTTTATTGGAAGGCAATCTGGATTGTTTCTCTGTCTGCTACTTTTTTTTTCATTTAAACTAGGTTTTATAGATCTACATGGTCCATAATAGAGAATATTTGTTGGTGGAAGCTGCAGGCATGTACTCCAAGCTAGAAGATCTTTATTTTGTCCAGAAATGACCATTATTTTCTCAAGTATGTGCTGATTCTACATTCAGACTGAGTAAAAAAAAACAATACCTTTTAAAACAGCGCAGGGGTCATTGTATCTAGACAAAAGTGTGTTTAATCATTATTGAAGACCTAAAATAATCCTTTTTTTTTTTTTTTTTTTTTTGTAAAATACATTTTTTTATCTGACAAAAAATGCATGGTTTAGGTTGATTACTTTAGAATTTAAATTAGGAGTTGCTGTGAAGCCTGAGACTTAGTTTTATGGATGTTCACTGAGGTTTACAAAGCTGTTCAGCAAAAGTCCTGATTGGTGAAAGAAACTCTGCCCCTCTGAGTCTCAGCCCACTGCTGAGCATTTAGAAGCATTTAGTCGAAATGTTACTGGTATTAATTACTACAAGAAAACCAACTTGCATTTTTTTTTTAGGTTAGATCGTAAACCCTCCAGCTGGTGAATGCATCTATAGGTATCTTCCTACTGCATTTATTTGCCTCCTAAAGTAGCACAATGCTGAGAAAATGGCAAGAATTAAAATGAACTGAAGCAATTTCTTGCATCTGGATGGCAACAGAGAGTCCAGATAAATAAAGTTATGAGGAGTTTTTTAAAGATTCATCTTCTGTGGTTGTTTATTCAGCAGCAGTTCAGGCACCAGGCAAACTAATTGTTTGTTTCTAATACCTTAAATTAAACTACAGACATCACTGACCTCAGGGTAAGGAAGAGACTTTTTCCAAACTTACAGATTCCAGAAGTGAAAAGAAGTTCTTACTACTGCTGTGAAGGAAGCTTTATATTTGAGTGCATACTCAACAGGAGCTTCTTGAGCAAAGGAGAAGGCAAAAAAAACAAACAAACAAAAAAAAAAAAAAACAAGAACTCCATCGTGTCTATTTAGTGATTCATTCTGGAACCCAAAAAAAAAAAAAAAAAAGAAAAAAAAGAGAGAGAAAAAGAGAGAGATTTGTACGCGGACCCCGAGTTACCAGAGATCCAGATCTGCACTCTGACCACCCTACTGAGTATTTCAGCCAGATGATTTCAGATGATTCCATCATCCAGTCTTTAAACTAATATAAATGAAAAATACCTTTATTATCCCAAAGCAAAGCTGTTCTCTAGCATCTCCCAGTTGCATGTATGTAGTAAATTACATAACAAACACTGCTATTCAATGAGAGGTAGAGTTTCTTGGACTCCCCTCCTCTGGCGAAAATGCAGGATCACCTGAGTGGGATCTGCTGCTTTTGTGTGAGTGAAGTCAAACATCTGCTTCAACCATGCCGTTTCCTGTGCAGTTCTGAAAGTGCTCTGCAAAAGAAGCCCCTAGAAATGTAGTTATACCCAAATACTTGATTTCTATAGAGAGAAAAGTGGGTATCTAGTGCTTAGATCAGAATATAATCTGCCCATTTTTTGCTACCCACTTGGTGATCTTACATAAGACTGATCCTCTCACTTAACAGTGATGAAAATTTAATCAAGGAAATTTGCTTTTACTCTGCCAAGTCATGACAACCTCAATTAGAGCTGAGCTGGAGAGGCATTTGGGTGATTACATTAGTCCAACTGGATGTCCTCCTCTCATTGTGATGGCTCTTTCTATGCCATTCTCTGGGTATTTGATCTTCCTATCCAGATTAGGGCAGCTGAGGGGTAAGAGGAAATACAGAGTAACTGAAACATTTCTGAAGAATCTGTCCACAATCATGATTTTCATTCTTCATTCATTTTTTAAAGCTGTAAGTAAAACATGTTCTAAACCACAAGGCAGTCAGATCCAATTTTGCTAGATCTTTGTTGAAAGCTTGATAATTCTGATGAATGCAACAAAGAAAATGCATTATGTAAAGCCTACCTGCTGCAAAAAAAGTCTGTGTTGATGGTCAAGTGATCTTATTTTTCTCTTCTAAATTTTCCTATCAATAATACTGCCTTAATCTTTTTCAGTGATTATATATTATACTTTGGTTGTTCAGTTTAGAAGTTCCATTCAACAAAGAATTTAAATACACAATATTTATCTTTTAATCAGCTGTACATGCTGGCTTCTAGTGAAATACTGACACCTGAAAAGAAGGTAACAGAAGGGATAGACCCGTTTAGGTCTTTTTCTTGTGAACAAGCCAGTGAAATAACACGGTTTGTAATGAAAAATGATACGAAGTGCTTGTCACCACTTAACTTCTATGAAAATTTTAATTTAGCATTGATCTTTAAATTTGAATTATCTTAAAACTGTGTGAAATCCAAATAAAATAATTATATAAGATAATTATGTGTCTACAACTTTTGTGAAAACTAGTAGATAGCTAGGAGAAAAATACAAAAAGCAAAGCCTCAACTGAAGATAAGAGGGGCAGAACTCAGCTGTTATACTTTCCTTTGGTAATGGTCAGCTAACCAATGAGTAGCCAACAGCAAAAATCTGCTAGTCAGCCAGTACGTGCTATTTCATACTGTTGCATTTATTGCTTTGTTACAACAAAGAAGAAATGCCTTTATTACAAGTAGAACTAGAGAAAAATTTAGAGTAGAATTGTCACGAATTCATAGTAAAGCAGGTTTCAGTGGTTCAGAGGCTCCCCAAGTTATTCTTCTGGCTTCCCAGCAGTGAATATAAACATTCATCTATGTTGATTGAAATCAGATTTTTCTTTTGTGCCAGTGCTTAGGTTTTCATTGGAGTCTCTCTGATAACACCCATTTGTAAACACGGACCCCCAAATTTGAATTACTTTTCTTCCTGAGAATTCTGTTTTTCCTAGGTTTGATTTTGAATTGAGTAGCATTTATAAGGAAATTATAAAGCCAGATTAATAAGTGTTATGTCTTACAAATTATTTGTCATTTTGGACATCTGGAATGCAAAAAGAAAATCTGGTTCTATAATCATTATCCCAAAATATTTTCCTCAGGCAATTCTTTTTTGGAGCTCAGGCCTGCACAAATCACACCAAGGATAGTAAAAACTTGTAACCGCTCAAGTTCTGGAATCTGATGAGCTTATTTTTTACAGTTATCTTACATAGTTACCTGAAATAACAATCGACAGGGCTAGATGACTAATTAGATTCATTTTAGATAAGTTAGAGAGGTTCAGTGAAAAGCTGAGGAAATGATGAAAGTATCAAAGAATGGGTTTTACAGGGAAGAATACAAGAAGCTCAGTCCATCCCATTTAGGAAAAGTTAAAGGGCCTTTTGTTCTCAGTCTTTCCTTTGAATGGGAAAAATAATAACAAATTAATTTAATAATAATAATGATAATAAAAAGGACAAAACATAATCTAAAGGCTGAATATTGCATCTAGATAAGTTCAAACTAGAAATAAAATGTTTTTTAAAATACTAAGGTAATTAGTCACTTCACCAAAGATTACTAGTGAGGCATTTGATTCTTTCCCATGCCCAAATTAACAGAGCTGCCTGACAGTCCCATCGGACTCATGTAGTAAAATATTATGTGTTCAGCACTACTGTACCATCAAGCCCAACAATATTAAAAGTCCTGAATTTAACATTCAGATTGCCACTCTCTTAACAAGTTGTCCACAGGAACCTTCTTTTCACTTTTATTTCAGTCCATACCTTAAAAAAAAGGCACAAAGCAGATCAGTTACAAGTTTTGCTCTTATTTGCATCTGTCAAAAAGATCATCACCAATTTAGTCCCCCCACACACATTTTCCCACCTTTCTCTCCCAGCAGTACCATAGCAATATCACACAATAGACCGGGAACTTCCTACTCATCCACAGCCTTTGTAGGTGAACAGCTACTACTGAAATTCAATTTCCTGTCTTCGTGAACAAAAGGAATAATAGTCCTGTGAACACTAGTTGGCTCAGACATAAACCCCAAAGGTGTGTCCACCTTATAATGCATCCAGTGGTTTTTTTTTTTTTTTTTTTTTTTTTTCATGCAGGGATGACCCCAGGAAAGGAAAAAAAAAAAAAAAAAAAAAAAAAAAAGCTGTATTGCTTCTACAAATTCACCTCTAAGAGGCAAAATGAAAGTTGGAATTAATGTGTTTTTTGCCCATACACCTGTTCTATTCTTTCTCTGAAAAGGCCTTTGGGTTGATTAGTCATCTTTTCCAGATGAAATATTTTCCTCCCCTCCTAACCCCTGAGATATTCCATTATTTAGGAATAAATACTGACTGGCAAAGCCTGAGTCCTGTACAGAAAGAAAACAAAAAAGGACAGAGGCACTTCACTATCTTACTCAAGGCAAAACACAAATTTATTTGTAATCCTTAAGTGCAGGGGAGTAGTCAGTGGCTAATGTTGCTGGTGGCTTCTCCCAGTCAAAACAAAGTTGTTAGTGGACTGAAATCCTGGTTATAGGGAGCAGTTCCTTAATTTTTAGACAACATATGTTTACTTTATTATCATCAGGTGTCCTTTTCAATCCCACTCCTGCCTGTACTTGCAAGAAGTATATCTGCAAGAGCAATTCTGCTGCAGGAATAAACATTTTCACTTGCAATCCTTTGTGCTCTTAGCACATGCCAAGATGATGCAGAACACCAGTGCTACCGTTTTGCAGCTGCCACAAGCAGTATTAGGACACAGTTTTTTCCTAGCTGATAATTAGCCCACAGTACAGTTTATTTTTCTTCCTCTGAAGTTGTCATTGCAAGATAAGAAGAGGAAGCAGCTTCCATATTTTTACTAAAAATCTGCTTTTCGGCAGATGTGTAACAGGAATAGCAACTCAGAGGCTGCGCAAGGCCCAGTATGTATGCTGACTTTCTCTGCCATATCTCTTCAAATATAATCTCTCTTTTTTTTTTTTTTTCTCTATTATCATTTGTAATTCAGCTAAAAGCTAGGAGTATAATGTGTGCTTTTATTTAACCCTATTCTTACTGACAACACTAAGTTCTGTAGAAGTTATTTTAAAATCAATACGGAGTAAGTTACATGCAAAGAGTGAGCAAGGAATCAGCACAAGATCTACACACTTCACAAGCAGTCCACTGACACTGACTTTTAGAAGTGGAAGCTGGATTCTGGAGTCCACATAACCCATAGCACAACTTACTCTCAGTTTTTGTAACCAGGAGGGAAGGCCATGACCAACTCCTATTTTTAGAAGCATTAAACTAAAAGGAAGAGCTGGATATTTTGCTAAGTCATTATGACGCTGGTATTGCTGGCAACGTAGTGTTTGGGTATCCTAATGCAGAATTACAACAGTTCTTGAAGAAAAGAAAAAAAAAGGAAAAAAAAATAAAAAAAAGAAAAATAAAGTAGCAGATCTCTAGCTGCCCTCTACTTATAAACTCATCTACTTCCTCTGGTAAAAAGCAAGTGATTTTGTGATGTCTAATCAGCTCCGACCTCAAGTCTTTTGCAGATTCAAGGTTCTGTACCTGTAAAATGTGTTAGCCAC
The DNA here is from genome assembly GCA_013398735.1 of Nothocercus julius. Classification (NCBI taxonomy): domain Eukaryota; kingdom Metazoa; phylum Chordata; class Aves; order Tinamiformes; family Tinamidae; genus Nothocercus; species Nothocercus julius. The sequence goes on from VZSV01000014.1 coordinate 8,009,903, forward strand.
CACCCTTCCTGATAAGATCCCCCAACCAGATGCTTACCAGATGTCAGACTGTCTATGCAGTAAAAAGAACTCTGACTTATTCTGCTTTGATTCTCTTTCGCAAGCAAGCAACCACAAGGCAATGTGTTTTATAGGTATGGAAGTCCAGCTGTGAGGAAGTGGCGCTCAGGCTCCCACAATGCTGCTCAAGTGGAAAGATCAGCTTCCCCTCATTACTACGATAAGAAGGACTGGCCCCGTGGAGAAACGTTGCTGTACACAGTTCTCAGGAATGTGATGAGGCAGCACACGAAGAGAATGGCCCTCCCAGGCACCAAGAAGGGGTGCAGGTGCTCATTAAAACACAGGAGCCATCTCTACAGTTTTTAGTCTTGCAATTAGAAGTGAGTCCCCCTGGAAATATGTCAAAATAGAACTGTAACCGGTTTTAGAACTATAAATTGCAAGTGCCTTGAAAGGCCTCTGATGAAACATTCCTCTATTTATGTTTCTTTTTCTTAACCTAATGTTGCAGAAGTAGATACACTTCTTCCTATTCTATGCTCCCTAAAGATCTCAGAAGACCTAATTTAAATTATTGACTGTACTACAGATCCCTCTCTAACCTAGGACTTGAGTGGGTCTGACCCCCCAATATTCCAAAACATTTTATTTTTATTCTTTTGAGAAATCTTGCTAAGACCACCCTGATTACACAGGTATGTCACAGTTGAAGGAGGTCTCATACTTTTTCCTAATGTCAATCATGCATGGTGTGTAGATCCTAATAGTAAACTACAGCTGTTGTATTATCTTTTACAAGATATGTTTCTTTTCTTTGCGTTTCTTTTAAGTTTTTTAAGGTCAGATATTTTTCCTGTTAGGCGCAACTCAGAGGCAATAAGAAGGAAGCCTGCAACGCAGATGGGACGATTCTAGTTTCCCATAGTATAAACAGATGATGAGAATAAATTTCTGACTTATCAAAATTTAATGTTGACATTTTTAACACTGATACTGTTGACCATTATATTAATTATTTGTAAAACTTAGAAAATGTTATGACGCAGATGCCTGCACCTTAGAAAACAGATTTCATTTCTGTTTTGTGTTTTTTTTTTTTTTTCAAGCTTTACACCTGTTTAAAGGAAGACTGGCATCTAAATTTCTAAAATATTAGATAAATGATTTCTGATTGCATTAATAAAGTAATTTCACAGCATCAGCTTCAGAAAGTATCTTCCATTAAAAATACATTTATATAACATTTTAAACATAGAACAAGGAAGGATTTTATATTTCTAGGTTTCTCACAAATATAGCTAGGACTACTGGATAAACTTAGTGGATGTACTGAATACTGCCATGGATTTACTGCTCTCTGCATACAATCTGGCTTTAGCCGCACACCCTCTTCAAGGTCTTCATTCTATGAACACTAGCACAAAAACAGGTGTGCTCTGTTCAACTCATGCAAGGCTTTTGCAGAGATAAAACTACCATTAGACATCCTAATGCACATAGTTTAAATCACAAAACCAAAAAACACAGTTCAGCACAACTGTGCAAACTGATGTCCCTTATTAAAATACAGACACGGGAGGACTCTGGAATGAGACTAAATTATTCTCGACAGATGAGTGATCCTTTCAAGTCTAGGTTTATGTTTACCAGTGCAGCGATGGGAGTGAGCCATCCCTGTTCAGTACCTCATCTAAAGACAGATAAATCTTCAGAGCTCTGCAGGGAGCCCAGGTGCCATGGTATATTTTATCATCACTCTATAAACCATGCTCTGCATCCATGCCTTGTGATGAGCACAAGGACATGAAGATGGAGAGCCTCGCTGCATATGCAAGGCTCTCATCCTCTACATTTATAGGGATTTGAAAATTAGATTTTTATTGTCTGTTACGGGATTCTATATTTAAATAAGATTTTATTGTATATTATGCATTATAATAGACAAACATTTACACGAAAGGCGGGAGGGTTTTCTTTCTTTCTTTCTTTCTTTGGTAGAAAAAACTTCATCTCGTGTATGTGAACATTAAATGTCTGAAAATTTCCTGAGTCTGGATATCTGCTCCCCATTGTTCTCCTTTACATGGCCTAATCCCAAATGTGATCGCAGGCTGATGAGACAGTGCAAAATAGCTTGCAAAGCAGAAGCATTAACTAAGAGATGCCAGGGAAGATGAGTTAACAAGTCAGTCTAATCTGAGAGGGAAAAGTACTAATGAAAAAGATACTACATCTGTTTGAAAAGATATGTCACAAGCTCTCTCACACCAGGGTAGACAGCCTGCAGTATCCTGCACAGTGTGCTCTGACATCACCTGCAATTGCCACTGACATCTCTGATGTCAAAACTTTTTTTAGACTGCATGGGGAAAGTAGTCAGTAATTGGAGTTTCTCTGAAACTAAAGTTAAAATCCCCCAAAATATGAAAAAATGAAAGCAACATTGTTGCCAGTATTTTGGTTATCTCTTATTTTTTAAATGATTACTATTAGTATTATGATTTGTATGACAGACGTTACCACATCTTCCAATTATGGCAGGCCAGAAAGCTTAATTTCATTTCATGGGAGAGATACAGTTATTGAGATATATAGAGAGGAATAGATATGTATAATTCACCCCCACCCCTATCCTCCCCCTCCCAGCTATTAGAATTTCTTTTCATTTCACATTTGGCAGAAAAAAAAAAATCCTTTTCAAAATCTGTCAAGAAAATCTGCTCATGGCGAGAGACCCGCTCCTGGGTGTTCAGTGGCTTTCCTCACAGCACCACAAACTGTCAGTGGCTGCTTCACCCGCTGGGACAGAGCCCCATGAAAGTGGCTGTATTCCTCCATGACCCAGGCTGATGCCTCCTCAGCACATCCACGAGCACCATAAGGTTAGGGCTAACAGCCAAAGAGACAAGTTGGGCACCTGTGCACCAGTAATTTAGACAATGGCCCTAGAATCCTAAACCTCATCGTAAATCTCCTATTGAGATGCTTTAAAAAAAATATATATGCATATTTTTGGAGGTGGTGAGGGTTGTCTTTCTGTTACAAGTTTCATTTAATGAGATAGATGAAGAGCAGAGGCCTCTAGAAACAGTTCCCTTAGGACAGCAAGAAATCTTATACTGAAGCTACATTGTATTTTATTATCAGACACAGGATTTTAATTTATTTTACTGTTGCTTAAGTGCCCAGGGTCCTGTTCTCAAGGGATTTACTTATTTATTCTAGTCAAGGATAACTGAATTCTGTGGCAATATCTTTGCCCTGTGCCCCCTCAGTTAAGTCAAGGTGTTTGCTTTCCTTTGTTTGCTTGTCTATCAGATGAATATTTTTTATAATCTCTACCATCTTAGGTCTTTTTGTTCAAGTCTTGCTGAAGTATGAAAGTCTTCCTGCTATCTCTGCTCAGAAATAATGGCTACAAGGCCATATGAGTAGCCATACTGAGAGTCTCAGTAAGTGCTATGTACTAATGTATGCATAAGCTGACTGCTGTAAAATCTACAAATCTTGCCCCCAACCTAAAGGACTGATCAGCTGCTGGGGTGCAGATGGGAAGGAAGCCTGCTCACCCTGACCAGAGCAGTCCTGGTCCTCAGAAAGAACAGATCTTTCCAACTAGGGAGACCAGAAGAGGGAGTCATGGGGAATTTTTTAGGATGGAAAAGTATTTGGATGCCATCAGAGAGCTAAGTGATATCAAAACACATTACTGGACTCCCTTTGCTTTATCTGAAGTGTCAAGATGAGACAGAGTATTGGAAATAAGGAATAGTTCTGAGTAGGTGACAGCCTGAGATAAGATCCGTTTGCTGATTATAATGAGCCTGTGAAGTACACCTAAAAGATCCTTGAGTGTACTCCTTAGTTATATTGGCTCTCTGCAGTGATTATCTGTTTGTCATCTGTGTCTATTTTGGAAAATTATATTTTAGTTACTGCAAGTTAGTCAGCAGCTTGCACAATAAACAGCTAGTCACAATGAGTGTGTCAGACTCCTACTGGGTCCAGTTACAGAAACATTTCCACCAACAGGATTTATAAATGAAACACACAAAAAGAGAGTATCTTAAATACTGGGCTGCAGTGAGGCTCTGAGTGCAACAGCAGGAGGAGGAACAAGTGTTTGGGAAAGGCTAGGCAGAGGTTTGGACTGAACCAGGCTTCTCCCAAACCACTTTTTGCTCTTTCAGTTTGGCAGGGTGGCACAGGAGAGGGATCATTAGTTCGGGATCCACAGGAAAGATTAGTTTCACATAATGCAGCTCAAGAGAAAGAGAATGGCACAATACCAGGGAGATGACTATTCTTCTCGATCTAGTGCTCTTTCCAGGGACGATAATTATTCTGCTCCATATATTCTTAGTACTTAATACAAACATTTTTTTTCAGTCTTTTAGGAAATAATGTGTAACAAATAAATTATAACTATATAGTCTGGAAAATATATCAGTAAAACCCCTATAATATCACAGTTATCCACCTATTTAGGCCTGACATGTATTGCATTGATGGCTTTCGAGGTGATTCCTCTGCTCCAGCAGCCAGTGCCATTTATTTGAAAGCTAAACACTTTGCCACGGGATGGGAGGGAGGGGGGAGGCATGGGGGTAAAAGGAAGGAGGAACATCCGTGTGTCTGTTTGGACAGAGCAGAAGAATTCTCCCCAGAAGGGGTGACCTGAAGTAATTTTCAAGCCTTCACTTTGTTGTTTAACATCCCTCAGCAATGCAAGCTCTTTCTTATAGATTTCATCTGTGCCACATCCTGTTAATAGCACCATCTCACTACCACAATGGTAACAGTCACTCGATGTTCATTTAACAGAAATCTTTCAAAACAACAGTATTAGAATTTCACAGTTGCCTCTCTGTGATACAGGTTAGCAGTTTCTTAACTCTGCTTTCTTAGCATAATTACATAATTTAGAATTAGTCACTTGTGATGACCTTTAAATAGAATCACACATTCCATTTAGATAGTTGTTTTGTCATTAGCAAACAGTGAGCAGCTGAAAACATTTCTGTCATTGGTTGACAGTGTCTTAGTGAACATGCAAGAGTCAAGAAAGTGTGCAAGATTTATGCAAGTTATACCTGCCCTTTTAAAGATCTAGATTCTCATCCAAAGTCATCACAAGTGTTGAAGGTCCAGGCTTACCCTGCTGAAAGAGGTAGTTTTTATCCTTTCACCAGAGGCAGAACCATCATAATAACAAGAATAATACAGCAGATGATTGGGTAAATTCTGCCCTGGAATAGCTCTCATCAGTTCTTGCAGTTACAGTTTGTATATATGGAATATGGTTAATCTGAACCCTGCATATTGAAATTCTTTTATCTTAAAAGGTTTCCACAGGCAGAAATTACTTTTATCATCAAGAAAGTTGCCCCACATCTGGGATGGAGCTCAGCAGCTGTTTGCATTCTTGTGCTTAGTTACCTGGCTGCACCCTCTTGGAAATCAAAAAGGTTGTTTGGGGGTAACAGAAAGCAGAATGTTGCCTGTAGCTTTTAGCTACTCCAATCCTCAGAGCACATATCCCACACACAGTGGTTTGAGAAAAACAGGAAGAAGCAAGATAAGCCAAAGCCCTGATGACTACAAAATATACCTTAGTAAGTCCCTAACTGATACTGCCTCTTATCAGATGAAATACCTTAGTATTAATTCCTTCTAATTAAATTCATATTTGATTCTCTACTCATCTTTTGTGGATATTTATAGGCACTCTTCACTGTGATACAAATTATATTAGCCTATGGGAGAAGTGTTCAGAACATTTAGATGGGCTTTGAAATATGTTTTATAAAAATATGACTGTTTTATAAAAACATATGTATGCATCTGTATGCAAGTGTACACAAGCACATTTGTGCAAATGCAAAAACATCAGCATCATATGCAATACAAGATTACACTTAGTAGATTTACTGAGGAATAATTTTACTTTGTCAGGACTCTATCATTCTCTTCTAGCTTTGAATGTGTTTAGAGTGTTCATGCATGGGCGAGGTCAAATTGTATAATAATCTGCTGATAAATTGCAGGATGCCTGTGATGCAGAGAGTCTTTACTAATAATTACCAATTTTTTGACAAAGATTAATAAAAGACCATAAAACTATGGATTGTAATGACAATACTACAGGAACCTTAGCCAAGACTAAGATACATACTGAATGCCGGTATTTTTTCAATCATGTTTTTGCTTGGTTAAGTTTTGTGAAACATTGCCTGTTTGGGCTTTTTTGTTTGTTTTTGTTTGCTTGTTTGTTTTTTTTCTTCATGTCAAAATATAAATTTTCCCAACTGGAAGATACAGGATACAGATCTAAAACCCGTGTCCAGTGAATCAAAACTTTCTAACAATATACTACTCATTTTTCCCTGTGCAAAGAATGATGATCAATCAGCCAAACTTTAGATAAAATAATTTTTAGGAGCAAACTAGGTCTTTTCATCTGATTTGTTAAGTAGATGAGGTACAAAACTGTCATTTTATTCCTCGTTGACTTAGCATAGTATGTTCTGTTGAATCGATGGACTAACAATCCTGTACCTGGAAAATTTTCAGAGAATTGTCCATTCTTGAGCATTCTTTCTCAATATACTACTACTATACAAAATTCTTGTTTCATGCTATTACACGTTATAGGAAAGAGAAACCTATTCCTGAGCAGCAATGTGATAAACAGAGGAATTTCAGTTCCAATAGCATCTACAATGAGCCAGAGCTTTGCAGAAAAGTTAATCATGGTTAAGAACTATTATTCTGTGGCCATAAGACCTTACTTATCCCCATCATTTGTGGCTATTTTTAAAAGAGTCTCTATGATAGGCCTGGCTGAAGCCTTATCATTGTGGTTTGTGGTCAGATGGGCCAGCTGAGGCTCTGACCAGAATGTATTTACCCACTCAAAGCAATTTCTGTCGAGATTTCCTCAAAAACAACAGTTAAAGCAGCTGTTAAAGAAGCAAATGATTCCTAAGGTTAAAAAAAATATTTGTGAAAATAACACTGTCCTCGTTTGGAGACTGGAACAATCTGGATGAAATATGAAAAATATGAAAACATGACCCAATTCCATTATTCCTTAGCATACTATCAATTCTCTGTAGCAAAGGAATAAATTAGAAATGGAAAACTAGAAATGTGCAGCCAACCTGCAGCCTGTCTTCTAGAATTTATTTTGACAAAATACTTTTCACTAGAAAATAACAATTTATGAAACTATGAACTTTCCTCAGCAGTTTGTCAAGTTCAGTGGAATTTTCATTAAAAAAAAAAAAAAAGTTTTTTCAGGACTAGAAATGAAACTGTCAGATCTGTCTTACAGTAACGTAAGAATTATATCTTTCTCTCTGGATATTGGAGTCTTGGTTTTGAGTCCTATATCAGGTAACATATGGAATCTTCTGATGAGAATTACCTTGAGCACGTGCTTTATTTAGGGGTAATTTGCTAATACAGGTGGAGACAGAGGTGAAATGACTATTTCTGAGAAATCTTGATAATCAGTTTTAGTACTCTGATGAAGTACAAAATAAAGCACATTTCTCTGACTTGGGATTTCAATTTCCTAGTCACCTTTAGCATATACTCCCAGCAGAGAATTAGCTTCATGTCAAACTAGACATTTTGAGGAAACCTATTTACACACTTAAGAGAGTATTGCTTTCTTGCTGTGCATGCGATTAAGCCTGTTCATCACAACTTGCAATACATCTTTCTCCAGAAATCCTAAAAAGTACTTGTCATCTTTGATCGCTTTTATCAAGCTGGATACTTTATTTCAGCTTGAGGTCTTAAATTTGGCTGACTCATATTCAGATGAATACATGCTATTGAATAAATAAATAAATAGAGCTGCCAGCCTGACCTAGTGTTGTTTAATCAGAGGAACTCTCTTCATCTATGAATGTGCCAGAGACCCAGACTTTAGAGAAATCACAGCAATATCTACCCATGAGTAAATTAACTCATCAGCTTTAGGTACCCACGGAGGCTGAGGAGATTTTCTGACTTATAAATCAAGCTTTCTATAAGTCCATCAAAACAAAAACAAAACAAACAAAACAAAAACAAACAAACAAACAAAAAGAGGGAGCAGTAAAGCAGACTTTTCCGAGCACCTATGCTCAACACTGGAGACAAAGTGGCTTTAGGCAGCAATGTATTCCCAGGGGCCAGAGTAGTCAAAAGAAGCCAAGCCTTGCTGCCAGCATGCCCCAGTTGGCTGATTAGCAATTACAAAGTCTGCTTTTGTGCTTATATCATTTCATCTCGTAATATGTTTTCTGAGGGTGCTGGTCAGTGTTTACTGCACGCCATGACACTTGGAAAGGTTCTCTTTCGCAGGGAGATAATTGTCTATAAATCTTAACTAAATTGTAGGCAAAGAGATTTCTGATAAGTACCTAACAAATTATCTAAGGGATTTTTACATTCGCATTTAGAAATTCAAAAAGTGGTGTCACTATATATGTTTCACATGGTCAGATGGATTTTGGTGTAACAAATTCTTCAGCTTTGCTTGCCATAATTCAGCATAAATCTGTATTATGACTATTATTTAAATAACACCATGGATATGTGCAGTGTTTTCACATGTGTCTGTGGAAGACAGCACCTTGGTCATGCCTCATAGAGGCAGTGTGCTCTGGACAAGAGTGAGCCTTTTGTTCAGCCTTGTGTAACGGCTGGCATGTAGCAGCAGCTCTCTAGGAGAAGCCCTGGAGGAATTGTGATGGGTCTGTGACTCAGAGAATTCCCATCTCCTCTCTCGTCTCCTAAGAGTCGTTTATTTTAGTTCACCTATTGCAATTAATTTACATCCTACACCCATTTCCTGCTAACCTGTCTGCCGAGTGAGCGCCTACCAGAAGAACGGGCTCCCAGTCCACAACACCCTTACAATGTGCCTGCCACTTACTTACCCATGGATCTTCCAGCCTCTAACCTTGAGATCCACTATGTGCAATGGCAGCAAAAGGTGGTGGAAAGGCTACCAGTGGAAAAGGATGAGAAAACGGAAGACACTGATTACGGGAAAGTATTTATTTTCTTCATTTAAAAAATCAACATTCCAGATACTCTTAACAGCTCTAGAAATAATGCTTTCAGAGGCGATCCTTTCTTAGAAGGAAACAAATATCCCCAATTAGATGTTGTTATAGCCATTTTACAAATGCTTGTACTTCCAGAAAGCCCGAGGTTATATGTAAAACTGTGCAGGTAAGATTGCTTTTGCTGCTGGAGATACAGATGAAGTGGACATAAATTGGAGATATGGTTGTTCACATACTGTGTCATGTTCTTAGATGGGTTACATTTTGAAAAGTTGCCCAAGGTTGTAAAACCAAAGCCAATGTCAGAGATATTAGGTCCAAGAATCTCTAATCCTAGACCCCCTAATATAACCACTACTTAATACTCCCTCTTGTGTCCATTCACATGCTGTTCAAGACTACTTGGGAGGGTTATTTCTCCTGAATATTTTTTAAACTTCTATTTTTTAGTAACATCACAAGAGGTCAGAGACTTATTAGATCAAGTAAAATGACCCATCCCCAGTCCCTTTGGTTAACTTCAGAATCATGAGAAAGTCAGTAAAACGACTAGTTCCATACTCCTGGGATAGCTATGGAGACAAGTCATATATAATAATGACTCTGGGGTCATTATAAGGATGATGTCCAAAAATTGAAAATCCACGAATGACAGCACAGGAAGAGGATACTATTTGCAAGGCTAACTTTTATTCTCTAAATTAGCACAGTAAAGGGTATAGAAAGGAAAGAGAATCCAGTATTTTAGGAAATTATTTATGAAATGTAGATGGGCCTTCAGTTGGGAATAGGGCTGGGCAAAATGTTAGTGGTTCTTTGTTCTTGCAGCTGGCCTGTCGAATTACACAGAGCCAGCACAGTAAATAATACTACTATTGTCTGCCTGTGTCAGAGACAGACAGAAGGTACATTTGGACTGGGTCCAAACACCACAAGGGCCACTCATAGCCACAGTGTCCAATTACTGCTTGCTTGACTATAAAATGCACTTTTTGCAGAGCTAATTTAAGAATGGCAGCTTTTAATGGGGTTTATTAAAGGGGGACTGCTGGTCCTGCTTTTGCCCGCAAAAAAAAAAAACTTTATATACTGTGCAGGAATCATCAAACACATTCACAATGAAAATAATAAGAATATGGTAACATTAGCACAGCAATAACAACAATGATAATGAAGTCAGTGCTTTGTAGGAAAAAAAAAAAAATCAAGCTCTTCTGGAAATAGCCTCATGTAAAACATGCAGAAAAACAAATAGAATCTATCTAGAATCATGAAACAAGTATACCCACTGTAGGTTTCTGCAGATGCACACATATTTTACAACTTTTTTCAGGCTTTCAAAGAGTAATTAACCACAGATTTCCCAGTCTTTGAACAGGTACATTTCTTCAAATTTTAGTTTTACATATGAGGATCCTACTGCCAAATTGTCTGGAGAGCAGTAACCTGTACAATCCATTTTTCAAATGACAAAATTAATTTGCATTAGAAATAACATTTTTTTTAGTATATGCTTATCAAAGATTATTTCTATAGGACTAAGATCCCACCGGATTAGGAACCCAGAATCTCTCCCCTCTACAGTAAGTGCATATCAGGGCTTTGATTTTCTTAGCCTATCTATTAGCTAGAGATAAATTTAGGTCTCCTGTTTAGAGCAATCTGCCTACAGTGCACAAGAGATCAGTAGTTGTCAATGATCTATGAAGACTTACTGTGTTTTTCTCCTCTGCCATGCTGACAAGGTGTTAATTTCTTTCTTGGAATAGCAAGCGAAAAAACCCCAGCAAACTGATAAATTTAGGCAAAGCTCAGGCAAGGACCAAATTGCTTTTTAAGGCTTCATGCTACCACTGCTTAATCATAGGAGTGTTATAAGTCTTGCATAATAATAATCAATAACAAAATATGGTTATTCTCTAACTTAAAATCTTGTTCTTTTCTGTGGATTTTAAATATGCACTCATGCACACACACACTGTAAGTGTTCGCAAAAGTATTCTAACTCACAGCTGTAGAGGAGTTTTAAAATATATGCTACAGGTACAGAAACATTATCCATCAAAATGTTAAAGCCTTCATAAGCTCTGTGTAGGTGAGTTCATTCTCCTTCTCTTTTATCTTTGGATGTCTTGCAGAGTGCTTCATTTGGAGAAAGACCTAAAAGCCACATTGGGTAACAAGAAGGGATAAAAGGGTAAACCTGTCTGTTCATATTTGCCAGTCTTCAACATGGAGAACACAGCAAGCATTCTGTCAAGGAAAATGAGGATATTCTTTTTTTGCTTCTTTGAATCCTCAAAAGATGCATCTTCTTTGTAATAGAAAAGAAGTATCTCAATGCTTAAGTCAAAATAGCAAACTTTTCAAAGGCCAGAAACTTGGAGCTGGTCATGCGACTTGTGAATTGCATACTGTAGGGTTGTTTGATATGGAATAAAACAGAGAGAACCTGAAAAATTTCCTCTTCAAAATGATGGATATGGACAGTCCTTTCTCCACAAAGCAACCTTCAATTATTAACAGCAGGACTTGTGCTCAGCGGAGTAAAATAAAAATCTTCCCACGATCTGGAGGGAAGCTCCCTCCAGCAGTCATAGTTGATTCTCTTATCTTATACAGAGACACTAATTCTTCTCTAGCACACATAAAACTCTTCATCTACAGAGAAATATTCACATACACACATAGTCAGATCACTGCTAAAGTCAGGTTAAAGATGTCACTTACACAGATTTAAAAAAAAAAAAAGTTAAACCACCTGCTTGTTTCTTAATTCATGCTTTTACAGGAAAACATATTGGTCTACAGATTACATAACCCAGCACATAACACTAAGACACTTGTGACGCTGCGAGAGGGTACAAAGACTAAGGATAGTATCCTCATAAATGAGTTTAATGGAATTATCCTGATGCAACTAGCTGAGAATCCAGCAATCAGGATTACATGATGTGTTAGTTTATCCTCATATTTCATGTCTTTATGGGCTTGAGAAATAACAGAGGATTTTTTGTGTTAATTTTGTTAATTAAAACTCAAGTGAAGATCTTTTTTTTTTTTTTTTCAAATATTGCATTATTCAACTCATCTCTATGAACTGTATGTAATTCGTGTCTATGTAACTGCCATTCAGTCTGTACTGAGTCCATGTTCTGTAATGTCAAGGACTATGGTACCAGAGGGGCCCCTTAGTATGCAAATTATTGACACAATAGGACATACCAACTCTTTGGAATCATTATGTTTTATTCTATCAAGGTCTCGTTGAGGACTCTTTAATCTAAGGATTCTTGAGAAGATAAAATCTAATAGTTCCTCCGGAGCCATAGACGTCTCTGATGTCATAGGCTATTTGGACACTCCTTATTGCAGTACGAGGGTTATTAATACAAAAAGTATAATGACTTTGTGATTCCTTTGTGGTCTATTGTGACTATCTAAAATTTTATAAGGTTGTTCATCACCATGGCATGTGAGCTTTCACCAGAAAAAATAACACAAAGTATTACCTCCCTCTTTCTCTCCCTCTGCCATTCATTCTAAGGAAATAGCAACTTTTTGCTGGCCTTTAGAGACATAACGAAGTGTAGAAACTAGTGTTTTTGAAATGCTTTACAAAAACAAATGAGTCAGATTGGCTTTGCATTTAGTTTGGAGTGATTGCGGTGGCCGAACATATTTTGTCTGGTGGTGTCAGTGGAAATTTGCCCAGTATAACACTCTTCCCAGAGAAAGCAACTTCACTCCCTAATTCTTTTTATGGAAATTACTTGCAGCATTGTCCGGGCGTCCATGTCTGTGCATGTCAACATGAATGTTTTACTACTATTAGCTGCAAGTTTCCCTCCAGATCAGACACTGAGAAGTGTAATAACTAAAAAAGGAAAACCAAATATGGTGATTTGCATTTCAGACCGATGATCTGCCTTGAAACTAGAAGCTCTGAACTCTGTTCCATCTCATAAGCTCTAGGAGTTCTTGCTGCATTTCCCCAGTGAATCTGGAATTTGCATAGCTATGGACTCACAACCCTTGGCTTACCCTATCCTAAATCTCTTTGGGACTGATACTCAGCTGAGAGCCAGGATTATCAGGATTTAAATATATATCAAATGCAAAAGTGAGGAGGTGCAGGAATTTCTACAGCAGCTACACAGGGTGAAGCCTTCATGATGTGTGACAACAGAGCCGCTGCCATTTCTCAGCTGGAGAGATATGGGGCAGGATATTTCTATTAGTCAATAAGTGGACCCATATGTCTATAAAGCTCTTTTTTTCTTTATCCGTATTGTTGTCCCTTACGCAACACTGGCTGTCCTTTTTTTTTTTAAAAAAAAAAAAAAAAAAAAAAAAATTCCTGGTTATCAGCATAACTCAACCAAGATAAAACTTGGTACACCTAAAATATGACCTAGACTCCCTTAAAAAAAAAAAAAAAAAAAAAAAAAAAAAGCAATAATTTATATAAAATATGTTCAATTTTGTGATGATTTCTTTATTATTTTTCCCAGGAAAGCAATACTATTTTCCCACCTGGAAACATTCAGACATAACTAGTTATTTATTTTCACAGATTACCATGTAAACCCTGCTTTCTATGTGCTACCCCATGACAAACAGATGAGGCAGTCTGACTAGAAATGTAAGAGATGGCCAAAACACAACAGCAGCTTCCTTGGTTTCCCATTTTCTGTATGTATTACAGAAAATTCATGTTTCAAGAAAGGATTTGAATGAGGACAATGTGATTAGCTGAAAGATGTTACCGGGGCAGAAATTGCACCAGGAAGGTTTTGCTTTTGTTTTTGTCTTTTCAGGCTTAAACAGTGACTAATAGATGTGACTGGGCCAGACACAACATCCCAGAAGAGAAACCAAGGAGGTAAGGAGAGGTGGGAAGATCTTTGGGAGTTAAGAGAAGTTTATATTTGACTGAATGAAAAAGGGAAAACCATTGCCAGGAGTCAAAAAAGAGGGGAGATAGCCAGTGCATTAGACTTGAAAATGATCTTTGAGGAAAATTTTAGGGGAATATTGGCCTTGCAAGACTGAATTTGTCAAAGCCAGAGAAATGTACACTATATTAAATCAGAATGCAAAATAATAGGAACATGAATGAGAGCTTCATTGTGTGAACAGCAAGGAGAGGTTATAATCTTAGGGAATTATGCAAAAACTATATATGTAGGATTTGAACCATACATCTGGAAGATACTGGGTGTTCACTTCTCTGTACTTATCTGCCCTTGGTGCTCCACATATTGCAGAAAGTGCTAAACTGACCCTTTTTTTGCACGACCTGCAAAGTCACCAGTTTAAAACTGCTGAATGCCTTTTGTATAGCAGTGAGAATTCAAGGGGACTGTCGCAGTGTCCCAAGAATTGCAGTGCATGGTTGCTTTCTATGCAAGTGCACTGTTTACGTGTAGTGTGAGTCTCTGTTGTGATTTCAAAATTAAGACACTTTTCAGCAGACAGATGAAGTAAAGCAGTAAATTATTCTCCCATCTTACCATAGGACAGTGTATGATAGGAATAGTCCATAGTTTCTATAAACATTCCTCAACATAGCCCCTGAACCAATTCTGCTTATACCAAATCCATTTAAATGTGCAGAGCAGCACATTTAAATACATTAAAAAGTTAGTCTTCAGTAATATAGCAATTTAAAAAAAAAAAAAAAAAGTCATTGTGAAGAAATTGAGTAAAATCCCTTTAAATCTTTTTCAAGTCATTAAACACTCAGAAGCACTCAAAGTGTTCTATCTTTGGAAAACTTCCAGAGCAGCAACATGTATGCACTGCATGTGGTTTAGTGTCCCCATAATCCTTCTTTAATTTGAAAAGGTCGAAAGATAATGTTATGCTTTTAAAAGATTCTACATATGTATCGTTTGCATATATATTTGTGTTCTTTATATCTACTTCACAGTTTTCTTGTTTTTAATTATTGTCAAATATATGTTGTATATATGTGCATATCAGTTTCACCTGTCTCTTTGTAAAAATCAAGCCACTGTCCTTCAGAGCAGTTCTGTGTAAGTTCAGATTCTACCTGTTTTTTTCATAAAGTGCAGGATAACTTTAAGAACCAGGATATTTTTAAAAAAACAAAATCCTCTCTTTTCAAGATCAGCTCAGTTGAATAAAATTCAGCATTTTCTCAAAATATTTCATTTGTAATTTGTAATATCACTTTGTAATATTTTTGTTTTGTTTTTTCTTTTTTTCCTGTTAGAATATGAATCATTTTCAGGATTCACATATTCAGTGAGCAATAATCTTGCCTATTCTTTCTTCACTGTGAAAAAAATATTCTTAGACCTTCAGTTGAGTGATCACCATTTGTTTTCTCTCAATTTATGATTATTCATATTAAAACTATATTTCAATGGCAGGACAATAATTAAAATTAAATATATTTCAACATATAGTTCAAGTGATGCAAATATGAGAAACTTGCAATTTTTTGCCACCTGGAATAAGAAAGATTATCTTACAGCGCTTTGAATTGTTTTTGCAGGGGGCTATCCCAATGGTTTGGGATTTGGTTTAATTTGAGTACAGTATGTAATTATGGATCTTGTCATCACTCAGAAGAATAACTTAAAATGAATAGATGGACCAATCTTTCCCAAGACAACCCATTCTAATATCTGACACCTTTCTTGTTTCCTTTTCCTCCACAACTTTCATATAAGAGTATAAGACGAGACTTTCTGAGCATGAACAAAGCCACTCCTTTGTGTGCTTCTTGTTCAGTACCTTAACCATTACAGCTTGCTGAGTCTTTTAATTTTCAAAATAGTTATGTCTTCCCTTTATTAACAAAACAGAAAGTAGTTTTATATCCTGACCTATTTGAGGGGCACATTCTTCTTCAGATGCATTCAGTGGTCTGTTCAACAAAACATTTCACTTCAATCAAATGAGACCATCTAGGCCAGTTCACCAGAGCACTTGACTACTTAGATGAAGTTATGCAGGTACCAAGTTCTTTACTGAATTGTTGATGTAGGTTGCTGGCATAAAGAAAGTCTTTTTCAATGTACCTCTTCACTGACTTGACATTTCACAAGCTTAAATCTCTGGTGAAAACTGACAAATAAACAACTGTAACTTTTGAAATATCCAGATACACTGAGACCCATCTCAGTACCTATTGAAAGAATCTCATTAAGTTTCTTGGGAGTGAGATCAGGCTCTGCTTACCACGGTCAGAAATCAATTAAAATTACAAAGGCTTCACAGCATATGAGAGACAGGACAGGACAGGACAGCAGAAGAGGGAAGGGAGAGGGGAGGAGAGAGGATACAGGAAATAGCATTGAAAAATGCCATAACTTTCCAGATATTGATTTATCATGAAGAATGAGAAGTCTTTACTACCCCACATTTTCATCATTGCAGGAGGTGTGTCGTAAACAAAAATGAATCACCAAGAAACCTATTTTTTCTGGCAGTGTTATTAAGTAGCACAGAACATAGAGAAGACCAATCAGTTTAAAGGCAACTAAAGAAATATTATAATTGCAATCACCTATATAGTCATCTATATATCCAAAACAAATTTGTGAATCTAATACTGTGGTGTATTAAGAAATCAAAATATACCTTTACTAAAATAAATTAATTAATTTAATTTGAAATGAAATGTAAATAAAATTAAATAAAAAAGAAAAATATAGTTTTCCTGCATTAAAGCATACTCTATTTTCAGGAACAAAGCCCACTAACAGAGATTGTATGAAGTACCTCATCAACATGAACTCATGCTGTTTCAATTCATTGTTTTGGATGATAACATAGTTTGCTGAGTCATAGCATGCCTTTTTATTATTTTTTTTTCTCCAAATCTGTGAAGTTTCATAACTGCCAGTCTCAGCTGTCAAATCTCTTTAATCATGTTTTATCCTTCCAACTGATGCCTTGCTCTGGTTAATCAATCAGGACTCTTTCTTTTGAGCAGGGGACAGACTTAAAGGTTAATTCTTTGATTTTATTAACAGACATCCTGATACATCTTTGAAAGCCAGACTATCAGAAATAAATTTTAAAAAAATCTACAGTTTTTGACTGAAGATGGTAACAATGTTGGTGTTGCGGGGATGCAGTCAATTAAAAACATTTTATCGGGTAACATGAATGTATAAAAGTGTTAATAATTTTCAATCAAATCTATTTTGTAGACACAAAGAAAGACACATGAGCATGACAGAATAATAGAGCAATGGTGTGATAGTTATTTTCAGATGTGAAAAAATGTTAAGTTCTGAAACCCCAAATAAAATTCAAAACAGCAAGGTATCCCCATGCCTCAGCTCTGAATGTGTTGTGAACCCTGGCTAATCGCATACAAAGGTAGAAGGGCTCTGTACCTTCTTCACAGAACAAGGGAAGCAATATATAATGATTTCATTATGAGAAAAAAGGTCCTCTGATATCTTGTAAAAAGAAGTATAGATGCAGTCCAGCAACTTGCTTAGCCTTTAAAAGTAAAGTAATATTCTTTCCTTTGTCAGTTTTAAACTCATTTATTCCTATTATTTTTATTTCTGCAATGCCTTGGGGCCCCAAGTGAGATCAGATCCTTTTTGCAAACGCAGTGGGAAAATTCTTGCCTCAAAGAATTTGTAGTCTAAATAGACTAGGTAGAGATAGGATGAAGATGGGAAGAGAAGCACTGTGGTGTGCTCAGAGATGTAAAATAGGGAGTGGATCTGCCAACAAATCTGAGGTTTCTGTCCCTATGTTTGCAACCTTGACCAGCTGGCTCAAGAATAATATTCTCTCACACTGAAACGCAAAAATACATGGGAGTGTAATACTGAGATTTAATACAAACCATGTCCCCAATCTGGTGAGAGCCCACATTCATACACATTAGCAACATAAGTTCCACATGGTCATAGGTATTTTCTATTAAGGGAAAAAAAAATAAATAAAGAAAAAAAAAAAAAAAAAGCGCTGTTACAGACTTGTATCCCTTTAGCATTCAGCCCTTATAGCTTATTTGTAAACTGCTGCTGAATCTCAAAATGACACTTGGAGCTCAGAGTACCAGTAGCAAGCAGAGATTTGCTTGCAAATAAAGCCTATTGATTCCTAAGGGGTTCTCTTTGAGTACTGCATAAGTCAGTCTTGTTATATGGCAAAAAAGAGTTTACATGTTTTCTTGTAAATGGTTAACTCTATTAATCTACATTTAGCTGAGTGTGGTTCCAAGAGATCACAATTTTTTCTGGCCAACATGCAGACTCTCTTAAGGATACAAATATGCCAAGGGATTTTTTGTTCTTCATAAAATATATAGGAATGAGATACAAAGGACAACATATTTTTCAAATTTTGTATGAAAACTGATCTGATACTTAGGCCCAAATGGTGACACTTCTCATACTCTGGAGCCCACTGCCTTACTGCACAACTCATTGTTAAAACCAGTAGACTGTTTTCTGAATATGACTTTATGTGAAGCAAATGTACTATAACTAGGTCCTAAATTTGCAGATGTGCTTTACAGTTAGTGCTATCCTTTCCATTTTAGGAAGACTGGCAAGATGCAATTCTACAAAGTATTTGTGATACAAAAAGCCTGAAGAATGAAGCCTATAAAGTTCTAAAAAGGAACTGAGGAAAGGATTTGCAGGCTTAGAAAATAACCAGTGGGCTTGATCTCGCTTGCAGCAAATGGAGAGTTAAAGACTGAAAACGCAAATTAAAAAGGGTGGTGTACCTTGTAAGAAAAGCTTTTCTCACTTGCTTCTTCAGATTATTGGGTTTAACTAGGTGTCTTTGTTAGCCAGCAAAAAAAGTTACTAGAGTTCATTAAGGAAGTCTAGAAATATTTCGAAAACCAGAAACAGAGGAAGGTGCAATCTCTCAGAACCAGTGCACTGTCAGCTCCCACTGATCTCAGGAGGTGCTCAGGATCAGGAAGAAGATAATCATCACACAATTGGGACCTTTTTCACTGGAATGCTGAGGTCGGCTTTCAAGGAGTCAACCTCTCCACCCAGGTTACTCCCTGAATTCAGCCTACAGCTGAATCCAGAACTGGTTATTCCAAACTCAGCACTGGAGGATAAAGCCTCCCTTTTTCTTATTTCCCCTGTTAAGTACTCCTGTGTACTTTTCCCAGACTAAACAAGCAACCCTGACCCGCAGCCATTTACTCTCACACAAACAATTAACTTAAAGCATGTGTCCTAACATGAATTCTGGCTCCACAACAATCTAGCATTCCTATGGGAAACAGCCCAAATTAATAACAGCCTTCTTTCTGCAACACCTGAAGTGCCCTCTCTTAAAAGAGAGAGATAAGAACACTCTCCCCCCCCTCCCTTTTTGAACTAAAACATTTGATTTTAGGCCTAAAATTATCTCCTGCAGAACAGTTCACAATACTGTAATGAACACAGTCAACATCTATGTCCCTGTATCACATCACTCTTTACCCTAAGAAAACACAAGAGCTAAAGCAGCAATCTTATATCCAATATAACCATCCATTTTCAAACACTCTCACTACTTAGTGCTTTGTTTGGGCTCAGTCCAAAAGAGATGTAAATGTGTTGGGTTTGTTTCCCACCACCTCCTTGAAAGTTTAAGCCAGATCTTCTAGCTATTTCAAAATATATCAAAATAGAGGGAAAACTATGTATTTGTTCCCATAGTTTTGAAAACAGTCTCATGATTACTCTGTGTCTCTAAATAAGTCCACTGGACTAAACAATTGACTGGCCTCTTTCAAGCCCCGTGAGATGAGTCTTAGAGGGAATAGCTGCATGTCTTGAAGGTGCCATTCTTTCTGCAGCCAAGCTCTTTCTGAGCACTCATTAGATGCACATGAACTAACAGTTCAACCTGAGGCTCATGAACATGGTGGGGGCATCAGTTTCAGAGAAAGCATATGCTCTCTATCTCCCCAGTCTTTTCTTCTTCATTAAAAACAAACAAACAAAAAAAAATATAGATATGAAAGTGTCATCTGCTTTCAGTTATCTTCAAATCTCTCTGTGCAGTATCAGCAGTTTCTTCTTCTGTGTTTCTCCTGGAAAAGAAATGTCCTGTGTACTCACCACATCATACAAAATTCAGATTTGTGCTATTCTACTGCTTCTTTTAATACTACTTACAAATAACTCCCAGGATAGGACAATTAGAATAGATAATATTTCATTTCCCGATGGAACGCATTCTTCATGTTCTCTTTGCTCAGGTGTTACCAGTGAAGCTCTTCTCCCAATTCTGTTCAAGTGCTGGGTGCTTGAGAGAACAACCAGGTTCTCTGAACTTTAGGCCAGATTTTTCTTTTCCCTGCTTATTTCAAAACCCCACAAATATTCATACATCTATAACAGGTCTTTGCCAGCATCTTCTTTTGTGGTCCACCACAATACAATATTTTCTCTTATCTGTGAGGTAGGTGAACAGAGCTGAAAAAGCACTTGTTCCATAAAATACAAGTCCCACACTGCCAGGTGCTGGGATATGTGTATACCTCCTTCCCTGCAGAAGGAATACCATTAAGCATCATCCCATTAGTCATCTGTGACATGAAACACAGGGCCGTAAAGGATAATTCTGTCTTCTCAGCATGGAAGGAGCTAGACATTAGAGAAGGAATATGGCAGGAAGTCTCCTCATTGCCTGGAGCTGAATCTTTTTCCCAAGTCCACAGAAGAGAATTTGCTTGCATATCAGAACTTTATTGCTCATAGTACTTGATAGAGGCAATGGAACCTTTAACAATGTACATCAAGAAAATTTAAAGTGAAATGGATTGTGTAACTTGGTCACAAATTAGATGGAGTCCCTAATCTTGAGTCTCTTGATCAGAATTGCTCAGGTAAATCCCAGTGAATGTCAGAAGAGTTCAAGGAGGTAAAAGCATTCCAGTATGGCCTTTTGTTTTAAATGCTACTGCTACAGACTTACAATAAAAATGTAAAAATTATGACTCTTTTGGTGATGCTAATTCAGTTACCTGTACTAGAATATTTTTCCTTCAGTTTCAAGTACTCCACTTTATATAACACACAAAATATGGAGTATTTCTCTACTCCAGCTAAAGGTCTCCTTGCCAGTCTTCACTTTTTTGTTTCCTAATGCCTTTAATTTACCTATACAACTTTAAGTTTGCATTCCCATATATATTTTTTTTTCAGTTCAACATATTAAAATACTGCTTCAGGCTTCTCCTGTGATCATCCTCTTCCCATTTATCTTTCAGACAGCAATAAAAATATGTAAATATTAAGCCACAAAAACTGTATTACTATAATGTTAAGGATGTGACTAACACCCTCAAAACGCCAGAGGTTTCAAAGTCAAGGCTGCATGTTGAGCCCAACTCTTTCAACACTCATGTTAAGTAAAATTCAATTAAAAATGCTCTGATGAGTAGTAGATAAGATTATTTTACTACCACTACTACTTGTAATAGTTGAATTATGGGAAGGATTGCAACACTAGCAACTGTCCAAACACCATGGACCAGAACTTCCATTTCAGCTCAATGAGGTTTAGGCGAAGATGTAAAAAATAAGTAAATAACCACTACCTCTTCTCTTCCCCAATGAAGACTGCTGGCCACAGGGTCAGCCCTTGGCATATCAGAAAGCAGCTTAAATCTGCTCTAATTTATACAAATTGTTAAAACTCCCAGGAAAACAGAAGTGGAGGATAGGCAAAAGCTAGTAACATTTCTTAAAAACTGGGCTCTTTATCACTAAGAGATACTTGCTATATTTGAGAACAGCATCTATTAGGATACTTTAAAGGGCAAACTTTTGCCATAAATGTGTGTACTAAAAGAGCTCTAGATGCAGGTAATTAGAAGAGATTAGAATCACATAGACTTCTGTGCTTGGAAAAGGCTTAGATCTTGCACATCTGAGCATTCATTTACACTCATGCAAAGTAAATCCAAATAAAAAGATCACAATGCTAGTAAGTGTGAGTGGTAAAGTGTTATACTGTCTATATAGCTGTTTTAAATGCTTTACAAAATTAACTGATTAAGCCTCCCACAGAATATTTGCAAATGTAAATCGCTATCTGTAATTTACAAATAGAGTTTTACATGACTTGCCCAAGGTTGCAAAACTAGATCGGCCCAGTCGAGCTCTGTGTTCCATGTAGTTCTTGACAGTCCCTTGCTGGAGGGGACAGAGTAGACTCAATGGAGGGATTCTGCCATTCTCCTGTGTGTTTTGTGTCATCTCTGATTCCCCCCGTGATAAACGATGGGAGTAATATAAAAACCTAAAGGAGAATCTTGCCCAAAACAATAATATTTGAGCTAGGATGTTTTGTAGGTAGGCTGAAAGATGCACTTCCCTCTTGCCTTAAAGGCAGCTGTAATCAACATAGAAAAATTGCTAAAAAAAAAAAAAAAATCTGTAGTTTAGTAAAAAAAAAAAAATACAGCTAATGAAAATACATTGTTTCATTTACAGGAATTAGCAGTGTAAGAGGTTAGTACTTATCTATTTTTTTCAATTTACTGCAAACTGCCCACTTCATTGAAGAGAAAGCTTTACAGAATCAAGCCGAAGATAATAATTTATTGCTTATTATCAACCATCTTTGAAAATCAGGCCCCAAAGTCCTAATTAACTAACATTAGTGGTTTAGTACCTCTTGGAGCAAACGGTATCAGATCTGAATTACAAATAGGTATAGCTCTGCCCCAAACCAGCGTTCGATCTCTGATAAAGAGCGCAGTTGTAAAGACAATAACTAATTAAAGCAAGGTGCTTTCATTGTAAAGTGTTCCTGTTCTGTGAGTATGGAATGAGAAACAGATAAATAATTTTTCTCCAAAGGCCAATGTGAAAAAATTAGGAAAAAGCAAGGAAAATTGTATTTCAAGTAGGAATATTTATTCCTTCTTATTTTTTATATTCAGTTTGATATAAGCTGTGGCAGCACTTCTAGCATAAAGGAAAGCTAAAAAATGAAAAACAGAAACCAAATAATTGATTCTAAGCTGCCATATGAAAGTCTGTGTCTAGTTAGCAAGCAGAGGTAGGTACTACCAGTTTTGTTGTCAGAGTGCAACATGTTCTAGAAAATTTCTTTACCTACAGAGGAAAAACAGGCAGTAACACAGATTTGTCCCCAGATATTACAGTTGTCCTCCACGCCTTGCTACCCCTCCATTGCCTCTCAACCTTCTTAACGGATGGGACCACACTAACTGGATCCAATAGCTTTTCAGAGCAGGACAGAGCAATCATAAGTAATCATAAGTATCAGGTTTACTTATCTATTTATTTATTCATTTATTTTTACACTGCCTCATTTTCAGTAGGAAAACCAGCATGCATATCCTTATTTTGACATAGTGTTACCATTTAAACGTGGACATATAAATGTAGTGGCAGCCAGATAGGGACCAGTGGCTGTGTAATCACTCATCGCAGCAGAGTATTATGAGAGAAGAACTTCAACAATCAGAAATTTTTCAATGCTACAGCTATAAGTCTGTTAGCGGAAAAGTGTTATTCCTTCAGTTATAAAACGGAACATGTTCATTTGCCTTGGAATACAAAAAAAAAATACATAAGAAGGAGGAGTCACTTTGCAATGACTTATTTTAAATTCCTTCCCCAATAATCCCACACAATGTACAATTAATGGCATTGTAGTGGTTTAATTTTGTCTGTTCTCAAACCACAATAAATATCTTGGTCATAACCTTAATGAAGTACATAGTTCTGATTTTGATCTTATATTAACTTTTCACAAGTCAGGAGTTCCTCTTTATTGAAGCTAGTATGTTGGGAGATCAGAGTCTCACATATATCTAGAAATCTGCTATAGATCTCTCTGGGGATAATTCAGTACTGCATAAAGACACACAGGTTGTTTTTTGTTTTTGGTTTGTTTTTTTTTCTTCTGGCAACCATTGTGCCCTCCTTCATAAAAGGTTGTGAGAGGACATAGATTCAGACATGCTGGAATGTAGTCTAATCTCCTCATTTTGATCTTTAGAAAATAAAGATGTCTTTATTTACTTTTCTTTTCTATATACATTGTCTTTCAAAATATAAATACATTAAAAGAAGGAGAGAGAGGTTGGAAATCGACAAAAAAAAAAAAGAAGACATTGTTTTAATTGTCTAATCAGCTCAACCTTTGGGAGAACAACCCTAACCCTTGGACAGATGCCAATAACTGCCATTTAGGTATTTACATCTGTTTATCCTCTCAGTCAAATGTCTTTTGTCTTAGGTTTGACATGGGAGTACAAATGTTCTGACCCCTACAAGCGGTTCTCAAACATTGGATAAAAGACTTCTTTTCCCCTTTTTCTGAAAGGATGAACACATACTTTTACCCTTCCCTATTCCTCCTTACCAGTTATATGCTGCTGAGGCAGTTGTTGACAAGACCTGCATAATTCAGTTTGTGTGTGTGACTAGAATTTCTCAAAGGCTCTGCTGGACTTTTCAGCTATGCCAGATTAACCCTCTAGAACTTTTTTAAGTCTTCTGTATATATTTTTACTTTACAAATCACATCATCAAGCTAACTTTGACACATACAATAAAACTTAGGGTTTTTGTAGAATGTGGGGAGGAAAAAGGGGTAGAATTGTAAGAGCTAAAATTCTATCCATGGGGAAATTCCATATATGTATGTATGATGGCATTCGCTATCTTATTAAAAAATATCACTTTTGTTCCATGTGCATGTTTTTTTCTGCGTCCACATGTAACTCAATAGATAACAAAGGCAGTAAAAAATAATTATCGGAAATGGCAGCCTTTGTGATCCTTCTTTTCTGTGGCATCAAAGCTGGATTTTTCTAAATAGGTGCATCATTTTGCCCCCCAAAAAACCATCATTTAAGTACGTAAATAATCATGGCTCTATTGTGGTTTTAAAGAACTCGGTGAATATCATGTTTCAGCAATCCCTGAATGTTTTCCTCAGGTTTGGTATGAAACACAGCAATAAAGTTATCTTGCAGCTTTGCAGAACGCAAACTATTTGATGGTGCCTTCTAAGATCAAATGGAAATTAAAGTCTGCGGAGGAAGTTCAAATGAAGCTTCCAGCTAGGACTATAACATAAAAAGCTTCAACTTAATTGATAAACTCCAGGCAGAGAAAGAAGCCCCTAGGCTTGCTTTGACTGTTCTCTCATTCTACAGCAATCCCAACTACCACTCAGCTTTAATCACACATACAGTTGGAAGTAGGACCAAGAGGTCTACCTGAGCTCTAGACTTCTCCTGACTGCCTACAGAGCCCAGGTTGCTGTGGCGAGTTTTTGGGACTACTCTCTTTGGCCAGTGAACCATGCAGAGAAAGTAACCTTTCTGTCTCAGGGAGAAAGAAACAGTTTTCTCTCAGACGAACCCTTCACTAACTATGTTTTTTTTTTTTTTTTTTTCACAAGAAAACCGCATGCTTGCAACTTAGTTCTCCTAAAAATCGTACCCCGAGCTATGCTGAATTTGGAAATTATGGTCCTTTTAGAAGGTTTTTTAAAGTGATGAGTACAAGAACTTCAGGATGGGGCATTATTTCTCTGTGTGTCTGAAAGAGAGCATTACCACCACCTACATAAACAACATGGCTGCCACCACCTTCACTGATAATATTTGCACTTCTACAATATAAAAGGGGCAGTCAGCAGGGTATTCACCTGAAATGACCTAGTGCCCTAGAATGTCTTTGTGGTCCAAAATAGCATGGAATTTTCATGTTTTAGGAATCATTCTCCTCACTGGGCTATCATGAGCCCTAGAGCTCTCAGAAGTCTAGAAGCACTGGAGTTTTGTTTGTTTTTTTTTGTTTGAAGCTTCTGCCAGGAAAGGCAAGCTAATTGAAATGAGGAGTTGCTTCTGTCATTTAATAATTAGCAAGCACTCAGAAAATATATTATTCATTTTTTTAAACATAAATAATTAAGATGTAATAATGACACTTTTATAAATAATATTTCATTCTCTGTGAATACTCTCCAGGATTTCCTTGCATCCTAAATCTACAACTTGCTCCCAGCTAGTAAATGCCTTTTCGGTAACATCCACTGAAAGCAAATGGGGCAAAGGGATCTCAATTTCCTTCCCATTTAAATATCCCTGGGAACATCTTTAAGGGCTTCCCCTTGCTCCCTCCATATAGAAAATTAGTCCTTTTAAGCAGCCAGACTCTTAAGCATTCATATTTTTCAACCAGAATGAGTTGCAACCAGAATGCATCTGAAAATGTTTTCCTCTTTCTTTTTATTTTTTTTCTTTCTTTTTTTTTTTTTTTTTTCAACATGTAAAAGCCTGCAAGCATCAAAGAGCTATAATTTTGGGAGTCCAAAGTTTACAGACTAAGGAAATGGGTTAGTACTAAAAGTGTCAGGTCTAAGTTTCAGTTAAGGACTCTGTAGTTTGTTTAGGCTCATTTAGAAATGAATATTATATAAAGACACAGCTAGGCAGAATTCCAGGGAAGCATGTTCTCTTATTTTATGATCAAAGAACCCAGTCCTGTAGACAATAACTGCTGAATATTGTTCCAGCACGTTTCAGTCTCCTCTCTCTTGCACCCATGTAGGGCCATTGGACCTGAAACTACAGCCCCTTCACATCGAGCTGGTAGCATAAATGCACAGTGCTTCACAGACTTACAGTAAAACTACAGTGTAAATGAAAATAAGCCCAGCCACTATAATGAACTTATTCCTGATTTATATAGTGTAAATATAAGGAAGACAAGCCAAGTTACTTTCTGGGTGTATTTGTGATTATAAAGTCTTTGGAGTTTATTATTCTCTGCTCTGATAGCATGAAGCAGACTTAAATCCAATGAAAATGTAATTCACATTAAGAAACTTTACACTGTCAGTCTTGTGTAAGTGTATATTAGCATAAATGGGATGTAAAAGTCAAATGTGTCATAAATCAATGGTACAATTTTGTTAAGTTCTCTCAGTCTTACATTAAAACAACTTTTCAGTAACTAAACTGAATCAAATAAATACAATGGCCAGAAATAGGGACTTTCCCATGTACCAAAGTGCCTGAACTTGCGAGCGCTGAAGAACAACTCTAGGGATTCATTAGAATTTCCCCAGAAAAACAGGAAGAGAGTAGAATCTGAGTACAGACAAGAATACAGGTCTCTTGCTGTGAGGCACAAGAGGTCTGGGAAGCTCATGAAAACATGCCCAGGTGGAGCTAAGAGCATTAAGGTTAGCAAGAACCAAAACAGAGGATTGGATCACCATGGCTCTGAACCACATTAATGCTTTGCAGAAAACAACAGAAAGACGGAATGGAAACGTTTGCCAATAATCTGGCAGATTAACTGAATGATGACTGCAGTCTTGGTGCAGCTCTGTCTAGCCCAACCAAATGATTTGCTTCAGTGATGCCAGCTGTGTTATCGAGTTTATCAGTAACCATATCAGTTGTAACATGTATAGAATTGCTGAGATCAACAGAAACACAGCGCTTGGAAAGAGTTAAAACACATGATTAGACACAAGGCCAAAATCAAAGGGCCTTCACCCATCCTACGGGTGGTGCTATCTCAAAGTATAATCACGGCCTGGGGTGGCATAATGCTATTTATCAACTAACTTGCCTATATTTGAGATGGGCAAGACAGACACTTTTGTTTAGCATGCATTTAAATGCTGCCAAGCAAGAATTGCAGCTGTGACAACAGTCCTGTAAACCTTTCAGCTGGGAAAAAGAAAAGAGAAAAAAAGAGGAATCTACGAATTAAGGTGTGCGAATATATAGACTCTGGGTCAGAGATCCACATGCCATAAAGAATCACACATTACTAAACAAAGGTAGGGACAGAGGAAGGAGTAGGTAATCTAAAGCTTACTCTTGATTTCTCCCCATTATTTTATGTCTATGGTGTTTCCCCTGGCAAAACTCTAAAGAATGCCTGCCAGTCACCCTAGTGATACAGAAAAATGCCAGCCATGACCAAGATACAAAAGAAAATAAAAATAAATAAAACAAAACCTCGTTCATTCTCCTTTTATTCTGGCCAGGTCAGGGCTGACAAAAAGACAGGGATGTTGTAATCATCCCTAAACCTTCACATGCTGCCATTAGATGAACATTTTACTACCAGTTATATTGCCACTACAGTTGTGTTCAACACAGAGCTTGCAGAATATACCCATTATGATGAGTGTTGAGAAATGGCTAAGCAGATCCCCAAACCAGAAGCAATTCCAACATATTTTTACCTGAGGAAAAAAAAGAAAAAAAGAAGAAAAAAAAAGGCAGTAGACAAGGCTGAAAACTTAAAGTTCATGAAGGGTATCAGTAAAAATTAGTCCTTCTCTATCCTTTGAAGTCTGACTCACAACAAAAAAGAAAAGAAAAAAAAAAG
>VZSV01000014.1:8046835-8112700 GCA_013398735.1 Nothocercus julius
CTCTTTGTTTAGTTTGTCTTATGCTTTCCTGCCCTACCTTCCTATGGAGTTAAGATTTCTGAGGTATCTAGAACTGGGAAAAAAAAAAAAAAAAAGTTTATTTCATTTAGAATAATCTTTTATCCTGTCTAATATGTGGTTCAAGATTTGGCACTACTGAATAACAGTGCTGTCAAAAAATATCTTATTGCTCTCAACAAAATATAGGATAACAAGCGCTCTTTTATTTAGTGTTCCTGAATAAGAAGCCTAAAGATTTCTTTTACTTTAAACTGTCTTTTAAAAGATCATGTGGTGACAGGCTACACCAAAGTGCCTTCAGGGACAGCCAATACCTTTTCTTTGTCTGCTTTTCTGTGTCTCATCCTCCTTCCTTCAAATGTCATAGGACTTATCCATCCTTATTTGTCACAATGGCTCTGGAAAAAGTTTCTCAGGACCAGCTGCTGCCAAGTGAAAGACTACTTAATTCTGCAGTTAGTCTCACTCTCAGACATTCTCATATTATGAAAACAAAACTTTGTAATGCATATATTTATAGTTTTCAACATCAAGATGTGACCAGAAAAATAATCTTTGGAGTATCAATATCTTTACACTGCAAAAGTTCTTTGGATACTTCTTTGGATAACTTCGTGTTTGTTGTCAGTGCATCTAATGCATGTTAGACTGGTGCAGTACCAAAATGATATATGTATTAGACACATATTTATAGCAAAGAGAAAGTTACTTATTTCTTAAGGGACAAGAAAATTACCCTAATATAATAATGAGGAAAGTATGAGAGGCGCTGGAACTGCAAAGCCAGTTATCTTGTCCCTTTGTCCATATGTGTCTTGCATTAACATGCACACTTGCTTTCATCTCATTTATGTACCTATGGGCATCTGAGCTTTGCTTCATTGCTATTGTGCACTGATCTCCACTGTCGTCTGCCGGATTGTTACCACAACCTTGTGTGTTTTCTTGTTTCTCTTGCAGCACTAAGTGACTGCACCTAGACACAATTACTTGTATTTGTAATGACTTCGCTCTTCACCTACACTATACACAGATACCTTCTTGTCACATTGCCTGCACAGCCCTAAATATACATGCCTGACTAGAAGAGCTTCCATGGTCTAGGGAAAAAGGAGGGGGCTAACAGAGAAATGGTGATAGTAATAGTTAAATGTTCTGCCTAGAAAATGCAGGATTACAGTTAATTAAAATCAGAATTCCTTGCAATGCTGTTGGTATTTTAATTAAAGATTTGAAACATCAAATTCATCAACTCTGTAAATTTAAGGAAGAATAAAATGTATTATTTTTAAAAAAAGGAAATAATACAATTAGGGTAGTGGGGACTATGTCTATGTGTTTTCTAAGCAAGTCCTGGCATTTTATTTAGCCAATTTGAGATACTGCAAGGTAAATCATCAGTTAAAAGTCCTATATATGTATTTTTGCCTTTACTGAGATTTGCATAAATGCCAACTGTGCTACCTGAAAGCGTTCCTGTCCTGATTTATGGGTGTGTTTGCATTGCTCATATCATAAATCTTCTCCTCTAGGACACTTCTGTTCTGGTATTTATTGACCAAAGACAATTTGCGTTAAGAATGTTTTGAGATCTTGCCAGATATGCACTAGGGAATATTTGAGAAAACATTCAGTACTCAAGTGAATGAATCTAGGCAAGTGTATGATCTCACTACCCAGATAAACATTTTGCCATAATATTTTAGTGCCCTATTTTATTAAGAAAAGCCTATGTCTCCATATGAATCTATTTACCATAGAGTCAATTCATTTAAGCCAAATCAAAATAAGTGCTGTAAGAAGATAATTTAGGCTAGCAATCTCAGGCTGATGATTATGGATCAGTGAACAAATGTACAGGGTCAGATCTTCTTTTCCTAAATCTAGCTCAAGCCTGAGTACCATCCAATATTTAAATAAAATGCCCAAAGATGCCTTCTGTGCCCTGTTTCTAAGTATCTTGATTCTAATAAATACATTTTTCAAAGATGAAAATATCTAGAAGACTTTGATTGAAACAGTATATTACACTGCTGGTTGCTGTTTGTCCTCACAGTAAGAAATTTCTTGCTAAACATCAAAATAAATTGGCCACAGTTATAGAGGAAAGAAAACATTCATGAGAAACTGAGGCACAGGAAGATTAAGGAGTCTGTACAACAGGAAGTCAGCTCTGTTGACTTTTAGCCCACACATTTAGTGGCACAGGGGTGCATGATTGCCTTCTTCCATGCTTGTCCTATGTAGAAGAGTTCACAGGATCTCCCTGACCAGGATTCAAAGCCAGCACCAGATTGAGAGGGGAGGAAAACAGCAAGAATTAAGATCTACCCAGCTATGTGGAGCCCCACTTGACTTACTGAGGCTAAAGGCCACCTTACCCTGAAATAAAGCACCTTTCATTCCAAGTGCAGAGGAAAATAGTAAGGATTCCCCACCCTATTTTCTCTCTTCTCTCCTCCTTCCCAATCTCTTGCCAGGCAGGGTGAGAGCTTTCACTTACGAGCTGGGAGATTCTGTGCTTCCTGCTTTCAGAGTCTTATTTAAACCTCCAAGGAGTACTCTGCCTGCCAACCATTTACACCTGGGAAGCAGTTGAAGGAGTCATCCCTGTTGAATTTGTTTCACTTTGCAAGAAATGTTTAAAGATTCATTTGGCCAAAGAGAGAAAGCAAGACTGAACATGATTCTCTATCCTACTGGTTAGGGCACTCACCTGGAAGGGAGGAGACCTGGGCCCCAGTCTCCTGTTTCAATGAATGTTTTTGTGGTTTATATTAAACAGTCACTGGATAAAAATACTTAAATAGTCATTAGAGCAGGGACTGCAGCCCAGATCTGCCTCCCCCCTTCCAGGTGAGGGCCCCAAATCACTAGAGAGTCATGCTTGGTCTTGCTGTCTCCCTATCTTCCTATCTCTCTTTAATGAATCTGCAATTATTTGATGCCAAGTGGAACAGTTTCCACGGTGAAGACTGGGAGAGTACCTCTTCCTCACTGCCTTCCCCTGTTTGCTAGAGAGACAGGAGATGTGGGTTCAAAGGCTCTCAGAGCAGGAAACTGAACAGAGGTCTCCCCCATCCTGAGCTACTGGTTCACAGCAGTAGTGGTGGCACGGCTTCCTCCACTAGCTGTGTTTGGAGCAAAGCTCTGAGACATGCTCTGAGATCACTTAGCAGACTCGGCCCCTAAGGGGACCACACGCAAAATAATACCTCATCTGTACATCCCCATCCAGCTAGGCATGAATTAGATGCTGAGCTACTAGCGCTAAGACACTTCTTGACAGGCCCAGAAGCAGAACTTGAGGCACTTGGAGAACTGTAATATCAGAACTGAGAAAGATCGGATAGGAGTTTTGAATGGGAATTATCCAGGATGCAGGAGCCTTAGTCCTTTTCTGAATCTAGCCCCAAGTTACTTGTTGAAGACCACACAGGAAGTCTGGGGAAGAAGCAAGAACTGAACAGTGATCTCCTGAGGCACAGCCCAGGACCATAACCACCAGAGCACCTCTTTGTTCCCAAGAACTCTTATGCAAAAAAAAAAAAAGGAATGTAGCGAGGGTGGACAAGACAGACTGTTCATCACCCAGAAAGCAGCAGCTAATAACTACTGCCATTTCCAGTGGATATATGCAATTAGCAAAGCATTCAGTAGACATTTCTTGAATGAAAAGCACAAACAAAGCTGGTGAGTTCCTGATGTAATGATTTAGTTATCTTTCTGGAGAAAAACAATGCAGCTGTGTGTAACCTTTTTACTTTTTTTTTTTTCTTTCCTCTTCGCAGTCTTATACTGGATAATTATTTATTTTGTAGCTTAATTAGCTAATTATGCATGTGTTATGGTGCTTTTAAGCAGGAAGTCACTTTGTTTAGTCATTGGTAGCATGTGGCTTTTGTTCAGCTTCTGGGATGTTGGTTTATAACATAATCATTTTTACTTGCAGTGGTCTGAGATGGTAAAGTCTGTTCCCAATGCTGATATTTTAATTATCAGAATAAAGTTTGAAAAAGGCAGTGACAGACAGAGGAAGGCTTCATGTGGGTAGAGGATAACTGGTAAGTTTGCACAAGCCCCAGGTTGCCTGTCTGAGGCACAATGACACACTTCCCCTTTAGAAGAACTTGTTTTGAGGTTTTCCAGAGAGTACATTAAAAGGCATTAACAAAACCTCATTGAGTATTGCACTGTTCCACTCAGGAGTTACTTTTCTGGCTATCACTGGTTTTTTTTAGAAACATAAACGAACTTGAACTGGATCCCCATTCTTGTCCATTCAACAATAAGCAGGTCTAAGCAGAACATTTCTTTAGGAAGTGAATGCAAATGTTATATGTTGCAGGGTGCTGAAGGAGGTGACCTTTCTGCCTACAGCTTCATAGCACAGCACACGTTCCACTCATTTTCAAACAGGTACAAATATCCCATAGGTGCAGGCCAGATACAGAGCATCACTACAGGAGTTACTTGGCCCTAGTTTTTATTAAATGCCCAGTCATAAAAGCAGCTGCAGCATGGATCAGTGGCTCTTCCGCACAACTATCCAATTCTCTTATTAGTCTTCATTCAGAGATTCAGCATGGCACCCTCTCCCAGGTCCAAACAATGTCAGATGTCTCTTCAGTTCAGATATATTCAGTTGTCAGACATATTATATGGAGCCATAGAACTGCAGTATCATTTATTCATTCTTGTATAGAAAAGATGAGTAAGGATCTTAGGCTCATTTCCCCGGTGGTAAACTCTAGCTATCTGTTAGGAAACTAGTGTACCTCAATTCCTTTTCTAGTCTGGTGAGCTGCTCAAGAGGACTATTCAGTGCATGTGAATTAGTTTCTGCTGCGAATTACTCTTTGAAAGGGCCTCTCCTATTCAGGAACACGAGGCTGTTAGCGTACAGTGCCCATAACAATGGTTTAAACCCTTTTTGATAGTCAGAGATTCATACCCTACACATTTCTATATGTCAATATATTAAGAAATACACATTCCCAGGAAACTGTTAATTGTCCACTAGTGTCTATGCCCACTGCATGATGAATGCAAAAGAAAAAAAAATAATCTTTGAATAAATCCCTTAGAAACCATAACATGTACAACAGTTCCTACTGTTGAGACCAGCTTTGAGACTGCTCTATGTTTTTAAGCTCACTGACAGTTTCATGATTTAAAAGCATTTTTTTTCTACCTCCTTCCCACCCTTCCATTCACATATTCTTCACGGTGGTGCCTGTGCAACAACACTCCATAATAACCCCTTTCCCTAAGGGATCAAGGAAGGAAATTTGACAAGTTACTGCCTCTCCCCTTTCATTTTTTTGTTTGGTTTGGATGGTCTCTGAAATGGGCTGGAATGCAAATGGAAGATATTTGGCAGGTTGACATTTGTCTGCAAAGCTAGGCACTGAGCCAGGAGCATGGAGCAAGCTGGAGTGGGTTTACATAAAGCGGGAGCAATGGTGCCAGAGCACTCCAAAACATTTTCCCCTGAGACTCATACACAGCCCACTCAATTCTTCATTAAGGGTGAAATCCAGCACTATCTGAAGAGCCTTAGGAAAGGGCTTGTGCACCAATTAAGTTCTTGAGGCCTCTGCACTGGTGTGAATTCCACCCAAAATAAGAATTGTTAGCTCAGGAAGAGATGCTATTACACCGACTATACTTTTCTTTTGCAAAGAAACGAGTGTGTTGGCATATGGTTGGATACAGCACAATCCTTCTGCTGCATAGCTGCTTATTTGAGGCATATTTGGTGCAAACACAATCTAGTCTGTCCATAAAGAACACTTGCAGTGTGAGAACATTCAGGCAAGCAAGAGGCCAGATCTCTCAAGAAGAGACCTCAAAACTTGAACCTTCTTAAAATGGGATAAAAAGAGTCACTTCCATAGTGAAGGTATGTAACAAATACTGTAGGCAGGGCTAACAGTGATTAGGTCGCTCAGAACAGTATTATGGAACATTATTTTTAGTTATAGGTATTAGCATTACTGAATCTCTTTTTGTACAAATACAGTATGCACAAAGGGATGGGCATGATATAGCATTTTCTACAAACAGACAAGAACAATCTGCTATCCATGGGTAGCCTGGAATATAGTCTTAGCTAGCAAAGAGGTAACCTAAATTATTCTCTTTTTATACATATATATATATAAAGCAGGAATTTGGTAGCTCTCTTCTACAGTAAGAAGTTAGTCTTAGATGGAGGATATCTTTCTATTAACAAGGTCAACACCATTATTTTGTATGGGTTGCATGAAGGCTCATTTGTTTGCATGTGGTGTGCGGAATACTGCATATTTTAATTTCTAAACAATGGGGTGGCACAAAGTCAAAGAGACTCAGAGGGACTGGGGGAGTATGGGGAATGCTTGTAATGCCCCAGAGCCTTTCCACAACAAACCAGTGATAATACAAGCTAATAGTTTCTGTAATATGAACCAGCATAGGTCAGTTTAAGACTGTTTTTTAGCTTCCATCAGAGGGCATTCACTCCATAAATAAATCTCTTTGCATAGTGCATTAGATTGAAATGAAGGGTTGAGTACTGAATGTTGGAAATGCATTTTTCAATTAAAAACCTCTTCACACCATGTACAGATCTCATAGAAGCTGAGTGCAGGGATAGGGACTTATGAAACAATTTGTAAGATCAACCCATCAATTGTATATTATCCCCTCAGTGCACATGCTTATCTCCCATTAGTGGCACTGGGAGCAACAAGATGGCACCAATGGACAGAACTGACCTCAGTCTTTACTCAAATGCAGATGCTTTCAATTGATATATGAAGGTACTTTTAAGAATGTGGGGTTAACAAAAATACCGTCTACACAATGAAAGTGAATCAAATGTTTACATTATATAATTGCTTTTGCTTGCTTTGACAAGGAAAATTAGCTCTGTAAAGTGCCAGTTCTAAAATGCATACTTGAATACACTTGATGAGCATAAGATCCCTGCACACCTAAGGCTAGATTGATAAAAAAACCTCACATATGCAATTGAGCTAATTTTTTTTTTCCCTTTGCAGTTGCTGTCAGGAGCCTGTGAGTTGAGGCGGTAACTCTGTAATTTGCAAAAGTGTCAAATGAAAGCAAATATGTTTTAGCATGTGGGCTGGATGCATCCAGCAAGAGATTGATTGGAGAAGATAATAGTGATGGTTGGGGAAACAGGTATCGCCCCAGTTCACTGCTGCCTGGTTTCCAATCAGGACTTTGGTCCTGAAGGTCGGAAGGGATTGTCATGATCATCTAAGATGATCTATGTATCAGAGAATTTAGGTCTGCCTCAAAAAACTTACAAAAGAGACAACTCTTTCTTGGATGGATAATCCATTGCAGTATATCATAATTACTCTGCATATTGAAAACAAACAAGTAAACAAACAAATGTAGTTTGAACAAGTGAAAAACTTTCCTCCTAATTTGTCTGCTTTCAACCATTGGAAAAGGTCTGGAAGGTCTGAAAAAAATGAAAGAAATCTCTCATGACAAGAAGTGATCTGAATTCTCTTTTCTTCCTTTTTTTTCCACTATTCTCTAGTCAACAGCAGAGGGAGAGAGAGGACTCTCCTTTGGAATGTGGGACACCAAAGTTCATGTCCCAGTTTGCCTGTAGTGGAGTGATTGGGCTAGGTTCTCACTACAAACTGGTAGGTCACATGGGGTGCTGGAGAAGCATTCAGTCTGCAATCCATGCTAGTTGGGTCAACTGATGCATACACTTCCCAAGGCAGGCTGGAAGATTTTCCACATGGATGGTTAGGGAAGTTTGCATAAAACGTACATTAAGGGTGTAGGTTAAGTGGGCAATCATAGAATTGCACTCTTAATCAGACAAGTTTTTATAAGCAAGTGAAGCAGAGGAGAGGAAGTGTAGTCCTTAATGCAATGGAGCTTCTTAATATTTTCAGTCCCAAGGCTACATCTCATAGTGAGGCAGCGGCTTGTTTTCTAGGGCTGCCTACAGACACTGACACAAATGGCGCAAATTGCAAACAATGAGTGGGAGAAGTGTATGCACAACCTACTGTATTTTCTTCACAGGTTTTGTGTGCGCCTATTTCCTCCACGATGTTTTGTGAAAGCTCTCTCCAAGGTGCCACAACCTGAATATTATTTGTAGCTTTAATTGTAATGTATTTCCTCACAAAGTACCTACATGAGGAGAAAACAACAACAACAAAAAATAACAAGTCCTAGAACATCAGGAAATTCTATCACTGTTAGGAAGCAGAATACAGGCCAGGCCAGTGATCTTTCAAATTTGGGGGTCTCACAGAGCCAAAACACAGATCTATGACACCTATGCAAATCCATTGCCCCCAGTGGGATCACACAAATGTGTACAGAGAGACGCAATACACAGAGGGCTTGTTTAAGCAGATGGCTTAATTTTGGGGGTGTACTGTTTGCCTAGCACGTTATAACTCTAGCAAAAGAGATTCGTGTCACTTTTCTATCAAGTTATGACCTGTATTTTCAAATGTGGGTGCTTATGGTTAGCAGTTAAATAAGCGCCCTGATTTCCAGAGCGACTAAATATCTAAAGATGCTACTGCCTAGTTTTGGTTTTGGTTTCTTTGCTGTTTCTTCTTCATTTTTGTCAGAATGCTTAAAATATCATTGGATTCTACAGAGATTAATGAATCACCATAGCTCTCAAAGATCACTTTCTGAAACATAATAGTTATTGAAGTTCCATTTTCAGAGTTACTATTAAGAGCAGGTGAACTGCGTAAAAGCACCAGTAGCCATTCATGGTTGAATAACACATATGATCTAACGTGCAAGTAGAAAGAACATGGCCTACACATTTATTTTTGCATTTGTAGAATCCTCACTAGTTTAACGCCAGTTTGATCTATGCCTACTAAATTGCTTATAAGACTTACAAAAGTATAAGACAAAATCCTGAGCAAACTGACCTAATGTCAAAATTAGCCCAGCTTTTTGAACTAGATGATCTCTTGATGTTTCTTCCAACCTAAATTATACCGTGATTCTTGTTCATCCCTACGCAGTACTATTGGAAACATAACTTGGAGAAAGCCCGAACTGTTTCCTAAGTAGTGACAAGTCCTGAGCCACTAAGAAACTTAACAAACTCTGAACAGTTGTTTAACTTTGTAGGTCAGTAGGGGCAACAAAAGGACACTCAAGGCTTGCAGAGCACTAATAATAAAAAAGTAAAATAGATGAAAAGATATCACAGGAGGAGGTGGGTGGGAGTGCAGAGGCACTGCAGAGGCAGCAAGATCTGCCAGTCATAAGAGGTATAGTAATTTGATTAGACTAGAGACTGAAGAATAGGCTAGATGATCTGATCCAGGATGGCCAATCTTATATTAACTACTCTTAAAATGTGACATTGAGAACACTAGTATAGTGGCAGGAGCAGACCTGTAAGCTTCAGCATGTGAATTTGTCAGTAAAAGGACAAAAGAAGTGATCAGGGAAGGTAGTTCAGAGCTCCTGTGATTTTCAATGGTTCAAATCCCTCCAGGCAATGATGGCAGGAGAAGGTAAAATGCCAACAGAATTACATCTTAAAAAGGTGGAATACAAGAAAAGATATGGCAAGTCACATTATAAAAAGGTACAAAATCAACATCAAAGCATGAACCTGGAAAAAATAATTTACAAGTTGTTCCATATGGTCACATGGAATTCAAGTTCCCATCAAACATTTTATGTTGCTTAATGTGATACTTATTATTATTATTGGAAGACACAATCTCATTCATTTTATTCATGTGAGTTAGCAGAAACTATTTACTCATTTATCAATGAATAAACATTTTGGGCTCATAACTAAGTAGAGAGCAAAACAACATGGCTACATTACCTATCCATAGACTGCTCTAACATAATGCCAGGTCCAGAACTCAGGATCACAAGTGATAAAAGAACTGAACTGAAGAGTCATGTTCCTTCACAAAGAAAAGTGTTTTCCTTTGAAAAAAAAGATAAAATTAATGATATGAATGAGGGATGTTAAGATTTCTAAAATTCTCTTTTCTATCCAGTATTTTACCATTTACACTGATAAACTGCTAGCTGCTATATCTACTTTAGGCTCTTCCTCTTCATATAATTTTACTCTAAGAAATAACAATATCAATACAAATTCAGTTTCTCTTTGAGAATCATATGAGCATTAAAACATTACATATCAGACTTGCTCTGTTGAAAGAAAAGAACTCAACCTTACATTAACCTAGAGCTTTTACAAAGTCCTAGGAGTCATGGCAGGAATCAGAGAGATGTAACCTGACTCCTCTTTACTTAGATTTCCATGGAAACCACTTTTCATTACTAGACCAGATCTCAGACTCACTTTCTTTCCCGAAGATACCAAGGTCAAACCGTCAGTAATCGTCAGTACTGTTCTTATTATTTTAAATAAAAACATCATAAGTCCTCTACTTAAGAAAAATAAGAGAGTAAGATGTTGACTATCATATATTTATGAGCATTTAATACTTTCAGATCTAATAAAATAATGATAATTTCTGTTAAGCAGTGTTATGCATGCTAAGTACCATTACTGATCCAGTTCATGTTGAGACAGATGACATGTCACAATTATTTCTATATCTAAGCATATTTTAAATTTAAACTCAGAAGAATTGGAAATACTAAGCATGCATAATCAAGGTTTAAATGTACCAGGCATAAGTGGTGGAAGCACATTTTTCCTCTCCCAACACTCCTGTAATATTCTTAAACAAATCTTTTACTAGACATATCTGTTCAGTGACATACAACTGATGGACACATTTTATTCATAGATACATCTCATTATCTTTTCTCTACAGGTAACTTGTGCTTAAATCTCTGTTTTCAAAAAATACTAATACAATAGACATCATTAAATTCAACTTTTTTTTTCTTTTTTTTTTCTCATTTTTGTTTCTTGGTTCAAAACCTGGGTGATCCGCCTTCCAAAACAGATGACTCAGTGACAAATATAAATCATTTTAGGCTGTTCTTTTCTGAAGAATCAATTAAAAGTTCAATTAAACATACTGCAATCAAAGACAGAATATGTCAACTCTCTCCAAGGAGTTAAAGTGGGACTATTTTGTTTGTTTGTTTTTCTCTTTACTAGGATTCTAACTTCCAGAGACATTTGGTTTTTAAAATGATACTTCTTTGTCAAATTAGAAAAAAAAATATACATGAAGGAGGAGCAAGATTTTCAGTGTGTGTAAATTACCAAACTTTAATTAAAGATGATGGAAGAATCTAGATATAAACTAATTGTGAATCTGACCCAGACTGCATATAGTTTATCTTCATAATTTTACAAATTATTCAATCTTACAGCTAATATTTCTTTTAAGATTAACAGAGTTGTCTCATACTGTAAATATTGCTGTTTGTCTTGTTGAAAGATATATTGGTTATAGTCATCATATGGAAAAAAGAAACAATATCTTGATATGAAGGAGTTTTTTTTATATTCTTCATGGCTTTCAGAGAATCCAGGAGTTATAGGTATATACAGTCTAAACAGTCTAAAAATATTCATATTCAGAGGTGGGAATTGAACATCAAGTTACTCAAAATCAACACTTTCCAGGCAGAAACTTGCATCTCACAAAATAAATTACTTGTAAAACTAAATGTCTATATGAAATATTAAAGTTTAAAACCATTTTGTATTACCCATTTTAAATACAGACACCCAAGTTACGCCGCTTCTTCTCCAACCATATCTGAAAGTGAGCAGGCACACTGCATCAATCAAAAGAAGACTGCAGTGAGAAAAATAATCCCCCATCAAAGCAAAATAAATAAATAAGGCCAGTGTTACAAAAATTATCAGCATTACTGAAAAGTATTTAAATGAATATTTTAAAACTTAGGGGTGTTTTTCTCTCCCTCCTTCTGTTCCCCTCCTTTCTGAGCTTGTTTTATTTGGCATTTTAAGAGTCTTGTTTATTAGGCAAATATTTATGAACTTGACTTTAACCAAAATCCTATTCACAGCTGCACCTGAGAGTTTCTCTAGCTTTGGATTGGATCAACTCTCAGGGATCAGCAAATTGTTTGCACAGCCACGGAGGGGGAATTAAAAATCTTGTTGAATCAGGATTAGCAATCCGCATGAGGAGGAGGAGGAGAGCTCATTTCCATAAGCTCTTCATCTCCCAGGCTGCTTCTCAACTCTCAGTGGCCTGCAGAC
Source organism: Nothocercus julius (assembly GCA_013398735.1). NCBI lineage: Eukaryota > Metazoa > Chordata > Aves > Tinamiformes > Tinamidae > Nothocercus > Nothocercus julius. Next base: position 8,059,068 of record VZSV01000014.1, read on the forward strand.
ATGCATGACCCAAAAAGGGAAAAAAAAAAAAAAAAAGGAAAAGTAGAGTATTTGAGACAGAGCGGAAAAAGAGGAAATAAGAAAGAAGGGAAACAACTGTATCTTTGTTTAATCAACTGGGAAGGGTCCCAGCCAGCCTTCACATCCCTTCAGCTTGATACCTCCCATGCTGGGAAGTGCACAGCAATGACGAGACAGATCCCAACTGCGTCGCTAAACCTTTGTTCATGCCAGAAGCAGCACTGCCAAGGAGGTTAAGCTCTGTGGGGCTGTGTTTCTTCTGCCTTCTGACTGACAACAGGAGAGCTGTGAAGTTTCACACAGCATACATCTGCTGAGCCACCTACCTGCTACCTGCGCCTCTCAAAGTCTGGGCAGGAGGATGCAAACTTCACATCATTTAGGATCCATTAGCCGCTTCCCATTTGCGTGTACATGTGTTTAAACAAAACAAATTTAGCATATCTTCTATGTTAGATATCTGGATGATGCTGGCCGAGGTAAACAGCTAAATATTCTTTTAAATTACATTGGCCTTACTCTGAAACCATGTGTTTTTTTAAAGCTGCCTTAAATTTGCTGGACTGTAAAGTTTCCTGTACACCCATGACTAGAGCTCTCAAAGCAGTCACAGCTCAAAGGGAACCACCAGTGCAGGAACATGGAATTAGAGTTTCCTCGTTAAGCACATGGTCCCTTACTGGATATAGAGAAAAATACCCCTTACACCCTTTGCCCCCAATTTCCAACCAGAGTATTCAGTGTAATCTTGTGGTTAGGGTGCTTGTGGAGGCAATCTACATGTCCTACTCAAACTTCTTCACCACTGAAACCACCACTGGTACAAGCTCTTTTCTTTAGTGCAATTAGTATAAAAATGTAAACAAATCAAACTATCACCAAATGGAATATATATACATGTATATTTTCTTGTTTTATTTTAAAAGAGGTACTACTGAGCAAAGAGAAGCATAGTAGAGTCAAATCCCAAATTACTGTGTATGTGTGTGTGAACCCAAAAGACAAAAAGCAAGCCTTACTTTACACATTTTTTATTGTGTTTGTTTTTGCTGTCCCAAGAGAAGCAGGAGTGCAACCTTTCAGCATTAATTGAGGGTTATGTTGCTAAATTTCTACCGTACAGTGTGCCCTAGCCCATATCCTTCTCTGCAAGAGTTCATCCATCAGCAGGTTCTCTAACAGCTGCAATTAAGTGGAATTAAAAGTAAAAATCAATTTGTGAAAAGCTCAAAAAAGAAAAAAAGAGAAAATTTTCATGTCCCAACTATGTGGTCACTTCAATCAACAATCCTTTTAAGAAGCTATGTTTGAGACTTCAGTTAAAGTTTGAACAGCTTGGGTTTGTTGACTTTGGCAGTCTTTCTTTTATTCAGCAAAGTACCTTGAAATTTTTGAATGAAAAGTGTGTGCACAAATTTGGCCCATTTTCAAAGCTTAATATTTTAATATTGCTAAAGCACATTATTGTGCTTATGATTTCACAGACAACTAAAATCCTTTGCTGCTAAATCTTTTTTTCCTCCTTTCTGCCCCAGAGAAGCTGCTTTTTCATGGCCCTAAACTGCTCACTTGGTTGAACATTTTCATCACACAGCACCTGCTACTGTCAATAGTTACATATTTGAAGCCCATCAGAAGCTCTCAGGTACAACATTGTTGTGCTCTGAGACATTTTTAAGCATTTCTGAAACCATCCTGCTCCTAGGCTTCTTCAGGGGCTGAAGAAACCCTTAAGGTAACTTGGGCAACCCTCAGCATCTTAAAAATTGCCACAGCACATCCAGGCTGGCCAAAGTGGCTGTGCAACACTTACTTAAACTGAATCTTGTCCAGAAACACCCAGTACTCCCACATTTGCGCTCCCAAATCCAAAGGCTCCTTCTGGTAGGAGACAAGGAGATCCTTCTGGAAGGTCCCAATGTGATTTTTTTCTGCCAATACTGATCATTTCCTGAAGAGCATCACAAAAGGTGGTGGCTGGCAGACCAGCCATGAAGCACACCCATTTTCATGTACAAGAGTGCTAATGTGCAGAGCACACCCCAGATATCCTCATCCAGGAAGCTGCTGCAGTCTTCCTAAGTTACATGCTACAGCCCTATCCGTACTTTCCCCTTCTTCAGGACTTCCTATATCCAAATCCAAAAAGGAGTCTTAAAAAATGATTTTTTACCTTTTTATTTTATTTGTGATCCTTTTCTGTAATGTCCTTTTTGTCCCATCTTGAATTTCCTTCTGAAATATCACCCATTCAAATTTGCTGACAACCAGCAAAATTCCCTACCAGCACTTGCACCACCCCATCCCATATCATTCCTGCAAAGATGCTTCAGTTTCCAGCTCTAATCTTTGCCTGATGCTGCTCATGGGAACATGCATAGATGATCTTTCTGAGCAGTGAGTTCACCCCTTCTCCAACCCAAACAACTGTGGCTCCTCCGGTCTCTGCAGCTACGCAGCAGGGACAGCTGAGACTTGTTTTCTGTCAGCATATGAACTGAACCCTAAAAGAAATTGAACTCAAAAGTTTTTCAGCAGTCTATATCGTTTCCTTGGTAGTAACGTCCAGGTACATAGAAGTCGCTCTTCCAGATATACCTAAAATAGATAAATTGATAGATAATGCAGAATAGGTTACATGCCTTGCAGATGCCTTTTGATATGTTTTTGCAGGTTTTTTTCTTTTGTTGTCTTTAGGAACACTGTAGTGGCACATTACATTAGTGCAAACTGGTGCTGATGCTCAGAGGCTGTGCCCACTCTGTCAGGATTCAAAATATTACCACAATCAGCAAGTAAGCAATAAGATATGACAAGGAGTGTGATACTGTAACATAACAATGTACCTCGAGGGACACCTGTGAGGGAGGAGGTGAAACTGAGTGTATACAACTGCCCAAAGTGTGATTTTTATCTCAAACTATAATGTAATAAGATGTGATAATAAAAAGGCCCAGGACTGAAACAAACCATGTCTTTTTTAGAATGTCAACCTGTTTATGCCATGTACTGTAAAAAATGTAATTCAGTTTCCTGCCTTCTGAACAGAATGCCTATAAAGTTAGCTAGCATAGTATACATCAGTCTATTCCTTTTTAGAAAAAGCCATTAGTTGAAGATTGTATTTCCCTCGTGTGAGTTCTGCTCCAAGAACCCCTTAATGTATCAAAAAAAGATTTTGCCGATATCAAAAACATGGTAAAAGTGGACCCAAAGTTTTGTCTCATTTTAAATATCAGGAGTTTAGAAAGATCGTAAGAGAAATACAATACACAAACAGCTCTTTCCTTTTCTAACAGCCCTTCTTCTTTCCTGACATTATTTCACAAGTATATTCTTAATAAATGTACTCTAAAATTCCTCAAATATCTTTCATGCTATTACAAACAAATAAGCAAAACTAAAACATAGCAGCTTGAAAACTCTTTTGGAAGAAAAGGCTCCCTAATTTTAAGTTTTTGTACACCTACAACAAGAATAATATATATTTTTTTTAAAAAAAATATGAAACACTCCAAAAGATGCTCTCAAAATTCTTGAAAGTAGAAAGAACATTATGATCTACTGTTAAGCAACCCCAGTTCTCAGTGACTTCATTCTCAGAAGAGAGTACATATTATTACACGGTCAGGTCATAAAGATCAAATAGCTTGAGTAGCAAATGATAACTCCTTTAGAAAACATGTTTGGATCAAATGAATAAGCATGATAGAGACACTGTCACAAATGGCCATAGAGAACATGCTAACCTCTGTGGCTGTTTTTAGTGGGGTGAATAAACTTTTCTCTCTGTTTCATCATTATAACATGTATAGCATGCCTCAGTTGTTGTGTCTAATACTTGCCATGAATGTATTTCATGAAGTTTCAACGATTTTGACAAATGGTTCACTTATCACCAAATGAAAAAACAAGCAAACAAAAAACAACAAGAAATCAATAGGACAAACTGATGTATAAAAAATAACTACCATATGCCCTGCTATGATTATAAACAATACTTATATAAGCATTGACATCCCACTGAGATGGAACTCTCAGTTCCACAAGTATTCTTCTGTGTCTCAAGCCATCAAGTCATTTTTAAGCATGTGCCTGACTGTAAGGCAATGAATAGTTAAGTCCCATTGAATTCAGTGGGAGGGCTCACAGCCATAAAACTTGTGATAGTGTTGCATTGGTGCTCCTGTTATTTCTGCATGCCACTATTTTATGATGATGGTCTGTTTATTTTACATTGTAATTGACTCTTTGGCTCAGCAGGATGGGATCTACTGTTCTGCTTTTCACAAATTTCCAACATGCATTGCTCTCTGTAGCCTGGGTAAGATGCAATGTAGCTGTTTAAAGCAAAGCTTCATTTCTCCCCTCCTTTCTCCCTTGCTCTCAGTTATCATGACTCCTGAGTCCAGCAAAGCTGGATTCCATCAGTCCTCTGGTAGGAGAGCTGCCTGGGAAAATCACTCAGAAATGGTTGTATCGGAGTGAATGGTACCATTACTTTTAGAATCATTATTGAAGTGGAATTTCTACCTGGCATTTGGAGTTCACTATGCTATAGAAAGTTGCGAAAGAAGACATAAAACTAACTTTTTGGCTATATGTCCCCATTATAGACCTCATAGCAATTTTCACAGTAGCATTGTTAATGTTATGTCTGATTTCAAATTGGGATAATTGCGTTCTGTCTACCTAGATTTCTGTTCTGGAGTTCAGCTGGATAAGCTAACCTTTTTTTATGCTGCTAGAATTCAAATGTTGTGTAGGCGAAGAATCCACTGTTAAACAATTGTTGTTCTCCTCTCTAGAGAGAGATTTATGGCAATACACATACTGCAATGGCAAATATTGGAACAATACATATAAATAAATAAAGGAATATCAGGAGTGGTTGAAGTGATTCCTCTACACATGCACATACACAAGCACATGACCCTTCAAGATGAGAGACAGTATACGAGACACTATGTTGTAAGACATTGCAATGTTATTATGCTTTGTATGGAGGAAGCTATATAAAATATTAATGTATTTCATTAAAATGACTCTTAATGTCAATATGTAGTGTGACTGTGCCATGATTTCTTATGTTAGTAGGTGCTTTACGAGAAGTTATAACTTTACATTATTCAACTACAATAGTCTCTGCAGTAAATGTATTGTCTCTGATATCAACTTACTTATGCCCCATGAAAAAACATTGCTATGGTGATGAGTATTTTATGGTACAGTATTTGCCTAATTATAAAACTGTTTTCTAGCAGAGGCGCTAACATTATTTTCAACAGCAAAATGTATTTTCAAATTAAAATATATGCAAATAATTGAGCCATAACCCTCAATGGACAGTATTTTTGACTGATACTTATTTCTGTGTATTAAAAATGTTAGAGGTAAATGTAAAAGTTATTGCAATGGATGTTTAAGTGGGCTTGTTTTTATAACTCTAAAGTAATATCTACCTTTGTTATTTGCTGATGGACTGTAGGTTGTTAAAGTGCAAAAGTTACAATGGAAATAAAATTTTTCTACTTCTGTATGAAGCATAAGACCATACAAAAGAAAAATGCAAGATATTGGTTTATTAAGCATTTATTTGTAAATAGTATCATCCCTCGAAAAATGACATATTTAGTTCTTTGACTTTATTGCCACTTCCATAGAGCTCAATGTTTTTCTTCAAATCATTATGATTATTATACTCGGTCTGAGGATTTGACACCTGCTGTTTCAAAACTTGATCACAAATGTTTCTGAATATGTATCAGATAGTATAGAACAGAGGAAAATACTACAATAATATAGGCAGATTTAAACAAAAAAAAAAAAGTGAAAAATATGCCTTTCCCAGTAAGCAAAATCAGTCAAAACAGAAAAATAGAATCTGGAGAAAACATGTTAGGTGCATTTAAATTGGTAACATGAAATTTATAATGGAATGGTATAAAAAAAAAAAAACACTGCTAGCAGAGGATGCAATATTAGTTGAATACCATAACAAACTGTACAAAAAGCAACAAGGCTAACAGGAATGCAACCAATAGTGAGATTGTTAAGCGGAAAATACCAGAAATGCTTGAATGAAAAAGAATGGAATCTCATTAGATAATAATTGGTAAGAACAATGTGTCAGTGTTGTGCTTTAATTTTTATTTAGTATTTAAGCAGCAAAAAGACAAGGCATCTGATACAGTTTAATATCTACTATGATATAATAAACATGATTGCGATATTTAAAGTTATCTGAAATTCTCTCTCTTTTGTTCCTCTTTCTCTTAATTTCTTCTCCTTTTCTTCTTATTTGTAACTGGATGATTGAATATTTTTACTGTTAACTTGGCACAGTATTTTGAGATGCATGTTTGTAAGAGAAACTGCAAAATACAAATCCAACTAATAAAGAATATTGTACTGACGATTATTCAAATGGCATCATCCTTTAATAGACTGTGCTTCCTACAGATTAAGCAGGGTTTCAATTTCATAAAGAATTTAGACATAACTTCAACTTTAAGCATGCGCTCAAGTCTGTCTGCATTCATCCAAATATTTAGGCATATGCTTCAATTGGAATGAAACATGCACTTAGGGTTAAACAGATGCTTTGCTGAACTGAGGCACAGATCACAAAACTGTGAGCCTGATCCTTGATCTATTGAAAGCTTTCAACTCTGCTGGATGTTAGTTCTTTTATTATGTGTAAAGCTGTCCAGGGAGGATGAGATACTGACCCTAAAATGAATAACAGCACATTCAGCCAACATGTCTGTTTTGAATAGAGATGGAGTAAAATTAATGTCTAAATCTGTCATATTTGGGAAAAGAAGTAAGGAATGTCATATTTGGGGGGCCAGGGTGCCTGCATTTGGATTTTGTACTAGTTTTTGTCTTTTATCTAAAGGTTACTGAAGTATTACTACAGGTAATCTTTGATTCCCAGCTGGTTTATTTTCTGCTTAGCTAGGGGCTTTTTGTCAAGCTTTGGTGCAATTCTGCAGCACAAATGCTGGTACTTGCATCATTACTTAAGGAAACCAGAATTAAAAAGGAACTCCTGTGTAGTCTTGTCCAGTCTACTGCTAATGGATGTAAATAGGTCATATAATCTCATTAATAAATTTATCAATCTCTTTATTTAAACTAATTAGTTTCCACACACACACACTTCAATGCTCCTGCTTGGAAATTGTTCCAGAGCTTCAGTCCTCCTTTGGTTATAAATCTTCTCATTTCTATCCTAGATGTTTACAATCCGTTTATACCCATTTGATCTAATGCCAACATTGTCTTAGATTTTAACCCCTACTCAGTTGAAGAAGCAGAGTAAAAAAAAAAAAAAATTAAAGGAGAAAAAAAGGGATTACATTGTCAAAAATCTGTTATACTGAGACAGTAACAATTTAGAAAAGAGAACATACTCCTACAGCCTGAGTTTTAGGCATACTTATTCCCTTTTGCTAAGACCTGTCAAAATCTAAAGCAAATGTACTTTTACCTTTGTCTTGAGGAAAAAAAAAAAAAAAAAAAAGCCTGGATTCTCCTGGTGTGAAGAAAGACAGTTCCTATCAAAGAGTCAATTGAGACTGTATCCCCAGAACTAATCAGACCTAACTACAAGTTCTATGAAGCTAAACACTGTTGTTTTCCTATCATTGGAAGGATTTTTTTTTTTCTTTTTGTTTGAAAGGTAATACAGACATCTTCTTCTCCTTGCTACAGGCACTGTACAGCTTTCACTGGCACTAGCCCCAGCCCTTAGTGTTCTTCTGCCCTGTATAATCTTGCAAAGTATTCTGGAAAACATGTACAGCTACTGATGGGAGAAGAAAGATTTTCCAAAAGGTGTTAGCTTCATCCTTTCAAAAACAGGAGAGAGCCTATCTGCATACGGTCATCTCACTTTTGGTCTCTCAGACACACACACAGAAATAGACAATTTTCAACATACTACATATGTGGTAATCTCAGATATTTGTTTTAAGACAGAGTGAAATGAAAACACCTAAGTAGTTTTCATTTACATACAAAGTTATAAAGTATTGTAAAGATGTCCTTAAATTGCAGCCCACATTTATATGTTTTGATTTATAAAATATAAATCCTGTAAAAAGATTAAGTGTACTTAATAAATAAATAAACTGAAAGCACCAATTTTGCTGGAAGCTAAGGTTTCATGTTGGAGATACATTTGTATCCAACATCATTGATATGAAGATCATATAACATAAATGTTATAAGTATCTAAAGACCACAATGGACACTGCCAATCTTTCAAGATATCTTCCAGAAATATAAGCTCGTCAAACTTTTTTATCTTTCTTTTCAGGCTAGCAATTAATCCTATACAGTAAGCTCTACTTTCAAAGCATAGCAAAGAGAGTAAAAATATCCTATAAATAATAAGAATTAAAAATGCTAGTGCCCAATACTATTGATTTCACTTAGAGATGAGGGCACTCAGCACCTCGCAGGAGGCTCTTGCAACGTGATACGATCAGGCCCTTATGCAGAAGGAAATCTTTCACTGATTGCTCTTAACTGTAACCGGTGTCATTTCAGAGGAAGTAGCACTGAATGTCAAATACTTTAGGCCCCACTCTTGCAAACATTTATGCACAGGAGAACAGGTGAGCAGATACAGTGGGGTCTGCGGGGCACCTCGTTGCACCTCATTGCAGCACCTCGTTGCTGCCCTGTCTGGGCATGAAGAACTGCATTGTCAGGGGGCAGATTTTCTCCACTTCCATGTTTTCCCTCACTAGCCACTTCCAGGCATGTGAACAGGATGTAGACAGTTATTCCCCTATAAGCACTCTCAGAAATGCTTCTTCTCCCTCACTTTCCAAGTCATTTTTTTGCACTTTGTTTTCTTTTAGTAGCATGAACCTTCCAGTACGCCCAGCACCTGTCCCTTTAATATAGCACACAGGGTTCTTTCCCTCCATAATGTACATTATCCTCATTAACACATATCAGTCAAAAGCACTGTTAATTAAACTGGCAAGATGATTACACACGCCTCCATGTGCCCCCTCAGAGCATCCGCTTGCCAAGATTTTTTCCTCCCTCATCTAAAGTGGGTGGCGAAGGCCCTGAGTAAACCAGAATTTAATGCTTAAAAAAAATTCCCAGTGCATTGTTTTCTTGGAGCAAAATGGCTTACATATCATCACCACTATCCTAAATAAATAAATGTTACACTGACACCAGTCTGTAAAACTAACAAGAACATATTTGATGTGCACAGACACTGCATATAAAGACATTTCCATTCAAAGCTCCTTTTCAGATAGAAGACTTAAAATAGACTTCATTGACCTTGGACTCTGGACTAATAAGGAAGTCATGAAGGATTAACTAAAGCTGAGTAAAAGCCAACAGGTTTAGGGGGCTCAGAGAGGTTTTTTTTTTTTTTTTTTCCCTTTGTAAAAATCGGAATGATTTTCCAGATTTTCTATTCACTTTCACTTGTTTGTGACATTTTTGCAAGGAAATTCACTAGCTTCCAGCAAACATTTCCACAGTATTTCAGAAGTTATAACCATTTTTGCCACACTGCCACAAAACTCTCTTAAGAGAGTTTGCAATTTTGTAATGTGCTTTGGATCAAGCTCTCTTCAAGAATACTATTGGAATGACAGGGCTGGAGGGTACAGTACTGGCTGTTTCAGGGCTGGAGTATAAATAAAGGCAGGCAGTGGTGATCCCTGAAGCAAAGATAATGTACTTTTCCAGTACACATACACAGGCCTGATAGCTACAACATAAGCCATCCAACTGTCTTGCTAGCAGAACACAATTCTAAGAAGCTGTAAGAAAATACTGCCTTGTGAGGAAGGAGATGAATTTGCAGAAATCCGTCACTGAGACTAAAAATTCTTATTTCTATAACAGAATATAAACATCTAAGCTCATGGGAAAAGGGACTGATAGTCAGCTGACTGTTAATACCCTGTTCTCCAACACAAGTCCTTGAATGCTGAAGGCACAAATTATGTGCAGATATTAACATGTCCTTCTTATTTCACAAGAATTTTTGAATTTTTTTTCCCCATTCTGTATGGGAGCAAGTCAAACTTTTGAAAATGTTTGTGAATGGATGAAAATTTAGATGAAGGAGAAATAAAAATGAGAAAGCTGGAAAAATTGTCAAAATTATTTTTGAACATTATCTTTTGGAAGCAAAAAGGTCATCTCAAATGCAAATATATGATCTCAGTTGAAAAAATACTGTTTCTTTTCTTTTTAATTAGGGAATTCACAAAAATGGCTGTCTTCAACAAACATTTCCTAGTTTTAGTAATCTGCTCTTTCCAATAGAAACTGTCATATGGACCTGTTGTGATGGAAATATTCAAATCACGGCTTGAGTGAACATAGGCTTACTGTAACAGAAAGGAAAATATTTTCTCCACATGAAAGTTTTTCAAGCTGTCCATATAAGGTCAATAAATATGCATTTATTTTCTTTGAATTTTGATATCCTTTCATTGAAGAGAAGGGCCAACATGCACAGTCCAGAGCAGCAGCTGTCTCAAATGCTAGGCTAGCCATATCTCTGTAACTTCCACTCCTGCAAATAAGTGATTATCAATTCAAAATGGAAAATGGGCTGAAAAATATTATCTTGAATAGGTCTTTAATGCATTATTAAAAGTCAATTATTAATTTATTTTCTACCAAAAAAAAAATCTGATCATTTAATTCAGAATTTGCTAGCTATGTTCAAAGTTCTGAAATTTCAGTCCCCCTTTTTAGGAAGGAGATGGGAAGTGCACTATGTGCCCACATAAGCATACACATGCACTCACACTCACATATTGAAAGGCCTTATCATTTGCAGTGAAGATAAACTACCTACAAGGAAGACTACTGCTTTGTATCAGTACAGAATTTATGGCTTGGCTTTTATGCTACTTCAAGCCTAGACGCCTGACTCAGCTTGGTTGTACTGGGGACACCTTCTCAAAGTGACCTTGAGCTATTTTTGTCATGCAGGAGGAGTTCACTAGCCACCTCTTTCGGTTCTGTCCTTGAAGTTCCAGACATGATATTTTGAGCCTATTTGCAAGCAATGAGCATGCACTGCAAGCTCTGCTAGGCCTGATTCTATCCTCTTTACGTCAATAGTAATTTTAACATTGAGTCCTATAGACACCTATGATGGAAAGGAGCTTGATCTTGCAGTTTGATCAGTGCTGCCACTTGTTGCAAAATCTGGGCATAATTCCGAATTCTGAGAGAGGACAGGTAACTTCCAAAGAAAAGCATCTCCCTTTTCTCTTGCAGGACCCCTTCACAACAAGTTTTGTCTAAAAAAATATGAATTTTTTGTCTTTTACATTGTGAATATATTGGACCATTATGAATCTGTACAACTGTCCAGAAAGCAGATAGATATCAGTAGTATCAATTTTTTAATACATTTTGAGAACTTGTGAAAGAAATGAGGAAAGGACAGCAGTACATTTTTTTTTTATCAAAAATTAACTTGTTCTCTAATTTTGTCTCTACAAAAGTCAGAACTAAGAATTAGAAGATGCTTGGAAAAAAGATATTAATCCAATTTTGTTACTCATTTTTCTCCATTCCATTAAAGATATTTACACTTTTTGCATGGTTTGTGTCTGCTTAAGCAAAAGGTATTATTCTGAGAAAGTAGAAGTTTGTGTTTGTAGGGAATTCCTTTATCGTTGATCTTTAGAAACATTTAGACACAAAATACTAAGCACATCCAGCAAGAAAGTAAATGGGGCAGATTCAAGTATATCTAAATATATTCAGGCATGCGTGTCCTTCATAGCCTCAGTAATATCGACACAAATATTAATTAGATAATAAACGGAAAAATAACATATTCTCTAGTTCTCCTCAAAGTAGGAGTACAAAGTATAGATAAAGTAATTCAGATGAGTTTGCCCACAATTATTTCATTGTAGACTGAAGATGCTAGCCTATAGAAGCTTACAGAATAGAGGAATGCAAGAATCCACAGGTTAGGAAAATTTTCAAAAACAGTTTATGTTTGGTTCAGTCTTGTTTTTTCACATTACAAGGGAAAAAATTATTTCTTCTGGAAGACCTTTAAAAAATCGGTAGGAATGTGTTGTTAGAGGCAAAAAATGTAGATTCCAAAGTGAGGAGAAAAGCTCTTCCTTTCTTATCACTTTTATTCATGTGCCAGAATCTAGCTTTAAACAACCTTCACAGCAACTTATGTGTTGTTTATGCAGGTATTGGTTTGCTATAGTTTTTTTGTTGTTGTTGTTTTTTGTTTTTTTTTAATACACGAGCGTTTCTACTTATGAAATTGTAGGAAGGAATGGAAATCTGCTGTTTCCAGACACAAAGTAATTCCACAGGACAGCAACAAATACACACAAATTCATTTTGCTGTATTAGTACATTAGTTAAGATGAAACAGAACCAAAATTTTGAATTTAAGCATCTGTCAATATTGTGAGGATCAAGAAGCAAAATTATTGCCAAAGTTAAAGTTATGTATGCTTACTTAGAAGAAGATAAAAGAAACTCAGAAATACAATGATCATAAACTCCGGGTATTTGTCTCCAATTGTCTCCAATTCTCAGTCCCACAGTCATCACCAAAGTACCTTCTGTGGCAGAGTGCTCAAATGTATCTTCCCATGCTATTTCAGTGCATTATCAACAGGGTAGTTTTTGCCTCAATGGAGTAACCCTTTGCATTTCTTTGCATGGATGTGAAACCTTTTGGCCATGGAGGAGCTACTTTTCTCCTTTGTAATTACAGAAAGCAATGTGCTAAAAATTAAAGTCCTTTTTTTGATAAATCATCTTTGTGCTATCCAGCTTGTAAAAAGGGGATCAACTGTGGATGAGCATGATCAGCAGATAATTCAGCCTAGGGTTTGGGTGAGCACTGACAGAGGTGACTCAGGAAGTGTTAAATATACTGGTAGCAGTGAGGAACTTACTTCCATTTCATAAATCAATCCTAGACTTAATGTCTATGTTGCATAAAATCCCTGTGGCATAAGACAGAGAGGTCACAGTGCTCACATCACTGTGAGATCCAAGCTAAGGCAAGCGGGTACAGCTCTCTTATCTATGACCCTTTTTCACCACATGTGCCAAACATATTCTAAGATCAAATATTGGACCGCAATGTGCAAAAGAAAACTCTTTAATTATCACTGTAAGCAACATATTTTTTTTGTAATGTCTATATTGGCTAGTTCTAGATTAATGGGAATATGCCACATATTCAAAATACGTAACATGAGTAGGAGAAAAACAAGCTAAACAATGCAGGGATAGCCTTTGCGAAGTGCTAGAATCACTAGGTTTGAAGTAAGCTTGGAAGTCTTAGCCTGACCAGTTATTCTTCCTTTGAAACCCACTATGTTAGAGAAAGACAGAATGCAGAATGACAAAAGACTCTTTACTTTTTCTGAATTACCACTAAAAAAAAAAAAAAAAAAAAAAAATGGGGGAGAGACAGAAAAGGAAATTCAATAATCCAATCCAACAGGAATTTTCCTATGATATACAAGGGAAGGCACATTGGAAAGGTGGTTTTGGGAACATGACAGAGTGATGTGAAGGGACTTTAGGCATGTAGGCCATATCTACCATCTGTTAGATTTTCCATTTTTACAGGGCTTGAAAAAGGCACTCGCCCACTTACAGTAATGAGTGAGAAACACTCTCTGATGAGTACAGGCAGCAGCAAATTGAACTTTTTATAAGAGAGTGTCTATTTCCTTGAAATGCTCAGAGGCTACTGAGCCTCTGAAAAAAAATGGACTTTAAGTAAGAATATTCTTTTTTTTTTTTTTTTCTGAAGCATCTTTTCCCAGGTGTTCTTAAGGGAAAGACACTAGGATTTCTGGGTCACCAATCTAATTTATTATGGCAATCATTTTACTCCTGCAATTCAGATGATGTGAAGACTTGTTATTATGACAGTCACTGCATTAGCAATTATATTCAGGTTTTGAGCAAGCCATCAGTGATCAAAATGTTACTAGAAACCTGAAGAGACACAAGCTAAGCCAAAGCCCTTCATAATCAAAAAATAATAGGATAAAAGTGCTTTTCATTCATTTTTTACACATATACACATATACATAAACACAATATAAGTAGCATATGACAAACTCCTGCAACACTAGTCACAAAGCCTAGGCCAGAATTTAGTGACAAAATCACGTCACTCAAAGACAAAAAAAGAGATGTCCACACTTTGCTTCCCTGACTAATTTTTATTTAGACACTGACTAAGCAGTTCTGAACTAGAACTATATGATATCTTCTCCTTCATAATAATATAGAAAGGCAGGGAAAGTAGAAGTGGCAAAAGAGATTTTTCATACAACTGGAACCTGCAATATTGAGTACTAATTTTCTTTGAACTTTCCACTAAGGATCAGTTGAAGATCAGATGGCTTAATTTAAACTATGCAAGCTGTGCCCTTCAAGTATTTATGATCTTTTCAGACACATTTAGGCATATGGTTTGAACAGTAAGTGTAGCTTGCCATTGGAAAATAGGAGAGGGAGCAGATTTTCCATCATGTGAACTACTTCACTGAGCAAAGTCAGTGTTTCCCCCACTCCTCACTCAGACAGAAATTAAGGATTTGATACAGAACGATCCTTTGGTGCAATTCACCAGCTTATCTAAAGTCATAACGGTTCCTCTGTCTTCACTTCCACATTGAACTGCTTGCTAGGGAGCACATTGATGAATATCAAGCTGCAGATGAAATACCTCTTACATTTGTGTCTTTCATTTTGTTTGCTACAAAATATTAGAAATGAAAAGGACTAGTCACTCCAGGAATAATAAATGGAAATGGAATAGTTGAAAATTCAGCAAATGGGATAGATTTATAAAACACCCTAAATTTTCATGAAAAATTGATACAGAACAGTATTTGAGTTTTGACTTCTTCAGGATTTGACTTCCTCACCACCATTGGCTTTTTTTTACACATACTCTCCCTATGTTCGTTTTCACTCTTATGAAAAGACACAGGAATGATGCATGGGATGTTTTTTTCAAAGGGACTGAAAAATCAGAAATACTGTCATTTTCCGTCTACCTTCAAGTGATGTGTTTTACTCCATGTTCTCCTGACTGATCCTTCAATTATTAAAAACAACAGACATGTGATGTCATCATTCTGGATTAATTACTACAATCTCTGTAATTTAAATAGCTGAACCACATCTGGTGCAATGGTTAGGCAAAGTCACTGCTTACTAAACCTGCCAAGTCTTAATCTTAGCAATTATGAGGAAAGAGGCACCTATACACACAGATTTTTTTTCCCAATGAATGCACACAGACAATTTTGCTCTAAAGTGACTAGTATCTCTAGATCATTAAAATATTTTTCAGTCAGTATATTCATAACTATAACTAAATTTGTGCATTAAATTACATTGGGTTGTTCCAGAAAGCAGCCTAGCAGTTTTCATGACAGACAGAAATAAAAGGCAATGAAATTATGCTGATTTTTAAACATAATTTTCCAGTAGTTTAAGAAGAATAAGTTTTTCATTTAAAAAAGCCAGCAGGATCAGCAGGCAACTAAGTTCTGTTTTAGTTGAAAATCAGTGGGAGGGAATATAAAGCCATATTTTTTTTCCTAAACGGAACTGGAGCAGCAGCAAAGCTAACAAGTTGTAATCAGCCAAGATTTTTTTTAACATATCGCAAAAGAGGTGCTTTTAAAAAATCCATAGCTCCCCAGTGCAATACTACAAAGCATATTTGCTTCAAGTAGTTATTCTTGTAGTAGAAAATACAAAGACATATCTTAGGAAAGGTAGGAGACAGAATTGTAACAGCCATTTACAAGTATAATTTTGTTTATTTATATTTATAAAACCCTGAATAATCAAATATCTTAGGCTGTATCCCTCCCAAAATTCAAATTCAAAGAATTGCCTGTCCTTGGTAGGTGAATATTCACCAGCCTAAAGTCAAGAAAGCAACCAAAAATTCCTGCAGCCCTCTAATTCTCAGCTCAGTCTTTCTTAACAGAGTGAAAAATGAGAAGTGGGCTTTACAGCTTGCTAGATAGGTCACAAAATCAGATCAAGAGTTCCAACAGCAAGAGAGAGCTCTGGAGAAATCATTACTAAAGACTGTTATGATCCTTCCCTTCACAAATGCCTCCATTGATCCTAGGGTTCTTTGGATCGTACCCAGGTTGTCTTCTTGTCCACTGCTTTGTCACCTGAAGTTAGATCTCTCAAATAGGCAAATCTTAGGCCACTAGTGATCTGGAAACTAACACCAATAAAATGAACTAACCATAAATTTAATGCCTGCCAAGACACATCCACTGAAAAGAACATTTTTTAGCAGATACTAACATTCTAAATTGAACATTTGGTTCAGCATTCAAAAGGTCTTCAAAGACATACCTACGTATTTCTTTTACAAGGATGAAGAGCTATACTAGGTGGTAAACACATCAAGAAACTGAAAAAGAGCAGCTGGTTTAGAATAAGAATTCTGGCATTGTACTGGTTTCCTAAAGGATTTGGATTTGCTGATATAAAGGAATAAACTTATAATGACATAAATGAAAACTTCTGAAAATAATTATTTGATGCTTTCTATCACAAAAATTTATAAAGTTTATACATATATATATATATAATCATAGGGAAGAAGTATATTTATGATCAGCAAATAAACAGTTGAGTATTCCTTCAAAAACACACTGAATTGCAGGCTCAAGAGGAGATCTAGGAAGACATGAAACAAGAAAGATTAAAATAATTCTTTAATATTTTAAGAGTAAAATTGAGTTACAAATTTAAAATACTAGCAGGATTTTAAGCTGGTAAAGTAATTACTGGTTGTTTGAGGCTCGTTTAGAAGCATCTTGAAAAAACTATTCTTAAAGTTTAACTTTGGATTACATTATATATTGCTTGGAGCACTCTCCATGATACAGAAGGTGGGAAATTGCCAACATCTCTATGTTGTACATGCCTCTAATGTGTAACGGTGTTTGCATACATGGAACCAATGAACAAATCTCAAAGAACAAAAAGATGAATTAAGGATTGTTTAGCCATCCAGACCACTGTGTCTTGGGCTGCACTGTAATCAAGAACAAAATTTTTTGAAAAAGCTGACCCATGTGCTTGCATACCAGCAAATGCCAAAACTGAGAATCACTGTGACACAGATTAAGTATTTCAGCTCAGGTCCATTTTAAATTCAAATTAACCTTAAACAATGAGACTTTCTATTGTTGTGTTCCCAAATTTCTCTCTCTCTGGCTGAAATGACTTGGCTCTTTGGGACATCATCTATAAATTTTAGTACATAATTTCTTACATAAGAAAGGCAAGATTATCAAAGATTTCTATTGTTAGGTTTCAGTCACAGAGAGGTCAAGTAAGAGACATGTGACCTCCAGATTTGATGTTTAATTGACTGCAGCTGTTCTTTAGTCTGGGGAATAATTGGCATGTAAAAGAGCATTAAACTATGGGCACTCTGATTCCCTCACCCTGACAACAGCATTTGACATCATTAAGGTGGAAGAGTGACCTACGTGGCTGACCAAACCAAGCCCCAGGTCACTTTAATAATTAAAAAGATAAGTAAGATCAATAATAGCAAGCTGCAGCAGTTTACAGCACAATAACAGGTTCCATGTAGCATAACTGGCCTTAACAACCTCATATTTATTATGGCTGGGTGAAATTAGGAAGAGGGAGAGGGAAAAAAAAACAAAGTGAAGTGCAATTGTATACATTTGTTTTCTGGTCATCAATATTTAGCTTGTTATGGAATTTCACTGACTCACTGACTAAATGCATAGCTATAACCAGCACACAGATTTTATTTCAGCATTGATCTTTTACTCAAAAGCCCCACAGCACATCTCCTTGAGAACTTCTGACTTGCAAGGCAAGGCAAGAAGTGTCATAATGACCAACAGACTGTGCTCCATTCTATGTGCATACAGATGATCACACAGACATATGCAAGACACACATGAATAAGGTTTAGAACACAAAACTATTTTTCAGACTACTAAAATTCACAGCATCTCTATTTGCTGCAAACTGTATCTCCTTTATCTAAACTATCCCACACTCACCTAATCATGGCCTCAGAAACAATGGTCTATTACTGTAAAACTTGACAAAAATCAACTGATTCTTCTCGATAATGAAAAAATATTTCTCTGATGTTCTCCTAATGGGATGGAAAATATTCCTGATTGCATAATTTGGTTAAAAATTTAACCTAACTTTTATATCTCCTTCTCACTTAAGAATACTTTATAATCTTTAAACTAGGTCTCTTTAAATAGAAGAAAAAAAATATTTAGACAATGTTTAGAATGCAAATCTATTAAAAAAACAAATTAATTAAATATTCCCAATTTCTGTTCTCATAGGCATACATCCACTGTCTATGTATATCTTTTAATTTATGTCATTTGGCATAAATTCCATTACTACATTTATTCTGATTTAAACCAGCTGAATCTCTTCTCCCATGTTTGTAAAAAGGCAGTTTAGTGGGTACTGCCAGGAAACTAGAGTCAGTAAGAAACACAGCAACATGCTTGTTCTGAAGGAAGATTTCCACCTGTTACCCTGTTTTCAGAGGCTGTGTTTAACCTGTGGGAGTTGTCATGACAATAACCTTTTGCCATCAATTTAAACTGGGTTTTAAGTTGCTTGCTTTTGAGTTAAAAAATAAATCATTGTAGGCCTGTAAATGATACCCCTCAAACTTTAGCCTTTGTTGGCTGACAGACCTCTTGAAATACAGTACACAGCAAAACTGTATCAAGATAGAGAGCCTAACTGGTGATAACTTTCAGTGTTATTATCTTAATAAACTTTCTGTACTTGATTAGCCTCGATAAACAAGATACAGATCAGTCATGATAGCTGGAAAACTACAGATAAGGTGGTCATCATTTCCAGATAAAAATGCCCATCTGTTCTAAGATTGTAATCAAGAACCCTGTGCTGATATTTAGTCTATTCCTAAATGGCCTCTAGCTAATTAAATACTAACATGAAATCCATTGTTAATGCTTTCTCTTTTCATTTAACTCATTCCATTTTATCTTGTCTGTGCCTTGTAAAGATCACAGAATACTGAAAAATCTTATGGAAGGTTATAAAAGCCACTTCACCTAGTTGTCTCATGCATCTGAAGGTTTAGGAGGCAGCATGGTTTATAACTCACTGCTCTTTGTTAAGAACTACAAGAACTAGAAATATGGCTGTACTGCAAACCCAAATTCAGGTAACTCCATATTTAAAGGAATTCTTTCTAATGAACAAATTTCCACCACCTGTTTTTTTGTCAGTACTTCTCTTAGTATTCCCATTGTGGGTGGGTTTTTTGTTTGTTTGTTTGTTTTGTTTGTTTGTTTGTTTGTTTGTTTTTTCTACTTTGTGGGGCTTTGTTTTAAAAAAATTAGGGGTCGGGGGGTTTGTTTGTTTATTTTAAAAGTTGGAAAAGATTACCAATACATTACTTGCCCAGAAGTGTGAATGAATAAGAATTAGGACTGAAAAGGATTAAGTGTGGAAGCAATTCTCTGCCAACCTTCTCTACTTCTTTGCACAGATACATTTGAATGGATTATGGAAAAGCAGTAACCTCTCCTAATTAAGGTTGCTGGAAATACAGCTACAGTATTGGTCCTTAGAGTTATTTTTGAATATGCCTAAATATATAATTTTCCCTGCTAATTTCTTAGAACACAAACAGACTAGTTCATCTAGAGTGACTTCTAATTTTGCAGCACATTGTTTGTAGTCTACATGCCTCTATCTGATTAGTTAGTATGCTGTGCTTTGAACTCAGAAATATTTTAAGTATGTCTTTATTACATCAACTATTATGAACATATTTTTTCAGTCTTTATTTATACAAGTGCTTTATGTTGACTGCTTTACAGTACATTAATATAATGCCTTTTTTAACCTTAAAGTATTTGGTCCACAAGTCATTTCCACTTATTTAAGTCCCAATAAACAGACTAAACCCTTGTTTTCTCCAGAAGAAAGTTAAAATCAAGTTACGAGTTTCATTTGTTACTTACATTTTGTATTTGCTTTACCACCACTACCTCTACTATTAGTGCTGTCATGTTCAACTCAAATTTGACTACTATGAGTTGTGTTCTAGCTTCCATTTCTGAGTTCTCAACTGACTTCGCTGTGCGGTGGTTTTGACAAACCTATCTTTAGTGATCAAGCACCCTTGGTTCTGCCATTTCTAACTTCCTTGTGCCCAACATAACTGTCTGTCCTTTGAGCTATGTTCTATTAATTCATCTCTTCAGAATTATGCTAGGAACTTCAGTGATGGTTTCATAAGTTTTATTCCAACAAATAATGTGATCACAGATGAATTTCATATCCATTTATCACCTCCCTGCTTCAGCTCTTTATCAGGGCATACTTTCAAGCAGCTGTTTCTACCATGTATTCCAACATAACTTCTAGCTGTGCTTTACTACACTATTTCTCCCTCTTTTCTAGCCCCTGTGGCCTCTCTTTATCTTAGCCCCTGCTATGCCAGGTGTCCTCCCCACATTAGTTCCAGACCTTCTGGGCATACATGTTTCTCTGTCCCCATCCTCCTTTAGGGAAGAAAAAGGATAGAGAGAAAAAAAAGAGGAAAAAAAAGAAAAAAAACAACAACAATTTTCATGCAAGCCTTTATACCCTATTTTATCTTAGCCCTACAGGCAAGCAGACTTCTAACACAGCTTTAGGAGCTTCTTGTATGCACCTACTTTCAAGAACTTCTTCCTCTCCCTCTGCCGTGAACCCAAGTCCAAGATAAATATGCCTTCTTTGTCTATCCTGATTTCCCCCACCATATATTTTCTTTCATGCTTCTTTTCTTCTTCTACCAATTTTCCTTCTAGTTTTAATCCACTGTTTCGAACCCAACAACAAATTTCTCACAATACTTCAGATTAATTCATTAGCATCTGTGCAAACATGTTAATAAAAATTCATTTAAAACATCAGAACTGTCTACATTAGAGAAACATCAGTCATGTTGGAGGTCTAATACAGTATTTATTGTGACATCATTCATAAGGTTTATCTTGACAGAAAAAAAAAAGATTGAAGCAATAGTCATACATCACTGTAAATTGCTTGGGTTTGGTAGTGCTAGATTTTTTAAGTATACAGAAATGTAATGGAAACAGGAATTCTGGTCAAAATATGATTGTACTTCAAGTACCTAATGATGATGAGAAAATTTGACAACCAGATGTCTTCAGTTTCCATTGAACAGCTTACTTACTTGAAGCAATGGGTATCAGGTCACATATCAGAGCACTGAAAACAAACGTGAGCTGCTGTTTCTGTTCCTCTATACCTTCGGTCACTCACACTGTTATTCAGGTATCTGTATAGAAGACTCAGTGAACTCAGTGGAGTTTTTATTTCTATAAGGATCAAAGGTTATTCCTTCTTTCCTAATCATGCTTGCATACAGCTCTTTTCCGCTGCCTGACAAAAGCCACTGCTGGCACCAGTGCCAAGCATTTGTGAATAATTCTGCCTGCAGACACCCAATGTACAAATTCATGCTTCTGCTTTTTATAAACACTGTTTCAGCTACACCATCTGAGCACAAGAAATTACTTTCAATATAACAGTGGGTGTTCAGTTGGATTCACCAAATCTTTTCAAGATTAGATTTAACTTCACCTCTACTTTCCATTTCTGATGTTATTCTAGTGTAGGGAAGTGGATAGAGAGAAGACAGAGTGGGGACAAATTGTTCTCAACTTACAATTAGGATCCACAGGAAAAAAATAGGCTGTCCTGTGTAACTTAATATTTGCTTCCCACAAATAAATTCAGATACACTGGAAAGATGCAGATGATATGCCACTTTCATTTATCTTAAGGTGTCAGGCCAGCCAACTCTATTCCTGCTGATGAAACTTTTATCTCAATAACCTCTCTGTCATTCCTTAAATGTCTTAGTCTGATATAGTTTTAAATTCAGATTATTGTTGGGTGTTTTTTGTTTTTTGTTTGTGTTTGTGGTTTTGTTTGTTTGTTTCTTATGACAGTCGATCCTCAATGTGAAGGCAGTTTCTAAAGAATACCTTCCTTTAGCTGTATTCATAGCTATCTTTTATTTGCCAAGGCCTAAAGCAATTCTGCTTTCAGATAAGACAGGAAGCAGGACTCTAGTCTCAAAGAGCTTATAGTTTCAAAGGACAAGTGATGAAATGAAGAAAGATAATGAAGAAAGGAAAATTGGCTAGGGAAAGACTGCTGGGATAGTATTCCTGGTTTGGTAAAGCACACAGAGAAATGTTCATCTGTGAGCATATGCTTCAATGTTTTGACAAATACATGTCATATGTCTACACAGTTCAATCACACAGCTTTTAGACACTAATGTGGACCTTTTACTAAGCAGTAATAGAAATTGCAAAGGATTCAAAGAAAGGAAGAGATAGAAAATAGCTGTATATACTGATTTGTCTCACCTAACTTTAATCCTGCCATGCTAGATGTTTAATACAAGCGAGCTGACCAGGCTTCTCTGCAGCCACAAGAAAGAGGGGAAGTTCAGAGAGCAACTTGTCCTATTGAAAGGCAGGATGTGTAGACATTGGTTAAAACCTTTTGGACCTGACACGGGTCCTCCACTGACTTTGGAGAGAATCCAGAAGACATCCAACTTTTTCCTGCCAAAGTTACACTTTAAGTATAACCCCCTTTATACGTGCACACCTGCCATAGAACTTGCAAAAACCATGCTGACAGTCGTCCCAAAACCTCTCTCTCTCTATTCATATACAGTTTCTTAGATTTGTTTCTGCTAGTAGTTTCAGATCTTGTTACAAGCAACAGGAAAAAAGAACAAACACTCTGACAGCTAACCACACCATCTCTCTTAAGAAAACTATTTGCATAGACAAATTAACAGTACAAGTTTTTCTTTAACAACTTGCACACTAAGAAAAAGAATTGCTGCTGAAAGAAAGCACTGCAGGTTAACACTTGCCATAACCATACTTGCTGTTTTTCATACATGTGGTATTAAATTGTGATATCCAGTGATGGGCTGAGTAAGAAGGCACTGCACTTGAAAAGGTCAGTGACTTCTCAAGATACAAGGAGGACAGGTTACCTAAATGATGTGATGTTGAGAAGGGGTATGCAGGTCATCCCATGGCTTTTGCCCTGCCCTGGGTCCTGTGGACTCCAAGAGACCCTCTGAGGGCATTCCCTTCTCCTGCGAAAAAGATGGGACCATGAGCAGGTTGTGCAAAGAGCAGGGAATCTTACACAGGAAAGTATTCAGTGCAGCTCCTTTATAGGTTTTAGAAAATGGAGAAAGGGTAGTATCTTGGCTAAAAAAAAAAAAAAAAAAAAAAAAAAAAAAACCTAACGTTGTAGGAATAGGAGAGAGAATTCAGAGAGAATGCCAGTGAATAAGGTGTCAGGCCTGGTATCACTGGGAGTGTAAAGAGGGCAGGCAGCGAGATATGACGACTGACAATCTAAGCCATAAGGGTGTTTTTTAGATATGGGAATGCAGAAGCAAATCAAAGCTTCTCTCATGCCAGAATAAGCTTAAGCCCTGCCTAGTCTATTGTACTGCAGTTCTCAGTGCCCAACTCTAAGATGATTAAGTCTTTTTAAAGTATAATTTTAGTCACTCTGCCCTTTTTCTTTTTTTTTCTTTTTTTTTCCTAACAAAAGGTAAAATTCCTTCCTGACCATTGCCGATACGATAATCAGCTTATGTCCTGAAACATATGATTTGATTATCCTTATTATCTTAGCTTTCATAGCTATAAAAATATTACTAGTGATAATAAAAGTATCTGCCCCTTTTTACTCAAGTCAAATTATTTTCCTTGGCAATGTCCTGTGGCAATGTGCTCAGTAGGTCAAATATATATTGCATACTTGAGCTTTTACAAAACTTTATGGTCCACAAATGAGGTTTAAAATTTTATAAATCTTAGGAGCGCACAGCTTCCCCATGGTTTGATGGGCACGTCTACTCACTTGAGGACGATAAGGGAGCTGAAAGGATGCTGCAGGATCTTTTCTTTTCTTTTTTTTTTTCTTCTTGCAAGATTTAAGGGGAACCTTCAAGTACTGAGATCACGAATTTATTTAAGTTATTGTAGCGTTAAGTCCCCCAAAATCAAGGTATCTACAGGCAGTTTTGATGATGGTGTTTGTTTTGCAGACCTGTTGCCGCCACCGTGCGCTGCCCCTGGCGCCTGGGCAGCCATTTCAGGTGTCAGCCCAGGGAAGCCGGGACCCCATTTCCACCAACCTTCCCCAAAACTTCAGCCGAGCTACAGGCAGCGCCTCCTGTTCTTCCTGGTCTGGAAACCACGCAGGGCTCCTCAGGGGAATCGCTCGCGCCAGGAGCCGACTGCAGCTCCCATGCCGGCGGCGGTGGGAAGGGAGAAGGACAACCCTGCCGAGGCCGGCGGGGACGGGGTTAAGCGCGGCGCCTGCGCAGGATTAATGGTCAGTGTCAGCAGGGCAGAAAGGGAGAAGCGGCATGTGGGAGGCCGGCACCCCGCCGGGCACAAACTTGACCTGCCGCCGACCCGCAGCTGTCAGGGAGCCCTAGGAGTCACGGTCAGGTCCAAAGTGAAGCGGTGTGACCCGAGGGGCGCCGGGTTGCCATGGCAATGACCCACGGCTGTTATTTATTGACTGGCTGCTCTGCATGCCTGGCTAGGCCTCCGCGCGCCGGCGCAACATGTATTGATTATACATTAGTCCGCCGGGACCGGCTGGCGTGGCGGGCCCTTGAGAGAGGCGCACCAGCCCTCGCGCGTTATTGGGTTTGGCATAATTCAAGGAGGACACACAGGATGGTTTTATTTTACCTGGCAGCCATGACATTCACTGATATAAAGGATATAATCACAGAAACTCAGTAAGATATTAATGCAGAGTTTCGTACAATAAGGCTGGGAGGCTGCAGGCTGGAAATGCGTACGCTGCTTTCCAACATGTCACCGTTTAATTTAGCATCCCAAACGCTCCCTCCATGCATATTTTCTCAATTTCTGGCAGCCAAAACTCTGAAACAAGGGCGTTTAAAAAATTCAGGATAGAGTGACCAGAAATACCAGAAGGCTGTCTGATTTTTTAAATTCACATTCTGTTTATAAAGCTGAAGAGTTTTTTGAAAAAGAAAGGATGAATGTATTTTAATTATCCGTGTTCTGTAATATTTACAGTGGCTTTACCTTGTTTATATATTTTCTTTCAACTGTGAAGCCATTAGTTAAAATTGTCATGTTAAACATCTACAAAATTAAATATGGGTGAATGCTAACAATAGTTTTCTACATATAGGCTGAACTCAAGGGAAAAAAAAAGTGTGGCATTAGAAATAAAATATACAATCTCTGTTCCAAATCGCAGCTCCCCTGGCATCAATTTAGGTCTTAATATCAGCCTGAACTCCTGCATGATTTTAGAGAAACACCATTTAGGTGAAAAATCATTTAAAAAAATTGCTGTCATTATTTGAGAATAGCAATAAACATCACTCATGCTGTTTGATCACTCAATTCCAAACACGGTTTGTCAGTGCTGTCCACAGCAAGGAAAACATTTGCTTAAAGAAAGAGGAAAGGCCGCTGGGGAACCGCTTTCGGAGCGGGTGAACAGCGCCGAAGCCCCTTCAGCCGGTGGTGATGTGGACACTCACTGCACGCCCGGGCCTGTCTCCTCCCAAAACGCCTCTCTCCAGCTAAAATCCTGCTTCCCAAGTCGCAGGCATGCAGGTGTGACTCCCAACCATAAGGGAATTCAGGAGTTCAGTCAATAAGGTTGGATTGTCCCTGCCAGCAGAAGCCTTACTGAGCACTTGCAGGCTGATGGAGAGGGTGAATATGCAGTCGGAGCAGAGGAGTATTTTATACCTTTTTTACTCTATTTCTCAACTGTTAGGATGCATAGCAGTCATTTGGAAAAGGGCAGCAAAATACAAGTTAGATTTAAATATTCTGATCTGATTCTACCCTACCTTACAGCCTCTCGCCATGATATAGCACAAAAAAAGTGAAAATAAGACCTGCTTTGTAGAAAGTTTAAATTACAGCTAATTGTGTTGATTTTGGTCTTACTGAGCCCATAGCACACCTTATTGATTGCAAACATAGTAAATTTAAAAGCTGGACTATAAAAGCCTGAAGTCTACAGAAAGAAACATGATATGTATGCTTACTAGCAGCATATCACTCATTCTAATTAAAACAAAAATACTGTGTTAATGGCATAGAGGCCTGACAAGGTGTTGTTCAGAGATGGTGAGATATTTTCTTTTCAATGAGTAGCACATCTGAATTACATCACCAGCAATGTTAAAAGAAATCTGAACTTTCTGGAAAGAGCATCCAGTTGTGGTTCACAATGATCTGAGCCACAATAACAGCCTGATAATACTGCACTGTAGCCTAGTTTTCGATAAGAAATCACATCACTGACTCGAATTTACCCATGTTTCAAAGCAACAATTCACTTATGGGTTAATTTTTTTTTTAAGTGTTTTTTGTTTAAGACAGAGCTTTAACACAAAAGGAGGACAACTCTTCTCATCTTCATACTGATAACAGTTATTGCAGAGACTGACTGAGTTTGCAAGAATCCATCATTTTCGATTGGTAACCCAAAAAGCACTGAGTCTGATTATATGGAGTGCACAGAGGTGATGATCATCTGACTGAAGATGAGCAAATCAGATTCAGACTGCAGCAGATAAATAAGCATAATGCACAGCAGGGCAATTTAAGATCCATTGATAAAACTTGCATATGTCACACAGTGCAAAAAATAATAATAAAATGGAAGTAGGAGTCACTTTCTCCAATACATACAAGGAGAAATGTTATTGTTGTAAAACAGCCACATAAAATTATTAGCTAATTCAAGTTAAGGCATTATATGCGGCATAATTGCAATATTCATCTAAATTTCACAAATATATTCGAAGTCTGGAGACACTCATCTTTGATAAAAATAAAAAGAACTATGGCATGCAAGAAAGGCTAATGCAAAGACAAAAACTGGCGATGTCTCTGATATATTATGTTGTATGTGCTAAAGTTTTTCATTCCTATGTTGCAGTGTATACTTTGTTTCATACAAGTGGCACAAAAAGAAAAAATCTCATCTATCGAAGGAAAAGTTCTTCTGAGGCAGAAGAATAGTTCCTTTTCTGAGGTAGAAGACTATTGTACCACACACATTATATCGATCTAAGTCTTACAGTTTTACTTGTTCGTGGCAGAACGGATCATACTTTGTGCAAGCTTGCACTGAAGCAAAACATACTGGAATGATGCTGTAATGATCAAGCTAATGGCTCCACACAAGTCAGATTTCAATGGCTTCTCCTTGTAAAAGTAAGAAACACATATAAAAGGCATAATATAAATGGGCAACTCCCTCCAGGCTCCAAAAGGTAAACAGACTACAGCAAGCAATAATAAATGAAGCTGATGCCTACCATCACTTCTACAGGAGCTCAGAAATAAGAAAAACAAGGTGATCCAAGTTGTTCCACAAGGATCAAAAAGCATACTAAAAATTAAAAAAAAATATACAGAAAGTAGCAGGCAGACACTGTTTTTATTGTTCACGCTGCATTACGCCAAGGAGTTCCCAGTCTAACCCTGCAAATAGTTTGGATAGCATGGCCTGTTGTCCCACACACAAATACAGTGAGCCCCACAGAATACATATATATACATATATAAAGGACTCAGTTTGCCATGTGGATCCAACCCCAGTAAGCCAATTTGAGCTCAGCAAAAGGGAGAAATAGAAGCCCAGAGAAATTTGCATGTCCAACTCTTACATGCATTGATCTGAAAATATAGTTTTGAGTGGAATTTTGTACAGGCAAGCAAAATCTGATCCAGCTGCTACTGAACAGCAAACACATCTTTGACCTGAATAAGAGTTGAGTTTGGGTCCTTCTGCTTCCCAGACTTAGAAAAGAACGAACTTCGTAAGACTGTAGACATCAGCAAACTTTGCCCAGGCATTTAATAAGGTTGTTTCAAAATGTCTCTCTCACTAGGTTATAACATGTGGTATTTAATCACAAATGGCCATGATTAAAATACATAGAAGCATGAACTATGTATGCACATACCCAGAATGAAATCTCCTGTGTGCTGCAGATTATATCCACATTGCTGCTATATTTTAAAATGATATTAGGAATATGGCATAAAAATGAACTAATCAGAGGGTGTTTTATTAAAATGTCCCTGTAAACTTGATTATTATGTTGCAGAAGTTTTAAACAAATTTCTAGGAAAGTTGAAACAGAGTTGAAACAGAAGCTCTGAGAGGTGAAGGGACTTTGGAGAGAGGGAATAGGTAGGTGTATTATGCCTGTGAAGGATAGACAAGCATAGTGCCCTCAGGAATGCTAAGGGTTCAGCAGGCAGTATCATTCTGAGGCAAGACTGTGCTCTCAGTGTTACCAGGATGCTAAGACTGAAATGAAATCAAAGCAGGAAAAAAAAAAAAAAGAAATAAAATTCTGCATGACAAATAACTACATAGCATAACAAAACTTCTATTTGTAGTTTACAGAGCTAACACTTTTTTATAAGGGTGAACCTGGGGGGGCGGGGGGAGAGTCTACATTTAACCCTTTCAGATCGTAAGTGCTGCTCACATCTTTTAAAATATAAATCTCACTAACCTGAAGGCTTGCTGTAAATCAAACCTGCACTGTATAAAAACTGTTATTTGTGTCCTAATGGGTCAAACAGAAGAGATGCCCTCTCTAAAAGAGCTGGATACCAGATTCCCCTTTCATTGATCGAGGTTTCAACTCTGGGTGCTTGAGTTTATGACAAAAGAGTTCACAACACCACTGGCAGGAAGTCGATAGTTTGATAGATACCCTTTGCAGTTGGTCCTGTCTCTAGCACTTTAACCACGCTTTCACTCTGACAGTTATTACTGCTGCAATAAATTCTTCAGTAAAACAAATAGGCTCTCTGAAAATGTATTAGTTCAGGCACACTATTTTACTTAATATAACTGCAAGTCTTAAACAGGTAACTACCATAGTAAATAGGCCAATATATTTAGAAAGAATCATGTGTGTGTGTATTTACAGTAAGTTACCTAAAGTTCCCTTCAGATCTGGTTGCACAGTATTTATTACACCTTCAGGTTATACTTTTAAAATTCACAAAATAACTGACAATTGCAAAGGCTTTAAAAACCCATTTTATATAATGCTATAAGAATTCTGCAGTTTTCAAAATTGCCTAGATGGGTTTACAGCTTAAATCCTTGAAATGGCCCCTAGGTCCTTGGGTTCTCTTTAAAAACTGTGCCCATTTTACTCATATTTGACTTTAATTGTTATCTAT
The DNA here is from genome assembly GCA_013398735.1 of Nothocercus julius. Classification (NCBI taxonomy): domain Eukaryota; kingdom Metazoa; phylum Chordata; class Aves; order Tinamiformes; family Tinamidae; genus Nothocercus; species Nothocercus julius. Next base: position 8,088,521 of record VZSV01000014.1, read on the forward strand.
CTTCCAAAAAAAAAAAAAAAAAAACCTCACCAGTAGTTCCTTTTTCTTATAAATTTTTTGATAATGAATAGCAACAGATTCTTACCAAATTGAGTGGGGCAAAGGAATGAGTCATTGGGCTCTATGAGCAGAAGCAATTTACTCAGACTTTCCCTTTCCTGCAGGCCATTTTTTTTCAAATGCTAGTCAAAATGTAATTTCTATAGGGTTTGGAATTTGGCTTCTCATCAGACCATACCTTAATCTAAATAGTTTCTAAAGAAATGTGCAAACATTTTTACATTTTCTTTAATTATGATAGGAAAAATGAGAAAAGAGTAATTTATTTATTTTATTGTTGGCTTTATTCTGTGTTGTCACTTTTTTTCTTTTTCTTTTTTTTTTATGTGCATTCATTATGCAGCTCCATGAGAAATTAGGAGTAGATTACTGTTGAAACTAATTTATTAATTGCTATACGAATTCTCTCTGTTCACCCCATTTTCAGGAGAAAACTGTTTACATACAGAACCCTTCAGGACTTCTTCCTACATCCAGAGACTTTGTGTCACTTAGGCGAGATGTCTTGAGACATCTATCCTTCAAGATTAAATGCATCCTTTCTGAGTGGCAGTTGCCACAATTGAAGTAAGCATTTACTGCTAGTGCTCAGCCATGCAGCTAACTGCTCCGTAGCTGGCTGTGGCCTCTCGAGGTGTAGGACATTCATGGGGGAACACTGGTAATTTTGTTTTACCCTGCAGGCATGCAGTTTCTGGCTACATTGTGAGGAAATATCATTGAGTCCATGCTGAGCCGGCTGAGCCTGCTGCTCAGAGCTCTCATGAAAGAAACTAAAAGGATAAGAGCTCTCTTGACCTTTAAAGTCCCCTTATTTGGGGTGATGGATCTCCCAGACATTTGTTAAAAAAAGAAAAAAAAAACTATTAGATGGCAAGTTAGTAGAAGCCGAAAATAGAGATCAAAATATCAAAATTCTGGCTATTAAGACAAAGAGGAAAACCTGTGTTTTAGCAAAAGCAGCAGTAGGTTGGCAAATAAAGGTCATTTCCACAACTGTATGAATAAATACTCTTACTGTTCTCCTATTTCTTCCGATTCTATTCCTTTCCTATGAAAAAAAATATATATGTATATAATTTTTATTTCTCTAATCCCTATCCTTGTCTTTACAAACTAACCTGTCCCCTACCTTTCATCTTTCTTACCAGAGATCAAATCAAGCAAAACATTGGCTTGTGTAGCTTAAGCTAGTGAAAAAAAAATATCTATATATCTATATATCTATATATCTATATATCTATATGTCTATATATATATCTCCAGTCAAGCAGCTCGGATATAATTTCTTAGAAAATCTTTATGATCCGAAATCAAGGCTAATTTTTATCATCAGAAAAGGAACAAAACTTTCAAAGTCTGAGGTTCAATCTGGTAATCACATCCAGGTTGGCTAAATTGTTTCCTAAAACACAAGTTGTTTTCCCACACACTATGTTTCCTCTCTGTCTCAGAGACAGTTTTTTGTCAATTCCCCACCCTCTCAACATCTGTGCAAGGAGAAGCAGGATCCACTTCTCACTCAGTTAACTCCCTATCCACCAAAACCGAAAAATGTCTTTAAACAGTATATCATTTCACTACTACATTTCAGCAATCACCTGAATACACCTGCTTCTCTGCTCTGACCCAAACGCTAAATTTGGCATCGAAGGTTGTGGAGGAGCTGTGATAGTCTTACCTTTCACAAAGTTCCAGAAGAATATAATGCATGGATCCAGCTGATCAAACTATAGTTGTTAGAGAGAGAGATGCGCAATCAGGAGCAGAGGGATGTGGCCCAAAAGGGAGAAGAAGACACCAAACTCATCTATTAATATTTGAGCAAACAGAAGAAAATATCATCTGCGAGTTGACATAGAGAGGTTTACAACATAAATCTATTTTATTTTTTAACTGCACCATCTTCAGTTACACCATTTCATAAGTCCATTTGGATTTAACAAGGTAGGATTCAGCTCTTTTAATCCTGTCAAATAATAGTACAGGCCTGAACAAAGCCACAAAATATTTTTCTCCCTTTTATCTTTACATAAATAATGCTATTAACATCGATAGTTCACAGTGCTTACACTACCGAGCATGCCCTAAACAGAAGAGATAGAAAGTGCAATAGAAAGGCCTTTTAAAACATTTTGAGAGAAAGAGAACCAAGAATGGTGGGAATAATTATGCTGGGTAGGACCAAAGACCTATCTAGTGGCTGAGTTCACAATTCTAGTGAGCACAACTTTTCTTCAAAAACTCAGTGGCACCTTCCTTCATCCTCAGCTCTGAAAGAATCCAAGCACAGGCAGAAGACAAAACAGATTTTAGGGAAAAGAAAATTTACAGGACATAAAAGCTACAGAGCACCTAAAGGAGGAAAAAAAAAAAAAAGAAAAAAAAAGAAAACTGATGGCACTGGACTAGGAAAAGGGGTCTTCCCGAGTAAAGCACAAGGTCAAGACCCACAGTTGCGTTTGAGCCTACTCTACCAGCAGTAAATCTTAAGTCTGTTAGAGGAAGACTGGTACAATCTCCATTACCCTCATGACAGCCTTTATGAAGAAGAAGCTCCTGTTCAGCCTGTGATGCCGTCCTCTGATGTAAAATGGGACCTAGAATAATATAAAAACTATCTGTTCGTGGCTACAGGAAGGGATGTGACTTTATCTGCAGCAAAAAGGAAGGGGTGTCTGATATAAAATAAAATAATAAAAAATTACACCATGACCAGATGCCTAAAGAAGATGTAGAGCAGGGTGAATTAGCAGACATGATACTTCAGCTAATACCTTCCCAGATGGCAGCTCTTTTCAGCATGGGGCTTTCAGAGCTGGATGTGGTTTCTACATATTCATCAATCTTAAAGGATTTCTCCTCCATAAACTTGTCCAGTCTCTCTTGAAGCTACCTCAACTTTTAATACTCGGGAAAAGAATCAGGGAACAAAGGACAATTGCTGATATGCTTAAGACATTAGACTGGCACAAAGGTCATCCAAGTCTAACTTTGGATTCTTCCCTGTGGTTCATCTGTAGTGTCTGAGATCCAAATTCATCACACCCGTATTAGGACCACAGTCATGCTCCCTACATAGCACAATGGAGACAGAAAAATAGATTTAGATCTTAGAAAATAAAAACAGTTCATAACCTGCTACACAAGCCTTAGAACTCCCAGTTCTCTCCCCATCTGCTTACACTAAAGTCGCCAAACATTGCTCTCGTTTATCCACCATACTGAAATCCCTGTGCCAGCGTGCTGTGACTTCAGGCAATCCAGAAAAGGTGATAGAGGAAGCAAAAAACCTCAAAAGAACACCAGCTAAGGACAAAAGGTGAATTCCCCAAGTCATGTGAAGAGCAGTGACATACACCTCAGGGTGAAGGACAAATCACATTGTGGTAGTGCCAGGCCCAGACACATCTCAGTTGCTGAGTGAAGTGAAGCCGTGCATTCTCTGAGACTTCTCTATGAAGAGAGCACTTCATAGTAACTTCTACCATGCTAGGTAGCATGGGCAACAGGAACTTGAGCTGAAAAGATGCACCAATGGAAGAGTGTACTTTGTTTTTCTAACAGTAAAATCAGAAGAGCAAATCTTCAATAACTTTCATTGATCAGCCAAGACTTAGACACAACTCTAGTTTTGCATGTTGATACAAATTTCTTTCACGAGTATACTGCGAGTAGGAGAATTATCCAATTAGATGCATAGAACAGCCGCAACTTACACTGTCAACCAATTTGGACCTAGTTTATCATTCATTTATGCGTATGTGTGTATACATTCTGCATGAAACCATAGATCCTATTATCAGCTGGAATTTCTATAATGCATTAAATGGAAGAGACTGCATGCAGGAGAGTGGTAGCTGCAAAGCAATAATACTGGAAATTCAGTCAAACCATCTGAATGGACACAGTCCTCACACAATGGTCATATTTTCCTTAACTATCCAAAAAAAACCCACTTCATAACACAGAGCAGTACACAGAATCTATTTTACTTTCATAATAACCCCCTGTCTTTACTTACTGTATGAAACTGAAGCTGTTTCTGACGGATTCATTCTTATGGACTTGATATATAGATTTAGTACATTTAGTACATTTCAGCTCTGTTTATTCACACATGCAGAGCCAAGTTGGAAGAAACCAAGAGGACAATTACTGAACCAGTTTTCCCTTGCTACTAATATTTCCTCTGGTTCTATTCCTCCCCTTGTCCTTCCTACAGAAGGACTGAGCTCCTCTCCATGCAGATACCCAGCCCTCCTAGAAGGAAACAGACTCTGCTGTTCTCATCAAACTTCAGTGTATTGATTTTTTTTCCTGTTTTTGTCTGTAGAGATTTCTATATTCACAGTCACTTTGCTGCGGAAAACTGGACCTTGGCTCTTTCCTTAGCCGCACTGGACACGTATTTGCTGACATGTCTTTTCAATTAAACTACCCGAGAACTGCACAGAAACAGGAAACCACTCTCAACCTCAAACCAATCCAGACACCGGAAACCAGGGATAGACAGAAGTGAGCTGCAGCTTCATTAACAACAGTCAGAGCAGCAAAAGCAGTACTTGCAGAAGGACAACATGCCTCCTGTTGATATATGCTGTACCGAAAGGCATAAACCCATTAGTTACCCTTCCCATTTTGTTGCCTCAGGAGCCATTTCAACTCACACAGGTAACGTTAGTCATCAGTGAGCTAAGAGTAAGTCTTCACTGAAGCCATACTCAGCAACAGGTTTATTACAGTCAGACATATAAACCTCTTCAGGTCCACATGGCAGTAGAGTCAGGACATTAGGGAGCTCAGTGTGGAAAAAACATATCCTGCTACTGAGGTATATACGACTGGGGCTAGGCTGCTGACTGGTTGACTAAAATATCTTGTACCAGAGAGTTCTGTAGAACCAGAGAGTTAAAGTATTGGGGAATCTCGATATTACATTGCCTTCTAGTATGCAGAAATACCATGAGAAATGACCATAAGTGCTTGGAGGAGAATCTTTATTGTTTGTATGAAATCATCTCCAACGGTTTCTTCAATCCACAAACTAAAATTGGCATTGTGTCATTTCAAGCTACTTCTTTCCTTTTAAAATAAGTGCACTTTCAACCTAAGAAACCACCTCACTGAAAATGTTGCCAAAAAACACTATACGCATAATTCTTTGCTGAGTTAACATTTTCAGGGAAAATGTATGTGTGTTTATGTAAAAAATTCTAACTTTTGGTCCTGGTGGACTGAAGACCTGGCAAGATTGTGCTGCAGTCTAAAAAGAACAGATGCCAATGATGATACCACAAGTAGCAGAGCATGAGAGAATAGTTTCTAAGAATTGCTTAAGAAAAGCAAAAACTACCTAATGGGAGTAATGGGAGTCATCATTAACAAAATCACTCCAGCTGACAGTGTTCACACCCACTGAAAAAGAGTGCCATTTATCAAGATACCAGGAGAGGCACAGCACATCTAGCCCTTGACTCTGTCTTTGGACCTCAGAAATCTGATCTCTGTTTGCCTTTCTAGCTATGCTGCTCTTCAAAATAAGCTCACTATTCTCTTATTGACAAACATCTAATCAAGCAATAAAATAATGTTTCTACTTGCAAGATAGTGTTATTCTTTGTTTGCTGATAAATAATCTTCAGTAATGTAATGGATATTGGATAGCCAAAAGCAAAGAAAGCTTGAAGAATATCCCTTCCTTGAGCGACAGGTGTCAATTCGGTTATGCATCAAAACCCAAAAGACAAACATATCTCCCAGAAGTCTCCAGCCTTCTGCAATAAAGATTACTCTGTCATTTACAGCTATGGGGAGCCTTAGCTGCACAGTAAGATCTGGATCCAGTCCTAATTTCACAATTTGGATCAAGATATAACAGGTATTAGAAATTAGGGGCCATTCTGATATATAGTCAGACTGGCATCTAGTGGGATTTTAAAATGTGCCTAAGAGCTTGAGCAGATTTCTGAAACCCCCTTTAGGTGTCAATCAACAGTTTTAGGTGGCTAAAAACTTTCAACCCAGCACATGGTTTTGATTTGTAGTTGGTCTGGCTAGCAAAGCAATTCAAATCACAACACTCTCTCAACTTTTTTTTTTTTTTTTTTGAAGGAAAAAAAAGGCTGTTTTGCTCTTGGACAGATCTTAGAGTGGCAGCTGAATGTGGTAAACAGGAGACAAATGCATCAACTAACAGTTTTTTTGTTTTTTTCTTTTTCTTAACTTCAAGTATCACTTGAGAGAAGATTTGGCAAAATATGTTTTATGAGAGTACCACATGTTGGATAGCTTGGTGCAAGTGTATTCATAGCAGATATATAAGGTGACACTGCCTGCTTTGCTTCTCATTCCTTTGGCAAAGCAACACCCAAGGTAACATGACAACGCTGATGTTGTTGATTATCTAACACCAGCATGAAAATTTCCAAAAGAACTTCTACTGAGCTGACCTGTGTAAGATAATGGCAGTAAAACCTATGGTCTGTCACTATTTCAGTGAAGAGATTTAGCCTGTATGATGTTTATTGGGTTTAGGTACAAATACTAAGCATTTTGACGATGACTCATCTTCAGATGTAAACCACGCAGAAATGAGGAAAAAAATCTTCATAACTAGAAGTATAGTTATGTTAGAACATGAATGTTAAATCTATGTGTAGGTAACCAGTGTGCATATTACTGTTTTTCTAAGTCCTTTATTCAAGTAAACATCCTCCAGTTCCAAGAGACAGCCTTCACTAGTTGCTTATGTTGAGAAGTAGAAGTAGCTACATAGTTTCCTTTTCATTTTATTTTTATACTTAACATTTAAAGTTGATTTTGATTAGGAAAAAAGTTTGTTGAATAGCATATTTCTTTTTTAAAGTATCAGTTTATGTTTGTATCTCTTAATATGGGATGTTATATTAAATTATTCATTTTTTACAGAATGGAAATTAATTATTGTGTATGAAATCCCAAACACATATGGTCACAGTGCTGGTTAGATCTGCCTCCTGCTATGCTTTAGAGATTCAAATTTGGAGATAGCATGTTATTTTCCATGCCAAGACCACCTATGGTTTTCAAGATATAAGTATCTGAAAATTAGCATTTTCACACTGAGCACTTGTTCCAGCTTTAGTATACATTGACTACTACCATCTTGTAACTACATGTACTAGAATGGATGCTAGCAATCTATAAATGTAATTTAGGTTCTCCTGAAATTCACTGACTGACTGCATTTTCTACTTCTACCTTTAGCACTATGTAACATCAATCTCTTTTTTTGAAATCCCTCAGAATGTCTCTTGACTGATAGCAGTGATTGGCGTTAATTAATTTCAAGGGTCAGTTGTGAATGATTGGTTTGTCATGGTCAAGGACTGAATTATATACGATCAGGAGAGCGTGCTGAAATGGTCAGTCATTCAGTGAAAATCAAAGAACATAAGTTCAGATGGAATAGAATTCATGGTTCTGTTTATGAATGCAGCCAAGCCACTTTACATCTGAAATTAAGGGGTTTTGGCCATGAATCTTTTCTTAAGGAAATCATCCAGCTCTAACTGTATTTTTGGCTATAAGATGTATGAAGAAAAAATCTATTTCTTTCAGCAATTGTCAAGAAAAGACCTACTCAGAAGATACAGCAAATAGCTTACCTATTTATAAGGAAAATCAGTTTAATTCTTGCTATTATATAACAAACTTCTATTTGTTTACTCTTCACTAATGTATCCATATCATATGCTACAAAATATTTAGAAAAGGCTGGAAATTATGACCAAGCAGCAAAAGATAATGATCACCAAGCAGCAAAAGATAGTCATCACTGCTTTTCTTTATGCCTGCCATTATATTGATTCAACTTTGTATTCTGTTTTGTATCCCCTGCAGTCTGTAACTAAAAGAGAAATGGAAAGAAAATAATATGCTCAAGGGAACAATTCCTGCTTCCAAGAAAGGAGTTACTCATGATTTTGCTGTTAACTTACATATTGATAAAGATTTATGTTGAAAGTATTCTAATCAAAAACATCAACGAACGTTCATTTCATGCAGCTTTTATAATACTATCGTAAATATCTAAACTCAATTAAGTCAGCAGCTAAGGGAACATATGGAGTAGCCATACTGGGGAATATCTTATAGGGAAGTATTTAGAACATGTGAGGTATCAATAGTGAAAATGGTGCTGATTCTGATGCAGACTAACAACAAAAATTCAGAAAAAAAAACACATAGGAATATTTTAAAATATATTCTTACATTTTAATTTCATGTACGAATTTTCCAGACATACAACAATACTACATTTATCAACTTGTACAAAGCACTGTATAAAACATAAACAATTCACCATCAGAGAACACCTAACTAAAGGTTTATGCAGTAGGATAAAAATTGTGTTATTGTTTTGAGGCCTAACAGCCTAAGAGTCTCGGCTATATATTTCAGAGATTTTTCACAGCAGTAGCCCATTTAACTGGAAAGGTCTGTTTAAGTTTATTTAACTTAATTTTAAGAGTTTTAATAGTAAACTAAGATTTATTATATACACCTACTATTTCTAGGCAATCAAAGGTCAAAAATGATTTAAATTATTTAAAAAAAAAAAAAAAAAAGAATGTAGATCTGTAGCAGGAACACACAAACAAGAGCTATGGACAGTCCCATTAAGTACATTCCCAACATTACCAATGCAAAGTAATATGTTCTGAATCTCTGTGTATTCATCAGCAGGACAATAAAAATAGGACTTGATGATGAAAGAGGAATGATTTTCCTCAAATGTAACATTTTGCCTTACATGAAAAATAATATTCCAGCTTATGAAATAAGCAATTCTACCTCTCATTGTTGCTGAAAAAAAAAAATCTCTATGTGGGGTGTAAGTGCAGTCTGAAGGCTAAAAGCAAAATAGAGCAACCCAAAATAAATAATTTGTAAGTAGATTGTAAAACAGTCCTATAAGTTTGAACCCTTGGGGATGGCAAAGCCAGACTTTACTTGTCACAGAGATTAGAAAAGTCCAGCAGTGAGCAATAATTCACTCCAAGAAACCATAAAAATGGGGCCTATGACAGCGAGCAGCACATCAATGTTCTAGAGAATGCCAAAGTACATGTATCTAGCATTGTTTCTAAAAAAAAAAATCATAAGTATACTAAATGCCAGCTATTCCCATCTGCTCCTCAGATCTAACCAGCTCCAATTTCTTAAAGGTGTTGAGCCAAAAGTGGACCTTTTGTATTTGCAAATCAAACTGGATATTAATGGATTTAATCTTTTTAGATTGTGGTGTTAAACTGTGTGCTTGGGTTTTATTAACATAAGAACCATTTTCTTCATAGTAATGTTGTAATGTAGATATACTTCATAAAACAGGTGTATGGCTTCTTTAACAACAAATATGTGAGTGGGTGTTATTTATTAATCCAGTAGCACCTAAAAGTCCCACCCATGCTAAGTTCTCAAACACACTAGGATCTGTACAAACATAATACTTCCAATCTGTGTGGAAACCATGCCATCAATAAGCCCACACATTTAAAATATCCAGTAAAAATCAGACTTCTGTTAAAGAATTAAAGACAAAAGTGCTAGCAAATATGGAATGGACAGAAGAATTAGGATCACAAATCACCCTGGAAGAAAAATTAAAATAAACAAATAAATTTTTTCCATAGTGAAGTTGAGAGTAAAACTTCCCTTACTTTCAAAAAATTTGGGATACCATCCACTGTTTATGAGTTCACACTTGACAATTTTATTCTTGATACCTCTTAAGCACAATCCAAAATTGTTAAAGTGACAGTAAAGTCACTGCAAAGTCTAACAGAGTGATCCAATATCCTTTAAAATGGACAGAAATGTTTCCACTGCCTTCAGGGGAGGCCTTAAAGCAAGGCAGATTTAATCAAAACACAGGAATGTTAAAAGCTAGACTTGCTAAACAGTTACAAGGTGAGTACTAAGTACTCTGAGAAACTATGGTGTTGGACATATTAAAAATACCTGAGACAAACAGAAAGGCAGAAATAGGTTGATAGATGAGTAACAAGGTCAGATGGCATCAATCCACAGGTGATGTGTTTTAGGAGACAGCTGGTGCATATAAGCATGCAGAATATTGCTGGGGGATGTTCAAGAAAGCTGGTGTATTTCCAAACACTGGTGGAAAGCAGAAACAGCCAGAGTGGGCCAGCCTCCCACAGTTCACATCTGATCCACTGAGAGTAGGATTAAATAAGATTGCCATAAACACTCATTTTGCCTATTAACAAGTAAGCCAATGGCAGTATGTATAAACAGACATAGCTGCGTGTCAGGCATTTCATCAGGTATCATAAGTTTACTAATTTGGTAGGTACACAAGGACATAAGTTTACCAAGGAGAATACACTGTTAGATGTCTCTCTGATCTTTTTTTTTTTTTTTTCAGAGAAAATAACCCGGCTTTAGAGATTCATTGTACCAGTGAACTAGATTAATAAAGAAAAAGCAAGCTCTGCAGGAAGAATGATCAGGCATTGGGTAGTGATCAAACTAATAATTGGGAAGTGTAGGGAAGTGGGAAACCAGCAGTGTACAGCTGACACAAGAGTTGTGAGGAGCCTGCCCATCCGCCTTCACCCTACTTATTTAAAAAACTCTAGTTGAGAGTGCAGATTGGTGTCACCATATCAGCAAACTGAGGGAGTGACAACCCATGTTGAAAAGTGAAGTAACGTACAATTTGCTCTGTTAATACTTTGTCAGCCAAATAGAGAGCAGAATGTGCAGACTGTTTCTAATTCCAATACCAGCAGGTTATGGCTAGCAATCATGAAAAAGACAAGATTTGAGGGTCTTCCTTCAGTTACCCATAGTTCTACACTCGCAGGACAGGAGGAGTATGAACTAGTAACAGAAGTCATATTTGTGGATTTTTTTTCTTTCACTTTCTTCATATACTAGATGCATTGCCTTGAAAATAGAATAGTCTATTTATTGTTATGCTCACTAAAATAAGGACTAATTCGTAATACATCAGTACTAGATCACTAATATATTTTTATTTATATAATTTTTATGTATTTTTACAATGTTACAATATTTTTCATGATTAGTGCATTCTTCTTTCAATGTGCTGTGCATCAACAGCATTTTTTAAAATCAAGACTGATTGACTTTCATTTTCTGATCAGCAGAGTTTTAAAAGCCGGTCGGGAAGAGTTTTTTTTTTTTTTTTTAACACTTCATTGTACAATGTTACAATATTTTTCATGATTAGTGCATTCTTCTTTCAATGTGCTGTGCATCAACAGCATTTTTTAAAATCAAGACTGATTGACTTTCATTTTCTGATCAGCAGAGTTTTAAAAGCCGGTCGGGAAGAGTTTTTTTTTTTTTTTTTAAACACTTCAGTGAAAACAATGCAAAATAAACTTGAAATGAAAAGTCTCTCTTGCAAGTCTTAGCAGAGACAATATCTTCTCTACAATTAGGAAGTGTTGAGAAGTATTTCCATGAGTGCAAACTGTGTATTCTAATAGATAACAAGAATAACTTAATTGTACGCGTGCAGCCTCTATACATACACTACCAGTATGACCCAGTAGAGGGTTTTTTTTATTATTATATTATTATGGTTCATGACTACAACTACTGGGATTCAACAGTCATTTGGATGTCAAACTGTGCTTTTAAGTGCAAGTGTACAACTATGCCATTTAGAAAGTTGGTGTCCACAATAGAAATAGATAAAATCTCTGGATGTTGAAAGAAGAATAATCACAGCTCTAGCTTTGTTAGTTCCTTGCTGCCCTCAAAACACCAACGTTTTAGATTTCTATGAAGAGCCAAAAAAGAAATAGAGAAACAAAGCAAGAGATTAATGGATCATTTTAAGCATTTAAGGAGAATGAGGGTACATCTTGGACACAGGTCATAAAACTGGCTCAAGACTGACAACAATGCATAATGACTGTTCAAAGGAATCCCCATTATCAACCTAATAGTCAGGAAAAGATAGATTAGGATGGCACAATATTCACGTGTGGCCTCTTCGGGATCATTTCTTAAATGAATTCTTAACATGCAATGCTGTAAAAAGATGATTTGTTGAGACTTGAGGACAATTTCTTTCCAAGATATTTCAATGGCTTTAGCATGGCTGATGACATATTTTCTTCTTAGGTTGTGTACCCAGAAAATAGATAAAAATATTGTAAATGGCACGAAAGCATAATGTAACAAAGCAAGCATTTTACACTGTGTTCATCAGGCTTCAGTATACTTCAGGGTAAAAATACACATAACAATAAAGCTTTGTGAAAGACAAAGGGAAATGCTGAGTATAGGTTTTTCTTACTGCATCCATTCAACTTACAAGAATCAGTTACACAGCCAAGCTGTGATTTCATGGCTGAAGTTAGTCTTCATTAGTTCCAAATGCTATTGTTAATCCTATGAAAATCCTTGGTGCTTTTTGTCCCAGTTAAAACATGAGAGCTTTGTATGGAGAAGTGGTGAGACATGGACACTGCAAACAGGGAATAGATTATGATATTAAGTTACAAAATCCACTTGGAAAAGTTATGCATGTATTTTAAAATACATATATGCATGACAGGAGGCACAGTACAATCTTCCTATACATTCTGGGGTGGCATTTGATAAAACAGCACTAAACAACAGCAAATCAGACCTAAGTTTCTGAAGCCAGTTCATTACAGGAAAACAAAAAACTAAAGTTACAGCGTGGAATAGAGGAAGATAGTGGAATTTAAGAATACAGTGAGGTATTCATCCTTCCATAAAAAGGCCAATTACCTGGCCCACAGTTGGCACAGTATGTGGAAATATTTAGTGAAAATATGACTTACGCAATTGCACTGTTATATTTTTCCCATTTGTTTCTCCTCTTTATAATGACTTTAAGTCTACTGACCCGCTGCTCTCATCACCTCATGACTTTGAGCCTTCAGTGACCAACATCCACCTAGTTTGATGTCTTGGTTTTAGCCCAGTTCAGAGTAGAAGTCCCAAAGTTAATGAGGTTCCATAAGTTTCTTGAAAATCAGTACTGAATAGTGGGGAAAGACTTCATGAGTTCCTCATGTAGAAAATTTCTCACGCACCTTTGGATTGGTTACAATACATTGCTGCCCTTTGATCATCTTACAGGTCAGAGAAGATCAGTAGGAAACCAAAGAGATAAGGCTCTTATAAGAGAAAGCCAAAGATATTGCTACAGCAGGTATTATAAGAGGCCTGAGGTATCTGAAGTTTTTGCTGCACTGGGAATCAGCATATAAAACTGTGACAAATTGGGCTTCATTAATTCTATTGCTAGCAAAACATTTGTTTTTCTTTTCTTAAATACAAAGAACAGCCTTCCAGGTACATAAAAAGGTATGTGGAGAGACCTCTAACATATGTTCCAGATATATGATAACAACAAATCTATATGACATGTCAAAGTGAGATGATTACATAGGGGACCAGAATTTGATGCAGTATTTATAATGCTCTGAATCAAAGTCAGCTAATGTCAATGGGACCCCATCTGCTGTTTTCAGCAGGCTTTGGATCAGGCTCATTGCATACTGATAAAGGTAAAACAGAAGAGATATTCTCATTCTGATTTATGCTGAGTAATTGAATACAAATATAAAGAAATATAAATAACTTCAGAAAGGTCACTTGGCTAGTCAGGCTAGGAAATAAGTTTAGGAGCCTTAGGTAAAGGGTTAGACTATCAGAGAAAACATTTAAAGACATCAGAGAACTATTTTATCATTATGTCTTTTTTTTTTTTTTTTTTTAAAAGAACACCAAGTAGCATTCAAAATTTATGGATTTTTTTAATACATTTCTAATGGAGTAAACAATCAATAAGGCCTTTCAACAATTTGTTATAACTTGATCCTACTATTGATCTCAAAGTTCCTCTTTTGTCCCAGTAAAGTCATACATATAAAAGGAGAGCCAAACCTAGCTGCAATGAGTCTCTGTGTCAGCCTCATTTATGATATATGCAAGATTATATACAGATCTGGGAATAGTATCTTGCAGTCATCTACTGCTGGATAGGAGTGGAGAGAGCCAGCACTCTGCTCACCTATATGACCCAGTAAATGCCCTTTGGCAATAACATATGAACATATTGGAAAAGGGTGCCAAGGAAAAGGGTGCCAAAGCCTGGGTGCCATTTCCAGAGGGAGGAAAAAGATATTTAGATACACATGTCCCTTTTTTGTTTTGACTTAGCTCTTGTCTTCTAGGAGCCAAGAGACATTCTCCAGGCTAGACACTATATTCAGCTCATTCTTGCTAATTCTTAAAAATGATCTGTTGCCTTGTTTTCACACCCACATCCTACAGATGCACCAAGGGTGCTGAAGACAGCTTTGTACTTCCTATTTCAAAATGAAACAAGCTGTGGGTAAAACCATTCTCAGGCTCCTGAAAGGTCTGTGTAAGTAAACTCAAGGTGTATGGAAAGAAAATAATGTGGGCCCTCTTCCCTCTAGATATCCTCAGTTGGAAAAAAAAGGCAAAAAAAAAGCTTTCAGATATTATTTTAATTTTTTTCCTCCATCTAGCTTTCTAAATCACCTGAATACACAGGGGCACAAGTAAACTTGCAGTTAAGAGGACCAGAAGCTGACTTGAAAACAAAACAAAAAATAGAGTTGTGATTGTTGGATACTCATTTGGTGCTTGAAGATGAAGTTGTATAAGCAGTCAGGGTAGCTGGCAATGCAGGAATATCTGCATGGCACTGAGGCCATCATGTATGCTGTAGAAGAATCAGACCTGTCCTCCAGAATCTGTAAAAAGGAGTAATGTCAAAAGCAGGTTAACAGTACAAGGTCCTATTCAGGCTAATATAGTTTACTGAGAAGGATGTACTGGGGTTGCAGAGTAGTTAATTTGTTTATTGATTAGGTTGTTTATATTGATAATATAGCCAGTTTACGATGGAGATGCTGAAGGCAAGCCCCTAAGTAAATTGTTCAAAGCCACAAAGCAACAGCAGATCTCAACCCAGGACAAAATTTCCTAGTTTCTACTCCAGTGCTCCATTGTTATATACATCTTTAAATGTATAATAGCAGACTTGGGACATTGGTTACAACAAGGAAATTCAAGCATTTATTACTAGCAGAGCTTCAGTTTATTAATCCTACCCTCCATGAGGAAGTGTTTGAAATGTAAGCACATAGTCTTATTCACATATTTTAACCAAAGAACAGTCCCATTAAGGAAACAGCACCACTCTCACTTGTTGTTTACAGGATTTGCTTTTCGTCTTTGCAACCAACACAATCACATACAAAGCTGTTTCCTTGAGTTTGACCTACAAAGTGTATTTGCTCCTAAATATCTGACTTGACCTGTTCCCTGATTGATATATGTATGAAAATACTGATATATAGACTTCTTTGCAGCCAATGAACATTCTTGGATAATATAAACACAAGGAATACTTTTTCTGTCTTATAGAATCCATTTCACTTTATCCTATGTTCCTGGGTGTCTAGAGATTGGCTGTGAAGAAATGCGTAGGTCTGCCTTTTGAGGCAGAAATCTGCAGTGCACATGATGCATTGTAGAAAGGAGTGTTGCTCCACTTAACTGCACTTCCAATGTTGTGAAGAAAAGGAAAACACCATGTCCAAGACAGGAAAGGAAAGAACAGGAAGTACAAGAGAAATGACTGCATTAATCTGCTCCTTAAGAAATAAAGGCACTGCTTTTAGATAAAGGTGGAGGTATCTAAAGCTGCAAAGAGGCAAGCAATGCCAGAGGCCAAGAGAAAGTGGTAGGAAGTACAGAGGTAGTTTTGGGACTGGTGAAGAAATCAAAGGAATGGAACAAATTTAGTTAGGAGCCAAACAGTCTTTGGCAGAAAGATGTTTGATTGCTGCTATGTGTTCTTTAATTTAAATGGGTCAGGAAAATTGAGAGCTCTATTTTAAAAAATCTTCAATTGACCTGGCTGACATAGTGAAGAGGGCAAAGAAAAAGTTAAGACAATTTATAACAGTGAAAAGAGCAGTATACAGGCCATGACAAAAATGAATGTTAGTATACTATATATAGTATGTACTATAGAATATTGTATGTAGTATATACTAATATATCCTATATACAAATATTCAAAATATCCAAGGTTTTGTAAGATAGTTTATTCTGCTTCTGTGAAATGAAAGATGGAAAGAAAATTGCCCACACTCCTGAGAGAATATAAAGGTCTTTCTGCTCTGGCATATTAAAATACCGTTCTCCACAGATATAGATAGATGTTACTTTCTTGGCAGACAGACAGAACTGGGCCAAGCTCAGCATCCCACTTAGATCCATAATCATATTTAGCATAAGCTTGACCATTTCCCTGCATTTTACAAATGTAAAACTAGAGAAAAAAAATAAATGACATGCACTGGAAGGAAAGCTCTAGCAGGTCTAGGACAAGAACACAAGCAATGCCGCTTCCATTTTATCTCCTTTTCTTTCTAGTACGAGCTTCCTTCTGTTCATTTCTGCTTTATTAGAGCAATATTAAAGACTTAACACCATAGCTTTGGCTCATACAAGCCATCCCTTTGCAAGCAGAAGTCTCTCATGAATTTAGTGAAATTAATGTTGCTATATGGTGGGATTTTTAAAAAGGGCCCCAGGTGGAAACTGCTGCTTGCTGAAGTTGGTCTAGTTCCGCTGAAGGAAATTTAAGTAATTTTCCTTTTTATTGAAGACCATGAAGTTAGTATATGGTTACTTAAAACCTACAGTGCTACTTTGTTGCAAGAAGCTTTGCACAAAACTTTTAATATAAGGTAGATGCTGAAAAACATTATAACTCGATTTTTACTTAAAATTGCAGATTTTAAACATTTACGCTAATACAAACAAAAGCTTCTGCTCTGTTGTCTAGGGTTATACTGCAGTATGGCTTTAGAAATTTTAGGAAATGGGACATTAGGATCACTTCAACATATCTCTTGGTAAAGCCATCTTATTTCTGTAAAAAAAAAGTCCTTGTTTTCTCCCTGATAGATGTGCAGGCATGCCTCACCAACAATTACTGAGGGTCACAGGCAAACAATTTCTACACCTACTGTACATAATAATTGTCATGAAAAATTATCTTCACAGCCTTCCAAGCTTCCCATTTGCAAACAATGATCTGTATGATAATAATACCTCTAAAGCTTACAATGCATACACATTAGTCTGGTATATACACAGAACAACTTTCCAACAGAAGTCAGCATTGATCATCAAAAGTTTAATCTGCGCTTCATAGCTGGGAATAAAATGTTTGGCATGTTTTTGTCAACAAAATAGTTGTTTTCAGTGCCTCTGGCTGCATATCATTCCTGACTAAGTGGACATGCTACAAACCTCCTACATTCTAACATATGGCTTTCTGGTGTGCTTCAAAAGAAATTAAGCAGTCATAAGCATTAATACTCTATAGAGCTAAATCAAGAAGATTTTGGAGTATTATATCTTATAATATGGTTGCTTCAAGAGATATCTCTTTAAAATGAATATTTTTACATTCAGAATTATTTTATCCTCATTCCTCATAATCCTTTAATATGGCAGAAGTGCACCTGATCATGCTGTTTCCCATGCAGCAGAGTAGGTTTGTGTGCTGCTAGGTGTTAATGTGCTTCTTGTACATGATCCTGTTTTGCCAAGTTGCTCCTCTTTCTCTATGCATGCTGTAAGAACATTTTAAATGAAAATAAAATAATATAGTCTACACATTTGAAAGTATATGTAAGAAAGAAACCTCTTTTGCTTTGGATTAAACTTTTAAATAGATTGCTTTATTAAACATACCCTGCTATGCTCGCTCAGACATACACTCACACATACACTCACACAGAACCAAGTATTGCCTTTTTCTGTGCATATCCCGTGGCCCCTATAGTCCTTTAATGCTTAAGGCAAAAATGCTAAAATACTGAAAACAGGTGTATCTTGACCCTCTGAAGATCTGATAGGATCTGACTAGATCAAAGGCCAAGGTCACCTGAGTCATAAGACTGGCTGAGTGATATTATTTTTGTCATGGTTCCAAACTGTTGAGAGGTAGGACTCTGAATCTGGCACATGAGAATCAAATGATATGATAGTCTAGTTATTAAATATGACAGATAGAAAAAGCTGTATGTTGTACAGCTACTCTGTGATTAGTACCCTATATTTTACAATGTCACTGTTCCGAATGCTGCAATGCTTCCAAGACTCTTTCAAGAACTAAGGCTTTTGAATTCAAAAAAGAAACAATAAAAGAAGATGCAGATGAAATCTAGTAACAACTGTGTAAGATTTCATAACTTATTTTTCCAAACAGTATTCTAGTTCAATAATTCAACTGTAAAGCTAGTTCTCTACTCCTCCTTTTTCC
Source organism: Nothocercus julius (assembly GCA_013398735.1). Lineage (NCBI taxonomy): Eukaryota > Metazoa > Chordata > Aves > Tinamiformes > Tinamidae > Nothocercus > Nothocercus julius. The sequence continues at coordinate 8,106,984 of VZSV01000014.1, forward strand.
TCGGGACTATCTTTTTAGTTTGTTTTATTTTAAACAGATGAACAAAACAGTATAAAATTTAGAAAAAAAAGGCAAGAAAAGTTAGCTCTGTCCACACATTTTCATTGTATGTTTGTATGTAAATGCAATGATTTAAATCTAAGCCTATTCCTCAACAGGAAACCTATCCTGAGGATTAGGGTGGAACCCCACCAGCAATGAGAATGCCCATCTCACCCATGAGTATCTTAAACACCATCTTTTTAATGTAATCAAAAGTAATGTCTAGCATGGCCTATCAGCAACTTACACAGTCTATCAGTTCATGCATCTGTAAACCAGGTATACAATTATTTCTCTCTCCCTGATGTTTTGCAAATGTTTTTAAAATGCTTTGAGATCCACTGATGAAAGACATGCTAGTAGCAGTTAGTATCACTGACATGGGCGTCTCAAGTGCCTACTCACATTTTGAAAATGTAGCCTTTTGTCTTTAGCAGAAGGCCTAAAATCTAATGAAATGGGAGGATTTTTGTGGGCTGAAGGCTGGTAAAGCATAAGTTAACAAAAAGACCATGAAGGAATCCAGGGGGAGACAAATAAAATGCAATCAGGTAATCTTGCAATCAGCAGATAAAAGCTAAATAGAAACATATTACATAGCCTGTAACTATAATAGGTCTAGCATTGTATTATTTTTAAGATGTAACTGCTGCATACAATCAAAAAGTAAAAAAATCATGAAAGATACACTGAAAGAAAAGGAAGAGAAATAAACATAAAAATGGAGATTTTCTACTCTTTCTTTTCAGAGAAAGGATGATTGCTTGTTACAAATCATAAAAATGATCATATAAAGACATGTCTGAACGGGCAACAGTTGCTACTGTACTTTAGACCAGAGCTGGAAAGAATGACTGTTTCTGTTTTGAGTAGAAGTGGGCCCCCGGTCTCTAAGAATGTGTGCATGATGTATAATAGATACCTGTCTGATATAATTAATTATATTTTTCCTAAATTTAACATTGCCTGAAGGGTAAAATCATTTTGCTTGGTGAAATCCCTCATGCCACACAAAGTCTGTGCACAAGCCAGATTTAATTGCTGTGATAAAACCACAAGAAAGACCAGGTTTGCATTAAATCTATAACCACATCTAGTGAAGAATAGCTTTAATCACCTTTGAAATGGTGACCACAAGATAATTAAAGGGAAAGTGTTCTCATTAGTAATTATCCAGGAATATCAAATCTCAGTTTATCATGAAGTCCAATTTAAAATGGCTTGGCATGGTTTTAATATTTTCCTCTATTTTTAAGGTTATGAATCTTGAATTTCTTCTATCAGGGTGGGAAAAAATTTAAAATTGCCCCGTGTATTTTCACAACCTGCTGTCATGCTTCATTTCCTCAGTCAGCACTAGTCAGAGTAAATGTATCAGGTAAAAACACTGACTTTTGACACCTTTGCTGTTTGCATTTTCAGGACAAATTGAAATCCTCACTAGAGACATTAATGCTGATGTTGCTCTAAGATGTATCTATACCCATATTTTCTTGCTCCTACTAGTAAATGCACCTTTTTGACTGGTTTTTTCTTCCCTCATCACAAGAAATACTTGGTGTCACATGGGTATGCTTTCAGTGGAAAAAAGTCTAAAACAAATCTAAGCAATAACTTGCATTATTTGCACTTGCAGACCAGGATTGCAATGGAGATTTTTCAAAAAGCAGGCAAGACCAATCCTCCAGAATTAAAGCACAACACTTAATTCTAGGCTTTGATAAGAGTCATGTGCCTTATGAATGGACCCTAATGCAAGATCCAGGCAGACAGCAAATTCTCTTGCTGCTCACATTGTTTCCTCCATCTAACAAACCTAATAAGACACACCACATCTCATTAGGCTTAACATTTGCTTGCATGCAAATAAAACGAGTTTGGAAGACTATGTGTACCATAACAGTACAGCTTGGTATGTGCAGCAATGTAAACAAGATTCCCCTACCGTAACTTACTTTCTTCTGCATGTTTGCTGTTTTCCTCCTCCTTTCCTCTATGCACACCTTAACAAATATACCAGGAGGGGAGAATCTACTCTGGCCTTAACTACTGCCTATGAAATTTCAGATAGCTTGATTTTTGGCTTGGCAAAGTTTGATGGGGGTGGCTTTCAATATTGGACTTATAATGAAAGACTTATTGTAACCTTATCTAGGTTACGTGGAAAAGATCAACATCACTCAATCATTTAAAAAAAATAAAAAAAGAAAAAAGCAGAAGACTTCTCTTCTTTCTTTAAATGTAATTTAGTTTTCCTTTCCCCCAAGTCTCCTTGTGGGTTCACTGAGCTATGCTCCCCTTCAGGCAGAAATGGAAACCAGAGGAGTTGCATTCTTTCAGTCCATTTCTGACAACGAGTGTGGCTGCATCAAGCTAAGCAGCTAAAGCCTTGCCCAGTACTCTGCAGCACAGCTGTGCAGAACTTGGCTGTTTTGGATCACAGTGCTTATATGTAGACTTTCCTGAGATTTCACTAAGTCTGTTGCTGCTGAATTGCACTGAGGCAAATATCCTCCAAACTTAAAAGTAACAAAAAAATCAGTGAAAAGCCTTGCATTTGGCTGCTTTTGTGTTCAAATTGCATGATATTGTGCAATACAGAATAAAAGACTTATCTGAACCTGGGCCCAGGTTTGCTTTGATATGTTCATGAACCATAGCAAAACTTTCAACTGATATAAAGTGAGATTCAAGTTTGTAATGAAACCAGACCTTTTTACATGGATTCAGGTTTCATAATGCAGGTCTCTTGCAGCTGTAGTCTCAAAGGAACCTATTCCTATCTCAAGATGGGATTTACATACTGTATATAGCTCCCCACATATCCAGGCAAGATTATTACTTTCTTACATAGCCGTAAATCCTAGAGCTTTATGTTATGTCAAGGGAATGGATAATCAGCTCACTAAGGGCCAAATCCTACCCTCTGAACAGGCATGTCAGGACCCAAGAGGTAAAAGAAATACTGCTCTGAGGCAAAAGATTAGCAAGGCACAGCCTCCACTGTTGCACCAGAAATGCTCGGTTCATATCCATATGCTAGGGTTCCTGAGCAAGTATTCCACCAGCCCTAATAACCAGAGGCAGAACAGCACAGCATTCAGCAGCCCTTTGCCAAGCAGGGCAGGATCTCAGTGCATCCTGTCAGACAGGCACTGATAGCTCCTCATTTCCCTAGAAGCAGTCCCTCCAACTCAAAATTGCAGCATAGTAGCCTAGCCAGCTAATATGGGTAATGTTCAACTAGTCAGGATAAGCAGAAAGTCTCAGGTTCTAGACTCCAATGGCACCCTTTAGCATTTTAAAAAGTGAAAGTAAAATATATAGGCCCCCATCATTTTTTATGTTGGTGCAATTTGCCTAACATCACCCAAACAGCCTGAAGAACCCCATTCTCTGCATCCCCTATCACAGGGACATAGCACCTTCCTGTTGTCTGCACAGTTCCCCTGATCAGAGATCTCTTCTATCTTGACCACATGTGGATGCTCTGAGGGGTTGGCAACCATTAACACACCAAAAAAGGGAAGACAGAATCTCAGCATATTATAACAAATAGCATTCTGGAAAGAAAGAGATATGAAGAATGCCCTGTTTTTAAAGGCCAAGAACAAACACAAAGAAAGTTCCCTCCTCAGCAGAAGCTCCAGCATAGGAAGAGGCTGCTCCTGCAGCCTAAGCCTTACTCACATCAGGCAGGCAGCAGAGAGCAGGACATGGCCTTGTTCCGATCTGATTTCTAACACTAGACCCAGTTTCCTTCCTCTCTCACTCTCCCTGCCAAGCCAAGACTCCTCCAACACACCCCTTTTACACAGTGCATGGAGGGATGTGGATAGGAAGCAATTAACTCCCCACAGCTGGCCAAATTCCTACAGGATGGAGAGACAACTGTGGTCCTTCTCTAGACAGTTTGAGGATTAACCCCTTCTTCCTCAAGGCCTTGTGGGCCCTGGCACATGCAGATTTTAGGTACAGATCTGTATATATCTGAGACTTGACTTTCAGCAGCAGCTCCTGTTTGAATGACAAAGGGCTATCTGTCTTTAAGCAAAACATAATATCAGTAACAGATTAAAAGTAAAGTTATGTGTTTACATTCATTATTGTAGACATGGTCCAAGCAAATATAATCAAGTCCTTCAGAGATTATCCAAAAGCGTAGGGAAGGAATTCAGAACCGTACATTAAAATCTTTTGTCATTCATGCAAATGATTAATATATAATTGAATGACAATACTACAAATAATAATACATGGCACTTATATAGCACCTGCCATCTGAAGGTCTCAGCACTTTGCAAGCAGCCACAAAATCTCACACATGCTAGCAACATGGCTTATGATCTTTTTAGCATAACCTTTCAAAACTTTACATGCCATATGAGCATGTTAAAACCAGGAAATGAATATGCCTGTGACTTCACAGAATTAGACATGCTTTCAGGTCTAAATCTGGTGCAAATATGTGCCCACCCTATGTGAATCTGGCTACAGAGTGGTTGCAGTTAAGATATTATTGGAGAGAGGTATGTGTGTGTGTGTGTGTGTGTGTGTGTTTGTGTGTGAATGTGTGTATGTATGTGTGCATGTATGTATATGTATTTAATTATTATGAGAATTTTCATTCGTTTAGGGTCTGTTTTGGGGGTCTGTTTTGGTTCAAGGAAAGGGAAAGAACATTGAACGTCAGAAGTCAGCTTTGCCGCCTTGTACCTGAGATGGAAAAAAAAGTCCCCAAATGGTATAACTCTCAAAATGGAGTTCCTGAGAACAACAATAAAAAAAGAGTTTGGCCAGGTTAGACAGAAGATTTATCAATTTACTCTAGATGCATTCTATACCACAGGTGCTCACATCAAGTCCAGCCAGATGTAAAATCTAGATCAGAAGTTAAATTTCCTCCTGCAGTTATGCTGGCAAAGGCACTCAGTGCTAAGAACCCCACACATGTACACCTGATAGAGGTCTGTGAGGAATGGTGGGTGAATGATGAAGGTACATAAAGTGAGGACTAACAGATTCAACCCATATGCTTGGCAGATATATTAAAGTATGCAGATTGTTATTATGTGCTGGATCTGGAGAATGCAATGGCAATTCCTGTCCAGAGCCACTGGGAATTAAATGGGACAGAGGTGGCCCCAGCTTCTAATATGGCCTAAAAAATGTGCCTAAAAAAGATCAGTGGTGTCTTACGGACATGGAACCATCTTTGGGAACTGGAGGGTTGGAATCTATCTACAGTGTGACCAGTCAACTGCACTGTGTCACCTCAGTTAAATAATTTCTCCCCATACCTCTGCCTTTTGTATCAGTGTAACTGTCTCTGCTTTTTAAAATCAAGATGTGATTTTTTTAAGGCATCATTTAGTTCCATTGAAAGTTCATAATGGTCTAGCAGTCTCGTGATACAAGGAAATCCAGGTAGGGGAACACAATGGTCTCCATTAATCTCTCTTATTTGTTCATAACATGACCAGCATTACTGGAAATTATCCCAGAAGGGGCCTCAAGAAAATATCATATATCAAATTTACTTTAATATCAATATTGCAAAGTATTCCTGAGAAGAGTCTCTCTTTCTTTCTTTCTTTCTCTCTCTTTCTTTCTTTCTTTCTTTCTTTCTTTCTTTCTTTCTTTCTTTCTTTCTTTCTTTCTTTCTTTCTTTCTTT
>VZSV01000014.1:8118199-8227656 GCA_013398735.1 Nothocercus julius
TTTCCTTACAGGCTCTAAGTGCTCGTTATTTTATCAATGTTAACAATGGAACATATGAGTAAAATTTCCAGAGGCATCTAAATGACTTTAGGACAATAAATCCCATTGGCTTTGGATTCTAAGTCAATTAGATACATTTGAAAATTTTACCTTTTATCTGCATGTTTCATTATTCAGATTTATTAACCAATCATTTAGGAAGGAAGGGGCCAGAGCAAAATGATCCCCAAAGAGTAAAATTTACAACACTGCAGTGTATCCTCACCAATTGCTGAAGTTTAATTCTCTAATTTAATTCGTTAATTAAAGAATATGCTAATAGGCTGAAAAACTCAGGAAAAGGTTTCTCTCTGAGCTCTCTCCACCTTGAGAACGTAATTCCTATCAAAACACACATATCAAGCATAAAATCTTTCAAATTCTTTTCAGATCATAGAGTCCGTTAGTACAGCACAACTCTTCCCTATTGAATATACTATTTCACTTTACTTTCCCAAGAAATTGGATTTTAAGAGTTTGCAATTCTCATCAATTCTCTGGACCATTGTATTCCATTGTCAGCATGTTCATTCCAAATATTCCATCCTAGTGTAGTTTTCCATCTTTTAATATCATTTATTTTACTTGATCTCTATGTCCTAGTCCTACTTTAAATAATTCCTCTCCGTTTTTGTGAAGACTGAGCCAAATGGACGAAAAGCCTGAAGGACGCAAAAAAAAACATCTCTTCAGATTGAAATGTTTGTTTTTCACTGTAATTCCTTTTTTTCCATACTGCTGACATCTCTGCAGGTAGCTTTTTTGCCTCTGGGCAACAGGGTCATAGGTTCATGCTACAGCAAAGCGGGAAAGGCTGGAGAACTTCCTTTCCTCTTGGCCCAACACTGCATGTGTGCTATGCACTGTATTTCTCCACTGTTCCCATCTGCTTCATAAACATTTAATAGCCCACAACTGTGTTGAAAAGCTGATAAATTCTGACACATTGGCCCATTTTCTCACTTAAACCTATGGTAAGAAATAGTATATGGCCTTCTCAGCAGGAGAACATATTCAGGTCCCATCCCTATTTTTAAAATGTGTTTTCAATATAAACTCTTTCAGATTCAGAAATCTTACAGCAACTATTGACCTCACACTCATGATAAAAAAAGAAATCAAACCCCCCAAACAGCACTGGGATTATTGCCCTGTGAATATTTCTGTCTATTTACAGTAGATCAGAATTAGTAAGAGAGATAGAATGGAGGGTTTATATCATCAATTTAACATTAATTACCTAAATCTCTTTGAGGACATGTAACAAAAAGCCCCCGACATTTGTGTCACGAAGATTATTATAACATATTGCCAAGTCATAGCATTGCTGCACTGGTAGATAGAATTCAAATTCAAATCCAGGCTAAAGATGCTACAGCTGTCACCCTTGCCCAGCAAAGCCCTCTTAGGTTCAAAAGTTAGCCGTTCTCCTGCCTGCCTGCACCAAATCAGTTCCTGATCCCTAGAGATTACTAATCCTGACTTCTCTGCACATAGTTGACAGGAAGAATAAAGCTATTGTGCTTTCCTAATAATTCAGGCTAATCACATATTTATAAAAGAAAATTAGGAACAAGTGATTAACTCCTTCCAGTTCAGCTACTGATAGCATAGAGTTAATAAATGGGCAGCTGGAATAGCTTTAAAATGTGTTTAAATTTTAACACATTGTTATAAAATTATAAATGTTTAAATAACTAAGTTTAGGATTAGCTTAGTTGCCCAGTCTTACTCACCACTGTCACCAAGGAAACATGGAACCGTGGGCTGACAGAGGCTTTTTGGACATATACACTCAACCTGAAACCAGGAGATAATTCACAGCAGCGCCAGTTCAGATGTCCACCCCTTCTGATGGAAAATGATGCAGCAGGCATTTGAAATAGAAAATTCATGTATCCAGGATATGACTGGAATCACTACAATATAGGACATATTGTCATTCTTATTTTTAAATGTACTATAATTCTGAGTTTCCTCGAATGATTCCATACCCCAGCGTGTAAGATGCTGTACAACACAACGAAGAGATGCCGGCTACTCTTTAGTGTTTGCAGTGACAGCAGTTTGGCATTAAGTGTGTCAGTAGACTTCAAAAAGCAAAGAAACCAGAAAAACCTCAGCAAAGCAGAACCAAATCAGTTGCCCCAGCACATCATGGCAAGAGCTGTTCCTCTATCCTGATATTCTTGGTATTTCCTGGGTCTCCCACAGAAAGTGTTGACTCACTCCTGACTTTCTCGAGTTCCCAATGTAGGAGATGCTGAGCAGTGCGAGGTGCCATCAGTATATAACAAAGTCACAGTTGCACAGCACCGTTCAAAAAAAAAAAAATCAGTAAATCAGCAATTGGGTCCCATGGCACATAAGGTCTTTGATGAACAGAGCAGGAAATGGTATATTTAAAGAAAGCAATATGCTGGAAGAAAATGAATTACTGAATCCACCCTCATATTGTCCTGTCCCCAACAGCAAGCCATTTAAAACAGTGTCTTCTCTGCAGTAACACCTTTAAAAATAAAGTGATATGCATATTTTTGTTGTTGAAAATCTTTACTTTTATCAGGCACCAGACACCATGAATATTGTTGAAAACTAGTAACTTTTGGATTCTTCTCCATATATTGGCAATCTGTTCAGGCATCTAGGAAGAGAGTGATGAAAACTTTACTAATGCTTTGAACATTAAATTCCATCTAAAATAAAATAAAAACATACTAGTTTCATGGAGATGCAGCTACCTTTCAGGCACTTCCTTCCCTTTGTTGTAACTATATATTTACTTCAACTTTAAAACTGTTTGTTATTTAGGAGAGGGAAAAAAATGAGATAGACTGACAAAAAGGATGAGTGTCAGGATTACAAAGAGCCTAGTCCTACACCAGCAGTTGTGCTGGTACCAGGGGAGAGTTGAGGCTGTACACACAAGCACAGGTACCTACAGGCAAGGGTAAGATGTTTTCGTGGGATAAAGGAACTGCAGGTCCAAATCTTTGCTCTGCCTCAAATCTGTCTTTCAGAATCAATATTTAATAACTCATAGTTCAAACTGGTTCAGAGCAGGGACGTGAACATAATCTTCCATGTCCAACAAAATTTTCAAAAACTCTCCATTTCATATTGGGTGAGAGGAAAAATGTTGGTGACTCAAAAAAGTCCTGAAATTTTTGTTTCATTTCTGACTAAGGTTTGCAGAGCCCTGTTTCATTTCTTTATACGTTTTGCCAGATTTATAGCACTTTTACAGTAGAGAATAGACATGAACAGGAGGCTCTGAGATGCTACAGCTGAATGAGGCTATGTGTAAACTAGGAAAAATTGTGTATTTCTAGCTAACATTAAGATCATAGTGAAAAGAAACAGGTACATCTCTAATGCAATTTGAAGTATATCTCATTTGTTTATCTTGATGAACTAATGGGTTAAAAAACTGTTCAGCACTATATTTGCCTTTCATTCTAACATTGCCTGAAGAAAGGATTGTTTCCTTTATTTTCCTTTTCATTCATCCTCACCCAGAAGACTGTGAATTTGTGAGTGAATGTTTTTCTTCCAGTTCCTCTCTTTCTTCTTTTATATGATTCATGCTGAGTGTTTATCATCCATTGAGTTGTTCCGCATGGGCATTTCCAAAGAAAGTAAAAGAGATTCAAAAAAAATTACTAAAAACACTTACAATGACCTCTTAGTATGAATGAGCAGGAGAAGAAAATGAGAGTTGAGATAAAAAGCTCTTGTTTACAAACATTTATCTTTAATTATTAACTATTTATGGAGGAAAATAGCCACAGATACATGATTGGCAAATTAGCTTATGTTTAAATAATATGTCTAAAGTTTGACTGAGCATAGAAGTTCATCTTTAAATAAACAAATGGTACCATAGTGTTACAGTCATTAAATATAAACAGCAGTGGTCATGGTACTCGCCATACTAAAGTCATGTAGAAGCATTTGAGTTTCCTTAAGCAACTTCAGGGAGCTGTGAAGAGGTTCATATCAGGGAAAGCCACTGAAATAGACTATGCTTGCAGTCTTTGCTTTCCTTGCTTCTTTTCAGCTGGTAGCTGAGCTTGCTGGTGAACTGAGCTTGCTGGGAATCAAATAAAGATGCAGATCCTAACACTGGCAGCATAAATAAGCAACCTGGTCTCTCTCTCCAAGTACTTCAACTTTTCAGTGTTTATTGAAGATTCTTATTTAACATCCCTTGGATGAGATGTCGGAAGACAACAATAAAAACAAAAGGTGAGAGGACCATTCTGTTTGGTTGATCTGTTGGGTCTGAGCATGTTATTATGAGTGTGAACCACTAACCGCTAATGTCTGTCCGTCCTGCACCCCTCTCTCTAACAGAGTTGCACCACAATGCTATTGACCCTGTTTCACAGCTATGAGGACTAACAGATTTTTTTTCTTACAAAAGAACTTTCTATTTACTTTTCTGGGAAATCAGCGTAAAAAGATGGTACGTCCAGATCTGAAAATTGTGAGAGACACTTGGTAACTGAAATGGGAAAAATATTCCATTAGCAGAAAATAATTATTGCTTGTCAGTCTTGGACCAGATTTCTACTGTGACCATAATGCTGTTGGGAGAAGCTTCAGACACTCTCTAAAGGATACTATTAAGCTAGCTTCACACTTGGAAAATTAGGACTTAGGAAGAAGTGAAGCATTTTTTTCTTCACACCTCCCTTCCCTACTGCTAGTTCTCCTAAATCTTAATCCCATGGTTGGTAGCTTTAGCCTTTTCAAGGGTGCAGTAGTAGCTAATTGCAGCCAGAGGAGCTGACTGAGTCCATGAAAAGCCCATGGAGGACTACAACCCTGAACCCAGCAAATCAAACCTAAAGCAGAGTCGAGAGCACTAGAGTCAGAGTTTCCCTCTTACAAGTATTGCTGACCGGCCAGTTTGGGTTCTCAACAGAGTGGCAATCTCCAGCCCTATTTCTGTAAATAACTTGAGGTCTATATTTAAGAGAAGCACTTTCTTTTTCAGGTCCCCCTCTGCAATTTATAGCTTCATGAAATGCATATTTACCACAAAAGGAAAATCACATCAAAAGTATATTTGAAAAGATATCAGAAAACCTATTAAAGGTGGTAGAAATAAAAAGACTTTCTTTACTGCAACAAGCAAGGCAGCACCTGTCACTAGCCTCTGCTCATTCACGTGTAGAACACTCAAGATGCCCAATTCATGGTAGGTTTGAACTGTCATTCTTCTATACTTTGTGAAGTAAGAAATAAAAATGAGATGCTACCATTGCAGAATTACCTACCTGCATATGCTCATGACGCTTTGCTTTTGGTAATGGCAAATGATTTGTAGATACAAAAACATAGGGGAACAGATCTTAGGCATTTTAAAAACTCAACAGATCACACTGCAAACAGTAGAGTCTGCTGTGGAAAGCATTTTTAGCTTGGGGAATGCAGATGAGAAAACATAGGGATAGAGCAATTAAAAGTCTTGATTCCCCCCTCCCACCTCCAGCATATGGCAGGGAATTGGACCAGAATCAAGCAATGTCTCAACTCAGTGGAGTCTGACTTATGACCTCTAAGACAATGGAGTCACAAGCTATCCTGAGACTTGATTGAGAAGCCACTTCAACATTTCCATAAGTCATTCTGCCATTGCAGATCTGTCACAATTTTGTCATAAAGTTTGCAGAATTCTGTTGACATTGTGTCATCTCAATAAATGCAAAGGGAAAAAAAATGAGTCGGGGCAGGTGCGAGCACAGATTTCAAGTCTAATGCGTGGGCTGCTGCATGTCTTCTGACATAATCTAGGCTCTCATACTTGATGTTTTTCTGGAGCCGTGGTGAACTCTTCCATCCTTTAAAGCGATCAACCTCATTTGACTAATTTGAGAAGAAAAAAAAAAGAAAAACGTTTCACTTCCCCTTGCAAAGCATCCTTGGCCAAGTTGGATCTTTAAAAAGAATAACTTAACGATTTGGGGCCTGGTTGTCATTTACATGAAGGTCACTTCACACTGATCTGGCTGTGTAAACGGGCCATAAGTTACTTCTACACCCACTTGAAAGACCTCTTACGCTTGCCAGAATGATGTAAAATGGCCTCAATTTAAGTGAGAATTCAGGCTTTTTTTTAAAGCACTATCCCTTTAGGGAGATGCATCAGTCAAGTACATTATATTCCACTAATTATAATTATCTTAATGGAAGCCTGCAGCTTACAGAAGGCAAACAAAATGGCCACTGACAGCACTACAGCAACAGCGTCCAGGTCTGAATGAGCATGCTTCACAGCAGAAGGTCCCAGAGCCTCCAAAGAGCCCGAATAATTCCCCGACCTTTGATGTAGGATCTGCTTCATTGACTGCCCAAATACATAGCTAGTCATAAACATACTATCAGGCTGAGACCTTAACAAAGAAAGGCCCAAGATGTGCACCAAGATGTGGGAGGTCTCGTAGCACTGAGCACATTCAGAGCTTTCCAAAGCTGTGGCCTTTATGATGGTTTTTCCGAAGCGTGTTCAGTCAGGCTGTGATGGGAGGACATTTGTACAACCAACCCCACGTTCATACTAGTTGAGAACTGCAGTTGTGTGGTCTACATATGACAGAGTGTTCATGCTCTTCTGTATGTCAGAGGGTAGGTGTTATGTGGCTTAGCTTGTACAGAGAAGTCATCACCTGGGAAGGTGGCTTACCTGATTGTGCTTAATAGGGACCACCCTGTAACGACGAATAACAAATGGGCTAATGAAGGCAACAAAAAGTGGGAAGCTTTAGACATTATAGAACTGGTGAAATTTCACACCATTATCATTGTGTTTAATATGTGTATATATATATATTTTTTACTTAATCTCTGAGAAACCCAGATGACTATATTTGAAGTTTTTTTAATTTTAATTGTCTTTGTACAAGTTGCAATTTGTGATCTGGATTCTTTGCATGGGAAACAGGATTACATAAGATAGGCATGGGATAAAAATGGCAAGAAATTAGAAGATATTTTCTTGAGGCAGAGTTTGGTGACTTTATTGAATTTAATTTCACTCTAAGCACCAAAGAGAGCTCTGAGAGGTTAGGAACATAGAGCTCAAATTGATAGAAAGAACTGTGTGAAACATAATTGAGGCAAGTCCAGGCTTCATTTTTTGGGGCTCTGGGAGAGCTAACACATTCAGCTCCCCAGGCAGATGCCTCCCAAACCTCCATCACTAATTCCCCAGAAGCCTTCTGTTGTTCTCTCATTTCCATCAGGCTGAGACGAACCTTCTCACCTCTTTGTAGCTCCCAAAGCAGGCAGAACCACGTTGTCTATAACTATTATTCCATGACTTTTCAAAATAAACATTTCTATAGAGATACAGCCAAAAAGACAATTTGTTCTCTCACACATGCATTTCAAACATTATGTCTTTGGCCCTTACTCCCCTTGCTCTTATTTTAAGGTTTCATTTGTCTTCCTAACTAGTGGGCTTGTACAAATCAGATCTAATTTCCCCTCAGGGTAATTTTTAACTAAGGAGCAGCTAATTTCCTTTTGGATCTATTTATGTAAAAAAAAATAAAAATAAAAAAGAGGAGAGGAGAGGAGAGGAGAGGAGAGGAGAGGAGAGGAGAGGAGAGGAGAGGAGAGGAAAGAGGAGAGGAGAGGAAAGAGGAGAGGAGAGGAAAGACCCAAATGTTAATAATTTAGAACATGTATAACTACTTCCTTAAGTCAAGATGGAGAGCTGTGTGAAAATTGGGAATTTTGAAGTCAAAGATTTCTGTCTTGCAGTTCTTGAGATTCCAGGTTTCTGCTACAAGTACTCACTGGGGCTAGCACAAGGTGGCTGAACCAACCAAGGGTGAGTCAGGGGCTTCAGCTGACCCCATGTGCCTTCCCAGTCCTGCTCCGCACGATGGTAGTGATGTGGAACTGTATCACCTTCCACAAGTAGGCAACTTCCAGCATTTCCAATCACTTTGCTCTTTATCTGTGTTCCACTTACCTAATAGCTCTCAGCTTCTAAATATGGCTTGTAAGATGCAGCTAGTAGGGTCAGGAAGGTTAAGGATCCATGTCCTTAGCCTACCATAGAATCATTCTTCATGTGGTCTTCTCCCATATTCAGAAATGACAACTGTGATGGTCCAGCATCAAAGCAACAGCAGGAAGTCAGGAACTGTCATAAACAACAATATGAAATTTTACACATCCCACACCTTCAAAAGACATGTTCTTCCACATCTTTTGTGTGCTGAGACTCCAGATCCAATGCCAAGAGGAGTTTTTCTTTAGATAGACTTCTAAATTTGAACAAGAAGTGTTGTCTGAATGAAGCCCTTCACCTTCATTTATCACGACAAAAACTCGAATTCTCTTCTAGAGCAATAGCTGGGCTTTTAGTTCAAAGGCCTGCAGTGGATGTACAGTAATTTCACTAACCCAGGAAAAATGCAGTTCTCTAAGAAACATCTTATCCCTTCATTGCTCTTCTGTTCAAAGGCTGCAATTGCAGCAGACACAGACTTTCATCAATCAGTGTGTGTTACCCCAACTAGACATGTTTTACTTAGACCTCATCCAGGCACTCTTCTGCCAAAGTCATTATACTCTTGTACTAAGAACAAACAGGAGTTTTGCCTGAAAAGGGATCTGAGTTATCCTAAGGCAAGTATTTGAACAGCAATGTATTCCATTAATGGACATTTTGAATGGTTAAATGTGTGGCACACTAGTAATGAAGTTACCTTGTGTTACCTACCTTTTCCAGAACAGGCAAGTACTTCCATAACTTATCCTCTTCAGTGTACTCCTGAGCTTTTCTGGAAATCCCTTGATCCCTGACCTTTTCAAGCAAGCCCTAATGAAAAAGTAATTGCTAAGTTATGGAAAAGAAGGCAGAAAATAATCAAGAAGAAAGCATAATACCAATAATACAAAAATGAAGGCAGCTGACCAGTATCTGGGCAGGATGCTTGGGAGAGGTGTAATGAATAGGCCTACAATACAGATTTCTTTGATCTCATGTATCTCATTAGACACTGTACAACCAGGTTTGTGCCATGCCTGTAACAGACTCAGCTGACTTCTGTTCTGACCTTCTCTGTTTCCTTTTACTTTCCACAGACAGAAAACAAGAAGGGAACAGAAATTCATCAGTGCAGGGAATGTCTATTGTTTATGTAGCAAAGCACAAACCAGAATTATCAGAAAAAACGCAGAAGGCAAGATGGAGTGGGACACACACATCTTATGTTTCAGAATAGCACCACGGTGACTCTCTCCTCCTCCCAGGCAGGACCATAAAATTGACTCCAGCTTGCCCTGCTCAGAGACAAAACTTCTGGAAGAAGCGAGCAGCCCTGGTCACTTTTCACCTTTAAATATATGAAAACAAAAACAAGGAATATTTTAAAAAATGGGTAAGTGGAACAGTGATGCCACTTTCAGATACTTCTTTTGGCTTTGAAATTCAAAGATCAATTTTTAGTTCTCTTCCAGGAATAGATGCAAAGACAGATCCATTCTTTCAGCTTTTGCCCAAATACAGAAGACACTGAGAGACCTAATTGTCTCCTCTCACCTTTATTTTCTTACCTGTCTTCCAAACCTGGGACATCAAATCAGCTTATTCCACGGAAATGGAGATCTGATTTTACACACAGCTTGCTTTTGCTGCTGGGCTCAATTTACCCATTGTTGCTATTGCTGTTGTTATATACATTGCTGTTATCAAATCAACCATCCAAAACAGCCACCATCCCAAGAACACTGCACTTATTATAATTATTATAATCCACTTATTACCAGGACTCAATAAGCTCCAGCCCCCAAAGTTGTCTTTTTTATGGATTTACTGAATCAACAAGTGTTTCCCCACTGGCTAATACTGCCTCAGTGCTGCAGCTTCAGCTGCAGACAAAAGTGCATCTATCTCTCTGTACAGATAGAAAACTAGGACAAAAAGTTAGATTCAACACCTTGGCTACTTTATGGAGCACTTAAGACCGTGATCTAGTCAGATGTTAGAGGCAGACAGAACAAAGCAGCATGAATTAACATCAGTGCTTATCACAATTCTGATGCCAAAGAAAAAGAAAAAACAAGGCATAGCCTCATCATTTTCTAAGTATTTAGTGTAACTACCACTGAGATCTGACTGGATGACACCAGAAACATTGCTAGACTATTCTGTCTCCTCTTCCATGCTTCCCAACCATTGTATCTACATTCCCTTATTGGTATGGGTGGAGTGGGGTAGGATAGGACAGGACAGGATAGGGTAGGTCTAGTACCCTATTAAACAAAAGTATTGATGCCGTAATGCCCATTCATAGTCCCATTGAACTTGGCAATCTTTCTGCTGATAATCAGAGAAGTTGTAAAATGACTTCTTTCTTTTGGAAAGGTTAGTCATAGGTGGACAAAGGTAAGATAATTCTAATATTGGCAGTTGAGTTACACATGCTATGCACACACGCACATGCACGAAAAATCCTCATTATTAAATCACAAAGCAATTAAAAAATTAAAAATTTCATAAGACCCCACATAAAAGAAATACAAGTGTTTAATGATGGATTATAAAGTGAAAGTGAGAAAAAAGTAAAAGCTCAGCTGTCTCAAGGGCTTCCCTTGCAGCCTGTGATACTGATTTCTGTCTTCACCCTCACACAAGCCGCAAGAGCTAATAAATTCCTGGCTCCCCTGCCTGGGAGCCAAGGCCGATTAATATCTGCCTACCTTGTTACCTAATTCATTATGGAATAGCAGTTAATTTGATTTGATATTATTTTAATAAAATTCTGTAATATATTAGATTGTTTCAGGCTATCAAAATAATTTTCCAATTATTACGGTTACTCAAGCAAGTCTTTTTTTCCCTTCATGAGCGGCAGTTGGTCTGACTCAGAATACATTAGCTCCTACAGCTTCATCCTGGCCAGAGGAATACGAAGTGTATGCATGATTACACCAGAAATGTTATTGCCAGTAATGTGAGCCTGCAGATCAAGGCAGAGAGTCCAGAGATTGATGTGCAATTACAGGCCCCCATGACGTCATGACATTGGTGATCACCTTTTTTCTACAACTGAATTAATGCATTAATATACATATACATAACTACATATGCACACACATATATGCATATACACATACATATTTCTGCTATATTCTGTACCCTGATATTGTGTTTGAGGGGTAGCAGTACATGAAGACAGTGTGGGCTAGCTGACACTTCTCACAGGAAACTTGCTCCTAGTGTGACTGGGTTGTCCCGAGTGACTGGTCTGCCCAGTAGGAGAGGACAGTTGAGTTTTACAAGTAGCAGGAGTTGCCCCTTTCCCCAGCACCACTTTTGGCCATCTTCAACAAATGGTGACTTGCCTCCCTGAAAGTGTCGGGCAGCTCTTTTCTGTTGGTTAGAACAAATGTGTAAGAGTCAGAGCAAAGACAGGACATGGGTGGAACTTGATTGAAATAGGAAAAGGCAACTTAGACAAAAGAGCAGGTGCAAGCACTGCAGTTCCATTTGCAGATGCACTGAATGTCATAACATCTCTGCCTGCTTACATGAGAGCATCACCGTCATATGCTTCTGGGTTTGAGAGGGTACGATATAAGACCAAATACTATCATGCCTAGATTCTAGCCCCACTGGACTGGGAAAAGTTTATCATCTTCACTGGGGGCCGAACTGGTTCTGCATTAGTGATTTCTTATATTGCAGACAATATAAACATAACAGGTTAGCAGCAAGGACGGTTTTTTATCTTACCATTTCCATAATAATCTCCCCAAAAGGCTTCTGTTCACATGAACATATAAAATAGTTGTAATACCAAGCTATAAGTCAGGAAAGGGTCCTTAATTTTGAATGGTGACAGAGGATGCTATTTGGACCTTAGAAATAAGAACTGACAGGGCCAGTTGACTCTCTCTCAGATCATCCTTGCAGTGGATGCCCTGACACCTTCCCTGCACTGCTGAAACAGTCTCTGGCCCTGGGACTTTTGAAAATGTGAAATTTCACTGAGGATTGCTATTCTGTTCTACCTTTTCCTCGTGTGGAAAGAAAAGAGAAATGCAAACACGCGAATTTGAGCTGCTGATCATTTTTAAATGATGGTTTTCTTTCTTATACTGTACATCACAGCTTCTTTTTCATATTCTGCTTCCAAAAGTGGTTATTCCCATTCTGTTCAGTTATCTTAGAAGAGTGGTGGCTGACCCATGGGATGTATGTCAAATATGATTTACAACCCTTTTCATGCTTCAGCAGAACTCAGCAGAAGCATAAAGGGATCAGAACATACCCTACATATGTGAAGAAATACAACTTCTTTTGTTTTAGTATTTGTAAATTGCCTTATTATTTCCATTGCTTAGTTATCATTAGATGCACAAAATAGCACTGTTAATAGCAAGTTGTTGCAACAACACTCATTGTGCAGAGAGTTTATTATTACAAGTAAATTGTATGCAACCTGCCAAGTGAAAGCACTATCATATCAAACCTAGAGGTTAGTATAATTTTTCCTTCTGTGCACCAATGTTTTTTAACTTGCATTCACATTTGGGTGGGTTTAAATTGTTGAAACAAAAAGAGCATTGTCTACTGGATATTTGTGAAAAATGAGGGGCAGTGCAGAATACACATCTAATATAAGATAATTTGCCACTCTAATCCTTAACAGCACAAATGTTTCTAAGTTTTCTTTTTAAACTCATTGCATCTTTTCCAGAAATTATATTTTTGAAAGCAGTTATATAAAATATACCCAAATTGTTGTCTTGTCAGAAAATTTGCATGCACAAAAGAATGTTGGAAGAATTCACTGTTTTAAATAGACCTATTTCAAAAAGGAAGCTCTCTATGCAGTGTTTGATGACTAGAAAGCTTGGCTTAAAATCCGTCTTTCACCAATTTTTAGTTCTGGGATATGTATGCCTTTTTACATGAATAACACCTTTTAAAATATATTTTAAATGTAACTATCACATTTTAAAGAAAATAAAACAGGTGAAAAGACTTACAAAGAATCACAGGTTATCTTTTGAAAAAAAATCCCAACGTCATTAATGATAACTGAAGGTTTTCAGTCACTCAGTATTAGTGATGCTGAAGTGAATTAACTAAAAGGCTTTCATGCTTCTTGATCTTAGATCCCATGCCTGAAACTCTTATTCATGCGAGTCATCCTTACTCACGCAAGTTGTCCTATTGAAGTCAATGTATCTCAGCATGTAAGTAGGGTTTGAAGAGAGGCCTTTGGTATATAAAAGCAAGAAACAGAGTTGGTTCTCATGATTCTTGCATAGAAACTGGTAGGTTTACATTCTTTTCAACATCTCTAATGCATAATCAGCTAAAATGATTTTAGATCCTAGAAATTGCTACAAGATGGTTATAAATTCTTTGTGTGGACAACTTTTCCATTTGGTGGTAAAACTGGAAGGCCTTATCACTCTTTTATAACTTTCCATATAATTTTTATGAATGCAAACATAAGGCATCAAAGACTGCAGGCTGAAAACTACCCTGTGATCCAAACCAAGTGGCAAAATTAAGTCCTGAAAAAGTTAAGAATCACATCTGGTTTATGGTCTGCTTAGTCGACTTGGCCTGAGAACATAGGACAGGAGTAGATTGATGCAGAATAAGGCTCAAATTTAATAATCAAGCTTGGTTACTGAATACGGCTATAAAGATGGATGAAATGAAAAGTTTGTATTACATGTCTCCACTCATCACATAACAAAAGAACATAAAATAAGGGGATATTTTAAGACAAAAAGAATGGTCTGTGCTGAAAAGGCATTGGATGTAAACAATATGGGATTAGACATTATTACAAACAAGACCACAGCAAGTATGTGATGTCCATTGCCTGATAATGGGAGTGGGACCTAAGAACCTTAGGCTCAAGCTGCAGACACTTACACATGTGCTTCTCTTTACACAAGTGGCTGAAGTTCACAAAATCCTTTGCTACTTGCTTGCCAATGAGCAGCTCTGCCAGGATATTACCATTGCTGAAGCTCTGTTCTCCACCCTCTTGCTCTCGCCCTTCCCTACACTCTACCCCTCTTCTCCCTGGGTAGCCATTCTCTCTGCTAGCCAGCAGAGTTGTTTTGGTAATTCTGTATTCTTCTCCTTCTCCTGTGATTGCTTGTCCTGCAATAGAGTCTGTCTTGGATGACATACTGTAGAAAAGAACATTTAATTGAAAACTTACATGCTGTGCTATTATAATAACTATCATTATATGCATTGTTCGGCTATTCATCCACATATTCTGCAAGTCATGGGACTGCACATCCAAGGCACATCAATACCTCTGAAGCCCTCAAAGGTTCTCCCAATCGTAGCTTTAGTTACACGAGCGGCAACATGGGCCTGATAGAAGAGAAAAATCCTGGAAGTGCTATAGCCTTGGGGAAATGTTCTCACAATAACTGATGATAAACCAGACAGAAAAGATTTAATGTGCTTTTGTTCCACGGTTGGGCTTTCTGAATTGCCCTGTGAAAAACTCTGGCCACAGTGAAGATTTATCTTTCCAGATATCTATCTTAGGTATGTGCATGACCTCCCACTTCAGTGCCTCAGCCTCCTGCTTTCTTTGACACATTAACCTTCCAATATCTCTTCAGAACTGCTAGGCCCATATAATAGCTGAAGACCTGAGGCACAGCTGGTCAGAACCGCACAAGGCTGCTGTGACCTTTCAAACATCTTTCTGTATGAACCTCTAGGTAAGTATATCCAAAGGATATCTCCTTATTACTCTATTTATGTGTATCTTAGTACCTCAATTGTTGTTGAATTTAGTGAAACAAATACATACTAGTTCAGAGCAAGCTCAGAACTAAATCCTCTTTATCACAGGTAGTGACCTAGAGAAGTGTTTTAAATGTTGTTAGGCAGTGTTTCTGCTAAATAAATGTGATAGTATTTCTCCAGTTTTAATGAGCACCTCACAGTCATTTTCTTTAAGTAATTTTCCTTCATAATACATTTTGGGTGAGACTCTTTTCTTTTTTTGCTTTTGTTTTGTTAAGAATACTGTCAAATACTTACAAACAATAGAAATGAACTTTGAGGAGATCAATTTGTATAGAAAAAGTGTAACACACTATAGTGATGGACATCTACATTTTCTATATAACAACAAATATAAACAGAATCCCAATAAAGAAAAGGGTCAAATAAAGGGCAGCTCATCTTCATCTGCATGAAGAGAAGAGTATATGGTAACCAGTGCACGAATGCTACTGGGTTTCCAAAAAATGGAAACTTTCACTGGGTTTAGGGGCCTCAGAATTCTCAGTCTATAAAACTGAGAGTTTGCATGAGGAAAGCAAAATTATGAGAATAAATGGAACCTGTTTTCTGCTTTCCAGGATATATATCATGGGCAAATATGAAAATACAAGTGAAAAAAAAAATAAAGTACAAAACTGTTACAGAAACAAAAACATATTTTCCTCTCATGTTAAAGTTTAGATATTTAGGTAGGACTTCCTAAAGAAATATCTCTGATCATTTAAGTATCTCATACCTTCACGCTGTGGCCTCAGTTTTTGTAATATGTTCATGAGTAAAGAGAGTATATAATTAACTAAGAGACTTCAGAGAAAACTGCAACAGAAGCCATTATCTGTGGTTGAGAAGGAAGGAAGAAGGAAGAGTGATGGTTAGAGGCACTGTCATAGATTTAGAGAAACAAAATGGAGCACATGCCCTGCCCTGGTTTTCCTCTGTAACTTCTTTTAACGTTGAAATGTTTTAATGTTTATGTTTCCCAACTTAAAAATAGAGTCAGTAGCATCTCCTGTTTTCACCGGGGTGGTCGGAAGTTGGATGTACGAATACAATGACCTGTGAAGATCCTACTGAAAGGACTTAGCAGTTTGCCCTCCTAGTCAGCAGAAAAGAACAGGCAATGATCCTAGAGGTGAGCATTTGCACAAGAGACATAAAAGTGAGGTAATTAAAAATCACTGGGTAGAACAGTGATGAAGTTTGAGTAATTGTATTCTCCCTACTTAAAAAAAATAACTCCCTGAAGCTTCAACTGGATCTAAGATTTTTTTTTTCATTAGAAGACAGCAGGTGTTATGCTATGTCGCTCTGCATTGTTAACAAATTGCTCTGCTTCCCCTTAGCAGTGGATTGGCAAAGTGATTTTCTTTAGTATCTAAAAAGCTTTGTATGTATGTATGTAAAAATGCTTTTTCTGAGGAGAAATATATACAGATGTGAAAGAAGGCACACATGGAAAAGCCTGTTTTCCCAGGAGCATAGGGAGTGGTTTAAGTGGTCAGAGCAGGTTACCATGGAACATACTGTAGGACGTGTGTTCTTCTGGATTTTAGAAGACAGTCTCAAGCCCACCTGCTCAGCCATACAAAATCAACCTCTGATGATTATCCCCACAGATCACCTGGTGGAACCATGCAGATTTGTCACTGGTAAAATCAGTGAGTCTGGCTCTGACTGCTTTTGGCAATAGTCGTGCTGAGTCAATGCAGAGTTTTCCAGTTAGCTCTGCCAGCCTAAACTTGGGACTGGAAAACTCTTAAGAATGGTGATAACAAACAGCTTGGGAAAAGAGCAGATAGAAATAAGACTATTTTGGTAATTTATGGATTAATTTCATGTCTAATGTCCTAGTTTTCTCAGAAGGTTCACAAGTTCTTTGTCCTGTCTTAACAAATTCCAGGCATACAGGCAATTCTGTAACCTGCTGATATGAGCAAAAATATTGATCTTATTCTGATTTTTTTTTTTTTTTTTTTTTTTTGCAGAGTTCTTGCTCTATTCCAGCACATAGCTCTATGAATGAAATATCCTAACTACCTTCAGGGCATGAACTTGGACAATGTAAAAGTTATATCTTTGAAAATTTCCTTAGATAGGAGAAAGTCAGCAGAGACTAAAGAGCAGTACTGCAAACCTAACGAGGAGTCCCTTCAACTTGCTAGTCCAAGAGAGAGATAGATGGAAAGGCAACACTTGAAAGTATTCTTGAGGGATGTGGGTGGAGAGTATCAAAACTTTTTACTCTTCTTAAAACCTAAAAAAAAATATGCTGGAATGAATCCTCTTCCATTGCCAAGATTTGTTGCTCTGTCTTTCAGTTGAGAATCTGCTTTGGTGAAAACTTGCTGCATTTCATCATTTCAGTTTCCTGTGAACTTCTTTGAGGATTCAAAAAACTATAACATAAACATGAAAAAAGTGGGAGAGAAGGGACTGACATACATATATGTGTAAGGAAACAAGTTCAAGAAATCTATATAGATAAAAGAGAAGGTATTGGAATTCATGATGGTCCTTCCTTTCCAAGATTTCATTTCACAAAGTTGGAATGACAACCTCAGAACACACATAAAGGTATTATTTATCTTCCATATAAGATATTGATATGACTCAGGTATGGCTCTCAGATACCTGTAAATACTTCAAGAACTGAATAAGCATCAATAATTACTAAGACTTAAAAGAAGTAAAAATGAAACCTCTGATTAGATTTCCCATGTGCTTTGTTTAAAAGGGAGTCAAAAGAATGATAATTGGACTCAAAAGAGAGTGTTTAACAGAAACTGAAGGATATTTTGAGATTCTGCTTTTAAATGGTATAATGCTAGATTGTGAGATTAGTTACAGCAGACTAAAACTGAAGTAAATCCATTGACATGAAATTAAAGTCACAGTCACTGAAATCAGTAGCTCCGGATTTAGACTGTCGTGACTGAGATTAGAATTTGGTCCATGCGGTTTAGATAAGGTCATTGTAAATACAGGAAAATAGAAACCAAGACAGCAGAGCAGGGAAACTGAGTTGATAAATAGAATGGAAGAGTTTACATATGAGGAGAGAATTACTTAGTATAGGAAGAATAATAAAGATGATTAAGAGGTGACATGACTGAGGTATTTAAACTAGCTGAAGATTATTATAAAATTAAGCTTGATGATCTATTTGAGTTTGTTGAAGAGACTAGAAGTGGAGGATTTAGGTTTAAGTAAAGTGGGAATATATGTAAGAAGAATTTAAGGCAGTACTATTTTACAGAGACTGATAAAAAGATGGAAGGTACTTCAAATTCAAATGTTAGAGACATGCCACATTAATATTTAAGCAAATACAGTAAGACTATCTGCAGCCTAATACGTTTAAATGGTATCAGTCAGTTTTGTGCTTGGAAATAACCAATCATCTTTCACAGAAAGTTAATTTTCACTGATTATTTCTTCCCCTGAATATCTAGATCAAATCAAAGGATTAGACCTTAAAGGAGCACAGTTTTTTTCGAGTAGTGTCATTTTTCACTAGGTGAGAATCTCATCTTTTCTTTCTTTCAGCCAGACTGCCAGGCTAGTAGGCCTCAGGAGCTTGGTTGCACATAACAGTAGGGTGGCATGAGGAAGCTTACACTTCTGTTGTCCATGCATAACCTGTTGGATGGATAGTTAAGGATTTTAATCTCCAGTACAGTCAATCTGGCAGCTTTCAAAAACTCAAACTGACAAGAGCTGAAGAAGAAAAAGAAAGAGAACTCTTAATTCTCACTAAAATAGGAAAAAAAAAATATGTGGAAAAGATAAATAAATAAATTCTATGAACAGTGTATCATTGTTTTCTGTGACTGAGTTGCTACTGAAGAAGATAAAGCTCAGCCTAATGCCCCACCTCCAGTGGCCTTTTTAAGATCAGGACATTGAAGTTCATTTTAAAATGAGATTTGATTTTAACAGCTGCTAGAAGAAAACATCCAAGAGGGAAGAGCATGAAGGGGTGATTTGGAGGGTATGTAATCATGAAGATGAACCTTTGTGTGAAGTGTTTGGCTACCTGTGGAGCACATTCATGCTTCTCTAAGCCCTAAAGTGAATTTTTCATGATGCAGAAGACATTTGTGATTTCAGAAATACAAGGGAAGTGATCATCTTAACCAAGATTACGTGTATAATCTTCAGCCTTCCCCAACACCTGCAGCTCTGCTAAAAATCTGCCTCTAAAGTAATTTTTTTTCATGAGGGGAAATGATGAGAGAGCCTAATCAGTGCTGTACATCCCTGAAAATTGTCAGATAAATCTGGAAAAGGTCAAATAGAGAAATGACTTAAAGGTTTACTTCCATGGTCTTGGGCTTTTTTCCTTCCATTTTCCTTTATTTCCAATCTTATTTCCTTACAAATAGGATTAATTATGCTAAGAGAAAGTCTTAAGTCTCTTTTAGGGATAGCAATAAGAGGGTACGCTAATGTTTTATCTTTATTTTTCTTCACCATATCAGATTATATTGCAAACCTCACTTGAAGGAATAACGCAGGCATTTGTAAAATTCCTTGCAAATCATCTTTTAGCTCAGACTGCAGTGCCCCAATATTATTGCTGTGAACATGCTGCATGCACCACGCTGGAAAGCTTTTATCACAAGAACTTCATCACGGGGTACTTTTCCATGAGGTCCATTCTTGAAGTGGGTGAATTTCCTCAGGGTAGGAACAATTTAGGGTCCATTTCTCATGAGGAATTTATCTTATTTAAGCTATCAGTTCTCTAGAATCTACTTCAAGTGAGAGCAAACCTGCAGTTCATACAAAAGGGAAAGGCAGGAAATAGCACGATAACATACATCCTAATCTCCCAAAGGTAGGACCTACAAGGTAGGCAGCAAAATGTGGGAGATAGGTTGAATTTCATATGATCTGCCACCACCTTTATTGTTTTTAGGATGTGTTCTGCTGGCTGTTTTCTGTTGCCTCATTCAGAGCTGGATGCAACCCATTTGATTTTAAGCAGTTAACAGTGTCAGCAGCAAAGATACTCTATATTTCCCACAAAATTGATGAAGAAAGTTAGCTGTCTTTGTATGGAAGCTTCATCTTGTTAAACTGCAAAGTAAATTATCCTGTAAACCTATACTTGCCTCTTTCCTGGCCACACAGGAAGACTATGGTGGATGATTTCTAAATCAATATATCAGTTATATTCCTAGTTAGATCTCTTAATGCATAAGTGATTGTGAATTCCAGTCCTAAAGCACCTAAATCTTTTGTTGTATTGTGCAGGTTTGTGAATTTGACTCCTGAAACCTGGCACCTAGACTTAGGCCTAATGACGCTGAACAATACATTGCCGAGACCCGCTATGGGGTCACATAAGAAAAGATTTATCCTGCTCATAACCTAGGTTATTATGTTAGTCACTTTAATATCTTTATAGTTTTTGTTTGGTTGGTTTTATTTTCCTTTCTCTGAAGAAATTTCCTTGAAGTGATTATATAGACTGGCTGGCTCTCCCACCCTTGAATAACTTTCTCCCTGAATAATTCTCTTGACCAATTTCAAACACATAAAAAATCATAAAGCTGCTTAAGTTCCAACACACTTCTGAAAATGTTTGAGTAGAGAAGACCAAACCTGATGCCTCCACTGAAGAAAAAAGACACAGAAGTTGGTCATTATTCATTTTATCTGTCCGTGGCCAACTGCCCAATCAACACATGTGTTGCCACAGCTTATGCTGTTTTTTGCTCAAGGGGGATAAAGTAAAAGGCAGAAAGGAATCTAATAAACTGTTCAGGGCAAAGGGAAGAACAAAAGATTTTGTCTTCTCAGGTCTAAAGGAACTTTAGGAGACACAATTTTTTATCTTCCCATACAACAGTAACCAAACTGAATTTGTTCCTTTACTTAAAAAACTACTTATTTTTCCAATGTGACTGTTTCTCTAACCACTTTTTTTTAGATAGCATCTAGTAGGTAAATATAGGAGAAACTTGTAATTGTCTAAATTGATACATTTACTTTTTATTTTACTTAGCTGAGATTATTTTTGATTTTATGTTTAATTACAGTGCAACAAATGCACGTTTCTGAAGTTCTACTTCTGTACAAGTGTTATGGACTGGTAAAGACTATTTCTATGTAAAACTGCAGTTGGAAAAACGGCAAAATCTGTTTTAGGGACATACTTAATAGATCAAAAATGCCCCTGCCCTTGAGGCAAAATGCAGAACTAGCAAAAACTCATTTGGCCAACTCACACGTGTTTGATATATTTCAAAAGGATAATTTTATGCTAGATCAGTATGTCCTTCTACAACTATCATTGGGCCAGGATAAACATTATACTGCATGCCCTGGTTAATTTGACATAAATACCATACCTTAGCCAGACCACGTTTTGTACGGAGGAAGATCCAGTTGTGCACAGATCTGATATTAATGAGCACAGAACCAAGCTTTAAGTTATAGTTTTCCTCTCTGTGTAACTCATAAAAGGAAGCCAAGTGCAAGTTACTGGTTATACGTTTCCTCTGATGCTAGCCAGTTTCACATATTCAACTAAAGCACATAAGCATTTTAGCACTATATCCATATGCATCTCAGTTCCCATTACGCCATCCCAAATATTGCAGTGAGCCTGCTTTACTCCCAAAAGATTATACATAATGGGCAATGTCTGGATAGAACGGTGCTGCAGGGATTGTGAGCAAATGAGCTGTCTCAAACTTACAATGTGGGGCTGCTCTACCGTTAACAGAATCTTCTGACATTATTCCAGGCAGTGAGATTATTAAGTGTCATAGGGCTAAATAGGAGAGGTCATTCAATGGAAATAGCAGCAAACTCAGTCATATAAAAAACATAGTACCAAATGCTCTGTGTGACATTAGCCAATCTCTGTCATAAATCTATAGAAGAACTGTTTCCAACTGGCATGTAAAATTGTATAATTTTTTATATGTGGCATGTTAAAACAATGTGACCTCTGTACATGACAGTCTGCCATGGAAAAGGCTTTTCTTGGGCCTTGGCTTGCTGCAGGAAAGAGGGAAGAAGGCATCTTAATAATATAAATAAAAAGGAAACTGGATAGTTTAAAGGAAATATGGATACTAGGTAGTTGGCAAGACATATATTTTAAGAATATTCATGTAGAAAAGCTGAGATATCAGGAAGGGTAGCTCATCTTTCTTTCCAGATCATATGGCCTGAAACTATGTGTACATATAAATATTTAAAGGAAATAATTTTATGGAAGGCAGAAGAAGCCATAATCCCAAAATATCAAACCTGATATCTAATCTCTTCTCCCTGGGCTTCAAAGAGGCAACCTCAGCCCTTAGTGATGCCTGATCTCCATTTATGAAATAGGCTTTGTGCTTGAGGGAATGGGAACAAGAAATTCTCTGAGATTAATTTAACCAGGCTGGGTCATGTTGGATTACAAAGATAACTCGACCAAGTAGTGTTTCTGTCTCAAAAGGAGTGAAGCCTTTCCCTGGATCCACTGAGTGAAGGATTAAGAAAAGCAGAAGAGAACAACACCTAAATAAGATCTCAGGGGCAAAACACTGAATTATAAACCAGAGATACTGAGACTGCTCGCTCTTTCAAAGCTGCTTGAATCTGTTACTTCACACTTGGCTACCAACACCCATTTCTTCCTATAGGTTTATACAATTTCTAGCACAACAGAGCCTTCACATGCTGCTGCAATCAAATAACAGTAATAGTGGCATGGGGTGGTGTAAAAGCAGGACGAGGTGCACTCCGATAGTATGTTCTACAATGAGATAATATTCTACAATGAGACAATGAACTCATGAAGCATTTGGAAGGATTGAAAATAAGTCTTTTTTGATTGTTTTTATCTGAAACATGCTGTTGTCAGATATTAGTGAGGCAAATACACTTCACATAATATACTGAACTATCAAGAACAAAATGGTTAATTCCTTTGCACTATCCCCACCTGTAAACAACAGCTAGTGTGAAATGTGTCATGGAATTGAAAGTATTACATCTTCTAACAGAGTTAGAAGGATTTGCCATTAAAAAGATGTAACAGAGCCTGTTCTTATTTGCCAATTTTGCTTTGGAAACGCAGATGAAAGAAGGGATGCCTTTGTGGGTAAAGGAAAAGGATTATGCCTACAATGCAGGAAATTCAGTTCCCAGCCTAGTTCACGGGTGCCTGCCTGACCTTGAGCACATTTAAGCTCATCTTCTCAGTGGAGGTGCCTAAATTCCCCTGTGGAAGGCACTGCCCCAGGATGCACTCAGGGCCAGAGGTGCATTCCAGGTCCAGAGAGGTCTCAGACTCATGAAGAGAGGCTGCCCTTTAAACATTGTGGTCGGGATGAACTGGAGGCTTTCAAAACTCATCTAACATCTGACTACAGAAACTGAAAGCGTACAGCAAGGATAGATCTCTTCATAGCTGCTTTTTTTTTTTTTTTTCTTCCCTGCACTTTCCTAGGCTTTCATTATTGCCACTGCCAGAGATAAGATACTTTGAAGGTTGTTCTTCTGCTGAGGAGCAGTTGCTTTTCCATTACAGTTATGTTTTGATATAGATGATTCAGTGCAGGTCTCAGATTCAGATCTCTGCAGGTCTGTTTCTCTCGTCCACTCTTTGTCCATCGTGGCTAATTCAGCTCCAACTTTGAATCCCAACCCCACTGGTTTGTGGGAGTTTTGCCATTAACTTCAGTGAGCAATGACTTTCTCTTACATTCTTTGAGCCCAGGACTGTCTCTTACTATATGCGTGCAGCGTCTCGCTCACTGGGGTGCTGAAGTCAGTTGGGATTGCCAGATGCTACTGTAATGTGGATAAATGTTAGTATACACAGGAAAAAAAGAGAGATCGGATATGTTTTCTTTTAATCACTATATAAAAATCCTCTCAAACTTGAAGGACTTCAAGATATTACATTAAAAACAGCCTTTTTGTTATTTTTTGCAGGATCTCTAGCATTTTTCATGTGCAGACTGAGGGCTAACAGCTCTTCATGGTATTTACAGGAAAAATGCATAGTGCTAAATAATCGCCACATGCCGTGGGAGGAACTTCTGTTTTTAATAACATCAATCTGGTCTGGATCAATGATAAGGGGGCATAATTTCTTCAAATGGAAAGCCAGCTCTTTGAAAAGAATCTTGCAGTCTACATTAATCTCAGATCAGGGTCTGCAGGGTAAGCAGAAATCAGAGGCCTGGACGGTTTTATGAATAAAGAGTCCATTATTGTCCCTGTCTGAGGGTAAATTTCGGCAAAGACATTTTACTGAGAGAAAGAAGGAAGGTTTTGGTGAGCAGGACACAGGGCTCTGTTGTATGGGGGGGCTAATTGCTACTCTGCCCTCATTTAGATGTATAGGAATCTAAAAGTATTTAGATTCATTTGAGACTCTGCTTACTGCCTGACTAGGAGATGATTAAGAAGATCCTAGCTCTCTCTTGAGGATCCTCCTTGTTCAGGGAACAAATCTTCTCAGTCACAAGGCAGGGAGCAATAGTTCCTCATTGCAGCCGCTTTAGCACTGCTAAACCCACATAACGTGCATGACCGTGCATGGGTGGGTGGCCCGCTGAAGTTGAGACGAACCCCACTGATTCCGGCGGGGTTTTGTTTGCTCGCGGTGGTGCTCCTGCAGGAACAAGTAGCAAGACTGAGGCCGCGTCCCCTCTGCTACGTTGCTGTCTCGCCTCTGGATCGTCTTGCTAGTCTTTCCTCTACTGTTGCTGCAGAAACAGCCTCAGTATTCTCCACCCTGCACTTCCCTCCACGATACAATCAATCTAATCTTACTGTCCATTGTTTCTGTAATTAATGCATTGATGCATGACAAATCACTAAACAGAGGAAAAACAGAGACTTGTCTTTGGAGTGTATGGATCCCAAACATAAACGACAGGGAGGAGAAGAAAAAGCCAGCAGGTGTCCGAACAAACCAATTGTTGTCACCGGACGGAAGGATGACATTCAAATGCCAACCACTGCCATCAGCTCGTTTTAAGCAGCTGTCCAGTTGCACAGCTACGTTCACTGTAAACAAAGTGGCTTGCAACTAGAAATGCTTTTACTTGCAGCTCACTTTTCCAAATATTACAGGTGAACCAAATTGTGTGGATTATCCTTAGCCTTATGGGAAACAGTAACAGTAAGTGCTAATATAATGAGTTTGTCCCACTGATCTATCAACTCTAAGCATCCTTCTTTTACAGTTAGGGAAGAACAGAGAAGTGATTTACTCAAGGTCATAGTGCAAATCAGCAATAGACTGAAGAACGGACCTTACATTTCCTGATTTCTGTTCTATAGTCATACTACTGGATCTCAGTTACACTTCTGGGAGGAAGGAAGTTAGGACAGGCACTTAACAGTTGAATTCATGTTCTGTAAAATACATAGGAAATTAAGAAAAAAAATCTTTAATTTTATGACTGCTTTTCCCCAGTTTTCTACAGCTGTAAGCACATGTATTGCAAATGCTACCTTGGTTGTGGGTTACTACATGTTTCAAAGAGTAGGTCGTCTAAAAGGTTATCAGATTTTTAAGTTTCTACTATGGCTGTGACCACCAGGAAGAGGAAAATTTCCACAGTGTTGGAGAAACAGGCAAACAAGACATATAGCCAACCATAATAATTACTTTTTGGCAAAGCGCTTAGTGGAAAATTTCCCATTGTCATTGTACAAACAATTCACGTCCTCCAATGAAACAGTGTCAGAGTGCTTCTCATAAACATATGCAGCATTTCCTCTTCAGAAAGGTCAAGTAAAATAGCATCTATCAAGAAGAGCATTTAGAAGCAACCCACCTGTTACTGCCAGCCACACCAACTCACAGAATTATGCTACTGTATCTTGGGGGAAGACAACCGTTTCTCTGTCTGCAGTGGATCTTTACAGTGTAAGAGAACAACACAGTGGCTCAAGTTCACAATCCATTACTTTAAACTAGCTTTGTGAGGTCCATTAAAGTCAGTAAGATAAATCATTGGAGTTTGGATTAGCCCCCTCAATGGGAGTATTTAAAAGATACATGCTAATGTATCAATGGAATAAGTCTTCTGAGGATTCCTACAAGATCCTTGCATTAGGGGACTTTATTTTTGAAACAGGAATTATTATAATAAATAAATATCTTTCTAAAATGTGTGTATAGCTCAGACAAAAGTAGTAGTTTTGAAGCAGAGATGTCTGAATAAAATTTTTCAGCCAGTGTTGTATAGGACGAAAAAGACAATATTCTCATAATGATCCCTTGGACTTTCTTTATTAACCACATCCACACAATGCCTTTCAACTTGTGATCTGTGGATCCCTGAGGATCCATAAATGAGATCAATAGATATGAGGAAGATGATGTTAAAAAGCAAATTCACATTCACTATACAGCATATCACAGCTGTGAAATGTCTAAAGAAGAAAGTGGCACACCACTAGGGGAAAATGCTTAAGGATATTCCAGTAAGGAGATATTAGCTATTAAGGACCTGCAAATAACAACTCCCAAGCAAACAAAACTTTGGTCTTTCATTCAGTTCTTATATTTTTTTTAAAAAAGAAAAAAGAACAACCAAACCATCTTCTGTGAAAAAGAACTCCTCGTAATTCATTCAAATTTTCAGTCTCTCCCTACTACTCTGAAATACCTCTCTGATATGAGAGCCATAAGTATATATACAAATACATATATTTATGTATGTGTGTGTGCATGTGTATATGACTTTTGAAAAAGGAATCCTTTAGAAATCTGCAGTCAAAAGATATTGAATAGTTGAGAGGAGAACTATGTGAAGGTAGGTGAAAAACAAACAGTACTGAAAGGTTTCTGAGTGACTTTAATGAATATGACAAATAGAAAGGACCACTGAAATCTGAAGTCTTACAAAAGAGAAGTTTAATATGCAGGTCATCAGGGAGAGGAGGAAGAATTGGACAACTTGAAGGGCAAATCATGCTAGAATTCTGTGCAAGCCACTGAGCACAAATGACAAATACACCCAGAGACAACACTCATGTGCACAAATACACTGTATAATCCCAGACACTGTAAGAAACATGTAAACATTTGGGCTTGCATTTGCATACATTCTGAAAAATGCTAGAGGACGTTTTTGCAAGCTATTATTTAATTTATTCACAAGGTCGATTTGGAAACAGTGTTCAAATGTTTTGGAAATACGTCAAGAACATCGTTTTATTTCATGGTATTGTGGTAGCATCTCATTATATTAGTCTAATATGAATGCAGCACAATGAAAAAGCTATTGTGATGGTATTGTACTAGGCTAAATAGATAGAATGTTATTACAGCACTGTAAAAGGAAAGATTTATAGGTTAGCATTTGCATTTATGAGTAAGAACAGCACATGCAGCTACACACTTGGCTATTTGGACTTCCAAGGAAACTAAACCTTTTGTTATATTCAGAGTAATCAGGCATTTGAGTAGTGAACGACCCTGCTATTGCTGGAAAAAGCATCAGCAAGGGAGAATAGATGTGTTGACTCTGCTCCTGGACCAGTTTCTTCTGCCACACTCCCCGGAGATTTTATTTCCTTTCAGCAAGAGCATCAGGATCCCGAGCAGAATAGGATCCAATTGCACATCAAAGCAGCCTTTTTTTCAGGACGGACAAGGGGTGCAATTTTAATTTCTACAGAAATGCAGCCAGCAGGGAAACAAAAATACCTTGTACGAGCTGAGGAATGTCTTTGCCTTCTCCAGGATATTTTCCACTGAGATTAGAGGCAGAGGTGATGGAGGAGAGCTGAGGGGATTTCTATGTTTTCTTTCCCAAAACATTTTGCCAACTACGAGAGGGCTTTCAGTAGGGCATCCCTTCAATCCCTTGCTGAGTTTGGATTGATGAGATCTATGAGGTTTCTATTTAAAGAAGAAAATCCCTGTTTGCTTTCAACTTAGGTGAATAAATATGATCTGGAGAGGAAAAAAAAATTCTAAGAGCCAGATCCTCAGTGTTGTAATCATTGCAGTTGTGCTAAATGGAATGAAACTACTCTAATTTATATCATCCAAGGCTCTGGCCCATGAACATACCTTTTATTTGTTAAATATGGCTCCATGCTATGAACATTGCTAGGGTATCTTGAAAGATTTGACATTGCTGTGATAATTGTTTCCAGCAGGAATCTAGTATAATAATGAGCAGTCTTAAAAGCAGGAAACGGTGCTCAGGTGTGGAATAAGGGCCTGATCGAAAGCCTGTGGAAATCAGTCAAGACCGAACTATGGCTTCTGGTAGGTTTTGTTTCATTCATAAAAAGATACATTCAAAATGTCTGAAGGGATCAGATGCTTCATTCTCAGTGAATATCACTGAAATGCAAGATGTTAATTCCCTTAGGCACTAACAAAAATCCCAAATACCATCACAGATGTGGGAAAGTTTCACATGTCAGTGACTTCTGGAAAAGGACTTTAACTGTGGAATTTGTAAGCTGGACCAATTCTGGGTGCTTTCAGGAATCACATCCTCATGTTCACCTTGGCAACATGCAACCAATCTATAAAGCGCTGAATGCTTTGTGTTGGATATGAATGTCTTCACTGAAGCTGAAATCACTCTACACCCTGCCAAAGGTGGCCAGCACAGCAGGAGAAAGGACCCTACCACATGACAGAGCCTGTCCGTCCACTCTCCTCCACAGCAGCAATGAGTTCATCAATGTATCGGCCCGTGTTACTAAATTATACACTAATATTAATTAATATTTTTTTAAGATTTACAATTATTTTCTTTCTCCTCCTTCTTCCAGTGGCGGAAACAACTTGCTCCACACTTTCTTATAAAAATCCAGCACACTTTTTCCATTAATGCTAGCTCTGGTCCACACCAATCCTGACCACCTGGCAAGAGAGTGCCAGCAGTCATGTTGCTCTTCCTCCTCAGAGGCCACTATATGATGCAGAAAGCATTAACACTGCCGGGATATACTGACTGTCCCTTTTGCAAAGGCCAAATCCATGCTTATTTACATAACAACTTGCTTGCAATAGAAACCTAATAAAAGGAGTAAACTGAAATAGTTTCAGGAAATTCGAAGAAGGAGTTCCAGCCAAGCTGGAGGCATGCTGCGATCTGCTGTACAGTATTACCATAAACTTCTTTGCAGAAGTGAAGTCTTAGAGAACAGGCTTGAACCCATTGGTATTAATGTCAAGGCATGTTCAGTCACACTGTCAGGGTGTCATCTCAGCTATTTTAAAAATGCCTATTAATCTTGTTCAGAAATAAAATCTGCTGAGGAATCCATGAAACACAAATCAAATACCTAGATGAAAAAAAAGGAAAATTAAAAGATCTTGCTCATTAAATCTTTTTTTTTTTCCCTCCAGGAAGGGAGAAGAGCCAATCTTTAGGATGCTTACTAGAAACTTTATCTAGTATTGATTTTATATAGAGAGCATTCAGATGTTAGAAGAAGTTTTAGCACTATGTGATCAAGAAATAGATGGCATATAGACTGGTAGACAGACATGTATTGATTAAAAACAGCAACAAAAAGAGCTTTATATATCAGAGAAAGGGCTTTCCCCTTCTCCTAAAATATATGAAAATAAATATAATTTTTTGTGGGATTTTGAGGCATACCTATGCTCTTTTTTCTCTTTTTTTTCTTTTTTGTGCTTTCCTAATATCAATGAGAAAATCAGTTATTACAAAGAAAAAGGGTTTCTACTAAATTTAGAAAATAACATTGTTTAGAACTATCAATTCATTTTGATCAATGTCTTAATTAGTTATATGACCAATTTAATCATACTGAAAAGATTCAGAAGAATTTTTTTATTATTATTATCATAACTTATCCTTCCCCATCTCTACCTTTGAATCAAATAGAAGTAACTTCTGATTTTGCTACACATATCTTATTCATGTTATATCTTATTCTTGACCACCAAATTACAGATTGCTCCAAAGTTAATAAGGGACTGAAGTTTAACCCAATCAAAGATTAGATGTTATTTTTGCTAAGATGGAGACCATACCAATTATTCTTTCTGGAAATCAAATGCAAGCTTTTATGTATTTTCAGAATGATTTATAAGAAAAATGATGGTACCCAGATCTTTGGCCCCTAGAATAGCGCATCTTTAGAATTTACATCCATTGGCTTGAAAACCCATCCTCTGAAGGCAGCATGTACCAAAAAGCAATTGCATAAAAACCTTTCACTTGGAAACCTTCTTCTACTACCTGTAGTCTCTGTATGTTTCATCACAAATCACAAGTGAGGTAAAAGCTGCCTTTACTTCATCAAAATTTTGTATTTTACTCCCATATATTTGATATCCTCAGAACCCTGAGCTACAGGAGTTGTCCTGCACAAAGCTCAGGCACTTTCACTCAAAATATATTTGGAAAAGTTTATGAGTTTTAGGTGGTTTAAATGGCTCATTGGTGTCACTGTAAAAAATAAAAAATAAATAAAAAAAATAATGAGCAAGATCTTTTAATTTTCCTTTTTTTCATCTAGGTATTTAATTTCTGTTTCATGCTTTGGATTGCAAGTAAAGAAAGGTGTCCGCTATTTTCTTAAAAGGAAGCCACCTCCAATTAAGAAGAAGGTAGAAGATTAGCAACTGTAATGCCTGGTGTTTCATACTGTCCTGCCTTCTGTATCTCTCTTGGCATCTCAGATTTTTGGCTCACGTTCTGAATGAATCAGGATTTCCCACTGAGTATATGAGATCATTTAAATGGCCTAAAATCTAAATCCGATAATTTAAATCTTATGAATCATCTGCTATGGTCAGATTGCTATCCTTTTCTGAAAACTGAGGTGCTGAAACTCACCTCTCATAAATGAGGTATTTATACTTAGTCTAACTTTTAAAATATGGAAATCCACCCATTGACTTAAAATAGACTCACGCATACACTTAATGCTGGGCACTTAGTTAATGGCCTTGTTGAATCAGTAGCTTTATGTAAAAGCGGAAAAGAATAATCCACCTTTCTGTTTCATCTCCCAGTTCAACTTAGCTAGAAGCTTATCCCAATTGCCATGACATTTTTGTTTAATACTTCTCACTGGGTCATATCTTCAAGGAACAATCATGCCACACATTTGCAAATAGAAATATTTGTTATGGCCAATGTTCATCCCAAAGGGGATCTCTCCATATGAGTGTACTGTTGGATTTCTGTGTTTTACAGGAACATAAAATAGAAAATGGTTTATTGTTCAATACTGTGCCTGTAACAGACTTTTAACTGGAAAATTGGAGACCATAAAACATCAAATGATCATATCTTTCAGTCCTGCTATCATGCTTGAAAGGAAATGATTTGGTTCATTAAGTATTCTGCAGGTTAAAAACAAATTATCTCCATTTGTATTTATTTGCAGATCTAAAGAGCTATTGAGCTCACAAACCTCTTCTGGCCTATTAAAACCATCCAATACCAATTTTAAGAGTGCTCAGGAGGCTGCTTGCAAGCAAGTAGCACCCAAAACCAGGGACAGATTTTCAAACAGCTCGACTTCTGACACACTGAGTTTATTTGGAGGCATAAACAGGAACCAAGTCCTTCTGAAAATCTGGGCTTCATTAGGAACTCTGAGTATTATTAAAAATCTGGCCCTCATTGAGGGCACTGAGTACTTGAAAACTCACTGCAACATTTTCTTGAATTTCCTATTGGAAAGCTGTTTGTATGCCAGAAAAAGGTCAAATCACATGCCACATACATGATACAGTCTTAAAGTCAGAGAAATCAAAATGAAAATAAGTTTCCAGTAAGGAGTTAAAAATGAACAGAATGTTTTAAGTGCAATTGTAAAAATAACTGTACTCAAAAAAAAAAAAAAAAAAAAAAAAAAAAAACAGAAGACAGGATTGTTTCAAGTCTGTAAAGTGGCAGATTTAATTGTGGATTTGAAATAAAGCGGTAGAATTTGGAAACAAGGACATATTTCCAGGGGCCTAGAACTTTAAAATTACCCATACAAAGGTTTTTACAAATTCTAAACAAAGGCAGTTAAAATGACAAGCTTTCAGGTCTGGGAGAAGTGATTTGAACAGGAAAATATAGTTCAATATTGATCTTTTGGCTTATTCTTCCCCTCCAGGCCATACCATTTTTATTCCATTTTGAATAAGAGAATAGAGTAAAAAAAGGATAATGTTATATAGGTTTTATATATTTGTGCCCTTCCACAGAAAAAAAAAAAAATCTATGTGGTAAACTAGGCACTGCCCATATGAATAATCCCAGAAAAAGCAAGTTTTAATGGATAAAATACATTAATGAGGATTAGACGCTC
This sequence comes from Nothocercus julius, assembly GCA_013398735.1. NCBI lineage: Eukaryota > Metazoa > Chordata > Aves > Tinamiformes > Tinamidae > Nothocercus > Nothocercus julius. The sequence goes on from VZSV01000014.1 coordinate 8,150,340, forward strand.
TTGGCTTTTAGATGTTCATCTTTAAATAGACAGCCCTCTCTAAGAACCACACGGTCAGTGAGGAAGATAAGGAATTGACTGTCCACAAGGATACAAGCAAACAACTTTTATGGGATGGCACCACTGGGATTTAACAGGAAGAATCTGACTGTGTCAGGTAATTTATATATAAAAATGGAACTAAATTAGTGTACAACATAAGTCAAACATCTTTTAAAAGGTCAAGAATAGGGAGTCTTCACATTTGTTTCTCAGGTAGCCTGAAATGTGCTGCCTGCACTGTAATCTGCAAAACATCTGGGCTGATCTGAGCCTGCTATTCCACCCAGATGTGCTACATAATTTGTCCCTTTTCAGGTGCTGTGACTTGGAAAGCACCTGCGCAATGCACCTGTAATCTTGCACCTTGCATAGGCATTGTAGGAAAGGCTCTGATTCCTCTTCTTTCACATAATTTTTGATTGTTTGTTTGTTTGTTTTTTTCTCTGCCTTATGTGAATGCTAAAAGGATGCGGGCTCTTGAGAGAGCTTTTATTGGAGACCAGCAGTGCCACATCCTCTTCCTCCTGGTGGCAACTGTGTGATGGATGAGAGATACAGAGACAGTCCTGGCCTTGCCAAGCTACACGAAGAAGGTGCCCGTGGAATGTGAGAAGAGCTGTATCTGGACTATCTTTCAGTTCACCCCCTAAGAGCAGGTAGTAGCCATTTGCAGCATGCTAATGCAAGATAACGGGGAGGTAAGAGCATGAGGCAAAGTGATCTCTGCTTCCTCTTATCCAACTGAGCCCAGCCAAAAATTAGTCTTACGCCCACCAACGCCCTTAAAGGGGCAGGCTGCTTTTAATGTACAACGTGAAGAACAGGGCGAGGGGAAAAGATGAAAAAAAAAGATCTGTGATAACTGTGGGGCCTGAAAGCTATAGTGTGCTCAATTAATTAGAACCTCCACTTGTTAAAAAAAAGGTCTCTCTGTGCACATATTTAAAAACTAGCAATAAAATATCACTACAGTACCACTATGGAGTCTCTTTGAGATGTTCAATGAAATACTTGAATTACAAAGTAACAATTTCTATTGTGAGGAGTTGCTGCTATTCTCTTTTTATTGATGTCATAAAGTAGGTATTTATGAGATGAGGTTATTAAGATCAATAGTATAAATGGAACACCTAATTCTCTCTTTTTCAGGCCAGCACAATGCATTCCTCCAGTGGAATCTGTGAGAATAAAAAGTGACTGGATACTGTCAGTTAACCCTAATCCAAATGCAAAGAGCTCACCCTATTAACAATGAGTCATTTTTTACATGTTTCTTAGATCTAAAACTATCTTGTCCCTAAGTAGCCTTTATGAAATTTACAGATTTGAATTCATTGCAGAACTGGATTTGCCACATTTACAACTACAATTGGAACTCTATTTTTCCTTCTTTAAAATAAGGAAGAGAAGACACATTTTATTTTAAAATCTACTTAGTGGAGTGTTTTTAATAAATATGATACATCTTTGTGAAAAAAAAAAATGCAGAGAAAAAAAAATCCTCAGAGCATAGGGCTGATACTTTAAAGAAGTTTTTGCCATACTGTACACAAAGCCGCTTTGCTGTTACCCCATCATGTTTGAATCAGAAGAGTAGGGAGCAAGATAGCTTTATACAGCAAACTTGTGCAGTAATTTTGAAAGCCATGTACCATGCAATGCCATCACATCTCCAAGTCTTTTGTTCCAGAGAGCTTGTTACATGCTTAAACGTTGGCATTGCATTGATACAATTACGATGTTTGTGCTCACAGAAATACAAGGAGAAGCTAAAAAAGCAACACCATTTTACAGCCTGCTAAACATTGGCTGAAGGCATGCAGAGAAAAGCTTCCAGGAAAAGGCAAGGAGTGTCCAGACCTTTGACTCCCTCTAAAAAAACAAGCAAATAAATAGAAGAGTAATTTTCTGATGATGTGTCGCTATATTAAGTTACCTTGTCATAGTTTTGCAAGCATGGACAGGAAGGTTCCCTGAGCAGTGTTTCTGTACTTGAAATTCTCCTGTAGTCATGCCACAGGGCACTAGCTTTAGTGTGAACTATTCTACAATAATACTGGTTAACCTGTGCTCATACTTATTCTTTACGACTATAGAAAAAAGGTACATTTCATCATCAAAAAAATAAAAAACTTCAAGGGCAGGTTGGAAATTTAGAGTTCTCAAATTAAAAAACAAGAATCTTTTTCAAAGAAAATGGTCATTAATTTTCATTTAGCCAAAAACAATTTTCTATAGGGAAAAGATTTAGTGATTACTTGTAATCAGGTATATTCTTAACTTTGCAGATAAATTGCCGCAAGCACCATACACTATTATGCTTTGTTTTGTTTAATAATTCTAGAGAAGTGAAATCATTGCCGCAACTGGGAATCCTTGGTTTAGCTGACAAGGATTTACCTACAATGTCCTAAGGATGTAGAATTAAATGAGGACTTTGTCCTTCCCTTCTGGTCTGATCCCAGAAGATGTTTGGACTAGATTATCTTCTACAAAGTGTTTTGCCACAGAGTCCCTAGAGAAGACTGCTGCCTTAAAAGGACAGCGTATTAATCTAATAAAAATCCAATCTATGGAGATCCATTACTGTGCAACTGGGAAAACCAAAACAAACGAGATACTAATATAAAAAAACCTTAGTGAATTCCTTGGTGCATTATATGTATTGCAGCATTTACAAATGACCACATGGATTGTGTAATAGCATCTACTGTGGAGAGGCTCTTTTATAGGTCCCTGTGGGCTGAAATGTTTAGACACAACGGAGCAGAGCAGAGGGGCCAGTTGTAGATTTAACTGGGAATTCTTCTCTTTATGGGTTTGTATCTCAGCCATAGCATTTCTTTAAAGATTGCTTTTGAATTTAATAGGAGGAGAGCTTGACCTCAAAACAGTAACAACATATGTATCCCTTTAACTAAGCTGTGCGTGAGATTGCAAATGGAAATGTGCAGAGATATCAGCTATGTGAGTTAAGATGCCATTAGCTAAACTGCTCAGGAAGGGTAACTTTGTCAATTGTCATTAACACATCTTTTATCTTGGTACTTTAGAGATCAGAAGTGTTAACCTGGAAATGGCATTCTGATTTAAATCTCTTTAATGCTTGGAAGGTTTGGTCATTTCTTTACAATATCACATTGCTCTTTGAGGAGAGTTCCTCTTCGGCTCAGCGTCTGTAAATTGCCTCTATGTGGATCTCACTTAAGAAAGGGGAAAAGGATCCTTTCAATTGTTTCATGAGTTGCTCAGATCTGTCATAAAACTGTCACCTTGGATTATTGCTTAAATGTTGGCTGCAGGCTGAAAACAGCATGTCCACGCAGTACTCGCCCAGTTCAGGTGGGGTTTATAAACGGGAAATTGTTGCTCTGCAGGGAGATACCTGTTAACCTCATTCATTTGTAAAACTGGCTACGTATTTTGGCACTTGCTGGTGCAGTCTGACACTGACAAAGCTTATGACAAGATGAAGCAGATAGACTTTATTTATGTACGGTTCTCAGAACGTGAACGTTCAGAGCAAACTTTATTAACTAGACCTGAGCTTGCTCTGTGTCGACCAGCAGCTTTTTCTGCAGGAAGACTTTAGAGCTTCTGCTGTCTGCACTTAGCAGCTTGGGATGCTCATTGCACTCAGTGAGCAGAGGAGCACTCCAGCTTTACGCTCAATTCCTCCACCTTGTTATTCAGATGCCCTTCATTAAGCTGCAGGGTAGGGTGGGACAGAGGCTGGGAAATGAGGAGCCTTTCTTAGGGGATGTTTAGCAGCTTCAACTCCTATAAGCACCAATTCCCAGAGCAATGCGGGAATCACTCAGCACCTTACTGGACTAGATTCTGTATGACTATGTTCATTTTGTTATATAGCCATGGAATAATCACTAAATAATGCCAAATTCAACTTAAGAATATTGTAAATATGTCTACACCCATATATAACAGATATTTTTATTAGTCGGCATTAAAATCACATCTAGTTGTATTTAATCTGGCTAGATATTTTACTACGTTTTTACTACATTTAGTACCGCAGTCTCTCACCATCTCAGAAAATTTAGTAAGAAAAAAAACGCTAAAGACAAGAATTAGTGCACAACTCTACTAAGCTAGTTTAGCTGGAGTCACACCATTACCATTTAGGAGCGTTCTGTTCTTGCAGTGGAAAATCACCTTTTTCCACTGAAGTCTCAGTTTTTGCACAGATTCCTCATCCTTAAGGAGCCTGGCACACATCTGGGAGAAAAGAATGAAAAACAAATAAGGGATCGTACCATAACCCCCACAAACCTTTCATCACCAGAAAGTCGTTTTATTTCAGCTGAGCAGCTGCTTGGCCAAGGTGTAAGAAAAAGACTATAAGCAGGAGCAGAAGACTGAAAATAAAATATCAGGCAATGGATGGACTGTAGGGGCCTGGGGCTTGAACTGAAGCATGCTCTGCCTCTGGGAATATATTTAAGGAAACTCTATCTGAACTTTTGGAGGACTCAGATTTTTGGCAATTTCCAACATCAGACAGCCCAATAAGAAAAATGTGGTGTTCAGTACTCATGTACAAATGCCATAGTGCTTGAGTCATTAATCCAGTGTCTTTGCAGTGCTTAAGTCATTAATCCAGTGTCTAGGACTCACAGCCAGGCTGGGCATGTGCTGTGAACCTAATGCTCCATCCCCATTGCTCACTGGTGCTAACAAGGAGGGATGCAAGGGGGTACACCAGAAAAGGAATAGTGACAAGGATTTCTGTCATTTCATTGAGGAAGCATGTTCTCCCTGATGATTTAAAAAGGTTCAAGGTCTATTGCACGCAGAAGATGTCTCCCAGTTTTTGTACAGGCACCAAAATAACCACCACAACCCATAATTTTCTTACAGAAATTTTGTTCTTCTACAACGGTTTTGACCATGATCATATGGCTTCTTTCCAGCAGGCTCTTGGTACATCGCTGCCTCACACCATTCCTTTCTTTAGACTCTCCCATTTTCAGGCAAAAGAGGAAAATACAGCACAGTTCCAGGCTGTTATCATGCTCAGGAATTTCAGTTGGGCAGATTTTGAAAAAGGCACATCCCCAGCCTAGCTTAACCTCTGAGCCTCACTCTCTACCTCCAGACTGCCCATATTTTCTACTCTACTTTCCCACCCTACTGTGACACAGCAAGACACTCGGATTTTTCCCCTGATTACATACAAGCTTTGTAATGTAACTGCTGTATTGCAGGCTGGGATTTCATATATTGTAATCAAGTACGATCAATTCACTGCAGGTGCTATGGCAGGCAGAGGACGATGCAGTCCCTGTTTTCTAAGTGCTCCCAACTTAACTCCTAAATGTTGCTACCAATAGGGGTGATTGGCAGTGCCTTCTGCGCTTCGAGGAGATAATTGTGGTGCTGTGGTATGGGCAAGTGAGGCTTATTCTATAGTTTTTCTATTTCTGAAAAAAAAAAAAGAATCTGATAAGAACAGGATGGGGTAAACAACTAGGGTTACAGTGATGCAATTACATTGTCACTTGAGCCAGGCACAGGTGTGACTGAGACAAACTGAGTAATTTTTATTGTACCATATATGTACTCAGTCAAAAAAATCCAAAAGTCACTAGGCTCTAACTCTTCCTCATTCAGCTTATTGTAACCACTAAAGAGTAGGTGAATTTTCAGTGAGGAATTACTGTTATGAAGGGGTTTAATATTATATAGCTCATGGCACACCAAAGATCATTAGCTCTTAGCTCATGATAATCCGGATAGAATTTAACCTACAAAACTTAAAAGGTGAGTCTGCATTACATATTAAAAAAAAAAAAAAAGTAAGAAAGAAAGAGAGAAAGAGAAAAACCTTCTATTTTGTACTGTCTGTTAGGGTCTAATGCAGTTGCTCTTAAAGTTAACAGGGCTCTTTCTGTTGACTTCAGTGGGCTTTGGATCAGGTCCCGGCAGTCAGGACTCTGAACTGTGTGATATGTAAAAGTGTCTTTTTTAAGTGCTCCTTGCAATCAGATAAAACCCTTTCCCAAATGGCATCTTCAATATACAGATTGTAGCAGGTAATTGTAATTGTAAATTACAGTAGCAAGCTTAGAATCAACTATTTAAGCACTCACCTGGCAAAACTGCAAATGCTAACTTTTTTTTTCCCTTCCCTTTCCAGTATATATTTCATTTTTTCATGGCTCCTTAACTCAGATATTGAAGTGGGCAATTTGGACTGAAACTTGGCATAGAAGTTTTCAGCCTCCAAGCAAATATTTGTCATTTAAAAATCATGAAGCTGTTGAGTAAAACTTGGCAAACTGTTCTAGAACTGCATATATGGCAAGTATATTTGCAAAGTATTAATGCACAGGGTAGACATACTTTCTGGCAAAGCACACTCTCACGCACATGTGAGTGCAAACACGTAAATTACACAAGTGCAATTTCCTTGCACATCGGTACTCCTCATAATGCTGTGCTTATGGCTGTGTGCCCCACAGATCTGAACATGAACACCAGTTTGGATGTGCCCTCCACAACAAGTAATACTTGGTATTCCTGTGCACTGGCATAATAAAGTCTAATCGCTCCGAAAGAGATAAGAGGTTTTAATGAATAATATGCGCAAAGGCACACGTTTTGAAAGTACACACTTCAAAAATACAAAAATCGAAGCACAAAAGGTAAATATATAATTTTAAACATAATATAAACTTATCAAATATTATTCTTTTTTACAAATAACAAGGGGAAGTAGAGGTATTTCACGATACCTAGTCCCTACCTAACTAAAATTGCCAAGTTATAGCTTCATCCTGTCAATTGTGGAAGCACAGAGAAGCCTTCACTGTCATTAAATGTAACGAGTGTTAAGGCTGACCAGCAGCTGCTGGGACTTCTCAGACCTTGTAGGGCTGCTGTCTTTGAATACATACTCGTGGTACTTCATGGTCAGTAATCAAGAGTTGCTGCAAGGGATCTGGAGAACCTGCAGCCAGGAAACCACTGCCCAAAATCCAGGGAGGAATCAGACAGAGGAATAACAAGGCAAGGCGCCGCTAGTGTCATATCAAACATAAAGGACTTTGTTGCCAGAGAGAATGACCTAAGAAGTCCTGGGTCTGCTCGCTGCCAGCGCAAAGATGTTTTATCAGTTTTCTTCCTCATTGACTGTAAGTGACTCAATATATAAACTCAGATGGCAGACATTACGCTACAATAAGAAAAAATTAAAAAAAAAAAAAAAAAGCTGTTAAATTCAGGGCAGATTGGAAGCTTTAATTTAAAAATGTCCATGCTTGTCAATTCAATTAGATGGGAATTTACTGGCAAGATGAGCTAAGTGAGTCTTGCCAAAATATAAGAAGACAGACTCATCAGATAACTGTCTGAAGCAGGTACAACTAGGCTAGATGTTTCCCTCTGCTTTATAAATTTCCTCCCTTGCATCCACAGGTCAGTATTGGCCCATCCCTGAATTAGGAACAGGTCCTGCAGTCACGAGGTGCCTGTTTTGCCATCCAGCTCCTCTTTCCTGCAGTGTCCCAGTCCTTCCTCCTTTACCCAGAGGTGGCAGACGGTCTCAGGGAGATGTTCACACCTACCCAACTGCAGCTGCCTGCCAGGCTCACGTAGGGCCAATTTGACGGTATTTTCCAACAGCCCAATCCACCAGATATCGCACAGGAATGGGAGGAAAAAACAGTGCTACTAGAGGTCTCTCCTAAATCCCTACAGCCTTTTTTTTCCTTCTTGAAACTCCATACATTTTTTAAAAATTGAGCTGTGATTATACGGTATGCACCTAATTAAAATGTACTATAATTGTTGAAGTATTTCACTGAAGCCCTTTTTTTTTCAAGTGACAGGTTTACCAGATGATAAAACTTGTCTTGTGGTTTCTCTGCCTTTGCCAGGAAGCTCAGAGCTAAGTACAGAGGGTGGGGTCAGTCCTGGACATCAAACCCCCCGTGAATGGCAGCATTCTTCACTAAGCTCTCATGCTCAAGGCTTAAGTCAGGCTTTTTGCCAAACACCCGAGTCCAAGAAAAATAGCCTATGTGGGTGTTTTGTGCACAGAGATGACTGAGGTTCATTTTAGCTAGATGGATAAACCTTTTGAAATTTGGCTTGTTAGAACTGACTATATTATAGATCTGAGTTAGCTGTTTATTGAAAAGCACGTTAAGAGGAATGTAAATTGCCCATGAATTAGAATGGCCTGGGAGTGAAGCACCAGCAGCATTTGGGGAAGGCATCGTCACCTATCCGTGCACACAATGCAACCATTTATGTATGGATTCTTCTTTACCTTTTTTTTCTTAATGAACATGCTTCAGTTATGTCTGTTCAAGTTTTTCCTCATTCTTCATAAAAATGAGGTACAGACATATGAAAGCTGTAAGGAAAAACTTTAAGACCTCTAAATCTCTTTTTCTGTGTGTATATAATTTTAATAGAGATCTATGCCATAAGGGCTATTTCCTGTTGGTGACAGCAGATGAAATTTCCTTACATATGAAGAACTTCTGTGATGCTACACATAACTTAGACCCCAGTACTCTGTGCGGCCCAGTATTGCTTTTATGTACTACAGGATATTCCTTTGCATTAGGAGCTGAAACTCCAGTTTATGAAACATCAGACTGCCCCCAATTCCCCACAGACTGCCATTGAAACATGGAGCATTCCTGGCTCATCTTGCACCTGCCAGTTTTGCTCGCCTTTAGGTCTCCTCTAATTTGTTTGTCATCATTTTTTTTTTATTCATGCAGGAAATACATATATATATATACACACACACACACACACACATGTACATATATATATATATATATATGCAGGCTTTCATGTCTGCACAAAACTGTTCAAATGAATATTGAAACCAGGGAAGTACAAGCTGGGGTGTCACCTGAAAATTCAGGGGAAGAAGAAGAAAATACAGTATGTCTGCATCAAAGGCACTTCCCTAAAGCACTGGGATAAAATTAAAATTCTTACCAATCCCAAAGAGAATCAGTGTTTTTCCTTCCTTTCTCTTGCCTCTGAAAATGAGCCTGTTTTTGTTCTGACAGCAACAAAAACAAGAGGTGCCCCAGTCCGCTCTGGTCTATAGCCAGAGGGAAGTGCAGAGAAGGGCACTGGCATGACATGGCATTGCATGGAGGCTGCCAGCATCAGCTCAGCCTTGGCTTCTTTACAGAGATGGCCGGTAGCACCATTAGTCACCGTGTGTCATTTAACCCACGGCAGTGTCACGGAGGACACACAGGTGAGGCGGGTCAGGGCCACAGGCAGCTTGATCAGGTCACCACTCAACTCAACCCAACTAATGCAGCCTGTTCCTCTGCATTTAATTTGATCGGACTGACCTCAGACTCGGCAAAAAGGCTCTTCTGCTGCTGCCATGAGGGAGCGATGCCCTGTGCCCATCATGCGGGGTAGACATCCTCCTAGAGCCGAAGTGACAGTACTCCGTGTGATGGGAACCTGCATCCTCTGGGACCTCAGCTAAAAAGCACCGTGTAACTTCACATTAGGGACCAAGGAAATCATAAGACTGAAAAAAGTTCCATTTGCTGATGATCCAGGCTGCATTTGACCTAACTGTGATGTAAATAAACCTGGCAAAATCAGGCCTTTGTTGATTAACATGGCATTGACAGCACCCTAATGAGTGCTATTAAGACAATGGCAATTATTATGGTGTTTATGTTTCACCTCCATGGGATCTGGAGAATTATATATTCTGCACGTATCCTAATTGGAGAAAAACTGTGGAAATGCCTTAACAAAATGAAAAAAGAATATTCACAGGTAAAATTACCACATTTTCTAAAGGTAAATGCAGCTGTAACACATCCTATTGATCAAAGTATATTAAAAATGCATAGACCAAATAATGAAAATAAAATAAACTATTGAATAGCAGCTTATTCCATAAACAGCATCCATTTGATGCTCAGAATTAAATTGGGATCCCGCAGAAAAAGTATCAGGCAATAATATAATTAATATTAGTGTAAGTCATATGCATATGCACAAGTAAATTAAATTAAAGCTGAACAGTCAGCCTTAACTTAGGTATTACCTAAGCCTAATTAATTTACTTTGCAATTCTTAAATATTGTTTGATATTACCTATTTGTTGAGGCTATGGCTGGGCAGCACTGACCAACTTTTAAAAGGAAAACACTCAGCATAACATAGATATATCAGAGCTTCGAAGGAGTGATCCTAGTATTGTTAGAGGTACTGTAAGCTTTTGCATTCAATTATAAAGTAAATATTTCCAAATACTCAACACCAACCATATTAAGATGCTCATTGTATCCTGCAAAACAGACATGATTTGGCATGTGTTTCCCCTGCCCGCATCTGAACAGCAGTTCATGCAACGCAGTGTGCTCTTCTAGTCCTCCCACCATCAAGGCGGCTCTCAGCCCTGTAAGTACCAGTTGCTGGTAGGCCTGTTTCACAACTATTCCTTCAAAAACTACTTTTTGTTATATTCTTTGCATCTGTTTCTTCCACTTTAGATGCTGCTTAAGCCAGATAAGCAAATCTGTTTTATTGAGAATCCAAGATCTGATCCAGCATCACTGAAGTCAACTTTTGTGCAGTCCAGTGAGACAAGATAGGCACAGTCAAAATTAAAAAAAAAAAGAGGAGACGGGTGGACAGAGAGATGCATGGATAGACTCTTCTAGTTGTCCAGTGTCTCTCAGAGACAGAGAGAGGAAGGAGCACAGGAGGACCCTGGCTATGGGTGGTGTACCTCCTCGAGTTGATGCCCCATTGGTGAAGCAGCAGGTTGTTACAAACCCTGCAGTTTTTCTCCTTTATACCATCAGTAAGCGCTTTATTCCCTCATTGCTCTCAGAGAGCAATTTTAGGTGATGCGCACCTCTCTGTCAAGGTATCTCCTGTAAATCTGCTCGTTGGCATTATTGGACATCGAATCAGGCTCTACTCAGATGAGAAGCGCCTGAGCTAAGTGAATTTGGTGCACATATGTTGAGCCACTCATGGCTGTTACCTGAAAGCCTTTTCCCAAAGAGCAGATTGCTTTGTGGCTGAACACCAGCTCTCATGGCAGTTATATATACTTTGGGAAATAATCCTTTGTTTTCTAGATTTGACACCTGATTGAATCAGCTTTTCACACAACCTCTCTTTCTTTCTCTTTGTAAGGCTGTAACTACTACCTCATTTCAAGGCTCAACATCTGAACCAATACAAGTTGTGGGGTATGAGCAGGCCAACCACAAGCAGCTGAGATACAGCCCTCAGCTAGGACCTCGTAACTGCATATGTACATGCTTCTAGACTGTCATAAATATGAAAACAAAAAAGATTGTCTAAAACCAGACTCACAGTGAATTTAAACCACTTCCTGGGTAACTAAAGCTAGTTTGTTTTTCACATGCAACAGACCTACTTGGAGATGTCTTTGCAGAGGGATGGAAAATTCAAAAGGTTCACTATGTTAATCAATGAAAATCCTGAGTCAGGCCCTTAGACTATAAGGTATTTGAGGTAGGACCATTTCTGTTCATTCTGTTTTTTGACAATGAGTCTTAGTTCATGACTAAAGTTACAAGAAACCTACTTAATAAACCATAAATAAGACATGATAAATATCAATATTTTGGTGTTATGGATATTACTATTACAGGACATTTTCATTGTGAAGGTTAATTCATTAAGGACTGAAAAACATTTGGGGGTTCCTGTAAAAAGAAATTAAGAAATGCAAAAGCATAAGTTTGCTATTGTGTTATTTATCAGCTGTCTGGTTAGCATTTGTGCTCAGTCTGCAAGTTTCACATGTAAATCAAATACAATGAGCCTATGACATCTAACAAGATTTACACAGATGGGACCTGACCATCCCTCTCAGAAGTCACTGGAGGTGCTCTGGGTCTCTAATGACTGCAAATGGAAGAAACAACACAAATATCATTTTCTTTTGTAACACTTTCAATTAGGTTAATAAAATCTCTCTGCATAAAAACATATAGCTCATAAAAAAAGCAAACCCTGTGTATACTAGAGCTGGTGTGGATAAGGATAATAGACACAAGAATTGCATTACCATGCTAATACAATAGGGAAGTCTCCTGTCTCTCTTTTGAATAATCTCTCATGCAAATTTCAGATGTTGACCATGACACCAGACCTTCTTAGGGCATCGAGCTGTGTTTCCCTACGCTTACAATATATTTGATTTCAATACAAAAATGCACTCATCAAAAGCCCACCTCTCTGCCAGCATTCGATTATTTAAATACTCTACAACGTATGTTTTTCGCCTCTGAATCTTGCATTGAGTACTTCAAGCAGGCTAACAAATAAAATAATATGAAAAGGACAAAAATCCAAGTGAGGATAAAAATTTAATCAAGAGGGTCCTTTTTAGCTATTAGCTTCCACCTTTCCTAACCTTTGGCCTGTTGTTTAAAAAGCTGATTCTAAACTGTATTTAATCATACAGCAAACAGATATCCAGTTTCTCCATGATAATGATTCCGTAATCTTCTTGAAGTCACAAGCAGGCTTATCTGTAAATGGGGTCATTATTTGCCCACATGCTAAACTGTTTGACCACATACTAAATTTCTAAACAATGCAGAGGTTCATTGTTGTTTTCTTTTTGAAGTACATTTAGTTTCTGATGTAGATAGTTAAAGACGTAATATTTATACATATACAAACTTCATACTATTTATAAAATGTTACAAATCCAAAAGTCAAGAATAATGTATGCATAAGGATACTCTTAACATGCACATACTCTTAAAAAGGTATATTTCATTTTGTATGCCATGTTCTGATCTCAGTTTCTAGAAATCTCCGTGCCAGTGAAGTGATAAAAATACATAAAGCTTGGTGGTTTCAATCACTTCCCCTTTTTATAGGCAAAAATTTATTTTATCTTGTACAAAGGGCCTTGAGCGAATCATATAAAGCAATTTCCTTCTTCTTAGGGAGTAGGCAAAATTAGAATTCTTCTGTTTGGTGTACTCTATAGAATCTTAGAAAAATAATGTTTTCAAAGGAAGTTTTGTTGTTTCAGATGTGATATGCAGAAACTAATAACCAACTGTTTTTCAGGAAGGCACATGGCTCTCTCCCTCCCTGGCATCCCAATCTCACAAGGGATTTGGGGGCAGAAATGAGCCCTCCCAGCTACCTCACACTGTGCACTACCCGGAATAAAGTTCCCTTCCTGAGGCTCTCGTGCTGGATGCCGCCCCTACAGATTCATCTCAGAGGTGACTGAAGGAAATGGAAAAATCTCTCCTGACTCCACCACAGCTGAATTTGGATTCCAGGCCCCTGAACAAATTTTGTTTTAGAAGAGTTTAGAGTCTAAGAAATACATATATCTCCTTGTTGCAGGCCTAAATGTAATTTGATTCTAATAGTCATGAATAGGACATAAGAAATGTGGAAATATCTGCACACGTTCCCTGCTCGAGCTGAGGGTGCCATTAGAAAGCATAATAGTGTTCCGGACTATTGATTTTACCACAGTATTTCCTTGCTTAGAGTGTTTTCCACTATGAGATATTTGTACCATGCCATAGTAAATGTTGTTTTTTAAGAGAGCTTACTGTGCTTTCACTTGAAAAGCTATGCGAGCAGTGCAAGTCCTCTTGTAATGCCGAGTTACTCAGCTGGTCTGTCTTATTTAAAAAAAAAATAAGAACAGCTACATGGAATGTGCTGCTGAAGTGAAGTTAAAGTTGGATATCAAAAATATTAAATAGTGACTTCTGTAAAGTACTTTAGGTTCTAGTAATCTTAAAGAAGGACTAAACACATAGGTAGAGTTTAGATTTTGACTGCATTTGCCTGGGACAGAAAAGGGCACACAAACCTGACCTCCTTTATCTTCCAAAACAAATACTTGTTGCACTCTTTTTATACAACTTACTTTTAAGCTATTCCTTCCCTCACCACCCCCTGAAAAAGAAAAGAAGAAAAAAAAAAAAACTCATTTATTCCACTTCAGGATAGATGGGGGAAAGAAGAGAGAGAAACATGGGGGCAGGAGACAAGGGAGACTTTCAACCCAAATTAAAATTGAATATTCTCCTAAGTCATCTCAGGTCCAAGTTTCATATAAATAAAATCAGTATTTTTTTTTGCCCTTGACTGAAGTTGTTGAAAACAAACTGATCATTTTCAATATCACTTGACATAGCTTCTTTTTTTGTGGATCTGGATTTTTAACTTGATTACCTAATTTGATTTCCTTTATTTCGTAATTCCTAAGGTAACTTATTCTTCTTAACAACAAGTTGTTTAACACATGATAACAACATATTGGAAAGTACTCAGATAAGATACTGATGAAACTTCGCTAAGGCTGATGTATTATTGGGTGGCAAACTATATTTAGAGAGTTGTTTTTAGTGATTTGCTGCCATCCTGGAAGGATGCATTAATGGTTTCATTGTGTCTCTCCTGCTTTTGGTACTAATCAGGACTTCATTAATGACTTAGTTGATGGAATAAAATGTATCTGTAATAAATCTACAGATGACATCCAGCTAAGAGATATTTCATGCATTTTAGATTAGATTTCAAAAAGAATTGGACAAAACACTGGCCTTGAAAAGTAGGATACAACTTAGGAAAGACAAGGACAAAGTTCCATACTCTGTAAAAATATTCACTCAGAGTGAGTAATGTCTGCTCACCTGCCCTGAGACACAAAGATAGAAGATTTTTTGGGGTGGTCTCTTTCAAACTATTTTGCATAGCTTTATGTTAAAACTCCTTTTCAGTTCTGCTAGTAAGAGCAGATTCGATGTGAACATTCTCCTATCTTCATGGATATGCACAGAGATCTCTTGACAGGATCATTTTCTTGAATGTCCCTGACAAATAAGCAGCTCTATCTTTTCTGAAAAGCAAAATCCCCACTGGATTCATGGGAACACAAAGGGTTGGACTACTGAGAGGCCAGTATAACTGGCAAAGCCAGACAGTTGGAGAAAATTAGCTTCAGAGAGTTGTCTCTGAGAGATTTATCATCCTAAATTACCATTAGACCTACACGGGAAATAAATCTTCACAGATATCTACTTGGAGCAGAAAAAAAAAGTTACCTTTCCCATTCAAGGATGTGTTTTAGCAGATTTTTTTACAGACTTCCATAGAGCATTTGCATGTAATGGGTCATTGATAGTAGCAGACTTGGGAAGAGGATATATTGGCAGAAAGGCCAAAAACGTAAGTGCCACTGATGTTTTTCAAGAACTGTATTTCAAGTGCTCTTTCTCTGTCATTTTTTTTTTTCTTAATTCTTTACTTCCTAGGAGGACTACAGCTCCTGGAGGGTCTTCTGTCTTTCTTCTGTGTCTTGTCTTAAAGCACCATAGTAATCGTACAGTAACAAGGCATCACGAAATATGTACTCAAAAGGAGGAGCTCCCTCCAAAAAGGAAAATGGAACCATGAAATACATGAAACCCACTTGGACACAGTCCTGAGCCACGTGCTCTAGGTGACCCTGCGTGTGCAGGGGGGTTGGACTAGATGATCTCTAGAGGTCCCTTCCAACCTTAAGCATCCTATGATTCTATGATTCTATGAAACAGCAAACCCCTGAGACCACACAACCCTGAGATCACATCTGTATTTCAAATTAAAATCTTTTCAGTATTCAGATGTTGAAGGGTTTTTTTTTTGCCCTACGTTGATATTATCTACAGAAAGCTGACACTTTTTAAATAGGTTCCTCAAAAATCTAATCTTCTCCTTGGTTGCAAAGATATGTTCAAAGTAAATGAATTTAGCATGATTCCAGAGAAATATACTTTTGATTCTACTGCAATTCTGTGTATTTTATTCATGCATATGGGACTAAATGATGTCAGGAGATATTAATCCTGACATCCAAATCCAAAAAAAAATAAGTTGTGATAAAATCTCTACAAAGAATGAGAAGAAAATTTATTTAAAAATTTTAAAAGAAAAAAAATAAATTTTTTAAATAAAAATTTAAAAGAAATTTATTTATAATTTTTAATTAGTTTCCAGATTAGCCACATTTCAAAAAGTACTGTGAGTCTATCTGGAAATTTATTTTCTGCTGTGTTTATTGTATGGAACCGGGACAAAGACCATGTCATAGTGGAAGTCACTGGGGATCTACCATCTCCTCATCTTTTATGTGCACTGCAAAGTGCACACTCCTTGAATTACATGGTACACATCATGTTCCTCAGCTTTCTTGCAGCTGGAGAGTTATTGTTTAAATATATAAGGAGAGTAGTTTCCACTTCCCTGACTTCCCAAACCTAAACAGAAATTCCCTGTTGACAAATGCAGTTGATTTTGAAGAAAGATGTAGACCACTTGAAGAAATTCAGGGACGTGGCAATAAGAACCGTCTGAGAACCAGAAAAGGATATTTCAAAGCAGAGTGGAAATCCTGATCATGAGCAGAATCATGTCCAGTGAGACTAAAAAGGGGCATCCTGATATATGAGTTTTCTATTGCTAATGGATTTGAATTTGGTGAAAGAACAAAAGAAAAATACTCTGCAGGGCTCAAAGACTATGTCCTCACAAAGCATGTTTAGAGGAAACAGCTGGCTCTGCTGGCAAGAGTTAAAAAATCCTACTTTGAATATACATCCATACGAAGAAATAGGGTAGTATAAAGGATATGAAGAAAAAAAAAAAAAAAAGAATAATGGAAGAAGAAAAAGAGAGGAGGAAGGGGAAGAATTTCAGGATGATTCTCTGACTGCATCCTCTAGTACATAGATCTATATTTGATCTTATGCCAATGTCTGAAGCTAGTCAAGAGATCTCTCCTACTGTTCAACTACTGTAATGAGGTCTATTATGCATTTACTTAGAAGCTTCAGTAAATGCACATTCCAGTTACTTGCCATCAACATGATTTAAACTATTGCAGAATATCTGGATGTAAAAATCTCCTCCCTGTTCACTTCCAGATGCAGTTCAATATGCTGCAATTCAAGATGTCTTTAAGATAATCTTCATCAGGAACCTCACCAAGTTTGATCACACTTTCTTCGCAACATAGTTGTTGGTGGACATGTCCAGACCTGGTAATTCTTGATCTCAGTTCATGAGAATGATTTCTGAGGGACCTTCTTCAGGTCATTCTTCTGAATGCCAGTTTTCAATTTTCAGGTCCTGATTCCTCTACAGCTCAGGTTGGGTCATATATATATATGTATACATTCTTTTTAGCTTTCTTCTTCTCTTTTAAACTTATCTTCTGTTTCAGGACAAAAGAACTACTAAAATGTCCATGAATTCCTTAATGCTGCCACTTGGAAAGAGTTCAGCTGACAGAAATGTCAAAAACTCCCTTCTGAGTTTGAAAGTCAAAGTTTGGTAGAGAAAATGTAAACAACAACAAAAAAGTTATTCTAATTAGGGTGAAATCTGTAATATTTGATCAGTATTTCACAGATACAATAAATTTTTAAAATCTCATAAAATTTTTTAGAGAGCAAATTTGCCTCCTCTCTCTGTAGTTTATGTAGTTAAAGTTTATGTAGAGGAAAAAATGCCTTCCTGACCTCTCCAGGTGATCAATTTACACTCTGAAGCCTAAGAGCTGACCTGTATCTATTCCAAATTAACTGGAATAGAAAGAGGCATGAGCCTAAAACATAAAGAAATAACACTGTAAAAAGCAGAAAGTACCTTATTCATCACTACAAGTCAGGATGTCATTTGGTAGCAAAGGAGATAGCATCCTTTTATAAATATGCCTATGCCGATTTTAATATCAAAAAATACCTCAGAACTTGCAGTGAAAATAATCTCTACAGGTCAGGACCAGGGAGATCCAAAGCCCAGGGAGATGAATAGGGATCCCTCCCTCCGCTGCAGGTAAAGCCGCACTGGGCCCTTTCTCCCTAAAAAGTTTCCTTCCATCACGGCTGCCATGTCCCTTCCTTCCTACCTGCTACTGCACATTCAGCTCCTTTTTGAAGCCTATGGAAAAGAACAAACAACCCAAAAGAACCTCACTAGAAACATCCTTTCAGAGGGGAAAAGATATGCAAAATCACATCAGCTTTACCCAATGTTAAGATAAAATGTTATGTGACCTACAATCCAACATACTCTGTTGTGTGTGATCTTCATGAGGTATAAATGTATAGTATTTTTTTATTCTAGGTCTACAGAACTTCAGTTATTTCCAAAGTGTTAAAAATACTCCGTTTGCTAATATAAATGATTATAATTGACAGTGCATTGTCAATCTATTGCAGAGCTGATTTAATTAAGAATGCCAAGGGGCATCATTTGGGGCCAGGTATCTAAGCTGCAAATTTTTTTTTGATCTCAACCTCTCCCTATAGGACCGTCCACACTGGCACCAAAGGCTGGAGGGCAAGAGAACAAAGGGAATTTTATGTGTCTGAATTCAAATTCTTTCCCTTTGAAATGAAGCGTCCAGAATGGGCAATAAAACTGTGAAAATGGATTTCTGGCCGTATTTGATGTTAAGCCTTTAGTGTCAAGAGCCAGGTCTTTTTTTCTCTCTCTTTCTTTCAGGGTTTTTTTTCTTTTCCCTGAATGGTCTTGTGGGGAATTTGTCCTATAAATTATTTCGTACAGTTTGTATGCATACAGTATGGCCTTGTCTCATACTTAGAACTCGAAGTAGGCTATCATGTGTGTGTGTGCTTTAATTAACTTGTGTTTTCAGCAAAATTTCAATGGAAAACACTGTGCTAAAGAGGTTCATTTCATGTGGCTCTTTTTTCTACCAGACTGTGTGTGAAATCTTAATGTTTATTAAGCACCTCTGTGGAGAGTAACTTTCACTCTGGTCTTCCTTTTTCATACCAAGTAGGCATAATCCTTTGTGTCATCTCTTCCATTCCCATAGTAGAATATTGCAATGAAATAAGAAAAGCAGAGGATTAGGCCCACTTAGAATGATCATGCAGAGGGATCTATTATAATAATGATTACAACCATTTTATCTGTAATAGCTAGCCACTGATGGAATGGCGGTGCAGGGAGGAGAAACAGAGAAATGAAAAGAATCTTGGCATACTGAAATAGTTTGTTCCTAGGCTTTGATTGTATATGAAAATTGATCTTTAAATATTTATTTGTAACCAGAGCAGTTGGCAATACCTTATTAAAGCTGGCTAAATTATTTTAAATTCTTATACACCACTTAGGCACTACTTTACCGTCTAAAGAAAAAGTTTGCTTACATGTGTGTGTCTGTGCACGCAGTTTGTTTGGGGAAAAAAAAAAAAAAGACTAGTAGCACTTCTTTATTCATTTCTCTGCAATCTGCGTTTTCATAATGCAAGATTTCAATGATTAGCAATTCTATTTTTCACCCTAGCAATTCAAGGTGTTGTAAGCCAAACTTAGTCCAATAAATATGGGAGACGCCTTTTACCAGGAGCCAGACCCATGCTTTTTCAAACATAATCTAAAAAATGTTCAAAAATGTACCGCCTGCCCCTGTTAAGCAAAGTAAAAAAAAGCCCAAAACCAAAAAAAAAAAAATAAAACAAAATAAAAATCCTCCCTTTGGTGTGTTTCTGAATTTCACTGTCTCTAGTCCTACATTCCTCCTCTTTCAGCACCTCCTCTTTTTTTTTCTGATATCCTTTTCTTGTAGTTTTCTTTCTCCGGGCCTCCCTCAGGCTTCCTGCCATCTCTCTAGACTTCTTCTCTTTTCCATTCACTCTGGTTCATTCTGATCTTTTTTCTTTTGTTTTATATACAACAGTTAGTTCACTTTTTCCTCCTTTCTCACATACATTTTTTCCTGCATTTTGCTTTTTATTTCTCCTTTCCTATGTTTCTAGTTCTCTCTTTTTTTTCTGTACTTTTAAGTAAGTTCTTCAATCTGTGATTCAAATGCAAATACTCTGCAAATAAAGAGAAGACTAATCACAATCAAAGGAAACATTCAAGATTTAGGCAGCATTCTAGAGAATCAATATCTGGTGCCAAGAGGTTTACACTAGCAATTAATAAAACAGCATATATCTATTTAGAATAGAAAAGAGTCAACATTGCCGAGATGGGAACCTATTTTCTAGAATAGTTTTTGGGAATTCTTGCTTACCAGCAAATTAATCGTGGAACGGAGTTCTCGTCACCCAAATTCTCAACATTTTTGGTGAGGTCCATTCCATGACTTGATGGGAAAGAGTTCAATGCAGCACAAAAAGACGAATGATTGCCAATACGATTTTCAAACAAATCAGATTGTCTCTAAAATATTTAGCTCTCACATGAATGTTTCTTTAGGTACCTGTATAATTCCCAATAGCACTCGAAAAATCTTGGGTTTTTTGATTATAAGAAATTTTGTTCAGAAAACATAAGAATCTGTTTTACAAGCTATAGGGCCGAACGTTCTTTGCACATTTACCATTCTGGCTCTGTTTACATCACATGTTATTACTGAGATCAGAGTCCTTCCTTTGAGCTTAGGAGCAAGAAGACAACCAGTCAGTGATAGACACACACACCCCTACCCCTACTATCAGTATTGTGCCTAGAATAAATCTGTCTGTCTATTAGATATTGATACATTTCACTCAAGTATCACGCAAGTCACCTCCCCTGATTTAGGTCTGGTTACTAATTTATAAATAGAAATATGCACTTCTATCCAATCCACCATCATCTCTGGATAATAAAAAATCATAGGATTGAATGAGGCCCATGCAGATCTCTTTCTTTGCCCATCACTTCAGTGCAAGATATAAATGCTTCTATTTCAATTAAGTGACTAGGTCCTAGAGGCTTAAAGCTAAGCATCTGCTGACGCACTTTGTTGAATCATCATTTTTACCAACCACTGAAAGTTATACTTAAATAGACAAATAAATAGACAGAAGGGGGACCAAAAATGGAAGGAGCTCTAATTTTCCTCTGTGTATATATATATGTATTTATATATGCCTATACATATACAGACATGCTAAAATATATTTATGTTCATTTGTATATACATCTTACACAAAGATCAAACAACTTCCTTTTAATTCAGCTGTGTGAGCAAAATGTTATTACCCCATTTTCTTGTAGGCAGAATAAAAAATTCCAGCTAATCTCAAAACATTGAAAATTTGGATCCAGAAATTTGCATCTTACTTGCCATTTCTAATACAGATATACCAACTGCTATGTACATCCAATTTGATTTAAGTAATTTTTAAATGGAAAAAAAAAAAGAAAAAAAAAAAAGAAATGTAACAAAACCTTTCACACCAAATATTCCAGCTTCACAGACACCGTGTGAAATAGAAAACAGGAACATTTAAGATGTCACACATGGTTGCACCAAAACCACAGCCAACATTCATGGATTACATCTGTTAGCCAGGCAACGTTTTGTTCTGCCCAAGATGTGGTCAGGTTTTGAAATAAGATTTACTGAAATGAGTTTCCCAGGGTCCCCTGCAGCACCAGAGCCTCAGGCTGTGATAATGTGATATTTTGGAAACTACATAGGACAGGGCTAAGCCTGTAAATGGAGAGGACGATCCAAGGGAAAGCCAAGGGACTGCAAAGGCTTGGTAGGTTTTCAGTACATGGTGGTTTGTATCCTCTGTCTGAAATAGTTTCTCTGACGGCCCTGGCATTGCAATCATGGTCTGTGGCTTTTCTGTCCTGACCACAGCAAGTTAGGAAAAATTCCTTGTTGCTGGTTTGAACTTCTAGTTCTGATAACCCCAGCCTTGTAGTCAAATTAGAGAGGGAAACTAGTGGGCCAATATAGAATTAGTCTATCTGGATACATCATTCACAACTTTCTGCCCTTACTGCAAAAATTTGCTGCTCAGCAACTATCATACTACTGTATACAGCCACCTTCATTGCAGGGACTGGTGCAGTTTCCTCTTGGTGCATCTTAGGAATCACTGATTTATTATCTGTCACTAAAATATGTTTTCTTTGTGAATAACATCAAAAACTGTATGTTTTCCCCTTACAATCTTCTCCCAGCTCATGCAGACCCAGGCAATCTTGGTACCAAATATGTCACCAACTTGCTTCTCACTCAGGCCAAACTCTCCGAGTCCAGAGTTCAGCTTCTGGGTCTAGTGCTATCACGGCTTCACACATGCATGCACGTACACACCCATGCACACATACACACCACTTTCTTTAGATTCCTCAGGCCGGGCACAGCACACTGAGCAAGAGCTCGATAACAGAAAAATGTAACACAAAGTGCTCTGATTTCCGGTAGCAAAATCTCTTTATCAGTTTGTAGCTCTCCAGATGGGTCTAATCAGAAACCCAAATCTTCAACATGGAAATACTTTAGATGTAAATGCCCTAAATGAGAAAATCTTTTGCC
Source organism: Nothocercus julius (assembly GCA_013398735.1). Classification (NCBI taxonomy): domain Eukaryota; kingdom Metazoa; phylum Chordata; class Aves; order Tinamiformes; family Tinamidae; genus Nothocercus; species Nothocercus julius. The sequence continues at coordinate 8,172,727 of VZSV01000014.1, forward strand.
CAGACCCCTGCCTTGCATTCACAAGACCGTCCATGCAGTGACCAGCTGACGGATACACGCAAGAAACAGCAGCCAGATTGCACAGACGAGCCAAGCCGAAAACGAACCACACGCAAAGCTCCCACGTGCACTTAGCTTGCACCAACATGCTGCAGCTTGGTTCAGGAACAAGTCGATGAAGTCAACCAGGATGTGGTCAACACTTCAGTAAGGTATACATAATATGCTTTTCCCCAGAGGCCTTTGCAGCAAACCCACAACTTCTTGGAGGTAACTTCACTGCACAGCTTTCAACTTGCCGGGTAAATTGTAATGGTTGTTCACTGCTAGTACTGCAACAATAGCTATTTCCATCCTTGAGCTCATTTCATTTATTTTCTTTCTCTCATAGATGGTTGAAAGTGGAAAATAATACCAGATGATTAGTTAGATACCTTTTGGGTATAAAACTTCAAAGAAGGGAGAGTAATGATGAAAACATAATAATCAAAGTTTTCACTTAGATTTATTACTTATTACTACCATGAATATTTTTCAATTTTTAGAATACATGCAACAGAGAAAATGCATGTGAAGCTTTCAGTTTTTAGCACTCTATTTATTAACAATAGTTTCCTTCAATGTCCATAAACAGCAGATTCTATTTTAGTGAAATCCATAAGCAATAAAGCTACTCATACTCTAATTCAGATATCTTGATCATTATTATCAATTCTGGTTTGGTGATTATTTAGTTCCATTACAACTGTAAGTGCTAAGTGCTTTCTAAATTAAGATTCATGATAGTCATTCTAGCCATGTTAAGAAAAAACAGCATTAACCTGGTTATCTAAATAACATCTTACACTAAACAGAAAAAAAAATGGATTATTTCCTTGGTAAGTCCAATAAGATTTTTCTCAACAGCCTGACAACCTGATTTTTAAACAAAACATATTTTTAATCCATGCACAGAAGTTATTGATCTATTAACTTCTAAAACCGCAGATAAGATTATTACTTGTTTAGTATTCAAAGGTATGCTAGGAGTTTTCACAATAATTATAAATAAGTTTCCCTTTTGATCTACGATCTAATAGCCAAATCCAAAAGCCAGGAAAGATACCCAACATGACTTTTCATGGAGATCTTATTCTGTTACAGACATTCAGCAAAATCCAGCAAGATGTACATGACTAAATAAGCACATGGTAACTATCATTTTGATCCTTAGCTTTCTTCCTTGATGATGATTTTTATTTTCTTGCTACCTTCTCTGATTAAATTGTATAAAATGAGCACCAAACTAGGTAGAGTCAGAAGTCCGCATTGCGATTACCTTATGGTAAGGGTACTCAGATGGTGGAGTGTTATGCATGATCAGACACACACCATACACACCTCATTAAAAACACCACAGAGCACTTTATAAGAGCTTTTTTGCATTTAGACATGACTTTGCTACACTTTATATGTTTGTTTGAATGTTTGCAGGGTACAGACAATTTATAGGAAAACTTCAATTAGATGGTTCAGCTGCTTTGAGAACAAGGCTCAGGGAGAAAGGCATCATTAATCTTCACTGGAGCTCTTCCTTTTGAAAGTTAAGTTTCCAGAAACCTCAAGCCTCCTTTTGGATGAAGAGGAGAAAGAGACTTAAGTCAAGCTCAGGAACAGCATTTCTATAGATAGTTTAATCAAGACCCACACTAAGGATTAAAGACTAATCTTGTTAGAGGACTAATGAACTTTGTAAAAATAGACAATATTTGGATTCAAATATTAGTTATATATATTTAATGCATTGCAGTGCACTGTCTTTTCAGCCAGAATTAAAAAATGCATATTTGTTTTATTCCCAGAGTACTCAGACTGGAGTCAATCAAGCTAAATTTAGAGATTGCCTTCTGTGAGCAGCAAAACATGTGCAACTGAGTTGCCTACAAATCTGTAGTTTGAGCTGGAGATCCAGTGTGGATTCTCAGATGTCAAACAAGGGCTGATTCAAATAGTAGCTGTTCCCCCAGCAGGGCTCGAGAGTATTACTAAATTCTCTCTACTCAGCTGTCAATTTTCATGCAATTTGCAAGATCGTGGTATCTTTGAGGGACTTGTCTCCCTCTCATATTTGCTTGAATTTAGCCAGCAAGTTCTAATGGTACAGTCACACAGATCACACAAACACACAGTAATTATTACTACCTCTCTTACTTAATAAATCAGGCCAAAAACACAGGAGGTGAGCCTCTGAGACTCTTCTAGACCTCCATTAAGTGTAGAATTGTCTCTTCCTGTGTACAACCCCCACTGTTTTGTCCAGGCCAGTTATAAATGACATCATTGATTTGTGAGTAGGGTATCTAGTAATTAGTTGTTTTTTCTAATGGTCATGCCATTTGACATATTAAATGTTGTGCATTACTTAAACAACAGCATAGAAATATCAATAGTCTGGTGCCACTGTGTATGGCTCCTTTCCATTAGAGTGCAGATATATGTGAGACCGTGAATAGTGAGTAATAGGGGACTGTGTTTCTCTGTGATATATCTGGTGAAGTCCATGTGCATATTTTGTACCACTACACCTCCAGAGATAGCCTAAAATTACTGGGATTTCATTTACCTTTCTGGGGCTTGGTAAGAGGATTATTTAGGGGTTTATTGAAAAAGAAAAAAAAAAAAAAAAAGAAGAATTTTGCCTTTACCTTTAGCTAGACCTCACACACCACTTCTCTCGTGAACAACAGTCTCACTGGCTATTTTCTCTACTAGAGACTTTCTATATTGCTGACAAGATGGGTTATTTGGCGTGTCCATTGATGTTTCTCTCTTTTTCTTCCAGTGTTGCTGTTTAGCCAGGAGAAAAGATGTGTTAGGTAGGGGAACCTAGTAGCAATTTCTGCTACCACTGAGGTTACCTTGAAGACAGAAAGAGGAAGATGGAGTCTGACTTTTCACAGCAGCGCATGGTGACAGGAACAAAAGTTGAAAAAGATAAATTGAAACATGAATGTGTGTTCCAGCTTTGGAGGTTCTCAAGGCCTAATATGACAAAGCCCTGAGAAACCTGATGTCAATTTTGTGGCCTGGCTTTGAGCAGGAGTTTGGATTAAAGATCTGCCATGGTCCCTTGTGACCTGAATTATTCTACCATTTTGTAATTTTATGATTGCCTTTCAAATTCACTGTCTGTACAAGGACAGACTTGCAAACACTGCCTTGCCATAAGACGCTGAAATAAAGAATGAATACTAGCAATCATTAACAAAAATGGAAAGATCAGGTCTGTGAATTGATACTTCTGTAACGTAGTTTTAAGTCTGAAAGACTCTTTTCAGATAATTGTAGTGAAATGGAAAGTCATATGTAAAAATAGCATCTTATGTAGTCTCTCACTCATTTTTGGTCTGTAGCTAACTTGGTAAACTACACTGGATAGACAGGGTCCCTAGGGTCCTAATACTGTTGCTATGTTTTCATGGTTTCTTAGGCCATCACTCCTGCAGGTGTTAAATGCTGCTATAAATGAATATACCAGAGAGAGAAATGAGTACTACAAGTTTCAGCTCCCTAGGATTTCTGGGAGGATTTGTTTGAGGAGTAGAAATGTGTTTTATACTGTTGGGCATTGAACACATTGTAAGACCTCACCTGGCTTTGGGTGATTTTTTAAAATATCACATTACTTTGAGAACTCTCCTTCAATAAGGTTTTTGTATTATAGGGAAAAGTTATTTACAACCTTGGTGGGTTCCCCTTTGAAGTCATTTGTCTTGTTGAGAGGGGAAGTGGAGCTGGCCTTTGAAGAGTCTCATTTCATCTTGGATCTCCTCCTTTGAAGTACACTTTACCCCGTGGGCATTCCCTGTGGAAAATCTCTCATTGTTCATGGGTCTCCTAAGAAAATATTCCCCTGAGGCACACGTCCCTGAAGAATAATTTACCTTGGAGATACATGTAGTGATGTATTTTTCATCCTTGCCAACAGCAGGCAGAGTCAAGTCACACCAACTCCACAAATTATTTTGCAGAGAAAATACAGGTGATTGTTAGCATAGTAGGTAGAGAGTAGTTGCATAATGTGTACAGTGTCCAAATCTTGATAAACTCAGTTTCCTTAATGCTACTGAAAGAATACAAGATCTTTCACTAGTAATTTGCTGCCTTCAGACATCCTTAATTTTCCGGTGCCTTTCATGCTGAAATGTTCTCATTCCTACTTTCTAACAGCAAACATTCTCTGAAAGCCTGAAGAAAATCCTGTCAGCCATTTCAGGCCTGATGATGTTCAAAGACATCATAACTGTAATAGAAATAAACTTTTTCACCTTAAATAATTTTCACTGTGTTTTGCTATCGAACAGCAACAAACTGAAAAGCAAACCTTCCTTTTTGGCTCAGTTCTCACTGAGCTCTAGGACCTCAGTGAGGTTGCAAACTACAAATTAGGAGCATAAACACAAACAAACAGCCACACCTATGGTCCATAAAAGCTCTTCAACCCTTAGAGCAGCACTACTACTGCTAAATCCTACCATTGCCTGATTTCAAAGACATAAGAAAGGTTAATTGCTATGTATACAGCTCTAAGCATAACCAAAACAGGCAGTTAATTTGAACAGCAAATTTCCAGAATGGAAAACAGCAATGGCTCTGCTCTTATTTTGCTTGTACCATAGCCTTGGAGAGAGAAGCCAGCTGCCACCACTGTCCCAGGTACGTGTACACCCAGCAGATGATGGGAGTCCTGCCCATCCTTGTCCGAAGCCTTCTGGTCCCTCCTGCCAATCCTTGTCCCAAGCCTTCTGGTCCCTCCAGCACTACAAAGAGCAACAAATCTGGCCTTGCAGGACTCCAGTTTCTCTCTTTATTTTTCCATTGCAGGAATGACCCGTTTCTGCTCAGGCCTCACTTACTCTAGAGGGATACAGCGCTGCAAGTCTACAACCAACTCAGTACATTGCATGTATTTTTGAGCACTGATATAATTTAGTCTATGCTGGCAACAATCCTACTGTTTTACAAAGGGCTTGTGTCACTATGAAATTCTATGATAGATCCAGAACTGCTGCAAAAGCATTGCATTAAATTCTCACATTTCATTATGAATGCTATATGAAACACACAGTGGATATTACAATATGCATAGTTTGCATTTTGTTTATGTGTGTATGTATATATAAAAAATATATATATTTGAGTATGAATGGATTTTTCCTATGAAATCTCTATCTCTCCTGCAAGAAAACCTTTGACCATCCTACTTGTTTGATATTTCCATGGCAACAGACTGTGATGTCATGCATGGACAGATTATGAGGTCAAAAATTGCCCAACATGGAGTTAAAGAAAGAAGAAAGAAAGTCTCAGAAAAATGTATACATATTTTTCAAATATTCAAAAGAAGTGGAAAACAAGCTTACAGTAAATGCAATAATTGCTTAACTTAATTTGTCAAATAGGTTTTTGTGGTTGGGTTAGCCATGATAATAATAACAGTAATAGTAATAGTAGTAGTGATAATAATAATAATAATAATAGTAGTAGTAGTAATAATAATATGTGGAAACATTTGCAAAGACCATAATCAAAGACCTTTATATCTGTTACATATACAAGATTAATTCCTAATTATTGTAGCCTATACAGAAACTTTTCAGAATTTTTACTTTCTCAGCAAAGGAACTTAAAACTAAAATAATTACAGCTGAAAAATGTAGGTATGGATTTGGCTTCTCTTTTTCCAAAAAAAGTTCACTAGCCTGCAAACCTGAGATTTTATTTCAGTTTTGTTTACAGCTCTTGGGTTTGGACACATGCCTATGTTTCGTTCACACACAGGACTTTAACTCTGGTCCTTCATCATATCAAATGTTTGCTGGATGCTGTTTGCAGAAGTTGCATTCATTTCTATAATAGTTATAGCTATTTGTCTTGCAGGTTAAGATATTTCATTCATTAGATAAAATGTAATAAGTTACAAGGGAGCATTTTCCTCATGGCTGGCCTTATTTTTCTTCAAATACCTTCTTCTGAAATTCACCTGCTGATAAAGGCAACCTGGCTCAAGGTATACATGATAATTGGCATAGAACAAGGGTATTTTATTGTAAAGTCTGGGGAAGACACAGCAAATACTATACAAGGAGAAAATGAATGTTATTAAATGTCTAACACATTTAGCAGAATGAAGAAATTAGACCCTGAAGTATGACTCTCATCATAGGAGGGGAAACTGGGAGAAGAATCATGCTATGTTTACCTCTTTTCTTACTTTTTTCTCCTGAGCATCTACTACTAACTCCTGTTAGAGGAAGAGTACTTGGCTAGATGGAGCACTGGGGGGCTTGAAGATAGAGCTCTTGTATTTAACCTGGTTGTAGAAAGTGCTGAAAGCATGAAATCTAAGTAGTAGTACTATACTTGATCATATTTTCATAATGAAGTCCATCCTTGTTAAATAAAGAGATCACCAAATTCCAATGAATTCAAATTTAAACTGTCTATAAACATAACATTGTTTACATCTTTCACTTATGATGATATTTCTGCTAAAGTTGTTATAAAATTGCACTGCTTTTGTGCTATGTCATAAAATGGAAGCATATATTACATTAAGCAGTAAGGCGCTGTATCTCATATAAAACACATAACCACATAATTTCATAGATATATATCTATAGATAGATATATATCTATGAACAATGAAATTGCCCCAAAATTAAAACCCTTCTGGCAGTGTATTTGTAAACACAATCAGCCCATAATCCAATAAAGAGACTCTGCTTTGAATTAATGTGAATTGCTTCTCTATTCTGCCTTTACAAATAGAACTTTTCATCTGAACTTCCTCACTCCCTCTCTTTGTTTCACTAAAAATAATTGTAGTGATTTTCTTCCTCACTTGTAAACAGCAGAGGAGCCATTTGAAAAGTAGAATAAAATGAAGTTGAAGAAAAAAAAAAAAAAAAAAAAGAAAGAAAGAAAGAAGTAGATATAATTCCTTTTATACCTGCAAATAGAAAAAGCAAATCTAATTTCTCAGAACTTCTGGCATGAAACACTTTGCATTTTAAAAAGAAACCATCACTTCAATCATTTTTTATGATTCTGATAATGAAAATGAAAGCTAGATTGTTAAATGAAAAGTGCAATAATTTTATATACACATAAAAAAGACACCATATCTTTAATTTTGATAATTTAAAACAAAATTTTCCAAATGACAACCTTTTAGTTATAATTCATTAGCCTTCCATGCAACAATATTTAGTACAAAAGCAAATCTTAAGATGTACTAAGACAAATGAAATATTTAGAGGTTAATCCTTGAACAAGACAGGAATTCAAAGAGAGATGCTTGGTTTGTAATATTTACTGAATTGAGTTAAACAAGGAAAGAAAGAAGATATATTAATAGTACAAAAATTACTATACAGAATTTGAAAGGTAAATTGAAGACTGATATACCTGAAATATTTAACTACAAGATTTTCTTTCCACTAAGTGCTTTTCTTCAAGTTTCCGGGACTCCTGTGATGCTGGAAACAATATGTAGACATGATAAGGAAATTTTTACCTATTTGTGAGTATTTTTATATCATGAAACTGAAGAAACATTTTGTAATAAATTCTTACTCAGCTATTAAACTTTGTCTGCCAGATATGATAACTATATAGAACACATGGTATTGATTTCAGCTTCCTGACTGGTGCTAGCAGAAGCAATTTTCACTTATTTCCTCAACAGAATGTTATTTTATCTTTTCTTCCTCAGCTGGTGGGTCGAGAAATAAGAGTTGGCTTAAGCACGGATATGGTCTATGCTCCCTCAGCTGCGCATCAAGAACACTTGATCTTCCTTCTCATACCTTCCAAAGGGAACTATAGGCTTTTCTCAGCTCCCTTTACCCCAGACCATACCACCCTGGCACTTTCTGGTCCTATAGAAGTCATTGACAAAATCCCATTGATTTGAGTTGGGCCTCAACATCCTCAAAGAGAGGCTAGTTAAAACCTGGAGGGGTGACGATGGGACCCCTTCAAGTTGGTGACAGGTGTGGGGATCGGCATTGCTGAGTTAGCCTGATGGGTCCTCCTCTTTCATTTTTCATCGCCCTGTGTCTAATGAAAGCACGCAGGGCCGAAGCCAGACATGGTCTAACTGCTGGCCACCCTCTGGGCAGGCTGCTAGGGCTGAGTCTGGTCCCAAGTTTGTGGGAAAGGAGTGACCCATAGAAGCAAACATAGCACCGGGTGGATGTGAAAAGTCCACAATATGTCAGTGCCAGTCAGGACAGTACTGCTTCTTTCAGCCTACCCCCCGGTTTTCCTGTCTCAGAGCACCAGGTGGGAGCAGACCCATGCCCAGACGCCACCCATATACCAAGAAGTGGTGAAGCAAAACAGACTTTTAGGCTTGCAAGAAGCTTTCTTAGGCTCCTCTTGGCCAGTGCCAGGCTAAAGCAGGACTCCTTCGAAGACTCACTCTTGCCTTCCCTTCAGCTCACTCTCCCTTCTCCTCTGGTGGCTTCAGATCAGAGACGGGCTGTTCCTTTAAACGCTCCGGCTTAGATTGGTTGCAGGCCTGCGGGAGTCTGTGGCCAAAACTAAAGCCAGGGACAATTCCTGAACAAGGAAGCTCACAATGCCCTGTTTATTTATACAGCACAAATGATTGAAATCATTATGCCCCAGACTAGCAGGACCTATTTATAAACAAAATCTTCAGATGAGCAGAATAGCAGGACTCTCCACTACTCCGTAACAAGAGCCAACCCCATCCTCCCATCCCCACTATAAAGCTCTGAGGCCCTTCTGACTTGCCACATGAAAGATGCATTCCTCGCCTGTTAAATTAAAATCTAATCATATTCTGCAGTAAACAAGGCACAAAGAACACTCTCAAAATTATGGAATGAAAACCAGCAACACTAAGGGCCAAACTCTCCCCTCAGATCTATCCTGCAGCTCTTTGACAAGTGCAATCAGTTACATGCTTGAGAGCTTGACAACACCACCCCACCAGACTTTTCATGTGCTTGGTATTCCACCCTCTTCCATGAATTATGGATCTTTAGATCTGCATGTCCTCCATGTCTGTGATGGCTGTTATCCAACCGAGGGATGGCTTGGGAAGAAGTGGATATTTCTCTCAAAGCACTTAAATTACTCCTATGTTTCTGTCTATACAAAGATCTGGAACTACTTGTATGGGCATCAGTTGCATTCGGAGCTGTGGAATGAATAACTTTTTTTTTTTTTTTTTTTTTTTTTTTTTTTTTTTTTTCAATCTTCAGACACTCGTCCAATCTAAACAAAATGTGAGATCCAAACAGCAGACACACTTTAGTGCCATCTGGACCTTTGACTCTCAGCAGCACCTTTTGACACTTGAAATGATCTTACCAAGGCCTAGCAATCTGCGTGCAAGAGGATGGGAATGCAGCAGAAGTTCAAAGAGGGTGGTGAACCCCATGTGAAGTCACAGGCTAGTTTTTCAACTTGTCACATATCCCCTGCAGTCAATGTGGACAACAGAGATCTTACAGAATCTACAAATCATGTGTACTGGATGATCATTTGCCCATACACTTTTTATAATCTTACCAGTTTACTTAACCATGGTAATCACAATGAGTCTTTGATATGACTAGAATTTAAGAATTAATAAGGTTTACAGTGCTTTGCATTTTTCTCCCCAGTGTAGAGAACAAGCATTAACTAATTGCTCTTCAGAAAAACACTTTTATTATCCCAATTTTATGAGGTGAAAACTAAGAGGTTAAGTAACTTGCCTGAAGTCATTCAATAAGGTACACTGGGATTAAAATTTAGGAGTTCCTGGCTGCCAGCCCTGCTTTTCGACCACTAGACCATTTTGCCTCTTATTATAAGAATTTAATTTTCTTGGCAGAAAATACATCTTTCATGTGCTAAGGCACATACTGCCATTCTAATGAAACTGAAAAAAAGGTTAGAAGGCCAGCAGATCTCACTGTGAAGTAATGATGATCATGTAATGACCATGATGATTCTGTTTAAAAATCTTGATCTAATAGATCACTTATATTCTATAAAAAGAAAGCCTGTTTTTTGTTTGTTTGTTTGTTTCAAAATATGAGTGTTCATAGGCAGGCATCTAAATTTCTACAGCAACGTCTAAAGAAACAAACTGAAATCTAAGGAAACTGTAACAGTCAGGTCACTGGTGTTTTGATACATCTTTCCAACTGTGATTTGATATCTATTTCCCAGTTTGATTTCACTGAAACACAGTGAATGTGTTGACACCTAAACACCAGAAGATGAGTGGTCTTCATCTAATCTTCAGCTCTTGGCTAGGGTTCTTACCTTTGTTTTATGCTGCCATATTCTTCTTTTGAAATTTCTCTTTTTCTTTAGTATAGACTCCAAAAAAAAAGCTAATGGTACAATATGGACAAGGATGCATGAATGTACCTGTAGGGATATATAAGTTGAAAGTAGGTGAGTAATAACACAGCTAGAAATGCATTTTCATGTAGCCATTTTTACAGGCTAATCTAATATAATAATCATGGAAAGCTCTGCATGTACTATAAAACAGTGGTCACTCTCTGGAGATGAACAGTAGGAAATTTATGGTGTGAAAGACAGCAAGAGAAAAAGGGAGTGTGGGGGGGAGAGAGAGTGACCACATTTTGAGCAACCACAGAGATTTCCTATATCTCCAAGTACAGCCATTTCATTTATCCTCCAATGAAAGGCGGCCCCACAAAAAATTCATATATGGCCATATGAGTTTTGTGCTTTTGCTCCAGCTGCCAGGTGGAACTGTTCAGGTGTATCATAAATTCTCCACCAAACAAAGGATACAGAATCTTTTATTTTCTTATGGAAGGATTGCCAAAATATACAGACATGAAATCAAAGAAAGGAGTGTCAGAAGGACAGTAGCAACCATTATGTGAATGTCTTTAGATCTCAAGACAGAATAAAATCCATCTCTGAACACAGGCTGGTTATTGCAACAGACACAGTAGTCATACACATATGCAAAGAAAAGAAAGCTTACTGCCATTAGTGAGGAGAGAGAAAAAAAAAAAAAAAAAGGCACTTTAAAAATACTGAAGAAAAAGAATGAGTATTTGATAATATGAATTAAATCTTATGCCAGAGGTTTTAAGTTTGGAGGCATGAGGAAAGCAGTCATTGCTAAAAATGTATTCTGACATGTAAAGATCATTGGCAAATTCTCCTAACAAATAAAAAGAGCATAAGCAGCAAGATATTTAATTATTTTTGTGTACAGCTGATACACACACATTTGTCAAAACCACAGTAAAAATGATTTGTTTAAACTCCAGAATGGTTCATTGTCACCTCAGGTCATTTAACCTGTTAGGTTTCTTTAAACATGAGTGGTTTGATTTACTCAAATTTTTGTTGTTGCTATTGCTCACGACTGTGATAATTACCTAGACAGCACAAAATTCACTCTCCTCTCCCCTACACCTCTTCCTCTTCATGTTCACACGTACAGAAATGAAACCTATGTCTGAACCACTTTGTTGCTATCAGACAGGTTGGCTTCTTTTGGGAATGCTTGTTATTTTCAACAGATTGGTAGGCTACATGGAAGAAACAGTAGAAATATGTCCCCATTGCTCATTTGGCCCAGGCTTTATATCTGATGAGCCTGTTAACCCTCTATGCAAGTCAGATTATTACTGGAAACATTACAAGGTCTAGTAATTTTAAGCAGATTCCAAAGTGATCCTGGCAAGACTGTGCCAAAAATCTCTACATCAACTAAGAGGGAAGATTGCTGAAAGCTAAGATTGAGTCAATACGTATAAATACCTGAGGGGAGAACATAAAGAAGATGGGGCCAAACTCTTCTCGGTGGTGGCCAGTGACAGCACAAGGGGTAACGGGTACAAATTGAAACACAGGAAGTTACATCTCCCTGTGAGGAAGAACTTTCCTGTGAGGGTGGCAGAGCCCTGGCACAGGCTGCCCAGAGAGGCTGTGCAGGCTCCTTCTCTGGAGATCTTCCAAACCCGCCTGGATGCCACCCTGTGCCCCGTGCTCTGGGTGTCCCTGCTGGAGCAGGGGGCTGGACTAGATAATGTCTAGGGGTCCCTTCTAACCTCAACCATTCTGTGATTCTGTGAGTCTCTCCATGCTGAAAATAATTATTCCAGCTATATAACAAGTTGTACCAGATTTATGGAAGGAACTGCAGGATGTAATGATGTAATGGAAGGGTAACCCGCCCTTTGTCCTGACAGGGACCCCATGATTTCTGCAAATAAGAAATGTTCCTACAAATCGTGTGAAGGTATGAGCAATCAGAACTCTTCAGGAGACATCCTAACAGTCTAGCATTTCTCATCAGCCAAGCTCCTTGTTACTGCCAGTAAGCTGCAAGAAGGGGGAAGGGGGCAGCAACCTTCAGGCTTTGAACCTCTTTCTCTCTTTTTTAAAGCAAATAAATACAAACAGAAATTTCTCTTTTCCTATTGTCTAATGGGAGCTCCTACTGATTCTTTGAACTCCTTGAGCGGACTGGACAAGTGTTTTGTCTTGTTTCTATTCCATCTCATTCAATAACTTTCTCCCTTACATGGTCTGAAAGGAGAGATCAGTCAAAAAAGCAAATTCAAAAATGGTAGCTCCACCATGTAATTTCTCAAATTTCCTATAGCAGAAACGCTTCCTCCTGCTATGCATCTTCTCCTCGGAGCCAGCCTGTTTGTGCTTAGTCTGGTGAGAGGATCCTATTCCTGTCAGCTGCTAAGGCAGGGAAGAGTCCAGTCCTCTGCCAACTTTTCCAGTGTTTTTTAGACAAACTACATTGCCTCCAAAACTGTTCCTGTTACAGAGCATCCTTGGTGATAGCCCCAGCCATCTTCACATATAACATATTCTCTTATGTGATTGACACATCACATGAACAAAAAGACCTCATGTCTTCACCACAAGGACCTTGACTTTAGCTGATACAAGGGCAAATGAGATCTGTAGGCATCCTGATCAAAACACGAGTTCAAGCTTCCTACAGGGACAATATGGATGAGCAGAGCCAGGGTGGTTTTGCCACATTGTTTTCCTTTTCTACCTTATTGGATGCTAAGGGATTTAACACACTCAACTTACCATTTTTGTCAGGAAATCTGAAGTCAAACTCTGCTTTCAGCTATACGTATAAATCACTGTAGGATGATATGCATGCAAACAAGAGCAAAACTTAGACCACACATTTTCCAGGGAAAAACAAGTGCTGCATTTCAGGCAATTAGAAGCACTAAAGTAAACATTTAGTCACCATTGACTCATGAGCCGAAAAACACAGTAGTCAATTACAGCTTTCGGCAGCAATAATTAATATGGTGTTGATGAAAACTGTGTTTTTCACTCAACATACAAAGCTATTCCAGGTAATTAAATGTAACCTCATCTATATGTAATTTGTCTTTAATCTGCACATGATACAGAATTTAAACCTCATATCCTGTATTCTGGAAGGGAAATAATAGGGAAACATTAGCTAAAGTATATACCCAGTAACCCTAACATGATTTGTTTGCATTTAAAAATATATCACACTTTATGATTAAATATTTGACTATGAAAAGGTTTGTAATTTAATCATTTGCACAATATTTCATACATTACTCCTTATTTCTGATTTATGAAGATAAAGTGAGAGACCAATTTTAACTGTACACACTACATCCACATTCATTTCTCTGTATGTTTTAGGCTCCTTTTCCAGAGGCATCAAATAAAAAGAAAGTAAATACTTATGGAAAAGAGCATTTTTGTCGCTTCTGCTAAAGGACTTCTGGTATTGTGAAGCTTCTGAATACAGAATGATGTGTTATGTATAAAGCACTCTTTAGTATACTGTATTGACCTCATTTTTCCAACTGCAGATTATCTATTTTTCCCACTGAACCTAATGAAACTTGAAATGCACCTTTGAAAATTAATGCATATCACTGCCTTCTAAGTTACTGTTTACAAAACTGAGTAATTTAGACTCCACATTCAAGGCTGACTGCCCAGCTACTTCCAGCAATAGTCATACAACAGGAAATATGGAGAGAGGAAGTGATCCTCTATTTTAGGAAGCTTCAATTTACATATTTTTAGATTTGCCAGATTTAGATTAGATTTGCTAAACTTTAAACTGTTCCTCCAAAAACCCGTCACTAGCTGAAGCATCAGTTTCATGTGACTCTTACCAAAGCTAACTTCAATCAAGAGACTATTTTGAACCTGAGGTGTCAGTACTGCATGGCTAACACACCTGATATTTTCTAATCTGAGTCACTGATTAGTTATCCCTGTTAGGTTCTTAAAATAAGCCTTCAAAAGAGAAAGACTCTAATACTACTTGAAATGAAGAGGGTTGCTATTAGCTTAATGCTGGGCATTTTCTGTTCTTCCTCAAACCACAGTAACTTTACCATCTTTGTTATCACAGGAGAATCTTGCTTCATAACACTGTCACAGCTTTATTCTTTCTAAATAAAACTGACTACTACAGCATAACAAATATTTAGTTGCCATACTTTAAAGAACTTTAAATAAGTGGGACTTTTCTGATTACTAGTTTGGTTTATTTCAAAAGAAGGCAGCTAATCTTCAATTATTAACATTATCAATTCTCACAAATTAAATAACATGAAAACATGATTAATACTCCCAGCCAATGACACTTGCTGCTAGGGACATAACAAAGTATTTTGTATTGATAACTATAGCTTTTGCTGGCCTAAACAATTACTGTGAGGTATGATTTTTCAGAAGCATTCACAGTGTATTTGAGCAAAATTCAAGAAAAGACATGTGGTCCATTCAGGTGGATTTTCGGTCCATGAAATGTACTTAATGTAAAATTGTAAGACTCTTTGATACCAAGGAAATTCCCTGGCTTTGGCATCAAACAAACTCTTTTTTTAAGCATGTACAAGAAAAGAGTTTAACATTTATTTGGAGAGGGCACAAGCCAAAAGGAATGTCACAGTCATGCAATAAACCAAAAGCTCAGTAGAGTGGCCTACATGGGTACAATAATTAAGCCTATTCATGTTATTTATTTGAAGGAAAAAAAAAAAAAAAGAGCTTTTCCAGAAACCATCTGCACATTGTTAAAGAAGAGTGAATTACCTATAGCCTTCAAAGGAAAACAGTGGCTGTTAAAATAAATTTGGGGGTTGGAAGGAATTAGGGTAAGGAAGGCAGGCCTGAGTTACAAGACTTGCACATCCCTCTGGATTTTGGCTCGCTGGTTACACAAAACCTAGGTACACATAGATGCAGGATTTCAGCAGAGAGGCATTGCCCCACCTGTCAGATCTGGAGCCAGGATTGCCAATACCCACATCTAGTTCTTTGCTTTGAAGTTGTCTTCTGAAGCAGTTTAACAATAAGAGGGGGAAAAAAAGAAAATGTCCTCTGGCAAGAATGTGGAATTGCAGATGGTGGGTTAGATCTACTGTTCAAAAACTGTTAGGTAAGACCCTTAAATTATGAGCTTAAAATAATAAAGTGCATGCTGAATTCTCTAGGGTCACCTTTGGTTTTGAGCTGTTGGTGCACTTGGGCACACTTTCAAGCATTTTACCACAACCACAGGAGCTGAAAACTTCTCCTCTTTTTCAAATGAAAAATGAGATTCTCACATGGTCACTTCATTTCAGCAATGGAGGCTTTAAAGAAAGCACTAGTCAGGGCAAGTTTCATGATAAAATGGTTAAAAGTGGCAATACTATTAGTCTTTTCAGAATTCATGAACCTCAAAAGAAGCCAGGCAAAATCCACTTGGTTTCAGGTTTCACAGAACTTTGCAGCTCAGCTCCAGTTTGTCCTAAAGTTCACTAAAGTTCAGCCTTTCAAGTCACTCTGATTCGATTTATGGTTTTCTTCCTAAACCATATAAAACTTGGGGTATTACATGAATTTGACATGAGCCAGGTGGAAGTCAGTAGGTCTAACAGTGTCTTGATTTGAGATTTTGAGTCTGTTTTAACACAAAACAGAAAGCAAAATTCCATCTTTGTCTGCAGCTGGAAAGCAAAAAAAAAAAAAAAAGTTTCCTATGATCCTCTGTGAGCCAAATCCACTGAGCCCTCTGGAGCTCTTGGGCCTCACAGAAGTCCACACTTGCTTAACTGTGTGGCAAGGCTGATCTAGGGGTCCTGGCATGACCTCCTCCAGGGAATGCTAGGAGCCCTGGAAGCACGGCAAAGGGAAGGGTGTGGGCCTGCCTTGCCTCCGAGAGAGTATTTACTGTATCTCCTGCAGGGATGCAGAGCATCCCAGCCTGGCCTCACCGCAGGATTTACTTGAGCCCAAGGCTCAGTTTTCTGAAACAAACGATACACTAGTTCACCTTTGCACAGAGAATATTTGCAGTGTATGTTCCTTGGTGCTGAGATGTGCTGGCCTGCTTTGCACTGAAGCTAATAAAATGGAGTCTTGACCTTGTGGGGACTGTCCACGACTTGGCTGAATGCAATGCACAAAGATAGGGCGGCCAGCCTGGCTCTTCCTGGGCATTTCTGCGTGGCATGACTCAACGTGTTATGCCAGTCACCTGTAATGACCACAACTTGCCTTCTAAACACATTACACTAAAATTCCAGCCTTGCTGTGTTCATAGTTTCTCCCCAAAAAGGTCAAATCAAGAAAACGATAATAAATAATCTACAACATATTCCATTCCCTTTGGATACTGTAGATTAGTTTTGTCAGGCATTCTTCAGCATCCCCCCACTGAATAATAAACTAATAACTGAGCTATATACCTGCAACTGCAGCTGGAGTGCAGAGGCACTCAGTCTACCTCAGGTACCACAAGCAGTCTGGTCATAGAAGTTAAAACACTTATAGAGTAATTTGCCCTGTTAAAAGTCATATTAAAGTAGGGCTCCACCGAGCCTTGTGACAGCACCAGATTGTTTTTAGTACCTGAACTGAGTCAGTTAAAGCCAAATTGGGTAGCTTTATGCTATATATTATGCTATAAAATGGATATATATATATATATATATATACAGACCATATCTGAGCTCTGCTACAAGCCAGATTTATCCTTTCTAGTTATCTTTTAGTCTCTGTGATGACTTTCAAAGGTAAAGGACCTGCCCAAGTAACAAGCAAAGAAGAGTGCCGTAGCATAGATTTTCCATTATAAATTTCAGTAAGAAAATCTTGCTACTGAATTAACAAACTATTCAGAAAAAAGCAGGGTTTGGCCTGCGTCAGGTTTTGCCTCACTGATGTATTAACTTGCATTTCTCATGATAGCAGGTACAAAGGAAATATGTTTATTCCCAAAATTCATATTTGAAATGAGCATTTTCCTGTTATTTCACCTCCAAGTAAAGTGGTAAAATTTTACCTCATGGTGAAATTCTGACTCTAGTTAGGAAGTTTTATCTCTTAGGACTTTATCTCTTAGGAAGTTTTATCTCTTAGTTGTGCTTTGTGAGACTAGACTAAAGTGAAAATTGCACTATTTTGTTTCACCAAAGTGCAAACTCAGCTTATATAAAATGAAACACCAAAGCATGTATTAAATTAATACCACTATTTACTGAAGTTTAACAAGAAAGCAAAAGATACATATCTTTTGGTTTATCTGTATCTCTCTTAACACTGTTATTAAACTCCCCCCAAATATGATTTTAATAATCTTTAATTAACACACAATAAATATCCTATTAAATTGAACTCTTTAGTTTGAGAAAGCAATTACTCATTTGAGACATTTAATTTGAAGGGTTACCACAGATCCTTATCTCTGTAAGCTAGATTGTAATACTTCTTACTAGAAATTTTATAGGAAGTTCATTTCAGGGTGAAAATCATGCTTGGACATTTCAAAGGCACTTAAAACCCAAATTTACTCCATGCAATATTAAGCCCCTCTATGAGTTATGTAATTTACATGAATAGTTACTTTATGTTCTCTATAGAACTAATGGAGAGATCTCATTTTCTCTGTCGACTATATGGCCATTTTGAGATAACTGTGTTCCTCAGTTCTGTCCGTGGTTTAATGCCTAAAGTTAGGAGCAATAACAACAGAACTCAGATGACCAGCATACACCTTTCACAAAACCTTAATGTTTGCAGAAAATTCCAGCCTTCATCCAGATTTCAAGATGGGGAGAAAATTCATTCAATTTGTCTATTAAGGAGATATGCAGTCTTTGTAATCCACAATTATTTAAAATCATATGTGTGAAGCTCAGGAAATATCTGAAATTTCTATGGAATTACTCATCCATCTTTCCACCGAAGACTTTAAGGTCCATCCTGGAGTAGGATTAGAGAAAATCTCATGTGGTTAAGCTCTGCTATTGAAATGATAAAGCTGATAATAGGAATTTATCATTCTTATTGATACTTTCTGTTGAGCTGTCTTTTATGGGGTGGTTTTTCAGACAACTGCGTGTTATTTAGGTCTTACTGTGCATCCATCATCCATTTCCCTTTTATTTATTTTTACGTATTAGTGTAAAGGAAGGCGTTCTGAGCCCCCTGCGGCCAGCGTTTTGGTCAGCAAATGTGTACATATGGTAAGTTAATGTATTTGTGAATCAATTGTTATGATTACAAATAAAAAATGGGTAACTGAGTGAAATAGTGTTATTATGTGTAAAATCATTGTAACTTTACATGGCCTCCTCTTTTAGTTTAGCTCTCCCTTGAGCATTTATTCATTTGTTTGCCCTTGCCAAAAAAATTATTCACCTAAACACAGCCCCCTCATGATGTCGATGGAAGTCTAAGCAACCTACGGCAGAGAATGTTCAAAGCTTATATTACTATAAAGCAATGTTGTCTTATGGTTTGTTTTATTTTCTTGGATATCCTGTTCTGTGAGAAGACTAATCCTGTAACTAAAACTGACTTGTGATTTTTCACAGTATAACAAAGTATAACAAAAATGCCTCCATTTCACCTTTTAATGATTAAATCTCTCCAGTGCCCTGAGCCTTGGACATGTAGGCACATAAGTAATTTTATGCACATGAGCAGTCCCACTGAACTCACTGGGTCTACATATATAGTATTGCACATATTCATATAAGCAAGATCAAGGACTACTTTTGTCGAGAACATCTGTAGCAAAGGAACGTTGTTGCAAATAAACAGTGTCTACGTTGGCAAACCTCGTTGCTTTCCTTCATTGCTCAGTCACCCACAAAAGTCACTTAGTGTCTTTCACAGAGCTTGGCTTTAAGCAATATTCCTTAAGTAATTCGCTTTAACATTATGATAGTTTACTGAAGCTTTCAGAAAATTAAGAAAAAAAAAGCGGGGGGGGGGTGGAATATAACCACTTATTGTAGACAGTTACAGGTCAACGGATTATTTGAAAATCAGAGTTAAGAACATGCCAATTGATAATTCATTCTGCATTGCTTAGTGGTCAGGATAATGGCTTCCTATTTTCATGCAATTTTTTTCACCTGATAAAGCTGAATTTTCAAACACCGGTGCAAGCACAGGAACAGTTTGTGTAAGTAAATGAACCATGTCAGCAACTGTAATTCAGCCAGCATTGAAAACATGATCAAAATGTATTAAATTATTTGTGATAGTTTCTCTCTGCAAGAAGGCAAATCTATTTGAACAAAAAAAAAAAAAATCAAGTAGGATATGAAACTGAAATAATAAAAATGTCAGGTCTCTTTAAAGAGTATATTAGCGGTCAGATACTCCACATCTTAAGTGGTATTTCATCGTAAAGGAACTAAGAAAAGTAATTTGTAGCTAAATGTACAGTATTTCAAAAGGATTGCTCTACAGGTAGATTAAACAAACAAGCCCAGGCCAAAGAATCCATCCATATAACCATTCTCAAATAGGCAATACATTTTATACAACGTAAAAGATAAGCTGCGACGTTATGTGACAGCTAAGAACTCTTGTATTGATTCCCAAAAATATTGACTTAATTTTATCAAAATGTATTTATTCATCACTGCTGCATCAATGATCTTCTATATTTTATATGTAAATAATCTATTCTATTCCCTTGATCATGTTAATCTTACTAATGACAAATTACCATTCTCCACGTACAGTTCCTAGATTTACAAATTATCACTCCTGCTTTCAGGGGACTGAGAATCAGCCACGCTTGCTAATGCCTCCATGGATCGCCTGACACATAGCAGATTTTTATATTCCCTTTTAAAGCATTCAGCTCACAAGAAATAATTTATAAATCTGGCTATCACTCGCACTTATCCTCTTACTGCTTGAGGGGGAAAAAGAACAAGATCAAATTGGGAGGATTATTAACAATTTAAGAACTTTATTTGCTTCAATTAACCCTTTGCAGGAAGGATTGCATGATAAAAAGCCTTGGTTTTAGGAAAGGAAGGTGAAGTGTCCTGTTTATTTAATTATGGTGGACCCCATTTAATCATGGGTCCAGAAAACTATGGTTTCTGGACAAACAAAGTATTACCTACAAATCTTCATTTGCTGATTTTAGAGAAAAAAACAAGTGAATTTTAAATGTACACTTAAACATAAGAGCTTTTTCTCTTGCCAGCAAAGAGAACATGACCTGAATTATGGAACTGGAGCTGTGACAAATCAAGCAAGTTAAAAAATCAGACTTTGGGGCTGCTCTCTGTTGCTCTGCACCTGTGCATAGCGGCAACAACATACTACCATTCCCACTGGGAAGCACTGTACCTCCATTTGGCTTTTCCCCTGTGATGGTATAAATGGCCGTGGGACAGCAGAGAATGAGATCCTCAAAACTTCATCCTTCATTTAAGGTTCACCTGTTCTGCTGTGGCCCTGTAACGGCAACGTTCTTCCCATGCAGAAACGAATGCCTTCAAGACAGCTTGCTACCTTTTACTGCAAGGAGCTCCTTAGCTTTCTCTATGCAAAAGAATGAGAACTGGCTGCAATTACTGAGCTATTGCTGGAGAAAAAAATGGAATTATCTGTCCCACTACTGTAAAAATATTTTGAGAGTCACTCTCAGAGCAATGGCCTGCAGTGAGAGGAGTCCTGACATAATATGAGATTCAGGTGCCCAGCACTGGATGAGATGAATCAAAGTTTCTTCCTTCTAGATGAAAGTTTCCTGGACTTCTAGATACTATTCCACAAGAAAAAGGTCTCCTGAACTCCTACAAAGATGCCTTCAATATCTGAGGCATCCAAAATGCCAATGTGCACCTACATTTATGTGAATGAATCCCTTTCATTGGACTGAACATGCTCCCGCTGTAATCAGTGAAAGTCTCTATTTCAATGATATCAGATATTGTTAATTGCTATTGGTATCAGTAATCAGTATCTTCTACTACTATAATATCGGTGTGATAATGCTTAAATGCAAAAACAGCAAAGGGCCTGTGACTTCTACTCTGACCTAATTTAGAGTGTATAACTGGTGCTAAAGTCTCCATTCCTCTGCGCAGCCCCCCAGAAGGGGCTGATGTAAAGACATTCACAACGATTCCCTCCTCAAAGGAAAAAAAGAAAAAATAAATAAATAAAGAGAGAATTCCCCCGAGATCACTGGGTGGCTAAACTCAGGAGATAGCATCGCTCCAGAAGGTGCTTGCTTACACCAGAAGGTCTCAGATGGTGAATCTATGTTAGGGATATCACACACCCTGCTCTCAACCCATTCCCATAGTAACAGAGATACAAGATGCCCCACAGCTGACAAATCCTCGTTTTACAGAGGAGAGATGGTTCCCTTAGCTTCACTTCTCTCAGATTACGTCACCACATGTCACCATAGCCCTTGACCATATATGTGACAGGATTTTCCTCATTAGGAAGTCTCTTCTACCTACAGAATAACTTTAAGATTCTTAATGGTATCTGTAATTAGCAGAATACAATATTTTAACAGACTCTAAACTCCCATTTCTACTTCATTAAATCCAGGTTCACTCTGAGCAGCCTATATGTCAATATGTATTTACGATCCTTTTGAAGCACAACTTATTGGCCTGTACAGTACAGCCATTTCCATTTCTCACATCGATATCTATTTAGGGACTATCTAAAATACAGATTGGATCAATTATAATGGTCTGTCATGTAAATTCTCCTTAGTTAAGTGGCCACTGCCACAGCAGACTTTCAAAAGCACTGCAGTCAATCATGCATCTAATCTATAGAAACCCAGTTCTGGTATTCATTCATTCAGACAAGGAGTCTTTTATTTACATTAGGGGTGAGCAGAAAGGCTAATATTTGGAACTGAGTGACATCTGGACATGAGTTTTTATAACTCAAATCATAGACACATCCTTACATACAAACATCCTCCTTCTCCATGCGTCAAGCAAGGATAAGCTCTCTTCTTTCTCTTCAAGCAGAGTTAAGATTTTAGAGGGAAGGAGTAATGCAGCCTTGTTTTTAGAGAACAGCATTTCTTTTCCCTTCTGAGCTCTGTAAAGATGCCAGTTATCAGTACAAGACATCTTTGTACAAATATGCTCATCTACTTACATTCCCTTTAGGAATGTCAGAGTAGAGAGGGGACCTGCTATTTTCCATTTCTTTCAGAAAGGTTAAGAATACCGTATCTTGACTTGTATGGACAATTCCCAGGTATTACTATTTCAAATACCTACTAAAAAAAAAAAAAAAAAAAAAATCTGGTACTATAAAGAGCTGGACCAATTTTCCATTACAAACAAGAGTATCTTAAAAAATTGTCTGGACACTCTATGGCACATTTTGCACTGGTTGAGATTCCACTGCACTCATACTGCGGTTATTATTTTCTGTATTACTGGAATGCTAACTCTACAACAGAATCAATTCTTTATATGTCTACCACAAGAAAAAGAAAAATATCAAAGCGTAACTTCAGGGTAATTGTGGCAAGTAAATCCAAAGTGGTTAGTGCAGTTAGATTCTAACTGAAGTTAATATGAAGGTAAGGGTTGAAGCCTTCAAACACCCATTCATACTTTTAGTCACATGAGTCATTCAGTGACAGCCAATGAAAATATTTGCTGAGTAAACTTCTATATATGTTTATAGGCTCCCATCCTAATAGGGTACTAATAAGCAATGCAGATATGTAGTTTACTTCCTTATATGCATTAATGCTAATTACAAGTAACCAGAATTATAAAGACAATGTAATTACATTCTAATTATAGCGAAACCACAGCCACTATATTATAAAGTGTAACCCAATTTTAAAAAAAACTCCCACTTCCCATAGACATATCATTTTAGCACATGATTTTTATTCCCACTTTCCTGTATCCCACCTTTCAATAATGTATATCTGAACATTCAAAGAAGTTTTTGAGTCAGCTTTCATTGAACAACAGAGTAGACTGAATGATTATCTGACTATATTTTAAATGAAGCAACACTCACATTCCTTTTATACGTTGTACAACAGGGGCAAACAGAGGAATCGTACAGGCAGAGTACCTTCACCATATACCCAACACTCAATCCTTAATTCATCAGCACAGTGTTACTCCAGTAACTTTCTACAATGAGAACATAAAGACCTTTTGGAAGGCTTGACGATTAGGTAAGTACTATTCAATTTCTATATATTCCATCTTTAGAGGGACATTGGTATTGCAACCATAAAATCAGATTTCTCCTTATCACCCTGATAGGTCAGGTTCAGCCTGCTCTGTCAGTAAGAAAAACGGTGCCAACAAGGTCAAAACAGAACAAATTCTCAGTCAAGATTTCCCTTCCATCACCTGTCCCTCCTCTCCCATCCTGTCCTTCTGCTGAGCAGGCAGAGGAAAACAATAGGAAAAAAAAAAAAAAAAAGTGCTCCTCTACCCAAGTCCTTTCTCACACTCACCAACTGATAGCGAATTGGTTAACTTTTTAGAGCTATTCTGGAAGATGATGGAAAGAGCAACCCAAGCTAATAAAGCAACCGCTTTCCCCTGAAAGGCATGTCTATTTGTGGGAACAAGGAAGCCAGGAGAGCTTGGAAGGAAAGCCAAGAAAGTGTCTAAGGTTTTACTGCATCAAGCTGGAAAATCATTCCCTTGAGGAAACTTCTGAAACTTTGAGGGGTTTGCGGAGACACCTGGAGTCCTTTGTTTCCTTTGAGGATGACAGGAGGGCAAAAGAAGCAGAGCAAGATAACAGAACATACTGCTTGGGAGAAGTTCTGTGGGCTCAGTTATATCTTTCCTAGCTGCAAGGAGGAAGTGTTGCAGAATGATGATTCTTCCCCATTGGCAAAGGGCAGCATTGCCAAGCAGAGGAAATAAAATAAATCATAAGACAAAGAATACCATTTTCTAGACTAGACTTACTTCTAGTCTGAAAAGAAGAGGAATCCTGTCTCCAGGGTATGCATGTCATCCCACACACCTGTACTACCCAGCCTTGCTAGTAGCATCATGCTCCAGGAAGAGGAAGACACCGCCAGGTGGAAGTGCTTCATTCCCTCTTTGCCATCCCAGGATCAGAGTCAGCTGTCTCAGCAGTAGCTGCCTGCACTGGGTCCCACTGACTCGGGGCTCTGTGCTGTTGTCTGCTGGGTACAAAGTACTAGCTAAACAAGCCAAGTTAAATGCCGGAGTAAAAGTTTCTTTGAGACTCCAAGTCTCACCCATGAAGTCCTAAGTCTTCTGAGAAGGACTTATTTCTGTGGGAGCAAAAACATCTTTAAAACATCACAGCCAGCACACACAGCTGGAAGAGAGAGAATTCAGCAGAGTTCCACTCTGCTTTCTGGCTTGTGAAGATATTTCTGAAGATATAAGGAGTTTTCCACCATAGATGGTAGATCTAAGGTGCTAACCTAAAAGTCCGAGACAAGGCAAGCAGATTGAAGGTAATTGTGCCTCAGGGCTCTAAGAAGCTGAGGACAGTGTCTCAAAGTCATTTTGCTGATTTTGTATGTCTGTCATTGTTAGAGATAGCCTAGCTATGAGAGGAGGTGTAACTCACCACATGCATACTTTTTAATCAGATAGCAGGACAACATCCCCTGAAAGTTTCATTTTTGTATGTAGCCTTATTACATAGGCTTAAAGGTGAGGCAATGCAGCAATAAACAGTTTACACTGCTGAAAATAATGGTTCTCTTTTAACTTTACAGGGTCCATACAGCAAGACCCTTCCCTTGTTATCAATAGGCAAGAAGGGACTTTAAGAACTCAGCATTATTCATGAGCTGTAAAACAGCTCAGCAAAACATGGCACTAATGCAGAGAGTAACCCGTATGTTTAATGCCAACTGCTAGAGTTGCTCATCTTTGTGATTGGCATAACTGTGTTGACAGGTCCTTTAAGGAGAATACAGCCCATTTCACAATGATATATTCACAGGATACCATGTCATCATCTGCATGTATGTTTAAGTTTTACTGCTGGGAAAGCCTTTATTTGCTTAAAATTCAAGAGGGAAAAAGACTTCAGGGAAGAAATCACTCATCATTCAGTATTTTTTCCCCCAAACAAGAGAGTAAATTAAATGAATGTGTGAAATAATGCCAAGCAAATCATTACATGTGCCCTGGCCAAAATGAAAAGGACAAAATAAAATCAATCTACAATCATGAAACATGAAAAAAAAAAAAAAAAAGCAAACAAAAAACTATCTGCTTTAAGCATCAGCTATTCCAAATGAGTGAGGGAAACTATTTAAAAAGTAAAAGAACAAAAAGGAAAAAAACAAATATAAGTGGTCGGTGGTGGTCGTTATGCAAACTCATAATTTTGGCCTGTTTACAAACAGTCTATATGTGTATGCATTGAGAATGGAAAAGCACTGAAATTAGATTGTTTCTAAAGCCAAGAGATTCACTGTCTGTGCAACTCATCCTTGCCCGCATATATAACAAAACATATGTAAATGCAGATACCTGTCAGGGGTGGCTAATAGAAAATATAGCTAGCACTAGCATCAGTACAGGTTTTATGCCCCAAAAATACCTGCCTTCCCTCTTCCTGTTATCTGATGTGCCTAATAAAGTGCCTACCAGGCACTGTTGCGTAACAAAAAGGCTTATGCTCATTTTCTAGGAATGCTACTAAAAACATAATTGATATTTCCATGAATTTAGAACCAGAGATCTGGGCAAACTAAAGTATCTCTTTTGTACACTCAACAATAAGAAACATTTTCAAACATAAGTCACAAGAGTAGTATAATAGGATTTAAACATATACACATTTCCTGTAGGGAAGAACAAAACCCAACCAACCAAAAATCAAACAAAACAAACAAACAAAACAAAACAAAAATATGCTTGGAAAACCTGAATAATGAACCATAGACAAAAGTTCTACAGGGCTACATCCCCAATGGAGAGGTGGAGATGGTGTCTTCCTAAAGCTGAAAGCAAACAATTGCCTGCTGTCCGATTACACTCACCTCCTGTTTATATCCCACTCATTGCTCGTGTGGCTGGTCTTTTGTCCAAAGAAAATGTTGCTGAAGGATCTGGAGTTCCTCGCCATGTGAGATACCTGCCCTGGAAACCCTCCATTGGGTCAAGGTGCTGGGCAGCCGTGGTCCTAGTGGAAGCCTCCCCCTATCCCCACTGTTTTTATGCCTAGGAAGACAGGATGAGCTGTTCACACATGATTACAAACAGTATATCCACCTCAGTTTTAAAGACCTTAGTAATTAGTTGTTTGTTTTTTTTGTTTACCACAAACACCTCAAACTCTTTTCTGTAAATAAGTCCTGATCCCTTAGCAATTTAAAGGGCTAGCACTGCAGTCTTTTTTTAAATGAAGTATGAGGTCTACTGCACAGGCACACATTTCTAAACTCCTTGAGGAATGGTGCAAGTAATACAGTGGGTAATCCAAAGAATAAGAGCCAAATATACAACTTAAAGATTAAAAAAAAAGAGAAAAAAAAAAAAATCCAAACTGGGAGCAAGCAGTTCAGGAAGCAAACAAGACAGCAGCTAGCATGTTATCAGAGCAAGGAAATCAGCAACAAAGATCAAAATGGTGTCTCAGCATACTAATGTTGACAATGTCTGCAAGTCCTAGCTCTCAAAAAGACCACAGCAGTAATCTTGGTACAACACATCCAATCAGCAGCAGTTTACTTGCAAGGTTCAACAGGAAACCCTTACATTTATCAACTCTGCTCCCTCATCAGTATATGTCACTGCACTCCATAGGAGCTAGCGCTGTGTTAATTTATCAGCAAATCGAGAGCAGAATAAAAATGCAACTTCTCTCTTCTTTTGAGTCATTTATTTCCTTTAGTGTTTTATTTTCACCCTACATGCTAAAATGCAAGAGGTTATAGCTTGAAATTCTGGAAAGGAAAACAAACAAAAAGGTAAATTCAGATTAAATTCATGTTCAGTGCAAGTGTACAAGACCTAATTCTCAATCAGCTCAACAAGGCTGACACTTGAAATTGGAGAGTCTGTCTAACTTCTGCATGACTTCTCGCAGGCACAGGGATCTGCTGGCTCAGCTCAGAGCAGAGCAGCACTCCAGCAGCATCCTGAAGCGTGGGCTCCCAAGCGCTTTATAAGCTTCTGATGAAGGAGGGCTATGCTCCAAGCAGGCCTGCTTGTTCCCCCCACCTCAGTTTTCACATGTAGAGTCAACTGTAATGCTGTTCAGTTGTTCATATGAAATTCAGTCCAAACAGTAGGAGTCAGGCTCTGGATTTGCAAAGAAGAGAACCTAAGGTCTTTGTGGTTTCATTACCTACATCCTAACTATTACTCTGTTTTATTTACTGTTTATTGGCTCTGGCCTTGGGTCAGCGCATATTAGCATAGCTCCAAAAAAGTCAAGTCTGTACATATTCTGTCCAAATTTGTTTACTTAAATGGTTAAAGTTTCAAAGTAAATATATTAAATTAGATGGGTTTAGATGTATTTTAAAGTTAAGACAGAAAAGATAAACTACTTCAAAAAAAAATCTAGAGGTTCAATATGTTTTCTGTGTCTGTTACAAATTTCAGCTTAGGATCTAAAAGCAAAGTAGGAAGAGGTATAATTTAGTACAGCTTTGCCAGTACATGTCAGTGTGCAGCAGTGGTTTATCACCACACAAACAGTATTGCACGGGAGCTCAGAGCAGTGCAAAGAGATGTATGTAGCTGAAACCAAAGGAGATGGCACCATGTAGTGTATGTGCACTGTATAAATAGCACATGGTTACAAAGAGGAGTTGCATAGGTCTGCTAGACCTGCAATGAACACAAGTGGTCAGGGTGTTGGTTTGCATCTCTGATGAAAAACAGCTGCCTCGGAGCTGGTGTCCTTAACACTTCTCCCGCAAAGGGAAAGGTGTCTCCTGCAAAGTCAGCAGCATCAGCTGCTGCAGCAGCACTTCAGGGTGCTCACTGGCTGGAGAGGGGTGACCTGACCTGGCCTGTGAGTTGCATCTGTCTGAACCAAAACACAGGCTGAGATGGCAAATTCAGAACAAAAAGTGAAACAAGAAGGAAGAGAAGCACAACTTCTTGCAGCTAAACATTCTTTATCTAGGAACCAGATTCTTTTGTGCTGTTACTGTGTACTACTTACCTTACAAGAAGACATCTATGTTTTTTTTCCATTTAATTAGTCTAAACATGTCAGTGACTGGATTTTTTTTTCTAGTTGCTTCCTTCCCCTGCAAAATAAAATCAAAATAAAATATGTTAAACCAAAGGAAAATGTTTGTATGAAAATGTGCTTTATAAAACTGCATTCTGGTCACCTTTGATATTATTTTGGGAGCTCAAGGAAGAAACTTACTAAGTCAGAGTCCTGAATCTCAGAAACTCATCGCAAGCTCTGGCTGGAGAACATGTGATATATGGCATGCCAACATTTGCTCCTTTTGTGCATACTGTACTTCAAGTCAGACCTGGGCAGGAAATGAAGATCAGAGCCATGTTCTGCATGCTTTTTACCTAGGGGTCCTGCAAAAAAAAAGAACCAACTGTCAAGAGCAAATCATCAAAAAGCAGATATAAATCAAACTGCTGTGCGCAAATCATGCCTAAATAGTTTGCCTGTGATGATAACATCAGAAAGATAAAGATTGAACTGTTAGCTTCATTCAAACCCAGTTAAAAACGCGACTGGCACAGGACAGTAACTAAACACAAAACAAAAGGTCCTTGTGATAAAGTTATGCTCCTAAATACGGACCATTGAGTCAATTAATGTTTACTTAAGTACTTTTCAACTAAAGAAGGTGCAGAGAAAATGATCAGCATAACCAAAAGCTTGTGACACCAATTTGCAACCGGTTCCAAGTGCATGTTTTATTTATTTTCAATCAGGATCAATCAGGAAAGAAAATAATCAATGAAGTCGCAGTCATGAGTGATATTTGGCCATCTGGGGGCCCCAGTATCTCTCGGCCTGCATTGGAGGCAAGGGAAAAGAATTTTTTTCAAGAGCACGAAGGAGCTCCATATGGTTGAGATCAAAGGTGTTGCTGGGTGCATGGTTCTGCTTTATTGCCAGGCACTGCTGTTAATTAGAAAACAAGATCAGAGGCAGTATTAAAATCCAATTAAATTGATATGAACAGATTGCCAAGTGATGTTCACTAATGTATAATTGAGCACCATGCAAATTTCGGTGGCTGCCTTTTGTTTTTTCTCCCCTCACTCTGGAATGAATGATGAAGCTATGAAGTTTTTCCTCGTTGTAAAAGATAAACAAGTTAATGCAGTGATCTAGGGGGTATTGCTTCAGTGATTGATGAAAATGAGAGTGGAATATTAACGTGTGACTTTTGGGGGGCTTCTTTTATAATCTTATTTTGTTCTTCATTCTTTTATTATTGATGTTTTTGTTATTCTTGTTATGGTGATATCCAAGTACATGCGCAGATCCTTCATCATTCCATCATTTCAAATAAGGAAAAGTTCCTTTGTAGTTGGAGATTTGATTTAAACAATTACAAAACCATGAATATTTCAAGTGACAGGCCTGCTACTGCTGGAAATTAACTTTTCCCAAGAACTATATGGACTTTATACCGTATATCTTTGTTTAGAATCCGCAGCTTCTATTAAATTTAATTACTTCCTTGTGCAGCTTTATATTGAGGGTGACTTCAAAACGAGGGCAGCAGCTATTAAATTTAATTACTTTCCCCTGCGGCTTGCATAGTAAAGGTGCATGGTTAAGGTGCAGCTACTAAACAAGAGTAGCTTCTAAACAAAGATATACAATATTTATACTGTATATATTTCTCCTTTCCTACCTCTCTAATACATATATATATACATATATATATATATGTATACATCATGTGTGTGTATGTGTGAGCATATGCAGTATCAGCACATAGTTAAGTGAACTTATTAAATGCAAAATGGTAATTTCTAATTAAAGATCCATAATATTTAAACTGTCTCTCTGTTTCTCTGTCTTTGAATAGCTCACATGATTCCACTCAAAATTTATATAGATTCCAATATTACCATGCTTTATATAGAACAAAATTCCATGATATCATAGTTATTAAAATATTAGAGAAATTCTTTTATCAGAAGTCCTTTGGTAAGATGCATCTTTGTTTGGAGTCTACTCTGAGGAATAATTGTAGGCCCACAAAGAAGTGATAAATGTCATCCTTCCAAATATCAATGTGCTAATATCATTGTATTTTATCTAGTCTATCATTTGTTAACTATGAAGACACACTGAGGTAAAAGCTGTTTTTTTAAAATGGGATCAAAGCTAAGAATGCCTGAAAGACCAGCAAATCAAACAAGGTAATGTCTGAGATGCTGTTCACAAGACATTTTTGGAGTTTTAGGAAATTGTTTAAATCCTTTTGAAAGGAGAACCCCTTTAATCAAATAATGTTAGTTGTGCATTGAGCAGAGAAACAGAACTGTTGTATTTGTGCTTGCGTAGAGATGTGAAGCCATTTGGTTTATGCGGTCACCCAGATAAGGCAGTGAAAGGACCACTGCAGGTGTAGGCAGAAAGAAAGGTGAGCTCTGTGAAACAGTTATGGTTTTCATCCTTTCATTGCATTTTAGATAAACATCATAGAGTGTTATACTGCCAATTCAGTCTCATCCTAGTAGTTTGCTTACCATTTATGATTCATCACAGTGCATCTCGTGTCTGTATAAGGGACAGAGCAGTAGTGGGAAAATCTGTAACATCTTTATTGCAAGAATAAAATCTTTTGCAAAATTAATACTAAACACTGGAGATTATACAAAAGTGCAAGCAAGTGAAAGGGCTGTGACATGTAAGATGCAGTTTCAATATCATCTGAAAGAACTAGATTCAACAGCACTGGCGAGAAAGGAAATTGTACCACTGACAGCAGGAATGTTAAATATTCTCACTAAGAATATATAAAAGAACTTTTATTGAAACAGAGGAGTTAGGTAGCTCACCATTCAATTCCAAGTATAAATGTATTTTCACATAAAAAACTAAAGCAATGACCAAAAGCATTAAAATGCTTCTTCTTAAAATTGTGCGTGCAAATACAGAAACTCAAAGCATGAAAATATATATATATTTTAATTTATAAAAAAACAAAATGGCCATAAGAAATTCTGAGGGAAATAAGTTTCTTTCTTTCTTTCTTTCTTTTTTTCCATTCTTCAACTAAAAGTATTAAAGAAATGATCTATTTTTGTTAGTTTGTTTTGAGCATTTCAGGGTGCTATGAATTTCTCTCTGTCCTCCCATTCCCTTTGATGCATACTTTACTTTCTTTGTGTTTCTGCATTTTGATTTCAAAAAGGTCCAATGGAAGCCATCCTTGTACCTCATTGGAAATGTTGCTTTAAAATGTCTGTGTCTGACAGAGTTTTGGTTAAGATGCTAATCAGCCATGATAAAGGCTCCATAACTCATTCCTTGCCAAATGCCTACATTCAGTAGGAGGACTTAATTGATCGATGGATTTTGCAAATAGCTGTCAAAAGAGATGAGTCCCAATCCTGAACAAGAATACATGATTTGCTGTCCTGTTATAGATTAGGAAATAAGCATGATGTAAAGAAAGCAGGAGATTTTTCTAAGGGCACTTTTCCTCCATTCTGTTCTTTGTCAATAGGCCTCTCTAATTCTTGCCTGTTTATACAGCTCTTTGGATCCTTGGACCCTGACTGTGGTGTCAAAGAACTACTATAATATAGAGAAGGAGAGAAAGAAGGGTGAAGGAGGAGGAGGAATTAAAGGAGGAAAGACAATGAAACATGCTAGTCAAGGAAAATAAGCATCAGTTTATCCACAGTTAATACTAATGTGGTGTCTGGGACACAACATTTCCATCCAAGACCCACAGAAGATGACAGCTATTGCAGTTGTGATGAAGCTGTACTCTTGCAGCAAGTCTATGCTACCGGTTGTAATTTGGCTATAGTAGTGCTGTGATCAAAAAACCTAACCCAGCTAGCTCGTGTAAAACTAGCTGGGTCTCTCTGCATAGCATGGCACTTAGCAGGGAAGACTGGCCCAGGAAATCACCTCTGCACAGGGAAATGTGTACAAACATTGACCCTTTAAAGGAAGCGACTGAATATTATAATGATGAGAGACAAATAAGATGGAGAGATCACATGAATAGCTGAGATAAAGAAAAAGCAAAATTTGTAATGATAACATTCCTAATTCTTTCTAATTTTTAACCTCTAGAAAACAGGAGCAAGTATTTCACCATAATTCTTATCTCAAACACCATGAAATGAATGTCTGTACATTGACTGTAGTGAGCTCTGGACAGCTCTTCAGTTTTCAAACAGTTGCAAGATTCATCCTCTGACTGTGCAGAAGTACTGGCTTTGATCTCATTTTTTTTTCTGCTCATGAAGGAGAACAATTAAGCATCAGCTACTCTGTCCTGGTTAACAATTAGCTCTGTTGTACGTCTCTATGAGCAAATGTACATTTAAAAGACTGCATGGTGAAAATTCAGTTAATTTCTCCATAACTAGTCAACAGTGCAATTGGTGCAGCTACTACAGACAAGCTCCTTTTCACTTTCTCAGTGCAAGTCTTTCACTTTGAACTCTAGGCTTCATTATCTCCCAAGCTTTACATATTGGATGACATGGATAATTTAATACTATGCTGCCAGTGGCTTCAGTGTGAAGTTTGCCTTTAACAGAAAGCTAACTGCAGATCTTCAGACACAAAGCCCAGGAAGCTATCAGCAGAGCTCAAAATTAGCTGAGATCCTATGGCCCGAGGCCACCCTGGTAACTAATGGCAATTTTACAATCATTAGTTTTTGCCTGATGGGCCAGTAGTAAGTGGGACCATGATCATGACCCAAATCTAAAAAAAAGGCCTGCAGGCCCAGCTTTTTGTCAGATTACGGCTTTACTTACCTAAGCCGGTTTTATCTTATTACAGTGTGTAAGCTGTGGTAAGCTTGATACAGACAGGACAGAAGAAAAGAAATCGACCTAACCTTAGCAGGGTATTAATCACAGGAAAAAGGCTGGGAGAAAGGATCTGGTGCACAAATCAGCATTAGCCATGATGGTCACTTCTTGATGAACTACAGATTTGAATTCCATTTTGTCCTATCATATTCCTTTGTAAATTGCCCAACACCAAAATACAACATAGTATTTCTACTTTAAAAATAAGTTCCTGAAGATGAATACCTTGGTTTATATGTTTTGGTTTATATACCTTCCTAATAGCATGCTTTTAACATGTTAAAGGAAAAGACAAGATCCTTCTAAAGATCTAGAAACTTTCCAGTTCTTACTTCTGGGATGATTTTTAGTTTTTTTAACTAATGACTATATGATGTATAAGCATGGTGGGGGAGGGACACAAGACATCTTGCTTTCCTCATGCAACATTTCTCCTAGTCTCCTTCCATCCCTTTGAATTTCCCAGTCCGTGATTTTACACTCTGTGTTGCCTTCACAGATTCTGCGTAAGGAGGAGAGGAATGCCCATGCCACTAGAAGATCTTGGCAACAATCTGTTTAAGGAACAGGCTAAATTGGTAGCTGCAAACAGAAAACTGGCTTCTTCAACTAAGCGTGAGGAGACAGAGGTTAGGGGTCCAAACCATCCTCATTTCACATCTGTACAAATCTCTTCTGTTGCATCCTGGTGGCAGGATCCTTTGGGGAGCTGTGGTTTATGGATGATGGAGGGTTTGTAGACTATGTGAGGCTGCTTGGTGGACAGACTGTGCATCTCTGTCCTTTACTTCATTGCCAAAGCCCTTTCATTTAGGGGTTTCCCCTTCCTAGCCTTGATCCTTCTTTCATCCTATCCTGGCACCCATCTTGGTTGGATATAGCCTGCTGGACGCAGTAAGATGTGGGCTATTAGCAGGATGTTCCCAATGGAAGGGAGAAGAGGGGAATGGATGGAAGAAATCACACAAGGAAGAAAGAGAGAGAGACTGGAGTTCAAACACACTCTGCTGCTGCCTGTTTTTTACTTACAGGAAAACAATAAAAAAACTTCTGATATGAGCCACCTGAATACATGGTAAATAATTTCAATTAAAGCAAAAATATTTTTTTATTGCACAATAGAAAAAAATTACCCAATCATTTCTACTTTTCAGCAATTGATATGAGCAAGCATGATTCTTTGGATAATTGTTTCTGCTGCAGAAAAAAACAGAGAAAGAGAGAAAGAGAGAGATCAAATTTTAGAAACATTCAGATTTTATTTTTTAAAAATTGATTACTATGGCCATTAGATTGCATATTGTGACCTCCCTTATAGTTATTCATGTTTCTTCACAACTCAGAAATGTCTGTTTGATGAATACATGTCTCTCAAATCTATG
Source organism: Nothocercus julius (assembly GCA_013398735.1). NCBI lineage: Eukaryota > Metazoa > Chordata > Aves > Tinamiformes > Tinamidae > Nothocercus > Nothocercus julius. Next base: position 8,207,450 of record VZSV01000014.1, read on the forward strand.
GGATTTTGTGGGGAGGGAGAGGTTGATTACTGGAAAGAGCAATGAGGGAGAGGAAACTGGCTTCCAGGTACTTCACAGAAGTAACAGAATAACAGATAAAGTGTTCTGGGACTGTATGGTAAATACTACTTAAGCAGTTCTCAGCCAGGAAAGGGTTATTTGTTTTTTTGTGCCTACTAAGAAAATAGAGGAATAAGTTGCTGTTAAGGAGAGAGAAATGATGGAAAGCCTAGGCTTGTGCGAATGACTCCCAGCTCTTGTCGGTGATCTCTTGCATGCTTTTTCTGTGATTCATTTTCTTCAACTGTAAATAAAGTTCAACTCTATCTACTTAATATGTCAATGCAGCAAGAATTAACATTTACAAACTATCCTGTCACCCAAGACTATAAGGCAACATAAGTACAGATTACTACTGATACCAATGACAGATTTAGCACAAACAATGCCTATTTGCTCGTTACAGACCTAGGGCAGGCTCTACAGTGCTTCCTAAATGAAATCATATAGATTGTCACACTGTATTTTCCAGCCTCACCATACTATTTTCCTTATCCATCACTGGATATTTGCTTTGTCTTTTCTTTGCTTCCTTTAAGCATCCTCTACAGCCACCCAGACAGTGCAGGGTGGCTGTAAATGGACGTGGTCCAAGCAAACAGCACAACCATTGCTGCTTTCTTATGTCTTTTGTCTTATTTCTGTATTGTAAATTCTTTGGGGCAAGGATAATCATTTTGTTCTCTATTTCTGCAGAAAATTAATCACTGCCCTAGACTAGGACTCCAGATGTAACAAGCTTAACCTTAGTAAGATGAAGAAGGTGAAATTGTTTCATTAGCATATTCAAACAAATAGGATATTATTATTGATCATCAAAAGGCAACAAAAACGTTTTCAGCGTCCCCTTTGTGTGAGATTGTAATATTTTTATCTGAACATTTTTGTAATGACAGACAATTTAATTTTTTTCTGACTTGGCAAACTCAATGGTATTGTTCTTCTGAGCTTCGGGTACTACTTATTGTTCAAAACTATGATACAAGAGCTATCTCCAGCAGCATGGCCGAACCATAGACCCTTTCACATGAATGGTTCTTCAGAGAAAATATGCAATGGACATCAAGGCAACAAGTATCGCCCAAAGTCCTCTTCTTGCCACAGTACAAGCTGACAGCATCTTTGGAGGAAAGAAAATGGCAAGGCTGGCGCCATGACTTACCCAGGAGATGGACTGGTCCCCACATCTGCTCAGGCCACAGGGAGACAACACAGGGCCTACTGAAGTTAGGTTCTGGCCCAGTATTTCAGTGCTGATAAGCATAGGAAACAAGTTAACTGTCACTGACTGAGTGGCCACCCATAACGTAATCACTATCACAAGTCCTGCTGCTGTAACATCCATGCTTAAACTTCAGTTCATTCTCCCGGAACTTGTTGGGGTCTGAAGTGAACTAAAAATCAGTGAACACTTATTTTTGTTGCTCACAGAGCAGGTAGAACTATAATCCTACACAGGAGTGGTTTATTGAGAAAGAAGTTGACGTTCAAAAGTTGAACTGTGGGTCAGCTATTTTGGAGAAACGTAAGCAGATAACATAGTGGTTTTCTCCATAGTGAATATGCTAGTTTGCTACTGCAAAAAACCTAAGATCAATCTAAATGATTGCACACTTTCTGCAGTCTGTGGGATGAAGTGAGAAAAGAATAAGGATGTTAAGTGAGAAAGGTAGAAAGTGTTCTAGTACTTTTTTTTTTAATCATTCTGCAGCTTGAATGAGAACTACTCACCTGGATTAGTACAACATCAAGCAGTAAATGAGCATTGTGACTAATGCTGAAATCAAAGTGAGGCACCTCTGACGTATACAACCTACACACGTATTTAGTTGGGTTCAGATACATGGGTCTGCTCTTAATGGCCTGATCTCAGATCTACTTACCTACTCCTAGCCTTGGAAGGCAGAATGAACTTGGATGCTGCTGACTAAATAAACCATGTGGGAGTATGTCTTTCAGACACAGATGGTATTAGTCCTCCTAAACTAATGAGAGCTTGGCAATTGCAAGGGGGGACAGGAACAGGGGAGGGACGGCCAACCCCAAAGGGGGAGGCAGCACTCAGCAGTGGATTCCAGGAAAAAGCTACATGATTACCAGACACAGACTTTCTGCATATTTTGCTTATTAATGCGACTAAACAATTTGGGTTGTTCTGAAAAAAAGTACTGAATCAACACACCTCTTTGTACATTATGCAGTTGTATCCAAGAGAAAGGCGCAGTCTGCACAAGTCGCCAGGCCCTTTGGGTTTGCTGAAAGGTGAAAGCCAAGAAGATAGGACAGAGTTTTCATTGGCATGAGCTACTGACATGACTGCCACATGGGCACTGCCCTTTCCACACACCAGCCCGCCTAACACCCTGGTAGTCTCCAGTTTGGGCACTTGTTGCTTTGAAGGCCTCTTTCCCAAAGTGCGAGTCAACAGCCTCTGAAGCAGCGGAAAGATCCTCATCAGCTTCACTGGGGGCTTTCCCAGACCCTAATTGCCCAATCAAATTGCCTTCCTAACAGGGCTGCTATACAAATAGCAAGGTCTTATCTGCTTAAGGAAGACATAGAAAAAGAAATTGAACAAATTAACCCAGGAAGACCAGTGATAATCAGTGACAAGGAAGTCTTCTTTGGAGAAGCTGGAAGGTTTTTCCAACATCATTTTTAGTTGCCATGCTAGAAATTATTGACTTTTAAACATAATTTTGAATTCTGCATATTGTTTATCCCTCCAGTTACATGGTTTCGAATATGGATGAATCTACTGATTGAAAATTAAATATAAATATCTATGTACTTTATATAGAGAGTAACAAACATATACACACACATGCAGTTTATTTGCATTGTTGCCTGGGAACAAAATGCCTATTTTTAGTTAATATCAGGTGATTTTAATTTACAAGAACTGCCTTGCCTCTCAGCATTTTAAAGAGCATACACAGAGGCACCTGCGTTCTTCTAACATTTGATGTATCATTAAATATGCCTTCTCACATTTGGCACATAAACCCTGATAAAGTTTCACCTTTTAACGAAATAAATGACTCAATTAACAAGATGAAAAACAGCAGTGTGGTGGCAGACCCTCTTGGTGGCAAAAAAAAAGGATAAAAAAGAATTATCTCAGCAGGGTGTTAATACAAGGAGCGCCACAACACACAGCGGGCACCTGATTTGACTGACAGCCACCCAGCAAAGCCAACAGATTTGTCAGCTTGCTGACCGCTGGCTTGAGTCTCTCGCACCACCCTAGGAATAAATCGTTGCTCAGGAATGGCTGGGCAAGCAGTCACTTGTCTCTGTTAATCTAATTGAATTTTTTAAGTTGTTTTCATTTTTATCTGCTTCTGTATGGAAATGTTCGTTCTGGGAGCAGCAAATTTTGGCATCCTTAGATGACTCACTTCCTCACAGTGCTGCCACCTTTTGAAGGAAAGAACAGATATGGACAGTGGGCCAAATTCATCTCTCAGCTCCCAGGGGTTGAATGCATAATTTGATCTACTATGAGGCAAAATTACATTTTTTTAATGGCGCTGGAAGTTGGGACATTTGTATTCATGACCCTGTTCGCCCAGAAGCTCACAGCTAACATTGAGCACAGTTCACTCTGCACCTCAGTTCCTCAGAAATAGAGACAACATCTTCTAATGTCTAGTCTTTCCATCTTTTGCCTATTTTGCCTAAATATTTTGGATTAGGAAGTAGCTCTTAATAAAAACAAGAGCCTTGTCTCAGTTGCCACCTCAAGATGCTATCATAATGGAAACACTATTACTGTTTAAGCACTCTATTAAGTGAACTTTATATATAATAACTAGACTAAATGTATCTGGACTAAAATCTTCATCAGCATTGAATCAGAAATTGTCCCTAGGAGGGGTGACTCCCACCAACGACAGGAAAATGACAGGTTTCACCTCTATCACTTATTAATGAATAAGTCTCCAACCCAAGAATAGAGTATCTATATTGCAGTGACTTCCTGGGATCCTGGATCACAGCTTATGTTGAAAATAGTCTTTTTTACTCACTTCAATTCATGCTATTTTCATAGAAAATTATTATTCAGAGCTAATCATGCAGAGTCAAGCACTTCATTTACTACAGGCTGTGGAAATCTCCCTTCCTAGTTGTGATTAAAATGGACTCATAGGTCCATGTTCTTTCCCAGTTGCACTCTATAAAACCCTACCATCATACTAGGAATTTTTTCATTAGTTAAATCAATATCTAATATTAAAGAGAAGATACCATGAGTTGCTCTTGGCCAGTAAGAAATAAAATATGTTGTGAATATGGAGCACTGAGCAATGGAGGGGAGGTACAGCCTGTGATGTTCTCTGGAAGCCAAAGTCTACATGATGGTAAACAGAAAGGGCAGTTTAAAAAACGCACTATCTTTCGTCAAAGTGGACATTTGCCTTGAGGTTAGCATCTGCTTTGCTTTTCAATGGGAAACTAGCAGCAATATAGGTGCATATGGAGAAAACTGGAGTTTGTCTCAAAGATGGTGCTATACTACTAGGTGTAGAAGAATCTGCCAATCTTCTGAAAATTTGGCTAAGCAAAGACAATGATGTCATTTAAAGAAAAAAAAGGATGATCAGGAATTGCACATAATCAATCCACTGAAGAGCAGAGTTTCTGAGGTTAGTATGTGTAAACCCACAACCTCTATTATAAAATCAGGCATATGTGTCTACATGACTGACATCTTTATGACTATATTCAGTATCTTTCTACGGATCATTAAGCACCAAGAATACTTCTAATCAGTCTAGATCTAGTAACTACCATTTACAAAGGTTTTTAAATTATGACATATGAAACCAAATATGTCCTGGGTTGATGCAATGTGGGTCTTCAAGCTACACTGAGAAAAGTCAGGTTGTTTCTAATAAATCACTGAAGATAAAGTGTTGAAGACCTAAATATCGGCTCTATGCTAAGGCAATGAATTCTGACTCAAGCAAGATGCAACTAAAACAACTTGATGATATTTTTTACTTCTATAAGACAGTTTCACTTATATCTATGCATCAAGGAAGTATTAAAACTCCAGTGCTCAAAAACCTCACTTAATTTCAAATGGCAGTGCTTCTGCTCACATGAGAAAGCCCCAAGACTACCTCTGAACTCATATATATATATATATGTATACATATAAAAGAATATCTATTTACTTTTAAGCTTTAAAAATATCTATTTACTTTTAAGAGTATTTCACGTTCCCTTAGTACCAAAATATATTTGTAATTTTCCCCAAGAATGGACAGGTTTAGCACCCATTTAACTCAAGGCAGGCACTGTCATACTATTCTCTCAGTTATAAGACTCTATGCTGTTTTTTATCTTGGCTCTCTGTTGTGATTTTAAGGAGAATATCTTTTTCACTTTTTCTCTGCTTACCATGATGAAGTTCTACTTTCTCTAATGGAACTACCCTTATGAAATCAATAGGGCATTTTTGTTGAATCAGATGATGATAAAAGTATATACTCATAATAATGATTATTTCTAATATAGATTAGGATTTGCACTGCAAACGGTCAAGAAATGTCAGGATAAATAAAAGTAAACATTATTTTACTGTCTATTCTATAAACATTACGAAAAAAAAAAAAAGAATAGTTAAGTATATTTTATATCCTAGAGCAAACAGGTTCATATTTGCCTTAATAATCTTATTTAGCTGACACCTGCTTTGCAATAGATCTGTCAACAAAACAGATGAATAGAGAATTTGGGAATAGTTCCTTAATTTCAATACAGTACCTCTTCAAAATGTATATGGTGGCACAAGGAAAAAATGCAATTTTATAGGTGTTTCTAAGAACTGTTAGACAGTAGTACTGAAACTAAAACTGGGAGTGAAATGTGGACAAAGACTGGGTATGTCCAGAATCAGAAATTACTACTTTCTATCATTTATCTAGAAGATCATTCAGTTCTAGACCTTTTGAGTATTTGAATACCTCCTATCATGCTTCAGATTGGATGATATTCAGAAATATTTGCCTTACTACAGATGTCTTTTTTTTCTTCTTTTTTTTTCCCTTTTTATTTTAATTTATCTTTGTGACAGCCATCTGCAGAGAGAGAAAGAGGGAGAATTTTTTACCCTTGACTGCAGTTTGTTCCAGGAGAACAGAACAGCACTAGTCAAGTTCCAACTACTAGAAAATCAGAATTTTATGCTAATCTTCATGTGACTGTGATTTTGAACAGACAGAGATGTTAGCTTTCTCATGTTTGCCTATAAAAGCTCTTTTTTCTCTGCTGAAGTCAGTGGTGTTGTGTACATGTAACTACTCTCTGTTCAGTGGAAATTATTTTGCTTTAACACTTCGTAAACAACAGGGGAATGGAGAGAAGAGTAGTTCTCACATTCTTTTATAAGCAATCCATACAAGTGTTATAGAAACATATATCAATCAATTATTAAATGAGACATAATTCTATGCAGTGGCAGATGCCCTATTGCAGAACATGCACAAGTGAGGACTAATTTTCAACATTTTGATAGCTCTGAATAAGGTCTTGCAGTGTATCAGTAGTCCTATCTGGCAGGTGGCACAGTACCTCTTAGCTGTTCATTGACCACATAGCCAGAAAATGGCACTTAGGACATTCAGGCATAGAATCAGTTTATATGATGCAGAAATCCTTTTTGGAAAGGAAAGCATTTTGCTATGCAAATGCTTCCCTTCCAGTTCTATGTGCTCTGTTATACCTTTGGTATTAGGTGAAGGTATCAAACACCTCCAGGTTTATAACACTATGTTCACCATTTAGTGAATTAAGAACAGAGCAAGGCTTAGGACATGAAAGCATTTTGCAAAGAATTCTACATTGAATTTCTTGAGAAACAATATGCCTCAAAACACAGAGACACAGAAAAGGCTACACAGTTCAAAAATGTTGGAGTTAGGGGTTACATATATATACATGCCTATTACCTTACACATTCAAATAAATCAGGAAAAAATATGCATGTTATTGTTGAGTTCCGGTAACATTCACTGTTTCCTGTCCAGAAATGTTTGAGTGCATGCTGAAAAGGAGATGTGTAACAAGATAAATGACATGAAGTCTTGGCTCCATACAATTCAATGGAAAAGCTCTTACTGACTTAATTAATTGCCTGCCTTCCACCCATGAAACTTAAAACATTCCCAAGTAAAGGCTGAGAGTTCATTAATGTTAAGCTTGCCCATCTAAATAGGAACACAAATATTAGGCCCAATTCACCACTGAGTCACTGCTATTGTGGTTATCCACACAATAGTTTTGCACTAAGCTAATTATTCCCTTCACAAAACACAAATTATTTCAAAATAAAAGATCTTATGATCACTCTCTGTCATCTCTGTGCCTCTGTCTATGAAAGAATTCAGTTCTCTGTAAATGATTAGCTGGCAACTATAATAACATTCATGTAAACGGAGGATTTATTCTTGAGGAAATCTAAAAGGCAACATAAACATCTTCAATATTTTTCTTCCACAGTATGAAGGAGTCTTAAAAAGTCGATTCTGTGTTTTTCTATAACACAAAGCCTGTCATATTCATGAGCATCATCCTGATGATCCACTCAGGATACAGAACCAAGACCAAGGGACTCATGAAGTACACCACAAAATGTGCAATGTCCGGTGACGAACAGCTACAGTGACCTTTATGCAACCAAGGCACAAAAGAAAAAATAATTCTACAGCTTTATGATCTACTTCAGGAAATTCCACTCACAGAAAAAAAAAATAACTTTATTGAGAAAATTGTCAGCTATGAACGATTTTCAAAGCTCTAATAATATTAACAAAAGAATTAAATATCTTATGATATAACTAGAAAAATTCTCCAGGTTTTGTTTGGCAGAAATTTGGCTGAAACCTCTCTTTATAGGAAATACAGTGCTCATCCATCATTATAACAGTCCTGTAGAACCATCTTCAGGAATCACAGGTTGTTTTTCAATTTCATATGCAAGAAAGAAGAAACAGGAAACAGAATTCAGCACATGGATGAATAAACCCATAATTTATTAGATCGTTTTTGCTCTGATCAAGGGAATAGCTCAAAGAAAAGAGGTCAGAAGGACTAGTGCTGTTAATATGCAATTGATGAAATCCTCAAACACATATTGATCCACTTTTTATTACATTTTTAAACCCTTGACTGTGAATATTTCCCAATAAGACAATAACTATAGCAAATATAATTTGCTGCTCTTAATCACAGTAGATGTTCTTCACCCTCTAAAAATCATCACGTAGGAGATATTTGCATCCAATGCACAATGTGAATTTGCCATAGATTGCATTTCACATACTACCCTCTTTTTCATGTTCATTTCTTCAAGCATATCATGTCCATATTTGACACTATCTGTACTAATATATTTTAGTCACACGCGGCAATCCCAAACAAACTTTCCTGACAACATAAATTGTTACTGCAAAATAGCGTAATAATGTGTTAGACCTCTACCCCCTAAAAAACCTTCACTGCCTTATTCATTACTTAAATAAAAAGAAAAAGCCAAGTTAACTGTCAGGAGTTTTTTTCTCAGAGCTGTAGAATTTCACAAGGAATTCAATCTACAGGGAAAATTGGGGCTAGCTGGCCGCCTAGACAGGCCTGCCAGGGGAAAGTCTTTCTACCACTTCTGTTTGACACAGCTTGAGGCAAAGCAGGTTGTATAGGCCTTGACCCAGCAAGGTCATCATTTTGTGAGGAATTCTGAGGCCTGACATCTGCTGCCTGGCTTTGAGTAAAAACCAGACCCCCTTAGCCAAAACAGAGCCCTGTGTAAAATAATCCCCCAGCAAGGATCCTAGACTTCAGTGAAAAGGCTAAATGGCCCTCTTTTTGTCTGGGTGTCCAGGCCTTTTAGTCCTTCCTCGTCACGTAGTGCAGAGTTCAGAACAAAACCATTCCCAGAATGCAGATAAAAGCCATATTCTCACAACTCTGTGCCATAACTTCTTCACCTCATGAGAGACTTTCATTTAAGCTCTGGGCACATGGCTTTGCAAATAAAAAGGGACGCGCACGCAGTGGCTTAGAGGGGGACAGGCTCGTATTTTAAAAACGTATTCAAAATGGTGCCTTTTCCTTTGCGTTTTTTGAGAAAGTCCACTGTACCAAATAAAGTATGTGATGTGCATGTGCTATTTAAAAAATATTAAGACCATGTGTAAGAACTGGAAGACCTGATTCTCAGGGTTCCTATTTCTCCACATGGGACAAGAACGCAGAGGAAACTAGTGACCCATATAAAGGTAGCTTTAAGCCTAAGCTGCAGCTTGATTCTGAATTGCATTGAAAGCCTTTCAGTCAGACTGACCTCCCGGGGGACGGCAGGAGGGCAGCTGACAATGTTCTGCATACAGGGAGTCTCCGTGCAGCAGAAGTGGTGCAAGGCCTGCTGCTGGCAGGACGCGCAGGGTGAAACGAAGGCTCATCTGGACGACAGGTTTTTGCAACTAGTGTCTTTTCTCCGAGCCAAGTTAAAGTACTCCTGAGAAGTAGGTCTAATCTCACAAGAAAGGTCAGGTAGACCCCTGGATTTTAATACGACACAAATATACTTTGTCCTCCTTTTGCCTCCCCTGCTCCACCTAGCCCCAATCACAAGCAAATACTAAAATAGAGTATTACAAGAAAATATATGTATTTTACAATGCAAAACACACAGGCTGGGTGTGTTTCTCTAAATCTGAATCCAATTATCTAAATATTTATGTTCTCTAAATACTTCATGTTCTCTGCCCATAGCAACTACTGCTGCAATTATTCCTTTCTAGATCCTGTTAGCAATAGTCAACTACACCACTGTGTCCCACCGTCACCTGCCCTCTGCCTGTATCAGTGCAGCAGGATGCAGAAAAATTTGGGACACCACAAATGGGGGAGCATCCAACCACTGTCAGGTGCTCATAGCTCCCTTTCCCGACAAACACAAGTCTCTAGCCAGCCTAAGGTAGCCTTTTGCACATCTTCCCCAGGAACCTCCGTCCTTGTGAAACCTTGGGGATCTACCAGCAAACTCACCAGTCACATTCATGCAGCACTCACCTGCCACCACGGCCTTTTCAGCATGGCAGGGCATTACCCAAGAAGGCGGCTGCATAGAAACTCAAAGCATGGTAGGAGATGATGGGCTTCTGTGAGTATATTTTGGGAAGAAAAATGATTTGAGGTAAAATATCAGCATGAGATCAAAAGATCAAAATCAATCATGAATAAATTTAGTCTAAAAATTAGGTAGTAGGTTTCTAAGTCTCCAGATGAATAAAGCACTACAACAGTCTTCCAGATAAAGATTATATTGTTTCAGACTGACATTGATTAACTTACAAAAGGGATTTTGCAACTAAATGGAAGAAAACGTGAAGATAAAATATTAAAAATCTTCGTATGAATTCTTGGATTAGATAATGTCATGGTACATCAAGGGACTTGCATTGGATTCACACTATATTAGTAATCCCTAATTTCAAAGTTTCTGGTGGTTGCCTTGGGTCTGTTAAATGCTGATTGTTGAGGTATTTCATTGTCCTCCTGCACAGTGTAGACTATGACCGGCTACATGGGATCAAATTCTTCTCTAACAAAATCCAGATCATTGCAGACACCTAGATACTAGTAATGCCCCAGGGTTGTCCTGAAGCTGTGAAGGAGCTTTGGAAGTTGGTCTTTATTAATGGACTTAAATTTGTTTTAAGTTATTGAGGAGCACTTAATCACCCAAGATATGAAGAGTCATTGTTGCATGGACCCTTCCGAAACAGACTATTATGACTTACAGCTACAGGATCTGTCTAGTGGTAGAAAGGATACCACCATCCAGTGGCATGTCACCCACAGTTTAGAAAGAAATGAGCACGTTTAATGTAAAAAGAAAACGGGCTTGAAAAGCAGAAATTAGGATATGATATAAACCGTTTTAAAAACAGATTTTTTTTTTTTTTTTTGAGCTAACCTCATATTCTGTGCAAGGAATAGCTGTGTTCAGACTCTGCTGCTTGCATCATTTTCAAACAGTTATTTCATTTTGAATGAAATCATTCTCTGTATCAAGATACTATTAGTTAGGCAGGAACATTTTTAACACAAATGAAAATAAAAGTATTTAAAAACCTTATTTCTATTCTTTATGTTACTAAATATGTAAGCAGTGCAAGCAGTTCTAGTATCAAAATTCTGAAATTAAAGGGCAAGCGAGATTTCGGTTTATAAAACTTGGAAGTTTTGACTCGCTTGAGAAAAAAAAAAAAAAGGTTCCTAGTCACTATATTAGTCTTTCTAATCTTTGCTGTTGGATGTTAATCGTGAATTTAAGAGATTCATGTGTTTGGCATCAGCCCTAATATCAGTCTGTGGGGGTCAAAGAAATGGAGCTCTTACTAGCCACTTTTCCCTGCCATGCTAGGAAAATGCCATAAGAGGACTAACCAAAAATTGTTCTTCTCAGCATGAACAGTTCCCTAAAATCAGGGCTGGTTGTATGTGTAACAGTGTGCCTCAGGGAAAAGAGACAGAAAGGGAAACCTCATTTTGCAGAAAATGCATTTCAAGAGTAATATTTTATATCATCAGCTGCCTATTAGTCTCCTTGTTTTTGTAGTCTCCTTGTTAGACCAGATGACTACAGCAACATAAATCCTTCTTTTACCTGCTCCCTAAAAAGTCTCTTCTGTAGAAGTTTCTGGGTGACCTTCTTATTCACCAAGTCATACTTCCTAATGATCTGGATGGACGAAGGGCATAGTCACTCTTCAAGGGACAAAGGAGAAGTAGGCTCACTGTGCAATGGCAGAACCCTTCTTTCTGTGTCTCAAAATTCAGTTAATATAGCTGTGGAGGTTTGCAAACTATTTTGTAACTACTGCTCTTCCAGCTTGGTCGTAAATGGTGCTGTATGGTATGCTGCCTATCTTTCCATATTTTTGCTGCAATGTTATTTTGTTACTAGCATTTTAAGAAATTCATCATTCCCGATGAAGTGCTTTTCTGAGATTTGTATCAATAAAAATATCTTGCTAAGCTTTTTATTGAAAAAAAATTGCCTTGATAAGATTTGTACTGAAAAAACTCTTCTAAAGATTTGTGCTGATAATAGTTATGCACTGATTAATTGAATTAATTTCCTGCATGATCAAAGCATGATAGGTACTTTATAATGCAACTATAAAATGATGGCTCTCAACTAACACATGATTTCTTAAATCTAGGTTGACTGGCAGAGAGAAGGAAATAGAGCCAGCAAGAGAACGGAGAGGAAATATACTGCTATCCAGGCTGTTCTGAACAAGAATTTATTATATTGTTCGGTAAGAAAGAATGTGTCCGTGAAGAGTAGCTGGGGGCTGTGGAGGTAGCCCATTCTGGAATGGGCGGATACATCTATTGCCATTGCTCGTTTTCAGCATCTCAAGGGAAACTGAAATCTGGAAAGAGAACTAGTGCCATTCAGGAAGGACATGCTCTCAGGTCCATTCAATAGGGCTATATGCATCATTTGCAATCACTGGTGAGTCTATAGACAGAGTACAGAGGGTAGTATTACAGAGTAGGGTGCACTGTAATTGCAGTGATGTTTGCCATCCTTTTCTTCCATATTCCTGGCAGCCTGAGAGTATTCATGTACCAAGAGGCTGGTGACAGTGGGAATGTCAGCAAGGGTGACTATATCAGTCTATAGCGTCTTAGTTGGGCTGTTAACTCTAAACAGCTCTTTGCTGTCAAGCATATCTTTCTGCAAAAAGATCCTCCTGTCCATTGGTATCAAGTCTGCGATAGTGTCCCTCCCTGAAACCCAGTCAGCCTTGCTGTATCACACACATATGAGATCTCCACTCTTCCCCTTTCTGTTCTTATAAATTACATTCTTATCCTTAGGTTAATTATGATCCTGCATAATCACTATCTCCAGCTGTTGCTCTAGTCATTGCTGCTGACATGTGGGACACACTCCTCTCAGTCTACCTGCAAGTCTGAAGAACAACTGTGGTGCCTGGTCAGAACAACATCCTAGGTATTTTTGATAGATAGTCTAGACATGAAAAGATGCTGAACCTGTCTATGTGCAAGCACAGAGAGGAATCATCCAGTTGCCTTGACTTCAGGGTAGTAGATTGTACTCTAGTAAACAGACTAGACATTTGTGATAGGAGCAAAGCCATGTGGGAAAGCATCATGTCAGACAGCAGACTGCAGTGTGACTTTTCTGGAAGAGAAATGAAGTCCAGTTTCCACATGAATAAAAATTCCCCAAAAACATTGACAATGACATCTGTATAAAGGAGGGGGGGTTATAGATGCATATCTTTTAATACTGATTCAATCTGTTTTGTACTGGTATGAATTGCCCACATAGACAAACCCTTGATGTCACAAAATTTGTGTGCAAAAAGGGGGGTGGGGAAGCAGTCGTATTGCACGATGAAGCTCAATTCTAAATGAAAACAAATGTGTTTGAACAGTTTTTCCTAATCTGTCAAGGAGTTTCAGACCCTAAAGATATTTTGAGCCTGTTCCCTTTCTCCTTAGGTACAATCACTAATCTCTCTCACTGTTTTTTTCAAAGATGCAACCTACTTACCTACCACATAAAATGCAGAAACTCATATTATCATGGTTCAGCTTTAGAGATTTACATTAGAATCAGTGAACCTTATTTTAGTACAATATATATGGTGAGCAATGCAATGAGAGAAGACTGGGTTTATTCCCCAGATAAGTCATTTATTTCTTTCCTCAAAGAAGAATCCAATATCCTGAGATCAGATGCATATTGAAGCTTTAGTGGAATAAAAAAAAAAATAGACTTATGTTGGATTAACATGTTCAAATTGCACACTCACTACCTGTATTCTCTGCAGAGCAGACTCTGTATCTATTGCTTACTGCACACCATGCCTTGAAGCCTGCCTTAAACATTTTTCTTGAAAAGGTTTGTGGCCTGAACTTATTTACCTAACACATAATTTATTAAAACCTTTTATTGTTTAATGCATTTGTCAATGTGCAGTTATAATCAGAAAGTCTGCATATGTTCAAATCTAGGAATAAACAAAAAGTCTGCATATGTTCAAATCTAGGAATAAACAATTTAGCACACCGATAGAAATTCTTGAGTTACCCCTTTTTGATTCTCATCAATAGTGACTAAAGACTTTTACCATTTTTTTATTGTGCAGAGACCAAAGAGGAGCTTTAAATGGGCTGGTCAAAACAGCTTTTGTAGATGGTCCTTTTTTCTCTCTGAAAACTGTCTGCCAAATATAAAAGTGTTTTGGCCAAAGTCTCTAAGTATTCAGACCTTTACAAAATCATAGAAATTGAAAAAATCATATGTTAGCAGGGATGATAGAAGCACTAGTAGCACATCTATTTCTCTGAGTCCCACAATTATACACAGACCTCCCAATAGCATGGCTTCCCTCCCCTTTTCTTCTCAATCTCAGCTAGTTCCAGTTCCCCACTCACTCTGCAGGTAACTTGCTAAAGCTTTTGCATTGTTGCCACCACAGGGCACAACAGCACTTTCGTAGGATCTGACCCAAAATGACCCAAACTCTGTGGCATGGGCTATGTTGTGAATCAGGCAAGCACACAACCCAGGCCTTCAAGTTTTTAGTCACAAGACTGTCCTTTATCTGTGAAATTACAGTGAAGGATTCTGACTAGAGATTTACCTATTGCCCTGATTTAAGTTAGGATATTTGGGGATGAGAAAGACGAGAGAGATATCTTTATCAGATAACCAATACCTTTGGTAAAATATAGGAGCCATTGGGTGATGTCACAGTAAGAGCATAGTAAGAGCATTATGTCCTAGTAAAGGCAGCATTAGAATGCATATTTTTAGAATTAACATTGACCAGTGTCTTCTGGCCACAGCCAAGACTTTCAGTCTGCTAAAACATGGGGAAAAAAACGGTGGCCAGTACCACATGTGATCTACCATCTTAGGAGATAAGAGACAACAAATGGATCTGTAGCTGTGTAGAGATTCTGAAGATAATGGAGTCGTACGTGGTCAGTTCAATATGCAGTGGTCTCAGCAGCATAACTACTGTTGACTTCTTAGCGAAGGGGAGTGGGCTAATCACCAGCCTCAGAGCAGACAGCATGGGAAAGAGGTCACCTACCTGGAGGTTTGACCCTGAGGTCTGCACTGCACCAGGACACATGAAAGTGCAGCTTGAAATTCTGACTTTAACATTAAAAAAATGGTTTCTGAGACAACAGCGAGCCCAGGAGTGGCCCTAAGGTGCATTCAGAAGCAAAGGGCGCCATGGCAGGCATGCTGTGCTCCAGGTAACCTCCTCACGTCTGCCTCCACCAGGGACAGGACAAGTGACTCCTGCTCAGGGCAGCAGTGGCTGGAAGACCACACCTTTAGCAGAACATAATCCTAAATGACTCCTTGTCTTGTCTTGTGCATGTTTGTTTCTGCGTCGTGTTGAAAGATGCTTATATCCAAGGGAACACGAGTGCAAAGGGTTGCATGCTGGGACTAAACGGCAGGTGTTTCATTGAGGGCGCTTGTCTCGACCGCGTTGGTGCTACTTACAGTCACGCCCCTTTTCTCGATAGTTTTATTTATAAATAACATTATCCTGGAGGGGAAAGAGCAGAGCACATCAGCACATATGGCATGTCAAATCCCCTACTGCTTGGAGACCCCTGAAATGCTTAGGTACAACAGGGCAGACTTAGGACTCTGAAAAATTTTGCCTTTTGTCATTTTAAGCCAGACCTTTGATATTATTATAATGGAGTTGTTTTGTATTTAATTATGCATCTGTTGTATAATGCATTTACAATAAATACCTCTAGTTATTACTTCTTAAAATCCCTTTCTTTCTAATATTGACTGCTCTAATTTACTTTTATGCAAACAGCCTAGTCAGATTTAATAAAATGTCTTAGTAGCATGTTTAATGACATCATTCTCCCTAGGGACAGTTGTGAAAATGACCTTCCATTTTACGAAAGAAGAGGATTAATTTTTATTGTCTGCCTCAGTTAATGCGTGTTTAGACATAAAGTCCCGATCAATATGACAGAGAGTATAGTGATTTTACTCACAGTAGTTTCTAAATGGACATTTCTTACTAATCCATTTTTATAAATCACTTTAAAGGCTTTATTGATCTTTAATTGGGAGTTACACCTAATCACTCGAGTGCAGCGCATGACGAGTTCTAAACATTTTAACCCTTTCCTCACGGGTCCTTAAAATTCAAATCACAAGAGCCTTTGCTGTCTCCTCCCCCTCAATACATGTTATATCTCTTAAACAGATTTTTCACAGACCATCACACTTCAGGAGTTCAAAATACTAGGAAAAATGTTACACAAAAACAGTAAAGAGATGGTATTGCATGTGTATTTCAAAAATACAGTGAATACTACTGTGGAAAACGGGGGTTGCGCTAGATGACAGGCTTCCTTTCCCTCTGTAACTTCCCTGAAGCTTGTAATCTCGACTATCAAATGTTCTTTTCTTTTATTAAACATCAAGTCATACTACAAAAGCATTTGTTTGGACACGTATCGCTTTATGGAGAAAGTTCAATGAAATTTGGAAATCCACAAGTGAATCTTGAAGTTGTGTATTCATGTAGCTCTCAGGGTTCTTAATGTTGGGTCAACAGATTGTATTTTTTTTCAACTAAAAGAATTATCTATTCTTGTCTTGTGGTGTGTGTGTGTGTCTGTAACTGTTTGTGAGTGTACAGATTTAGCACATGTACATATGTATCATAATATATAATATTATAAATATAAACATGCACACAATAAAAACATCTTTGAGCTGTACATAGTTATAAGTTCTTGCAGTTATATTTTTATATAAAAAGTTTTGGAAAAAGTAGGACTCCAAGATTTGATTCCCTTCTCATTGAAATATTCTTTTGAACTGAACAGTCACTTGTGATTTACTCCGACATGCTGGTATAATTATAAGACAATATTTATCCTCATAGACCAGAAAAAAAGTCTTCTTCCTTCTATTTTTACCATTTAGTGTTTTGTGAATGATTTTTGAAAGAAAACCCTTGCAGTTGCAGAGTAGACTGCACTGGATTGGAACTTATTTTATGACTTATTTAGTTACACAAATGGAAAACATTATCATAAAATGCTACACTTCCGTGGTTAGTGGATTCATATAGATTTCTTGATAATGGCTGAATTAATTTAAAAAATATTTAAGAAAATGTCTGCCTTGACTAAGACTTTCCAGGCCAAGTAAACCCACAAACGCAGTATTTCGCAATCACAATGTTTATGATAGTATCACATGAGTAATATGACCCTTTGTATAGGACATTAGAAGGCAATCTTGAGAGAGTTAGCAAAGAAATCGCCATTCAAGTCCAGTGGATAAATTTAGTCTGCTTAATTGCTGCAATTTCTGAGACTCCACCACGACCTGCTACAGGATTTTCCGTTCATCTGGGCTCACTGTATTAGAACAAAGATGACCCCAGACCACTTGCCCAGGGCTTTTGTCTGTAACTGAAACAGCCTAGAACTACATTGTTCTCTTAGCAAGTTCAAAGACCTTTTGACTGAAAGCCTAACAGATAGATCTGGGCAAAACCCAGCAATGGTAAAGCAGCCTTTTAATATTTCAAAACTGTCTCTAAACAAATAACTACCTACCGCACACTGCTGCCCTTTCAGGTAAAGACAGCCATATTCCAATTTAAAAGTATGTAGTGCCACAAAGTGCCAGAAACCAGCAAAAGGAAATTTCAGTGATTTCTTCCAAGATTTTTTGTTTGTTTGTTTTTGTTTTGTTTTTTTTTTTTTTCAATTAAAAGAATATGGGGCAGAAAAAAAGACAGGAAGGTGATTCAGATAAAATTTTGTAAAGCTACTGGAAATAGCCTGTGTCCCACAATATAGCATGAGGTCCACTTGTGACAGAAAAATAATCAAGCGTGAACTAGTGTTTACAGAGATGAAACTGGAACAGCTGAAGACATACTAGCACTTTGAGAACTGGGGTATACAGAGACATAGTAGTTCTTAGCTTTGGTTCTGCTCAGCCATTCAGGAATACCTATTTTTGCACACATTTAGCAGAAGTTAATTCCACAGGTAAGAAAAAAAAAAAAAAACGTATTTTTAATAGGTTAAACAATATCTCAAGATGTGCTGAGGTGGCTACTAATACAACTAATGATCATCAGATCTTTCTTTGCCACTCCTGGACTCTGGATTGAAAATGACTAAAGAGGAACACAGTGCCACAAGGTGTTTTTGTCAGTGTGGGTTCACTATAACAACAGTATGGCACTAATAGTTGTTTTGACGATAAACGCTAAATAAGGGAATCTAAAGGTGGGAACGCCAGCAGCAGCACCCTTGGACAGGATAAAACATGGTATCTCCAGGTTACTCCACAGTTCCCCATTTAAAACTCTGGGAAAGCAAGCAGTATTGTCACCGTGACAAGTGGGTGTCATGTTCTTATTTATTTAGTTTTTGTTTCCTGTTACCTTGAGTTTCTGACTGCAGAGTCCTTTTAAGAAAATTTGGGGAGAGGTTTTTTGTTCTTGCTTGTTTATTTTTTCAAAAGTTCTATACCAATCTGCTTTATACTTCAACATCACCAATGTTGAGCAACCACCAGCTCTGAAGGTTTAACTAATATTGGTTAATAAATTAAAGGGAAATATAACTGCTGAGGTTAGAGAAGGAAGAGACAATCAGAGAGGCTGAGGGGCAAAGATGGAGAGAGGAAGGGAGGGAGGGAGGCAGAGAGAAAGAACAAGAGAGGAAGGATGGAAGGACAAAAGGATGTAAAGAAGGAAAAAAAAGAACAGAGAGAAGAAAGGAAGGAAAAAGAAGGGAAGAAGATAAAAAAAGAAAAAGAAAGACAAAATGAAGGAATGAAGAAAGGAGGGACGGTTTCTGTACGTGAACACATGTAGAGTGTCTTTTTGTTGCTGAAGAACAAACAGAGGAATAAGAAGTATTTTGTTCAGGAATTGTCATTCTGTGGGATTCAGAAAGCATAGTTATGTCATTAGGTAACAATCTATAATTAACTCATTCAAGTATCTGTGAAGGACACAGCAGAGCCAAGGACAGGAACAGCTATTCCACCCACATGTTCAAATAAAAGCAAACAAAAGTTCTCGCTGTCTGTCACCATAGTCAGAACCTTCATGAAAGACAGCTGATGTGCAGTTATTATTCTGGACATTATATCGCAATAAAGACAACATGTGAGAAACTCTTATTTCCCTATTCAGAAAATGCTTTATTTAAAAGTACATACATGAGTCTGTTGACTGGATAAAATAAAATATCATAAATCACTGGTCAAATTGTATTTAACAAATCTTCCAATCTTAAATGTTCTTGATTGTGGGAGAGAAAGATTTTGGCACTACTAGTTTAACTCCTGACCTGGCAGTTAAAAGAGAATAGCAGAGCTGAATGGCAGCCTTCCTGATATTAACTACTTCAGCTATAGCATAGACCCCAATATGGCTTTATACTCATTGTTAGAATACATGTCATAAAATATGGTCAGGAGATGGGAAAAAATGACAGTAGGATAGCTTCAAAAAATATACGCATTGTACAGGTGTATTAAATGGATACAATGAAATATTAATCACACTTTCTTTCTCCTATTCATTTTTAATCTCCACAAATTTATGCAGTTGTTTGTAGTGCTCTCCAATTTTGATGAAAATGTTAGATTTTCCTGAAATGTTGTTTCTGAAACATTTACAAAGTTATTTGCAATTAAAATATTGTTACTGGTTAAAGATGAATAACTTAATTCTGTTCTTATATATGCAAAGGTAGGCCATAACTGGCCATTAAATTCAAATAAATCATGCAGATTTGCACTACTATGATGGAAAGAAAAATTTGGCTCATGGTTCCCAGTTATTACTCCCACAGTCTCAGTGACTTACAGTGGGCGTGTAAATGAGAACATAATTTAGCCCAAGCTATGCAATCATGGCTACTAATTCCCCAAGGGTAAATTTTGATTTGGGGGCAGTTTATTCTAAGCGACTCTCACTATTCCTGTATCATGTGATATATGTAATATGAGGGAAAAAAAGGAGAGAGGGGAAGGGAAGGGAAGGGAA
>VZSV01000014.1:8229456-8256555 GCA_013398735.1 Nothocercus julius
AGAGGAGAGGAGAGGAGAGGAGAGGAGAGGAGAGGGGAAAGGGGTTTAAATTCAATTCCTGCAAAGTTATACTTTTTAAAATAGTCTTTACTGATGTCAATGTATCACCTAATTTCAGTGAAATTTGTGTGAAGGAAATTTTTGCAGGATTTGGCCTTGGATTCTTTTTGTGTGTGCGTTTTACTTCTCTTTTGTTTTTGAGTTGTCTTTTGATGTTTGAAAATACATCCCCACAGGTATATTCCAGATTTAAAATATTCCAGATATAAAACGGTGTTTTTGTGTTAGTTGCATTTCTGTATGTCTGCTTTACATCATTATATAACAAAATTCCTTTCAACACTAAGGGCTAAGCGATTTGCCTCAAGTAATATTGCTACTACTGAATAAATATTCCTTCCAGAATGTCTCCAGTTTCCTTACAAGCTTCACTATTTCCACATAACACTGTAATTTCTCAGACCCTTAAAACACTGTTACTTCTGCAGTTAACTTGACAACTGTTACAGAGAATTGCAGTGTAAGTTGTCCAAGGTTACAAAAGTCCAGCTCAACCCATTACGTATTTTATTTTTATGGCAGGTAAAGAAGAATGTTAGCAGCAACTGGTCAATTTTGTCTACTTTTTGCTGAAGTCACTTATCTAAGGGGTCCTTGAGCTAGCTGGTGAAGTCACAAGTTGGCATGACAACAAGCTTAGAGAGTCTAGAAACAGGAGAAAATGTATACAGTTCAGATCACCAGGATGCATTTTATTTGGTCCGCTTTTTTTCTGCACAAGTCATCTGGCCAATGCTAAAGGAAACCATGAGATAGACAGTCTGGAAGAAATATGGTTGTTGCCAATCATAGCAGTGTCTAGGACCACGTCCCAACGGCACTACCAATCACCTGCAACATCCTCACAGCATGAGCCGGAACTAAATGGTAATCACAGCTCACTAAATGGGCTGACCTTGGTAAAATTTTGCCAAGTTTCTCAGTGCATAAGACCCTCCGCTGTGCTTCTCTGATTTCCTAGAAGTTCAACACCAAACCACAGTATATACTGGAAACTGTAGCTGCATTTTTGACATTGCTATTATAGACTCATTCTTCCTAGTTTTGTCTTTTATCTTTAAAATATTGGGATTGGACTGCTAAAATAACAGCAAGTGCTCCAGACAGCTTAAAGTATTTCTAATATTACTGCAAAAGACATTCAATTTTGAACATTATACTGACTGATATGCTGGGATTTCATTGGAATTTTCTAGGGATGGAGAGAAAGTTTTGCCTGCTTGGTTACTTCTGAATTAAAGAAATACTCCTGCAAATTTTTAGATTAAGCATGAATGGAAATTCATCTCAAAACTGCTGTAGGTCGAATCAAATATCTTTCTTCAGCAAAATTGAAACATTTCATTTTTTTTTACTTTTAATTTTGTCATTATGACAGATAAAATAAACAAAATACCTCAAAACAAAAAGAAAGAAAACTCTCTAATTGAAAACGTGGAAACAAATGTTTCAAAAATGTCCCAAATCAAATTTTGGCGGTTTGATTTCAAGGAAACTGTTTTTTTCTTTTTTCTTTTTTTTTTTCTTTTGATAAAAAGTTAAAGTTTTTCTGATCAGTTTTAAATGTCATCTTTAACCTCATCTCAGAGACAGCCAAGTGGGGACTTCCCAATAAAGGATTCTATACTGTTAAAGAGAAAAGAAATAAAAGTAAACTTACCTCACAGACTTAATTCTTTATATCTTGAAATCTTTCTGTTTTTTTTTTTTTTTATGCCTTCATAAAGGGTTAAGAGATATTTCTCACAGTGACTGAGACCATAGGAAGCCAGCAATAATTTGATGTGAAACCTCAGATTACACTTAAATTGTTTGATTTTATAATAACAAACAAGAATTTTATTAGCATTTCTTGCTGGCCCCAAGATAGTCTCTTATCAACACAATACAACACAACAACATCACAAAGGAGTTTGGGACAGAAAGGGATTAAAAAACACTATATCTTTTGAAATAACAAGGGAATTAATGTAGCATTTTCTTTATGGAAAATCCAATCCATATTTATTATTTTTTATACTTTAAAAAGTCACAAATTTCTTGCCAAAATTATGTCTTTTCCTTCTCTTTTAAATCCATTCACATTGCTTGCAATAAATCCCTCACTAGGCTGCAGTGAAGTAGTATCTCATTCGAAAGTAGAATTGGAAAAATAATTGGTGTAATGGTCACAACCTTGAAAACACTTATTCTTGAATATATAAATAGTGAAAATTTACTGAAAATCGGGATGTCTAAGTTACTGTTGGGCTGTGGTTGCAATAACTTCTCTGTGCCAACCATTTACGTATGAAATTACCGGACCATTTTCAGTGATAACATAAATTGTGCAGCTGCAATAAGAACAGTAACATTCACCTGAAAAAAAAAAAAAAAAAAAAAAAAAAAAATTAATTCCCACAAAGTAGTCATCTGAAATACACATATACATATGGATGTGTGAGTTAGGGTTAGAGCACGTTATTACAAAGAGAGCAGCAATGACTCCTATATTTAGGTCATCAAATGTATTCTGTCATAAAAAGCCTTCTGACTGTTTTATTGGAGGACTAAAACACCACCACGGCTTGCAGTTAGTCTGTGAATCTGAGCACAGGGGTAGTTCATCCTCTAGGGAGAAGTCTTTTGCATGCCCCATGGAGGTCTCTCCAGATTTGGTGGAGGTATGGATTGATGGAAAATGATTTCCATCACCAGTCAATCAGTGTTTGTTTCTGCCTGTTATTATAGCACATGGACCACCCTGGCTTCTCTCTCCTGCTCTGCATGGATCACCAACAAAATATATCTTTGTTTTTGCTTTCTTTAAAGGAAGGAAAATGTTTTTCAGGTGAACTGGGCTTGGAGCCAGCAGCATGCAATGTCAACCCCTCTTCTGTTTACTGATGTTAATTATTTTTGCTCTTCTCAATGCTTACTAATGAGCAATGCCTCCTACTTCACTGGCAGCACGAGCTGGGAACAGAACACAGATGTCCAGCGGGGCACATTTGAGCCCAAGGCTCCCATGGACAAGAGATTTTCTCACTACACCACCTTGATTCATTTCACAGAGTCCTGTGGGAAAAGAGGATTCTCTATTTTTCGTATTTTTAAGTTAATGCAATTAGTATGATTAAAGACTAGCATTTTAAGCCTGCAAACAAGATACCAATTTTCAGTTTAGCAGGAAACCTCGAATCCTGTGTAGTCTGACTCTCTGGGGTTCCACTGAAGCTTCAGTAATGTTCTTTTCATGTTCCTGTATTAAATGCATTATAGACATTACATGCTATATCTGCATAGGTACATGCACAGTCGCATATAACATTAACAGATAAAGGATGTGCAGTTAGATATAAGCTAGGCACGCCAAAGCTGCAGGCTGCAGAAGCACTGTAGAGATACTCAGGTTGGCTTTTAGCCGTCTTGGCAGGAGGGGTTGGACTGCTGAGCTCCACGGTGCCATCGCTGAATGGTTAGCTAACTTAAAGCGAGTGGAAGTCTGTCTACACTACCTTTTAAACTCATCTTATTTTGATTTTTATAAAGCAGCTTTTGGCCCTACAGACCACAACAATCTGTCATGTCACTTACCAGCAGCAGTACATAAACTGAATTGGAGTGCTAAATATTCCCATTGAGAAAATGGACAAAGATGTGAATGTGGGAAAAACAAAATAGCTAATTAGTTGCAGTTTTCTTTCTATCCCAACTATTCAAAGTTCTGTTAGAAATGCTCTATAACAGGACCAAGCTCCGCTCCTTACAAAACCAAAGATTAACTTTTTAATTCATTTACTTATTTGCCTCTTCTCTTTTTCATGAGAAATGCTACGTCCTACAGATCAACAAGACAAAGTTGCATTTTAACTTGTGGAGAGTAACAAAGAAGTTTGGAAAAGCAGATTTTGTGGGTTGTAATGTATTTGGTGTCTAACTTTCTATTACTTCTGAATGTCATTGAAGAATTCTTTTTTGCCAGTCCTCCTGCTAAATTTCCAGTGTAAGCACCTTATTTAAGGCTGAATGAGAACCTCTCAAGTAGGAGTAAGATGTCTTACCCAAAATAGAGTGAATGGTGATGCCATGAAGACTGATGGGACTCAGAATAAGTCAGGTATAAAAATAGATCAAGTTGAAACAAGTTTTGATCTTTACTATTAAATATATTCCACATATATGAGTTTTGCCTCAGTAATGTTGTTGTAACTTCTGCAGATTTTGGCCTAAAGCACAGAGGTGAACCTTTGAATGATAAGATAAATGACTATGGTGTTCTCTGAGCAACAGCTGCTAAAATAGTTTACGTTCTGTTATAACTTTTCCAAATAGGTCAATAGAATTTCTTACTTTTCCCATGCAGTTCTTTTGAGAGTCACTAATATAATTGTGGGTGTGTTAACACCAGGAAAGAGATGCTGAAGTGAGTCTGAGGCATCTCAAGCTCCATTTTAAGGGATACTCATGTGATATTACTACATCCTGACAGGAATTTTTGAAACATGATATTTTCTCAAGGTGCAATATAGTTTCAGTCTAGTTTCACTTTGGAATTTACATTCTCTTTAACCAGAAATGAAAGCTAACGTAAGCTAAGGAAAAAAAAAAAAAAAAAAACATGGTCAGGGACATGAAATGGCAGAAATTTGCATGGCTCTGTTTAATACTCAGAGACAATAGCCTACATTATGCAAAATTACATTGCTTAAGTCAAAGCTAGTTTTGATTTTTTAGGACCATAAAAAATCCCAGTGTGAAACCACAAACTTCTGCCTTTTCTTTTTTTCTTTCTTTTTTTCCCCTGCTTTCTTGTAACTTAAAAAATATCCAAGTGATCTAAACCATATTTTGTAAAAACAAGTTTCTCCCGTGCCGAGACCTTCTGTGCCAAGTTTCAGCGCACAGCAAATTTTTATGGGCTGAGATACTAACCTCTCAAAACAGGAGAATGTAATGGAAACACTGTTAATTCCTGACTTTTGGAGTGTAATGAGACATCCAACTACGAGCTCTGAAAAATATAAGGGGGCAGTTTCCCATCTCAGTTACAATGGTCCAAATCCAGAGCAACAACTTTGCTTCCAAGTTATTTATACACACTCAAAAAAACCTTTTGTTTTTCAAAAACATTGTTCCTGGGAGTGATCATCTACTTTATAAATATGGAAACTAGTGACATTTAGAATTACGAGCTATAGTGTGCCCTTGCAGATAATTGAAAAGCTGTAGATAATTATGACTCTGTAGTGCAGTTTCACAGAGTCATACATACCTCAAGCCTATGTACTGGTTGTATTTATAAGTGGGAACTGTCTCATTTGCCCTGAGATATTGAATATTATTAAGAAATTCCTGCGACTGCAATAAAAAAAAAAAAAGAGTATCCCCTTACCTTTAACATTTTTACATAGCACTACTTACTTTGAATGAATTTCATTACTAGAGAAAAGATTGGCCACCTGGGCCAATAATCTAGTCATTCTTCACTCAGATATGAGATCCCAGCTTCTAAATTTTTCTCGGACAAGACTCTGATCCCAGTATTACAAGAAGATTTAGATGTAACAGGCCTAAAAGGTAAATATCTCCTGGAAGCTGTTCAATATGAAATATTATGTGATTTAAATCTTATTATGTGATTATCAACTCAGTGACACTAGACTGATGGGATCATTGTAGAATGTCTAACCTAAGAATAAAGGATAATTAATTTAATAAATGGTAATGTATTTCACACACACACACAACTGCTAACACCCCCCAGAGCAAAAGTTGAAATACTTGATGTGTATGTCATACACATGCCACACATTTATTCCTTAACAGAGAGGTTATCTGTATGCTGCAATCAGGAGGTGTGACTGGGGTGCAGATTTACCTCTCCGCTGTCACCTGGGTGCAGCTAGTGCAGGTAGCAGGAAGGCAAAGACATGACAGCACGAGTTTTACCCTCATGTATAGGAACCCGCTTTCCCCCGCAGTGAAACTGATGCTACTGCATAGCAAGTATTTATCATAGCTAGTGGCTGGTTCCTAATTTGAGAAGCTGCATTAGATATAGCATCTTCAGGAAGGAGAAGAGCCGTGTTTACGGTGGTCAGGCCGAAGTCCCAATTTCCTAACTTTCTCATTCATGTTAATACGAAAACTAAGCAAATTGAGTATCTTCGTAACTACTATTTCCTAAAGTTGGAGGTGAAACACTATCATCACTAAGGGTTAGATCAGATTCACTAATATTTGTTAGCAGTTCATATATATCCATGCAATGAATCCAAATATATCAGAAGATTCACAGACTAGAATTGCTCCAGCCTGACTTTGAACATTGTGCAGGTTCTAGATTAAAGCACAAAGGCAAAATCTTCAAAGATTCTAGCGGGAGGGTTGAAACATTCAGCCTCTTGTAATTATAAAAATGTACAGAATGACTTAGCACGTTGCATTTACACCCACTTTATACGTACTACTGTGTATTCAATTTTATATTATATGTTACTTATATGACATCTACTATCAGTATATAACCTACATTTTAAGCAAAGGTCTCAGACAGAAAAGATGGACATTTTCCCTTTAAAACTGTTTGTTTAACATTTTCACCCACATAAAAAGTTACAGCCTTTTGAAAAATACATGTAAACAAGTGCTTTTCTGCAAACAATACTATTTTTCTGAATCAGACACTTCTGATTAAACAATATTCTGTAAAAAAAAAATAGCTCTGACAAGTCATGATGCTTCCCTAATATGACTGCAGTCAGATGACAATATAATGCTTTATGAAGGATTTAGACTGTAGAGCTTTTTTTTTCTTTCTTTCTTTTTTTGCCAAAGTAAAGACAGACAAGCTTTGCGTGAATTCCACTGCTAGGTGTATTTGGACATGCACACAACTTTAGTAAAAACTTAAACCCAACATTTCAACAAGTAAGTAAAATTTGTCTGCATGTGTAAAAATGAATTCAGAATTAAAAGTTACTTGAACATTTGTAACCTTGCCCGTCTTGCCCTCCAGAGAACCCCTGAGTACCTCAGGTGTGAACTAGAATCTGAGTTCAGTCCAACAAAGACGTCAGCAATGCTCAGCTGTTGGTGTCACTTTTTTATGGTTAAGTTAAAATTAAATAATGTCCTCGCTTAGTGTATTACATTTTTGGATTTTGGGTTCAGCGGCTCAGCTTCACCTATATCCTTTTAAGTGCTGCTATTCCCAGCATCTGTAGCCAATGAGCTCTGTAGCACACTGTGAGATTTTGTCATCTATCCCCCAAAGTGCCATGGGTCCTCCTCACCCACACATCCTTTCCAGGGGAAAAGACTGTCAGATGAAGGATGGTACATGCCAGGATTTTATCCTGTGATGGAGACTCAACATGATAGGAGAGTGGGAAAGTGCTCTGTTTATAGACATGCTTACATGGATGTGAGCCTTGGGCTCAAGCTCTGCGGACAACCTGAAATAGGGGTCATATCATACTAATTCTCAGGGGGCAAAATCATGTTTCCTAGTATTTTTATGTAGCAGCTGGCACATTTGGGGCACTACTGTAAAATAAATAACCTTTCGTAAACTGAGGTTGACACCCTTCTCCAAACTCAGACCATTAAGCATTTTGCTATGCTTTTGCCTCAGAGGCAGAAATAAAGAGTGACATATCCCACATGGCTAAAATTCCTTGGCCTTTCTCTCAGTCACATTAACATTATTAAAAACATGTAAACTTGGGCTTTTTTTTGCTGTTGTTGTTTTGGTCTTCTCATTGTTATTGTGTTTGTTTCCTTATTCTAGTCCAACCCATTGTTTTCACTTATTCCCCATGCCACGAACAATAACCGATGAAGCAGCAAAAATCCGGCGCAATTGTTTGGAGAGCAGCAGTAGTCCCATTGTGCTGCCAGGATCTCAGCCTCGCGCATCAGTCCAGCGTGCAAGGTTACCAAAAACAGGCTGCAATAGCTCAAATCTGCCTCTCCCAGCTGGAAAGATTTTGGAAACTCACAGTTTAAAAAAAGAGCATGTGCGGGCAAAGGTCGTCAGTACTTGAAGTGCCCCCCCGAGCACTCGGTTGATATAGGACATGTCTCCCCAGATAGCCCTACACAACTCCCCAGGTTGATGCGTGGCCTTCCGCTCTCGTAAAGCACGTACTTCTACAACTCTCTATGGGAAAGGTCAAAACATCCATTTTCTTCCAGACATCAACTTTCAAATAAGCAAATGTGTGAATTCTTATTAAATTCTTATTAATATTGTTATTACATTTAAATTTAAGTAACAATAAAGGAAGGCCCATCTATGGTATATCTGAAGCTTAACCCCAGAAGCATTGAAGAGTCTTTCAGCTGGGGTCTTGGGCAGCCATTTTTCTCCCAGTAATTATTTTCCACAACTTTAACCTGGGGTAGAACCCATGAGCCCTGTTCAAAATGCTATCATACAAATACATTTTGCCACAAGCAGACAAGTTCTTTGCGTTAAAATCTGGAATGCATTTCATCAAAGCATAAATACATTTACTGCAAAGTTACTTGCAAGCTCTCTATTTTGTTCTAAATATTTCACGGGCCAGAGAGTGTTACTAATAAAGTGCTCATGCTCAAAATATGACAGAGATTGTAATAAGCTTCAAATAGGTCAGCAGATACCAGGAGAAAAAATGATTTAGATATATTTTACTTATTCTGAGTTGTGAAAAATGTAGTCTATTTTTTTTTCAGAGTCATTTAGAAGGAAGATGTAAACCACACCATACATTTCAGTATTTTAATTTAGAGATCATAATAAAGAAACAACTTTGCAACTTAAACAAGACATTGCTTTTCTCTTGTTGTCTGAGATACAAAGTATTCACAGTGATGATATACGAACCTGCAGAAAGATACCCTGATTAGATTAGATAAGTAAGAACAGCAACAGAGATCAAACTTGAAACTAGCACACATATCTGCTCGGGAGAGCTATTTTTATTATCTTTGATTTATACTCAGTGATGAGACACAATTACAAGGAGAGGAAACATCAATTAAGTGGGAGAAAAGTTTTATTAATGGGACAATAATGTTTTTCTTGCTGCTTGAGTTGTCCATTTGTTTTGAGCCAGAGCAAAGCATATTTTGAATTCTGAAGACAAATCAGGGTGGCTAAGTCACTTTTTCCACAATGCTGAGCTCTCATTCCTGCTTCGCCCCTTCACTTCGACCCGGCATGTCCCTCTCCGTGTACCGGGAGGTCACGTGTGTCCCCACTGTGCCGAGGGTGTTGGCCACCACCTGGGACATGAACACATCACGCAGACACCCTAGCAAAAATCCCACGGCACAATTCAGCCGTACGTGTCTGCTACGCTGAAGGCACCGCGCAAGACATCTTCATTTTTTCTTTTTTTTACAGTTGTACATTTTAGACTGTTTACGCTTCCTCTCTCAAAACAGATTTTATCCTAATAAAGGCTTTTATTGCTATTATTCACCTGTCATTACACAGCATTAGACAATTATGCAGCATAGCCCCGCGTGCAGAGTGAGGAACATTCCCATTTGCTTTCAAATGGGAATGGGAAGAAAACATAAACAAAACATTTCATTAAAATATAGAGATGCAGCATTATTTATTTAAAAAGAAAAAAAAATAAGCATTGCCAAGACTGCCACCTACGCTTTAAAAACTTTGCTATGAAAACTCACTGGCATGAGCAAAAAGAAAAAAAAAAAACATCTATGGGCATGAAACAGTCTTCAGTCACAGTTTGATTGCCAGGCGATTGACAAAATAATTTGTACCCGTCGATTTTCATGAAGGAAATTTTTACAATGGATTTGCCAAGCAGATTTTTAATTTTAATCAGTAATGAAAAAATGACAACATGGATCACAACAAGACATCAGCCGTTAAATGGGCTTTCGCGATTGCTGTCAGGACGACTCCATTAGGCAGCCATACCTTTGTGGGCATCAATCACGCTCTTCAAACTCTTGTACATCTTCGAGATTTAATTAGACATTTAAGTTCCTTACTAGCAATTTGCAAAACTGTCACTAACTAAAAGTGCAAGACACTAAAAAAAAATTTAAGAGTGAGAGAGAGATTTCTTCTGAGCCCTAGGAGACTGTTTATCTAATTCCCAGGAATAGCGCTAAAGCCACCACTACCCTTCGCTGAGTCTGACCAGCGACTTTGAAGGCTAATTGCTGCTGCAGACTGAAAGCAAGCACAGAAGTGTCTCAGACACAGCTGCAAACTGCCTGTAGCTGCAGTGCTGTGGCAAGCAATGGCCAGGACAGGAGGGCAAACTCTGCCCTGCACTCTGTCGAGTATGGAAAGGCTGGAAACAGTTCCCCAACTTTCTGCCCTGACAGCTGCATCTGGGTTGGAAAGAGCTGATGGACTTAGGGAGCCGTTTCTTGTTAAAATGCCTGCAGAAGGGCCCGCCGTTTGCACCAGGTTCCCAGGATAGCGGTGTAACAGCGCGGACCCAGGTACATCCAGTGCGACTCCCTGTGCTCTTCCAAACCATTGCACATCTGAGGGGTGTCACCCTGGTGAGATGGGATTTTTTGGTTAGCTCAGAGAGCCTGGGACACTATGGCAATGAACTGGGATCTTCCTGTTGTCAGTGCTGCTCACACAGGATCCTTCGGCACCATTTCGCCCAACAGATCCTCACAGGTTTAGTGGGAGGAGGGTGATGGAGATGTAAAAGCACTAACTTAGAGGGTTCTAATTTGGGGTAAATATTTTATTCTCCTGCTTAAGAGTACTTCCACAGAAAAAGCTATAGTCTCCTTTAAATGAACTTTGGCATACTACAGAGTATTAGAGGGATAAATATAAAAGGCGGATTGTGAAAATGCTGTTACTCACCAATGAAAAATTTGCCCTGGGCGAAGATGTACAGTAAAGAATTATTTTCAGGCTAAACTTTTTTTAATGTGATTTCTCTTTTGTTCCATGGTGGTGAAGAAAGAAGGCAGGGACGGGGCTTCCTGCAGATCTTCAGCACGAGCGAGGGCACCAAACTTCAGCCATCAGTACTTTAGAGCTACTTATTACTCACCAGCCTGCACTGATAGAGAAGCATTTTCATATTTTGCAGTTATGCCCTCTCAAAGATTACCTGTTCTCACCTGCACGCGCTCCTTTGCTTTACCAAGGGAGACAGATGACTCTGTGCCTTATTATTCAGGCAAAATTAGGTTCTTGCATTCCCAAGCAACCACAGTCATTGTCATGGCAATTTTCATGACTCTTCTGGGTAAATATAGTACCCCTTTCACATCATCAAGAGGATGAACTGTGGCAGAGAGATGGAGGCAGCTGCATTTTTAGGAGCATAGGGGCAGCATCCAGGAGGATTCTGCAAAGGAGCGCATCGTTGGCCAAGCTTTTCCCTCCAGTGCTGGTTACCTGGGGCTCAGAGGCCAGCAGGGCACACGAGTTGGTGGAGAGACCCATTTTGCCCACCTGCATCACCATCCCTCTCCAATGGGATGAATACCCCATGCCATGTGGCTGGGGACGGCGGCAGGACGCTCCATCTGCCCTTGCTCTCCCGCTGAAGCACTCCCGCACTCACAGTGTCCCAGCCACCAGGGACATCACCAGCAGCAAGAGGAAGATGTCACGCATGAGGAAGATTGGAGGAGACACATGGGCTCTGCAGGAGGAAGCCACGGAGCTCCTCGTGGAGCTCCTGGGGGACACGAGACATCCGCAGCAGCGGCTGCTCTGGCACCAGCTGAAAGCCTCAAGCACTGAGACGGAGGGAATCATTTGCTTCCCACCCAAAAAAAGTGAAAAGAAGTCATGTGGAAAGCAGGCTTTGTGCCGGCTCGCTACAGAGCTTACACGAGTATGTGCCCAGCCCGCAGGTACTTCTGGCAAATTAAGGAAAAGGAAAGAGCTGTGAAGAAGCTGAGGAAAGAGGGGAGCCTGAGCAAGTGAAAACCTCTGAACAGCATCTGCAGCAACCCACAGTCTTAGGTAGTTCTCACTTTTGTGGCCCCCACCAGTTCTTCAGAAGACTTTCTTTAAATCAATTGATCAGATGCTTTGATTACTCATCGGTACCTCGGTGCTCCTGGATGAAAGTGCGCAGGCATCCGTGAATCCCGCCCTTGCGCTCACATCAGCACCACACAGCACGTGGCACGCGAGCAGCCAAGGCAATTCTCCATAGAAATCAACAGCAACAACACACAAGAGTCCTTTTCACCTTCCACGAGCTTCCAAATTTCTTAGCTAATTAACCTCTACATCACAACTATGAGTCAGGTGACTTTTAATACTATCAATATGAATGAATTTTCAAATGCGAACATGGAGGCTAATGAGAAACATAGTGCCAGAGAAGAGAACTCAGGCACTATGTGCTGAAGTTTGACTCCACCTTACTGCAATTTTTATCACCTGCTTTACCTTTAAAAGGGACAGCTTTTGTAAATAAATAAGCGAATGCATGTGTGCCCATATAAAGTTTCTTCCTCTCTCTTTTCATATACATATGTACACACACGCACATATAAAATCTAGTATCGTTTGTATGAAAACTCTGCTCACTTCAAACTAGCAGGCACTGCTCCAAAGCCTTTCCCACGCAGGAGAAACGGTGGCCCATGGCTGAAGGCACCAGGCCAGGGAAGAGCCAAGCCCTGAGCCCGCATGAGCAGCCCAAGGGCCAGGCTGTACCGGGCACTGCAAGGGTACGGCCCTGCTCCTGTTCTGCCAGCACAGCTTGTGCTGAAAGGACTTTGGCACTGAGGAAGCAAGAATTTTCTCCTAGCAGCAGCACAGGGATAATTAACCACTCTTAGCCCTGATGCCTTCAAGCACTGCTACTTCAGCAGTGCCTTTCCTCCTCTCTCCCAGCACATCACGAGCTCCTGGATGGCATCTCTTTGTCCACTGGAGTGCTAAGGGTGAAAAGGCCAAGCAGAGCATCTTCTTGGTCCATCTACTTGGCAATACTTCCTTCAACTTTGTTACTCAAGCACTACTCAGTAAAAGTTTCCACTGACTCAAAGGGTGTTTCACCTGAGTAAGCCTTAAGTAAAGTCCATGGGATTTGGCCACCTCAGTGTTGGTACAAGAAGATCTGCGGAGAAATGCCTCTCGCTTTTTGATGCGGGGCCAGCAGGGTGGAATGGGAAAGCCTGGGGAACATTTTGTGAATCAGCCCTTTCTTACCACACCAAGGCTTTGGCAGGAAGTTCTCACACCAGTCCGGCCATGCCCCATTCCCGGGCACCTCTGCCAACTCTGCAGGGGCTCCCTGCAGGAAATGACAGGGTGGAGGCCAGAGCAGCCTCTGCATCCTGCCACACTGTGCAGCTCCAAGGGCTCTTCTTCCAGTTTATAGACATCACTAGGACATTACACCATGAGCATTTCTTAAGCTGTTTTGGTTCTTCAGAGCAAGAGCCCTCTGCCTGTCTTGCAATATGATATGAGTCAGATATCGCCCTCAATCCACTGTCTGAACTGTGTGTTCCAGCCTATTTAAATACTGTCCATCTGGCTTTGGGCTCCTGAACGTTTCCTACATCTACATGCTATAAAAAAAGATACTTCAGCCAGCAAGAAGGCATATCTGAAGGAAACAAAGGCAATAGCTTTTGCCAAGGATGTCCTTACAGCTTCTAGTGTCACTTACTTTTGATCTATGAATCTCATTAATCTCAAAATGAAAAAAAAAAAAAAAAAAAAGTTTGTGGCTATCCTGAAGGAAGAGAAGTATACTTTAACCCATTGTATAGGCTAAGACCTTGATTTGGAAATTGGTCTCTTGGCTAGAAGCTTCCACCAACAGAGAAAACAACTTGATTTGGGAATAATCGATTTAAGTAGGAATTGACAATGCTGATAAAGACAAAATTGTTTGAGCTTTTTCTTCAGAGTAGTTGATAAAAAACTCACTGAAGATAGTTTTTTTTTTTTTCATTGGTTTGGATAAACTTCATTCATCCAGCTCTTATCTCTTTGAAACACTTAGGCAGATTTTTCAATCTTCTAAAAATCAAGCTGGTATAGCGAAACCCTAGTCTCTGCTTGTGGACCTTGCCTTTGCACAGCTAATACAAAAACAAAATCTCATGCAAGGGCTCCAACAATTTTCAATAAACCTGCAACAACAGATTAACTTTATGTTTCTGAGCAATGGGTACAAACTAATCATTAAAAAACTGAAGAGATGTTATGTAGGTCAATGTTGGCTTCAACTATATCAAGGAAAATCTGAAGTAATTCAGTAGGTCTAAAATTCACCCAATTTCACAGAGAGTCTCAGTGGAAATCGTGGTTTCATGTAACTTTCATACATGAAGTGGATGAAGTGGTTCTAGGTATATTATTTTCTCATCACATCTGCAGAGTGGCAATTATATTCATTTCAGTGAAAGTCATGATTGCATCAATGTTAGACCTATGCAAATGGTTCCAAGACAAACTTTGCATCGTTTCAAATATTGGTGATAAATCAAAGCTCAGCAGAGCTGAGCTGAAAATTTATATTGAAAGTATTGACAGATTTGTTCATGTTAGTTCACTAGTTAATTCAGCCCATGAGTGAAGGAGGAATGCATTCAGTCAATAGAACTCCACATGTCTAGATTAAAGATACTTTTCCACGCGGTTACGGCTCTCTGATTACCACCAGCTAATTTCTAATGAGACTGGGCTGTAATTTGCAGGTTTGCTTCAAGTCCAACTTCCTCCATCCTGAAAGCCAAGCGTTACATCAAATAAGCCTCAAAATTCCCACTGAATTTTGAGTTCCACTTAACTCCTTGAGTATCTGCCACTGTTCCCTCCCATTCCCACAGCTAATATTTACATACACACACGCACACACATACTCGTGCCCCAATGCCATTGGCAGTATGAAGGCCTTGAGCTGGAAGGGGCCTTTCTTTGATATAGAACTGCTGTGGCAGAATTCATCCTTTCCCACAGGATCTCCTCTAGTTCCCATCTCATGTGAACCTAAAATCTGAATTAAAAATTTGGAATTGTGAAAGGGAGATTTTAAGTTACAGAACATGCAAAAAAAAACTTGGGTTTGTTTCCAAGAAAACCAGATCATTAGGTTTCCTAAAGCCTTTGGCAATAATAAATCAAACACAGAATGAGAACCCATAGGCAAAAGAGAGTTCCTGAATTTCAGCCGATGTTAACCAGCCTGGCCGCACAACTTACCTCAGCCTCAGCTGGTCCATTATGATTCCTTTGCTTTTCTTTGCATGTAAGTGCCATTCATATCCAGCAGCATTCGGCATGTTTTCTTTTCTATATTCTTTTACTCTGGTTATTTGACTCACTACCAAAACAAATAAACTAAAATAACCCTACACACATGTCTATTGTATCATATCCACAAAGGATTCTGTTATTACATATGCAGAAGCGGAACTTCTAGAAAATAAAACACGAAACAGTTTGAGTCTCTAAGGCCAATTACAACTACTCTGATTTAAAAGGATTATAGAGAAGCAGGCTCTGTGCAATAATTTCCAGTCTAATTACAATTTACAAAGAATCTTCATTGTTGTCAAAAATATTTAATGTGCCTTGGCATTTAGCAAATAATCTAATTCTTTTTTTTTTTTTGGTCACACAACAAGATCGCAGACAATTCTCCGAGCTGTTTACAGTGGGCAAAATTATCCTTGCAGCTAGATAGTTAGATCCTTCTGAACTAGTAATCAAACATGATTGTGATTGCACTGAATTTTTAGCGCTGTCACAAGTGTGCACTTACTAATTGCAGCACTACGAGAATAGCGGCAAAACCCTAAGCTTTATGGATAAAATTCACCATGAGAGCAAGAAAGAGAGACAGAGAGAATGACCAGTCTTTAGTAGGATTATTTGCTGTCTAATAGAGGTCAGAACCCCAATACAGTTTAACAATATAACAGGCATACACCTAAATGGATATGTCAGTTTTTACAGTATTAAATTATTTAGCAGTAATTACCCCAGCATGTGGATACTATAAATGTAGGTCTTATAAGTGCGAGAAAATACTCTGCTTTGTTCATTCAAATTGATGGTTTGTAGGCCAGCTATAAAAGTACCCTCGGTTGCCAGTGTTCTATGTTGAATTGCACTTCCTGCAAGCAAGAAGTGGATACAGACCTTTATTTCGATGGAAGAAATGTCAAAATTAAGCTCTGTGCTAATGATAAAGGCAGATTAAAAATGGAAGGTGGAGAGGACTCTCTTTTCACTCAGTGGGGAAAGTACAAATGGAACAACACAACGGGTATGAGGAAACCTTGTTCCCTGCGGCCAGAGTCCTCCTGGCTCCAGAGGAGCCCATGCTAAGTCTCACAATCCAGCCTACACTGGCTTTTTGGCTAAGATTAAAGATTTCCAATGCATCTGAGAGTTATGAAGATGAATTTTAGAGGTGATAGGTCTGCATGACTCACAGAAAATAAAAATACCATCTATTGTTACGTGCTGCTCAACCTTGATTCAAAGATCAACAGAAAAAAAGCCCCATCAACCAAATGCCAGCAACAGAGCTATCCACGTTTCCATGAATAGATACTTAGGACAAGACTTTTATATGCAGCAAGGTCCTTTGGATTCTGCAGCAAACTCTAAAGTCTTTAACATCTTCCTTGAGTATCTTCATGTTGACAATTTAATTAATTAAATATAAATCTGAATGATGTCGTTATTAAAGAAGCATCTATCTTATTAATTTTGACACTAGATTCTCACCTTGAAAAATATAGGATATAGTCTGGTTAGAAAAATAAGCATTTTATGGGTTATTTTCCTTAAAAAGACAAACTGAAAAAAAACATGAATATGGCTGATTCAACATGATCCTATATATTTAAATAAAAGTGAACATTTGAACATTCATTGTTACATTGGAGAGCTAACAACACTTCGAGGAGAATTTCAAAATTCATGTTGCTCAGCTATTATTCCTGTCTGTCATCAGATTCAGGAAAAGAGCACTGCATCATTTTACACTCAACGGAACATTCAGGAACATGAAGGAGCCTTGGTGTTCTCTGCGATGAATTCCAGGTGTGCGAGCTACGATTTGGATCCTGCGAAAGAGCAAAACAAAGGGAGCTATGACCTTTAGTCAAATGAACGACAACTCTCTGTAGGGAAGTGGGTAGAAGTAGTTACTTCACGGCAGACGGGAAAATAAAGAACTTCAGGCCAGTATTTTTGTCATCTTGGAGAAGCTCTTCTCTGACTCAGTAGCATGGTATTTGCATACATTACAAAACTTCTCCATACCAATTGTGTTGCAGATGCTAAATCATCACTGACAATTTTATAACCCGCACAGATCCATTCAGGGATGGGGTAGATGTTCATCCGTTTTCTAAAAGACGATAAGCATAAAATAGATAGCAAGTATTTTGTTGTTATGACAATTTGGCATCTTCTGAGCAAATGTATTTGCTTACTATATATACATCTTCAAGCTGTCAAGTAATTGGACAACCATTGCCCTCTCCTCATATTACAAGTTTGATTAAAATGGCAGAGGCCAGATGCCCAGCTCACTCACAGATTCTTTAATTAGAGGGTCTTCTGAACCTCCGAACCACTTGAATAAAAAAAAAGAGCAATTAACACTTTTCTAGGGCTCCCTTCGTCCATCTGTCACAGCACAGGTGAAAAAAAAAAAAAAAAAAAAAAAAAAAAAAAGAAAAAAAAAAGAGAATTTGAAAAGAAAAAAAAAGAGAAAGATATGATGATAATGGATCCTTCCTCCACAAAACACTGGACGCTGAGTGTGCTCCTCCAGACAGCCCATCAAAAATCTCCCTCCCTCCCCCTGCCAAAGATGAAAAAGCCTCTAGGTTTTCAAATATGCTAACTGCAGAGTGCATTGTCTTGGGGAGAAAATCACGTGAAAACTGCACAGACGGGCACAACATGTTTTTAATCACCCCCACTTCCATCAGGCACGAAAGCCTCACCACGCGCGGTCGGCTGGCTGCAAGGGCTTGACATGCGCGGGCATCCTGCGTGCCATCCCCTGGCCGCCCCCCAGCCACGCTCGTACCAGGCGAGATCTCTTATCAGCCCTCGTTAGATCATAATGAAATAACTGCAGGACTCAACTGAGGGTGACTGCAATGTAGTGAGGTGAATTAATTCTCCCACCACAGCAGGGCATGTCAGATCTGGCCATGAGCAGGTCAAGCTATTATTTTTTTGTGGGTGTGTGCAAGTGATTGACTGGATTTCAGCGCTGGCTACAAATGCAAAGAGGCTGGGGTGGGGGATATTGTTGGTGCAAGAAAGACAACGTTGCACCTCTGTCTTGCTTTATCCTTTACAGGGTGGGTGAAAACGAAAGCAAAGCCTTCTGAAAATTAGCACAGAGAGAACATCTTTAGTCAGATTTACAAAATAATAATAAAAAAAATAATCACGCAACTTAGATAACTTCAGAAATTTTGTCAGGCATCTGCACAGAATGCTCCTCAGCCAACACCAGGGAGGGTGCAGGGTTTTTTTTTTAATTGAGGGTTATATAATAAGTTTACAGCTAAAATGTTAGCAATGTGTAACTTCTAATGATCAATATCACAACTCTCACTCCCACAAATGGGACTTCTGCACTGAAGATAAAACCTTTAGTATGTCTCAGAGAGGTATTTTGCATCTAAATACTTTGAAACACTGTATTGGAGGCCAAACAGCACATTATGTGCTTAGCAAAGCCAACAAAATGCCTATCATTTTTCTCCAGCTATCTGGGGGTAGGGACGATTGTGGTTTTCAAAACTGATTGTGTTTTCATAGTTTATGAGAATTGCTGCTTTTGAGAATTTTGGTTAAAGAAAATAGTTTTCTATTTTAAAACAAGCTACACATTTTAATCAAAAGTCAGGTAAACCTTACACAGAAAAGCTGTTTTACAATTCTAATTTTTCTCTTCAGAAGAAAACACCTAAGAGAAAATTAAAATTTCTACTAAATTTTTCTACTATCTCTATGCTCGCATGTCAAATTTTTACATGCTGCTAAGCACAGTGTTTTCATTCACTTCCATATAAGAAAACATGGAGTCCTTACTAATTTTGTGCTATATTATTTGGTAAAAACCATTTTCTCCCTCTGTTTTCTTTTCTTTTTTTTTTTTTTTTTTTCTGTTTTCTAACTAGCTCCTACAGAGGGAGAAGCCAGTCAGAATTCTGTAGCTGTGTAGGACAATATTTCCAAGAACGATGCTCCAAAGAAATCCTCTCCGCCGAAGCCATCCTCAGAATCTGCTTCGACTCATAGAAATCCCCTGGCAATTTCCATTGTGGCCACGAAGAGGAAACACAATGTCTTGCCTCAAGAAATGGAAAATCCTAGTTGAAGAAGTTCTCGAGCTCTTGCAAACTACTAGAAAAAAAATAGACAGGACCAGTGGAATCTTCCAGAGGAATAAAATTTGATAATTAAACAGCATGATTTGAATGTAAAACACTTGAGGCTGAAGAGACTACGAAAAGCCAGCATTAGGAGGAAAACACACCTGTGCTACAAATATTACATTTTCCCCTCATTTTCTTCTAGAATCTGGAAGGAATGAGAAATGGGATGCTAGTCACATTCTGTATTCACTGCTCAGCAGTGGAAAAAGGGGAGAGGGACATTTTCAGGTATGATTTTGCCTGTTTCCTTCTGGGTTTTTTTTTTTTTTTTTTTCCCATATTATTTAGGAAACATTAAGGGGGTGAGGGAATGGAGCACAATTCAGATTTCTCTTGTTAAAGGTAAATGAGATGACAAAAAGAAAAAAAACATCATGCTAACATCTCTATGACCCCCAAGCCACGCTTTCTTAATTACAGAGGAGGCAGAAACACCTCTAAAATACCCCTGGCAATTACTCACCTTTCCTTCTTTTTAGCGACTTTCCAGGTCCAGTCACCTCTGAGGCTCCAGAGCAACCTCCTGCCAAGCCGAGTGAGAACAACGTGATTATTCAGCATCAGGAGGATGCTGAACCTGACACGGCAGCACTGAAAGACCATGGGGGAAAAAAAAGTAATTCCTCAACAAGATCCTAACACTAGCTCATCCCAGCAGCACAGCTCCTACCTCCTGAAGAAAGGAGAGAGGGAAAAGGGACAGTCAAGAGGGAATAGAAAGGAGGAGGAAAGAGGCCAGGCAGGCTCTCCAACTTGCCAGGCCCCGTTTCTTTTGCTACAACCACAGATGTTGTCTCACTTTAGCTCCTCACTCCTGCAGATCGCACAGTCAGAGGCAGCAGGCAATAATGTCTTGTAAAAAATTGTGCACCGGACTATTTTTAGGCAGTATTCTTTGTCAGTAGTGCTCATATTTTTCTCGTTGCTTTATAGACATAAATAGATGTATATACAAGTATGTGTATATATACAACGTATATGTATTTCTCCCCCATGTACCCTCACTGGGTAGTTAACCCCTGGGCTCCCACTGCCCTTCTCTCAGGCAGGGGAACTTCTCACTGAATTAACCGGCTGAGCACATGTTGCTGACAGGAAAATACCCACGTCGGATTCTGGCCCTGAATTTAAGCACTGTGGGAAATCTGTAAGTTTTCTCAGCAATCCTATGGCAGCAAAGAGTCAGGAAGAGTGTGCTGGGAAATAGCTTTTTTCTTTTCTTTCCTTTTCTTTCCGAGTGAGGAGGAATGAAAAATGTCCTACCAGATCCTAAAGTTGAAAATTTTCTGGATTGGTTTAATCCACAGAAACACATAGACAGCTTTATAGCAAAGACTTATTTTTTCCCAAGCCGGTCCAAAACTGCAGAAGCAGAAAGCAGCCTTTTCCCCATTCATGGTCTTTTATTAAATCTGTTTAGAACAACATTCTCCTGCTCTGTTTTCTGCTGCTTCCCACTGACTCTGCCCAGGAGATGGATACCTCCCCTAACTTCTGCAATCTTCTGACAAGGCACAGCAGAAAAAAAACTGCTCTCCAGGGTACACACCTGTGTTTTATCATACTCCCTGTTCTCCCTCTTCCTTCCTACCACAGGCCTGATGACATGGCCTGATGCCTTCTACACAGCATTTCCTCTGCCAGAGACTGTAAGACCCTCTGGGCAGAGACCTTGTCTTTTTGTATGTTGGTAAAATGCTTCTCCTTTCACTAGAGCTCAGCCCTTCATTCTTCCTCCTTTTCAACAGCACCGAGCCTTACCCCTTCTCAGACATAAAATCCCACTTGAAAAATGCTTTCATATCGTTATAGATCCTGAAGCTGCAGTGAGTGGCTGGGATGGGACTTGTTCTATAAATGGCTTAAACGCTGATGGGCAATATCATGTGTTAATTGGCAATATCTGTCTTCAGTGGGCTCCTGCAATATGTGTTATATCACATTGACTAGTTATGTACTCATGATACTAGGTATTAACTATTTGCAGGATTAATGTGTGTTCCTTTGAAAGAAGCATGTGAATTGAGTGGTTTTGTTTAATTAGCCTTTACGGCCTGTCAAGGTCTAGAGAGTGAAGAGCGCATCCATCCAATGTGACACACTGTCAAAACCAGGCAACGCGGCAGCCGCTCCCCTGCTCCGCACTTCTCTCGGAAACGTTTCCTTGAGATAATCAGCTCAGCAGTATCAAATTCTTGGCAATTCTGACCTGATCTGAAGCCCACAAAAGGCAAGGGGAGTCTTCCACTGACTTCACTGGTTTTCAAGGGCATAATATTGCTCCTTTGGTCTTAGCAGTCAGACAGTGTTCAGTTCCCTCCAGGATGGTTACAGTTAAGATGAGAAAACAGTGACACGTTGCAGTGATGTTCTCCAGGGTATTTTTTTTCTTTCTTTCCTCTTTTTTTTTTTTTTTTTTTTTCCATAAAACCTGAAGTTTGTTCCTTTGAGCACAAGGGAAACGCAAGGCAATGATTCCCACACCCTGAGTTCATCCTCCAGCTCGACTCCCAGCCCTGCTCCTGCCGCTCTGTCCGCAGCGTCTCTGCCAGGTTGCTGATGGCTTTCTTGCCAGTGAGCACTCGGCAGCTGCAAACCCAAGATCCTCTCCCCCTGTGTTTGCCACCAAAGAAATCCCCCTGCCTACATGCTCGGCTGTGACCTGGCATGTGCTGTCTGAAATCCCTCCTTTGTTTGTGCCGGTTATTTTATTCCTATATAAAAAGGCTCAATTGCTTCTTCTCCAGAGCCTGAAAAGGAGTGTTTGGCAAACCCACTGATTTTAATGAGATGTATTATTGTCTTTGGATCAAAGGCTCACTTGATGGCAGCTATTAGCACCTTTCACCATAACAGTAATTTAAAGGTGACCACAGGCATCTTCTGTTTACTGCTTAGCAGCATCCCATCTTTCTTCCACCCAGCTCTGGGAGGACTGCGGATACATACTTGACCAAGAATGAACTCGGTGCATGTGTGCACTGTCAACAAAAGTGTAGGAGGAGAAGAGGGATTCTTGCTATTATAATCCACACTATTTCCTTGCAAATTCAGGTGGAATAAAAGCTTAAGTAGTTTCCATCCTGTTGTAGGCACCACTGTAATCTCTTCACCTACGCAGCGGACTTTACCTAATGAGCTTCCAGTGTAAACTAGAGCCTGCACTTCTGCAGGATTGTGAAGGAACAAAACTAACAGATATTTTTTGTTATGCCTTAGACAGTATTGCTGTAGTACTGGGGAGGTGCTACCCCAATTGTTAGGGATAGTAATTAGTTAGAAGCGGCTGATTAATTAGACTGGCCTCTATCATTTAAGGAACTTAGCTCCCTCCTTTCCCCTCTGCTTCCACCCTGCCCTCCTGCCACAGCTTCTAAGTCCCGCTACATGAAAAGCAAACTTTCTTCTAAAAGTTTAAGATTTGTTAGGCTAAAAAAAAAAAAAAAAAAGGAGAAAAAGGAAGACTCCTGTTATTATACAGTCATAGTTTACCCTTTGCAGGCCTGAACTGATAATCAACTGATACTATCTGTGAGTAATAGCTAATTTATATTGGTAGGGTCACAGATTAGATTTTCCAGGGTATTCAGTTGATGCCCTGGCGAATGCCAC
This sequence comes from Nothocercus julius, assembly GCA_013398735.1. Lineage (NCBI taxonomy): Eukaryota > Metazoa > Chordata > Aves > Tinamiformes > Tinamidae > Nothocercus > Nothocercus julius. The sequence goes on from VZSV01000014.1 coordinate 8,252,524, forward strand.
GTCTCCGGCATGTCCATTTTTCATAATCTATTCAAGATAAGCAGTTCTGCATGTTAAAATCCATTAAACATGCTAACATCTTCTTCTATCTTCCAAACATCTACTACACCAGGTGCAGAGGCACATGGCTGAACTTATCAGCCTTTGCGTGGTATTAATGGTTGCGTGGTATTTGCGTGGTTGCATATAACCACTATTTGTTATACAGCCACAAAAGATGAAATAAGGAGAATGAAACACTTGCTCTGTCTCCAAGAGCAATGGTTTCATGCTGTCTGTTTGCATGACCTATAAAGAAATTTCACGTAACTATTCTTGTCAATCATGTTCAAAAGACTCAGCCCTGCCCTTTTTCTGTCACTCTACCTTCTACCCGTTGTGCTGGCAATCACCGCTGCCACCCTTGCAGCTCTTAAAGCAAAAAACGTTCAACTGCAAATTGTTAATTTCTGCTGTTACACACACGCGCTTTTTTCTGTTTCACTGAACTACCGTGTATGCAGTTTCTTTTTTATAATGGTTTCCAATTAAATATCACTAATTCAGTCTTAACATCTCATTTTTTACTTAACTTCAAAGGCGATGAAGCAACTTATACACCAAATTAATTATGTCTATTATCACTTAAAGAAATCCACTTAATTCTGTCAAGCCTGGCAAATGAAGTAAAAATGTTGGTTTGATAATATTAACATCAACAACTTAAACTGTATTTAAACCAGAAAAGAAGAAAATAGAAATAATTAATTGCTCGTCACAAATCTGCCCAATATGGAATGCCATGTGGTTCTGCTTTTCTAATAAATTAGTTTGCTTTCTCCGCATTATTCTTTGTTAGGTATTTAAGTAGTTAAAGGAGCATCTTGAAAAATGAACAACCAGGCTAACGAAGAAAGTGATTAAAAGTTATTAAAAACAGAGCCAAAATATTGAAGAAGATACATAAGTTTTAAAATTTTGTACAAGTGAAGAGGAAGCGGATAGCTGAGAAGTGTTTATGTTTTTGCTTGCATCTTTTTGCCTGTGTTCCTCTCCTATCCAAAGGGAGTAAATTTTATGATCAAAAACAAATATATATATATATATATACACACATAAAAAAAAGAGAAACTGGGACAGTCACATCAGTTTATGTATTAAAAGCCAGGAAGGGAGCGACAACATTCAAGCAATCTTAAGTCTGCAGCGTTACCCACACTCGCACTGCAGTGAGTTTTCTCGGTCTCTGCACGGGGGACAGATATGTCTGAGCAGACCCAACTCTCCTGACACCACGCGAGGGCCCCGCGTGGGGGAGAGCGGACTATAGCATCATCCTTCAACCCTCCTCCTCCTTCGCCAGGCCCCGGCTCAGCTCCATCCCCGGGGCCCGGCATTCAAAGGGTGCAGTTCATGCAGGCATGGGCGGGCGTCACCACGATCTAAACAGACAGAGCAGAAATGAATTTCCCCACCAGAGATTAGCCAGCAAATTAAGCTAGATCTCTCTGATGGGAAATGCAATGATGGGCAGTGCCCAGCTCCTTGCCACGTTCCTCGGAGCAGCTCTGCCCACGGTGTCCTGTCACCAGCAGCTGATTTCTTGGCACAGTCAGAGCAGCCCGGCAAGATCCAGGAGAAGGGAGACAAAACCTTGGTGCAGGCCACCTCCTGCAATAGCTTCCCACCACATAGCGCTGCATCCTCCACAAGGCTACCTCACCATTGCTCTGTCTGCCTCAAAGGAGCAATATTGACTTACACAAGGCGATGGTCCAAAGTCTCATATTTATTCCCAGGGCACAATCCCATTTAAGCGGTCAGAGGGCTCCTGCTAATAAGCACTTCACCACAAGTGTTTGCAGAGTGAGGTGCCATTTATTTATTTTCTGACATGAGAAAATCCACCTCTCATTTTCCAGCCCATGTTCTCCCTCATTTTTCTCATTTTATCCTCTAAAGACACATGAGCCAGGTTCAAATCATGGCTAGAGCTGGCTTCTAGTATGTTCTTTCTGGGGGAAATTTTGCAAATTCATGTGAAGAAAAGTATCCATATCAGAATGAAAAAAAAAAAAAAAACAAAAAAAACAAGATTTTCTACAGACATGAAAGCTGGGGCAGGGAAAGGGTATTGCAAATAATCGAGGTCTTTTGGCTAGAAGTGCTGAGGTTGAGTTCTGGTGGGAGCCCACGCTCAGCTGTTCACAGTTCAGCTATGGCCCTAAGGCACCAGAACAAGGTGTCGTGGAGCTCCAAGCAGTCCCGACACCCCCTGCCCTCTCCTCCTTCCCAGCAAGGCAGAGACAGGACGAGACCTGTTTGGAGAGGGCAGTTGAGGATTCAGTCTCCACTCTATCACCAAAACCTCAGTGGCAAAGACCGCTGCACCAGCTGTTTCAAATCAAAGTAACAAGGCCGTATCTGAACTCACTTGGGAAAAGTACAGCTGAGAAATTGGGGAGACCGTCTTCCACCCAGCAGATTCTGGAGCAGGAGAGAGCCTGGGCTTCTGCACCTGAGTATCACTCCACCAGCCTCCCCCACCAGGAAAGAAGGTGAAACTGAGAAATATTCACCTTATGAATACGTATGAATAATTTAATCACCAGCTGGAGGACCAGAGATTGAAGCTCTTGGACCAGCAATGAAAGAAAGCTGCAAAGTCAAAGCCTTTCTCCCTGGCAAATGCCCAACAAGCAGCTATTCCTGATTTGCACACTCAAAGTGTGTTTATATCTGTCATGCAAATTCATATGCAAAAGAGGGACTGTGCAGCAAAAATTACCCCTTGCCGATCTCCCCAGTTGTCCCTGCTGGAGGGTTCACAGCGTGCCCGAGAGGGCTGGTCCACCCCCTGCGAACTTCTGACAAGAGCCCTTTCCTAGCGCACGGTCCTAAGTGGTATCAAAAATAGTAACTCAGCCATCCCTAAGCAAACAAAAACAGTCTGCAAGAGACAAGAGGCTGCCAAATCAGAAGGGATGCATGTAACGTTCCTCTTTCAGGAAGAAGGGATGTTTTCTCTTTCATCTGTTTTCTGTTTGTTCATTTGGTTTCATTCATTTACAAGAGTTTCCCTTTAACCAAAGGAGGAAAAAGTTGCTGTTTATTTACATCCTCTCTGCATAATAAGGCCCTGGCCCTTGCACACACATGTGTACTCCCGTTTAAGTCAATGGGATTACTCGCCTGAGGAGAGTTAAGTAAGTACCAAAACCCTTGAAGGAACAGGGCATAAAATAACTACCTACTGCAATTGTTCCCCTTTCTCCTTGTTTAATCCACTAAGTGGTGTTTCGTTGTGTTATTAAATGAACACAAAGTTATCACAAGAGCTAAGGAGGCAGCACCCGTTCTGATCTCCACACCGCCCGAGATGCAGCCCTTAGTTATAATCATCATAATAATATTAAATAAAAGATAAGGACCGCTGTCAAAAAGTTAATCATCAAAAGCTGGAAATCGCAGAGTGAATCTGTCAGTCGTCTGAACTGGACAGGGTCATGAAAATGAAAGGGAGTGAAGGCGCAGTCCGCAGACGCCACTTACATGCTAATAAAAACCAGCCAGGCAAAAACATATATGCACAAGGCTGAGCAATTTGTCACCCTGGGCTATCATGGCTGTTCCCCTGCCTATTGTACGAGTGCCAGCATTCAGAATAGTCAGAAAGGAGCTTACGGGAGCTGAATGCCAGCACATGTGTTTTTCCAGCTGGAGCTGAGTCCTGGACCAGCTTCTGAATTCTAGTTTAAGTTTCTTACTCTGTCTCCTTGAAACAAGGAAAACGCATAATGCAAGGACTGAGAGCCCTGAAATAAAAATGTTGACGAGAAAGTCGTGCTGGAAAGAGTCCTAAAATGCATAGCTGTGAGTCGGCAGGCGATAATCCCCCCGCTACTCACACCCCTTCCGCGGGCAGCATCGCTGACCCCCGCCGGGGTCCTCGCCTGGGCACCCTACCCCAAAACCTGCCCATGCAGCGTTACAGAGCCGCCCCCCATCCTTCTCCTTCTGCGGCTGCAGGGCTTCAACAGCGTGCAAGTGCTC
>VZSV01000014.1:8259717-8325473 GCA_013398735.1 Nothocercus julius
AGAAGAGAAGAGAAGAGAAGAGAAGAGAAGAGAAAAGAAAAGAAAAAAAAGAAAAGAAGAGAAAAGGAGAAAGAAAGAAAGAAAGAGAGAGAGAGAGAAAGAAAGATCCTAAATTTATTTTTGATTTACAAATTTCAAGGCTCCTAAAGCATCTGGGTTTAAATAAATCACACGTATTTAAAGTAGGACTGTTTTCCTGTATATAATGAAAATCATAAGGGAATAATATGACTAACAAATTGCAGTAGGTAGCATTGATGCTTCAGTTTTCCAGAGCATCTTGAATTGCTTAATTTCCTAGTGCTTACTGCGGTAAGTGATATTTCCTACAATTCTGATGCAGGAGCAGTAGGGTATTTTTTTCCTTTCATATATTGCACGTATGTAAAATTTTTAATTAATGTTTGTTTAGGGATAAAAGCAAGAGGTTTTGCATCACAGGAATGGCCAGATTTATCCCAGATGCTAATCTCCTAGTGTCAGCGAAGTTACCCGGGGGATACCTATATATCACTCTACCGCTTTTAGGCCCAATAGGAGGCATCTCCCGGGGACCAAGAGACAGAAAAGGGAAAGGCCGGGGCTGCAGGTGACTGGGCACTGCTCCTGCAGGGTGGATGCACCACGCGGGACTCAGGGCTTTGCAGAGAGTCCTGCAAGACTGCATGCTTGTCTTTTTTGGGGAGAGCCATCCCTGAGGATTTCCACTGCCATTGCCACGTGTCCATATTGTTTCTGCAAAGCAGTTTTAGAAGGACTGGAAATTTTGGTTAAGCAGGGCTGGAAAGGTCAGGCAGAAAGGCACCTTTGATATTCACAACCAGACTGCATAAAGCAGATTCCTAATTAGGACTCACTACTAATTATTTTGAAAGGATGGATATGCTTAACAAGAAACTTCTGCTGAGTGTCCTTGTGCACTCCACATTTCCTGCTCCATCAGTGCTTTTGCACCCACACTTAAAGACTAAGATGTTCAAGGAAGACTCAAAATAGATTAATTTTAATAGAAGCTGCTGAATAACTCTCCAAATTTGCTTTGAAAATTTCAGCAGCAGTGTCAAGGAATCCATCTAGCTATTCTGTATACTCCCAAGAGAAAGAATTACAGCTTTGCCTATATTTTGGACAACCCTGAGTAACTCTCTGTACTTAGCAAACACAAACACATTCAAATATGACTGACTGCTCTAGCATTCTCAAACGTGCATCTGTTCCCCAACAGGCAGACAGCTCTGTCCAGGAATAGAACTGAAATTATTATAACCAACTCACCACTTGACTTTTTAAGCCTTTTTTTCCTATGCCGGTTTCACCTTTTCACTGAGTAGATTTACTTTCGTCTTTAAATTGTATTTTCCTCATTGAATTTCCTCCTTGCATGCTCCTTTGCGTGTTTCATTGCTCAGCATTATCATTCATTAATGTTTCAGCTGCTTTCTTTTGTCTACTGCCCTTCTCCTGCTAACATCAAGTTTCTTTGCTAGTCAGATAAGTTATTCCGCTCATTTTGTAATGCCTTGGTTTCAGCTTAAAAAAAAAAAAAAATAAAAGCAGGAGGATACAACATCTTCACATGGCTTATTAGAATTCAGTATGACTGGCAAGTGTCATTTAAAAAAGAGATACTGCACCTTTAATAAATTTAATCCACGTTCTGATTACAGAGGAAGAAAGCTCTTTTTTAATCTTACAGGGCTGGAATATTGCAATAACTGTTCCATCTGATTTTAAAAATAAGATTTGCTAAAGGTCAACGTATCTCCTGGCCACATATGCAGCAACATTGAAATTTCCTTGGCCGGGGAATAAAAAGATTCTATCATTAAAAATAAAAGCGCAAGGACATCTTGCAAGCCCATAGGGTTTTTAGAGAGAGAAGGAGACATTTCGTTATCAACTAGCAATCATAAGATTTTTAAGCAATATCTCTAATCTGCTTCTCTTCCCCCACCCCCGCTCCCCACAGCCCCCCTTTCCTTTTCACATCAAGGTCTTTTTATCTTCCAATTTTGCATCTAAAGATGAGGTGAATGCCATTAGCTCAATTCAACCTCAAGTGTAGTCAGATGTGCCTGTGATTTCTGAAAAGCACTGTCTAAGGTCACATTAAAATGTATAAGAGCTTTTCTGTTCCTGAGAAGGGGGCTTATTATCCATCCGTGGTGTAAGGGAGTAATGTCAGTGGCCATAGACGAGGGGGAAAACAAAAGAGATACCAGGGTTTCAGCCTTTTGTCGGGGAACCTCTCCGGCTCCCTTTTATTGCTGTCTGAAGCCCTACAGATAGCGCCACAGACTGTAAACTTGGGCAGCTCTGGGGGAGAGAAAAACAAGTTCAACAGGCTCAGACTCTCCTTCCCTGAACCCTCCTCGTCTTTAAATATTTAACTCTTTTCGTGATCACCAAAAGCGGAGGAGACTGCGCCGAATTCACCGAGGGGTTTGGTGCCGGAGGCACCGCGGCGGCGGCCGCCAGGTCCCAGGCCCGCCAGGACGGGCACCCTCTCGGGGCTTCCAACACGTCAGTGCCCTTGGACGGGAAATGTGGCAGGGGCGAAGAGTCAGGACAAGATCAGAGCTGCCAAAATTGGCAGCAACTTGGAGTGACATTCTTTTTCTTTTTTAATTTAGAAAGGGCTGTCAAGAAAAGTTAATGAGTGTTTATCTGGGCATGATGTCCATATTTTCTGGCAATTGAGCTAAGGAGCGATCATTCAGGGACAATGCAATTCATTGGTAAAATATATTATACTATCAACAGTTCTGTTTATCTCTTTTTTTTTTTTCCTATGTAATGGTCAAAGTGGAAATTTGGTCACAATGGGTTTTCAGAAACAGATATTCATAGCTTGTTTTAAAACCCATATCAAATGCGATTGTATATTTTAGACTTGATTCCTGTCTCAGGCCTTTGTGAGCGATGTTATAGCTTTAAGTACCTTGTAGATATCCCTCCAGGGCCACGTGCATGGCTGCCTTAGAGAAGTCTGATGTGTTGAAGAGACTGCAGGCGTGAGCTTTCTACCGTACAGCTATGCGCTGAACTCCCATGACCTGGTACAGAAGACACACTCTCAATGATCTACTGCTGAAGCTGTAGGTAGGCCTTTTTCTGGAAAAACAAGGGATTATTTCCACAGCTTCAACAGCCATTTGCCCTAAGGAATGGGCAAACTAAAAGCATGAGACAGGTTTTTTCTTTCTTTTTTTATTTTTTTTTTAACAGCAGATCTGATTCATCTCCTCTCCGAAGCACATTAAACACAATCTAATTTATAAAGGGTGGGCCAAATGTATTCAGGGCATAATACTTCTCAATGTTACACCAGAAGTTAATCTGACCCATAATTTTCCAGGTTGGTAAATTTTCCCATCTTGCAACAGTGATGCCAGTTAAGTGACTCACAGTGATGAGATAATGTAGTGACTTAATTACCACTGCAAACAATGGAGGTACCATGCAGTTTGTGCACCTTGAAATGGCACGCAAGTCAGTAAGGGTAATTCCTGGCTTTAGTGTGTACCAACAAGCTTATTAGAAGGAATAAAGACTGATATTTGTCTTTCTTTGTGAGTAACATTGATAGCTTCTGCAATATTTTTTCAACATGTTATATATTTTCAAACCTTGCTTCTGAATTCATTTGCTTTTTCCCATTAAAGGGAGCCAAGACACATTTGCAACGTCCAGGCAGCAACATGAATTTGTGATACAGTCTGCACAGTCGCTGCGACATGCAAAAACAATTTTTTTTTTGTGCAAAACAAGGTTTCATCTCTCTGAGCGCAGCTTTTGCCTTTTGCATAACATGAGCTTGAGGTTCATGACATGAGCCCATTCTGTTCCTATGTGCCTGCAGCATGGTTGAGAGCAACCACCATGTCATGTATACCTATATCCCACTATAGGTTTCATCTATCTATTGCAAGCACAAATAACAATGAGTACTCAACGGCTCAGACTGGGCACAGCACAGGCTGGCAAAGACCCTCCGCATGGTCCCCTGCTCAAGCTGGTACCAGACCAGCTCTAAGCAAAGCAAAGACAGAGCACGACTTCATAATTCTTATGGAAAGATGACTAGATGTTGACTTTGTCCCTTTCTGAGAAAACATGTCATCAGGTGGACAACATCCATATGTGAGTAGATACTAAAAAGTGAGCGCTTGGTTACAACACTGTATTTACCCTATCTGTCATGTGCTAACATCAATGTTTTTACTTTCCATTCACTCCATGGCGCACTGGCAGCAGATGCCCCATCACTTCAGCCTTTACCCTGGCCTCCTTCAAGTCTGGAGGCCTTTACTGACCTCAGTACAAAGCATGCTGGATGCCTCTCCCAGAATTGGAAGCTCTCCCTCTGCAGCCTCCAGCCAGCTTGGGATCAGAAGGATGAGTTAAATACATAACTTCAAATATAGTCAAACTTGCAGTAGGCTACTTGGTTGGTTTCCACACCCCACATGCCAAACACATCCTCTAAATTACTTCCTTATTTGTCATTTATGTACTTTTGCATTTTAATGAATAGTTCTCTCGTTCTTTGCCAAACTCCTATATTCATAGAAAGCTGGCATTTCACAAATATCAAAGAGTGCTGCTAAGTGAAGCAACCTTACAGAAACTCAGGAATCATCATTCAAATCCTCTGTTAAAACAGGAAAACAGCTAACTGACATTTATCTTTTAAGATACAAACAATGTTTTTGGTCATCCTTTTGGTGATCCTGGCCAGGCCAGGAATGTGAACCAGAGTTGCCAGCAATGCTGCCACATTGCCATGATGTCTTGAGTTCCTTCAAAATCTGAAGCAAGATTAATCAGATTGTACTTTCAGTTTTCTGCAGTCTTCTGTAATAGGAAGGCTCATAAAGCTTTTGCCCCCTCTTTTCTTGGCAGCCATTTGACAGTCGATCATTTTTCTTTTAGTAACTGACACGATGTTTCCACAATAGTACTGCAGTATTTCCACAGTAATACTACAGAACATGGACATTAGTGTACTGGCAACTGCAGGAAACAGAAACATTTGCCTCATAGTCTTCTAGCTGATTTTTGGTGCATTTTTTGAAGGAAGGTTTTCTTCTGATAAGCCATCTCTGATTTAAGGAACAGCCATAATTCTGTTTAGGGAAGATGAAAGACCTCCTCAGAGATCAAGGAAAAGAACTAGGGAAAGAAATGAAGCTGAAATGAGCCCAGGTGATTTTTTCTCAGTGCCTTCTAATACAATGGATTGGCAAAGAAAAGAGAAGACAGATATGAGACACCAATCAGTATATTCTTCCATAGCACATAAAGAAAGATTTTAGAATGAAAGTGCATTCAGATATCTTCTGTAACGAGAGGTGGTTCTTTTGCTTATAGATGGACTCCACTAAAATGGATAGAATGACAACTTCTCAGGTACAAAATTGGCTTTTTAAGAGGACTTTAAAATGAGCTGAAAGGAGAAGCTTTTACTTAATCCAAAGAATCAAGTGTGTGCTTTTAACACACAAAATAAGACAGAAGTTGAGGTTCTGAAATAGAAGATGAATAATAAAAGTACTAAAGTCATAAAGTGTCTTTATGTGAATGGAAATTCTGTATGGGAAACAAGCAAGAAGAACTAGAAGTATCACTAAATAATGGAAAGTAGGAGTGCAAGTGAAACCTTGTAAAATGATTCTCATAACCAGAATATCAGTACGGACAGGTTGAATTTATACAGAAGAGATACAGCGGGAAGAGACAGAGGAGGGATGATTTTGTATGTGAAAAACATCTCCAATGCCAGCAGACGACAATATGAAAATGGAGAATAGGGTAGTGAAATTCTTGGATAAAGACAAAAGGAATGAAATCAAAGGGGAACCTACAGGAGGTAAATTCTATAGATCACCAAGGCTGGAGGAAAGGAAGAATAATAATTCTTGGACCAACTCTCAAGATACTTGTAACCACAGGATACCTTCCCTATTGGAGAGTTTAATTTCCCAGATATTTGCTGTGCAGCTAGAGCAAGATACAGGCTACATCAAAGATATTTTAAATTTGTGTGGGAGACAGCTTCATAATCCTGACAGGAGAGATTCCAACTGGTGGAAAAGTCAACCTGGAAGTAATTCTTCCTCAGAGCCTTGAATTAATCATGTAGAAGCAACTAGTAAAAGAAGCTTAGAACCAGTTAACTTCTGTCTTCTCAGCCTGAGTGGAAGGGATTCATGGCGAGCTGCACATTTTAAGCAGCCATATTCTGGGTAGGAAAGCTACCTTGAACCCAGCTCCATTTCCTTTAAGTCAGCCATAAAACCGCTGATGATTTTTTTCTTAGTTTCAGGCTTCACCTTCCTCTTGAAGTTAATTCACCCTTCATTTTGACATCAATTCACTTTGGGGCAAGAATTCGCAGCACACCAGCAATGCTTCATGAAGGGGAGGGATTCACCTATGAAATGTCACGCCACTGTCTGAGGCACCAGACCCAGGTGCCAAGTCACCATACCTGATCAAGAGCGAGACATTTCCCCAGGGTGTTTCAGCCAATCTAAGATCTGAATTGCCCTCTGGATACGACTAGGCTTCTGTGTGAAGCTCCTTAGGCACCTGCAGTTAGGTAGATTTAATCCCCTGTTCAATTCCCTGTTCATCTCATGTGGATGCTCTTATGCTTCTGCTAAGAATATCTTTATGTGAAGTAGCTTACTCTGACAGTACCCATACGGAAAGCTGGTACAAACAGTGTGTTACATACTGTATGCTGCTTTTGCTACCTAAAGAAGACTGATGGACATATTAAAATTCATCTGTGAGAAAACAAGCTGTAAAATCTCAAAGAGCATCAGAAATGATTGTTTCCAGAGGCTACATGCAATTCAAAACCATTTTTTGACCACAAAAGAGTCTTCTTGGGTGATACTGATATTAGCTTTGCTTGTGAAGCGAGAAATAATGCCCTCATGCACCTTTCCAGAAGAGCTGAGGCAGAACACAAGTTTCTATTGACGAGCCCTGTCAGTCACTTTTCCTGGGACAGGCTGGTTCCCCATTCTTCCTGCCTGTAGCCTTGCCTGTGCATTTTCCTCATTTGATCTTTGCCGAACAAGGATGACCACAATGGCATTGTGCTCTGTGTTCCAAGGAGAGCCTTCAAATAGCTTAAGCAGTGCTATTAATATTTCACTATTTCTATTAGGCATGTCTTATCTAGAATTTCGTTTACCTTTCTCACAGCCACGTCATTGCTAAGGGCTCAGACATATGTTAATATCTCTAATATTTGAGACACTATAATGTGTCTTCTCTCAAAATAAACCTCTAATTTCTACCAGAAATTCTTGTCATTGCTTCCTAAATAAAGGACTTTGCATGTTTTGTTTCTAAATTTACCACAATTTCCAGTACTAAGAGTCTCCAAATCATTTGCGTTTCTTCTTAGCTTTTGGGAGCATAGAGACAGTTATACAGTGATGATAGAAACTCTCAAGGTTTCTTGTTGCATGAAATCTACATTTCTACATGTGGCAAAGCCCAGAACACAGAGAGAAATCTTCAGACTGTGTAAATCAACAAAGCTCCTTTGATTCAATTTTCACAAGGATGTGGTTCCAAATCTCTAGCATGTGTTCAAAAAATGTAGTCCAGTTAATGTAGAAGAAAATACAGGTACTAGTGTTATTTTGAAGACTTAAGATTATTATTCATGAAATGCACTGGGACAACAAAAATCTCATAGACAAAAAAGCAAACCAAGAAAAAAAATCTCAAATATGCAAAATTTAAAAGCAACTTGAAGATTTTTATCTTAATATGGAAAATATATTTTCTTGCTACTGTAGATTTGAGATGTTAATAAGTTTCCACTTATGCAGACTAACTTGAAAAGAATACAAATGTCATAATCTGTATCAAAATCATTCCTACTCTATTTGAGATACGCATCTCATAATCAAGAACATCCAGGTCCCCCTCTTTCAGGCACTGCTGTATTCCCCAGGCAATTGCCATACTGCAGTTAACTCTGCAGGTAGAGACAGTGAGACTCAGAGCATCAACATGCAAGGTAGTCCCTTTACCTGAAAAATGGACAAACTTATTTTAAAGCTGATTTTCCAAGATGCACCCTGTCTCTTACGGGTTGTGTCTGCCTGTTTGGGATTCCCAGAGCTCTCTGTGAGCTCGGGGTTGCAGCTCCTTATTGGATAATCACCATGACAGTTTGTGATAAGTATCACGCTCAGTGATGGAAGCAGTTCAGAGTTTCTGAAGGTAAGGTAAATAGGCTTCCATTAATTGGAAAGAGCACTCTTTAATTACTTTTCTAGCCTGGGCTAGCCTATTCTAATATATATCATAATTTAGAAAACAGTATACTAACTAATGTCTACAAAATTTTCATTACAAAGACTGAAGAGCTAACTCTTTTGAAGCCAAAGGCAGTTTTGTTATTGATTTTAACGAGGTCAAGAATTCACCACAGATAGATGAAGTTATTCCTGAGCAGCACTCGCTACTTGTGTGTGCAGGAGCAAGTCACTTGCCCGGGCTCCCGCAGTCTCTCCCACAGCACATGTTCCCAGACAAGCCCAGTGGGCTGTCCCCACTCAGGTCCCCTGTCTCCCACAGGGACCTTACAGGATGAGCAAAGAGCTCAGAAAAGGTGTCGAGATACTAAAAAAAAGTAACAATAACGGTAATATAAATCTAGCAGAAGGCACCATTTCTAATCACGTTTGAACATAAACCTATCGTGGGTCAGACTAGCCATTTCCCAGTACCAAGTGCTTAAGGAAACAGTGGAAACAAACAGATCCAGACTTGGCCTTTCCTCTGGTTTACCTTTATGGCTTCCCTCGATGAGTTTTAAAGCCTGTGTGAAGTGGAGCTTACTTGTGCAATATCTGATTTAACAGCCACAGCTGGACTTTGATGAATATTTCTCCTTTTTTTTTAACTCATTTTTTTCTTTTACACTTCCACTATATCAAATTCAACAATTTAATAATGCACTGCATGAGAAAGGAAATATCTTTTTGTTTGTTTTAAACCTAATAATCTCACTGGATTGTGAAAAACAGAACCTAATCCTTCCCTAATCACCTATTCTGAAGTATTGATTATATTATAGACTTCTTTCACATCCCCTTTAAAGTTCTTTCCCAAACCAGAAAGTCTTACTATCAGAAGCCATTCCTACATTTGGTCAAATGTATCGCATTCCTCAGTTCTCAATTGTCTCTTTTGAGATCAAATAATCATATAATTGTATTCACTATTTAAATTACGGATATGCTACGATCTTGTGTAACAACATAATAAGGCTTTTTATTTCTTTCTGTATTCTTTTTCTTAATCATTCCTAAAATTGCCCTCGCCTTTCTTGAGCTGATCCTTCTCAATGTCTCTCCAGTACAATTTCAATGTCTCTTTAGTATCTATACCATTGTGTCCATATATATATAGATAGCAATAGATAAGGATTTGGGAAAGGGGGGATTCCCCCTTATATGCAACTACTTTGCAGTTATCGCCACTGAATTTCTTTTGACATTTTAAATCCCAGTCTGCCAGGATCATAAGATACAACTTAGGATCTACCAAAGCTCTATTAAATGAATATTAGTTAAAAGCTATTTTTTGTAAATGAAACTTTTAATCATTTTCCCTTACAATAATTGATACTATTGTAGCCAACTCATCTCTAAGTTATTCAGGAGTCTAACAAGATTGCAGAGGCTCACTGGAGTTTCCATTTAATATGAGGAATAATATTGATGGTACAATAGATCATACTGCTGCAATCTTATAGGAGCAGACAGCCTACAAGAAGACACAGTTGATGCTCCATGTGGCAATTACAGAATTTAGCTGTAGCACTTCGGTTGAATACTTGTACCATTTCCTAATTAAATGATTCCACTTCACAGGTCAGCCATATAGTCATTTGATTGAGTAAATAAAGGACTGTACAAACTTGCATTTTAGCAAATTTTTTTCTTTTCTTCCCTTTTTTTTGTTTGTTTGGTTTTCTATGATGTCTTTGCTTCTATGTTTATCATAAAGTTGGAAATACGAGAAAGGAAAAGAATTCTGGAGTTTCAGGAATAGCAGCATAAGATATTATAGAACTCAGCATCCCTATGGCATATATATTTTTAAAGATGGCACTTCAATATCCTTAATTAATTATAAGCTAAATGCCTCCTACTTCTGATTAAAGAAAGCTTACTTGCTATTCTGAAAATTAATGTATAAAGTTTATATATTTAACATATATCTAGCATGCAGCTTTCAGAAAAGCAGCAATGTAAATATATTAACAGACCATGTCAGAAGTTCACCATTTTTATTAACTCATAAAGGAAGATAAAATGCATACTGGTATTTCTCCCAGGTTTCATGGGAAACGTCAGTGCCCCTGCAGATAAGATCTTGCAACAACAGAACTCCCTCTCAGTTATTTTTACAGATCTAACAGTGAGAGGTCTATGTCTGAGACAGTCACCATAAGTTTCCTCTTGGCATTTAAGAATTAGAAGAGCCACCTTTTGAAGGTGCTCCCATTTCCCCACCAAAGACAGAAGGCACCTAGGACGAGGGGTGTGGGCATAGATATCTCATCATTAGCTACCCAAGGTAAAACAGGTGAATCCTTCTCCTAGGTGCTCCACAACCAATTTGGACCTACCAGGCCCATTCAAGGAGAAAAAAAAAAAAAAAAATGGCTCTCTCTCTTAGAGAAACATTGGTGTTTCTCCAGGGATTTGTGGTAAAGTACTGCCTGATATAAAGTTGACAGAACATCACTGTCCTTATTTTTATCGAGGATAACTAAACAGGAATATTCTGCAGCTGAGCCAACAGTTTGGTAGGTAACGGCTATCATCTATTGCCCTCCCTCCACTGCATGGGCTATCCACCAAAGAGCACCACTCAGCTGCAGTCTGATACAAGCATTTTCAGAACTCCATGACAATATAAGTAAACCTATTTTCCACTGGTACTCTCAAGGCAGCAAGAGTTTTTCTAATGCCATATTATGTCTTTAGATATAAAGAGATATTCTACATTAACATACAGACACAGCACCAATTACAAATCTAGGTATAATAATATACTCACATACACATATGCAGTTATTTTACATAGTATGAATAAATAAATATATAAGTATTCTATAGTGTCTATACAAACATAGGAAATATAGATATTCTCATGTCAGAGACCAAAGCAGTTATGCCCATGATATGCTGCTACCCAACAACTTTACACGGAACATGTCAAATATGCAGCTAGCTGAAAAGTATGAAGAGGTCATAATTCTTAATTCCTAACTTATTTGGAATCTAGCAGTATATACAACATCCTATCACTCATAAACTGCTATGCAAGGATAAAAAAGAGTGGGCCAAATTCCTCCTCTCTGGAACATCATTGATTTGAGTGATACAGGATGTTGGGTGAATTGCCGTAGTTTTACCTATGCTTATACATTGCATAAGTTTCATAACTTTCTGGCAATCTTATCAAAAAGAAATCCTCCTGCTCCTTTTGGATGAGTCTGTAATTACAACTTTTATTGTGCAGCCTGGGACTGGCTTTTGCAAATCTGCAAATTTACCTTGTAAATGTGGAGAACCCCAGAATGAGGTTCCCCTCCTCTGTTTACAGATGAGAAACAACACATGTGGTTTACAAAATGTTTCCCCAGAAGGGGAGCCCTAAACATCTGAGTAATGTGTGAGATTTACAAATAAAGCCTACTAAAGTGGTTTTCCAAGAGTAGCAATGATTAACACAGCCCGCCAGAGCTTTATTTATTAGTCGGGCTCTCTGTGCCAAGTCCAGCCGCAGAGTTGGAGGCAGGAGCGTGCGTGCACTCACACACACACGCGTGCGCTCACACACACCACACACTGGTTGTTGCAACTTGCTGTTAAAACATTTCCTTCCTTTCATATAGGAAGCATTCTAGAAGATTAACCCACTCTCCCTTTTGTTCGCAGCACACCGTGATTCTTTAGACTTGGATTTCCTGCAATTCTGAAATTCTGACTGGCGAAGCTTTTCCTCATTCTATGCAGATCAAAAGCAAACAGTAAAAAAAAATGAAATTATGCCTCATATACAATGCAAGGGCCTCTTCATTTCTAAGTTATGCAGATGACCCCTCCACAAAAATAACAATCTCTAGGAACTTGGAAGAAGAAACTGTAGTCCCAGTTGCTTTGACCTAAATAAAGTGTCTGTGTAATTATCTTCAACGGGGCTTGCCAAAACATCATTTTATACTGTTCAAATGCATATTCTAAGAGTGGATGGAAATTTGAGGGACAGGATGGCAAGCAAAGTACATTTTATTTCTCTGAACAATTAGAAAGATTATAATAATACAGCAAACACTATGCATCCTGCCACGATGTGCCATCTTCCATCCCAAAGGATCTCAAAGAGACTAGTCACTAATTTCATTTTTCTTGTTCCAAAAAATTTCATATCAACCTTTAACTGTTTTTTTCCATACAGAATGATACAGACATAAACTTCCCACTTCTCTCTTCATTCTCATATTTCATTTTCTCAAATCTTGAAACAGCTGATGTCTATTTGTTTGTTGTTGTTTTTGTTTTTTTTTCCCAATGACTTGAGATTCTATGAAGGCCTGATAAACAGGCATCTTTGCTCAAATACAAGCCAAATTTTGCTCATAAATTATACCTTCCTTTTCATTACAAACATTTTGCAAACCTTTCACTCAAACATTAGAGGTGATTAGGTAATTTTAGTTATGCAATAAGAAAACTGATAAAATCTTTTGAAAGGATTCACTGAGAAATAAAAATCTCATCTTGGTGGGTTAAATCTGAGCAAATAAGTAATCTGCAAATCAAGGTGAATTTTCATCTTTTGATGAATATTTTGCTTCAGAATTGAACTTTTCTATTGAAATTTCTATTAAACAACAAAACAACTATTTTAAATTGAAAATTCTTTACACATGATTTACAGGGATGATGTAAGAGTTCAATACTGTAACTTTTCATGTCAGAGGTACAGATTGATGTGTGAAATACACACCCCAACAGCTGCTTGAAATGCAGGACATGACAAAAATAGGAGAAACACATTCAACATTACAGAATATTTTTCGGATCTTTTAAGCTGAAATTCCGTTTTCTCAAAATTTAAAAGATAAAAAAAGAGAATAAATATCTCAGACATTCTCTTCATTATTTTAACCTGGCATTTACATAACCTGAAAAATTAAATTCCAAGGTCTTTAGGACTTCACTGCTTATAACTTAGAGAGGGATTTTTATAGACAGAAAATTATTCCCTGACTTGGAATCTGTCCAGGACACTGCAGAGAGCAGCATCTTGAGAAGTGATCTGGTCAAAACAAGGGATATGCTCATGCTCAACAGTTTAGTACAAAACCCTCCTCCTGGAAACTAGACGAACTGTGAGACACTACCACAGTGACCATCCCAAACAAGGCAGTAAAGCATTTCATCAGGAATGTTACCCACACTGTGTAATTTCAGACAATAGACACTAGTTTGCTAGCCATGAGCTTGTGCAATTTAGCAGGAAATGTGAAAGCTGGTCAAATAGAGAAAGGAAAAAAAAAATCTGGCTTATTACAGAAAACCTCAACAAGCAAAAGAAAATACATGGATGATTTCTCCCACACAAGTCCTTAATAGATTGGTATCTAAATGCATGCCTATAGTCCCTGAGATGTTAAAGGATTCCTAGTGCCAACAACAAGAGGAAAGTAAAACAAAAAGAGAGACTCTGAAGTAGAAAGCGTAGCGTAGCTGATGAATTAGTGGCATCTCAAAACTACCATCAGGAGACTCTGTTGGGATCCAGAGTAATCTCAGGAGAAATAATATATTTGGGAGGAAGATACATGTTTTTATCAGATAAAACTTCAATCACGCAACACAGCAGTGGCTGGCCATATTATTCGCAAACATCACAGAAACACACCCATTACAAACTCAGGATATTAACATGAAGGTGGTACTAAGACTCAGTCAGCCAGATGTGGAAAGGAACATCTCAGAAAAACAACCAGTAAACATCAGAACAGACTTTCAAAACACCCCGCTAGCAGAAGAACCAAGAACAAGCCAGTCTTATCATCACAAGAATAAATTGCATTGGCACCAACATCAAGATGCCTGCAAGGTAAACACAAGACTTTGTACAACACTGGCATGAAAAAAGTAACTCTTAAACCCAAAGGAAAACACCTTAATTCTCTAAGCAAGTTGGGAGCTCACACAAAAAATAGAAAAGAACTTATTGTTAAAAGTGTTAAGTTACATAAACATTGAGAAGTCCAAGTTTATAAACTAGCCCTATTTAGTATTTTTACTTTAAATATCACAAAAGGCACATTGGAAAAGGTGGTTTCCTAACAAGAATATTATATTTTGATAGGCTGCTTTTGTGCACATTTGTGTCTGAGATCTTAGAGGACTCTGCTTTCAAGAAGTGCCTCATGAGAGAGGACACGATATGTGTAGGAAGGGCTAAAACCTGAACTATGCACTGCTTTTGCTCTCTCTCTTTTTGTGCTTGAACATCAAACACCAAGGACATCACTTCACTTTTAGTTCACCTTTTTAGCTTATCTTATAACCCTTAACACTCCCATTCAGGGAAGTATAACTTCTAGGCAGTGCCTCTTTGCCTTTTTTTTCCCATGAGTGCAGTAAAGATGAAGCCACTAATGTCCTTCAAATGAAATGACAACAGCCATAAAAGAGAGGGCATTGTCTGGGGTTCTGAAGAGACATAGTACTTGTCACCTTCTGCTTTACCTGTTAGTGCTGTGCTGAATTATTGCTTTTTTTCCCTTTAAAGTGGATTTCACATTTTTCTCTAGCAGTTCCTTTGGCTACTGTGGGCCTTTGTTTTCTTGTTTATTTTGTTTTTATCTGCAGGAACAATGCATGATGTTTTTCCCACAGTGATTTTGTACACTGTGACCCAAAATCTAACACCTCCTTTCTTATTATCTAAAACAGAGAATTATGATATTTTGAAACAACTTTTCTGGACAGCCCAACTTCCCGGCATAGAACAATCACGTAACACAATGTCTATATGCTGTGTCGTGGAGAGACCTGAACACACTGCTAGTGCGCCATGTCAGCTAAACTCCACACTGTCATGGTTAACAAAGCATCAGACCTGACATAGGCCTAGCTGATAATGAGGACAAACAGGCGGACTTCAGGAAGGCAGACAACTATTCCACGACTTACCATGCCCTGTTTTATTTTAGTTCAACAGGGTTATGTCCTCTAACAATTCAAATGAATATGCAGCTCACACATCAAAGCAAGACATCCACCTTTCAGAGGAACCTAAGCCACCAGATTCATTCTGTGCAGCTACAGCCACTAAACAGTTGCAGTGATGACATGTTCAGTTTAGTTTTCCCCTGCTAAGACTCATGTTCGGATAATTTTCAGCTTCCTTGTTAATGACCTGCTTTAGAGCCCACTTTCCAGATTGAGTCTTTACACAGAGCAGACTGGATCTATATAAATGGAGCTAGAACAGTTTGTCTCCTTTCAGCAGATATTTGATTGCAGACGCTTCCCAGGAGGCCAAGCATCCTCTGCAGGGGAAGATGTCCACAATGGAGAAAAACCGAAGGGCTGAAGACCCCAGTCACAGTATTCAAGCAAACGCAGTGGGCAGTATATATATATGCTTGTCCAGCAGTAAATAACTGCTATGAGTGAGCAGAAGCTCTGATTTGCATCCCAGGCAGTGAGGGCAGCTTTAAGTGCAAGGCAACACGAGCCAGGCTCAAAGATCTCAGGCAAGAATTTGCCCTGTCTCATCTCAGTTTCAGGACAACAAGCTAGGACTTGCTACCCACAGCCAGAATTGTTGGTCTGTCCTTTTAGAACAATGTAAATCATGTGAGAGCAATCAGATGAGGAAGTGAAGGAGACAGAGGCAGCTCCTGTGCTAACCAATAACCCTTTCAGGCCCTCCTACTGCAGATCTCCCCAGATCTTGCTGACTGAGGCAATGCTCAGAAGGACAGAGAAATACATTAATTGTTTTCATCTGAATATGTCACAAACACCTCTTGCTGAGTGAACAATTCCGCTTGTATTCTCTGAAAAATCACAAAGACAGATTCTCAGAAACTGTAAAAAGCAACACATTGAACAATCACTGCAATACCACAATGGCTGAAGATCTGGCCCAGTACGTATAATGGTTATGGGCAGGAAATTCCAAAGCCCCTTTATCATTTGAGTTCTCCCTGTGTGATTTATTTGAGACTCTATTAAATGATAGCTGTTGGTTGTTTGAGGTTTAATTTTCCGAAAGATCCTCTTCAAAGTCGCCCTTCCAAAAAGTAACTGAAAATTTTGTTGTCTTCACTGAAAACAGCTCCTTATTTTGGGAAGTATTGAAATTGATTCTTATTATCCTTGCTTGCGAAAACCATCTCCCACATGCAAGTAGTCACATAAAGTACAGACAGTACCTGCAAGCTATAGACTTTTACTCAGTCAATGTGGTAGCAGAACTGAAGCATTTCTTCCTTTGGTCACATTTTTTTTTCTCTGCTTATCCAGAGCCTTCTCTGTAGGGAAAGCGATTTTTGCTGTCATAACTTCAGCCTCACTATGTAAGTTAAAAACATGCCCTGTCTCCACTACATGATTACAGGCAGACTTTCAACTCTGATAGTCTATGAGCTAAAGTCAAGGAACGTGCGCCAGCTGTTACAAAACAGTTTTCCTGGAAAATAGCCACCGGACCAGCAGTCAAACTAGGACATTCTACATACAAGGAAGAAGGAGGGGAAAAAAAAAAAAAAAGGCACAGCAGTACAACACATGATTTTAATAAAGTCAGGAATGCCATGAAATGTCCAGAGGAAAACATGTCTATACTAACCACTAAATTTGATGATCCATGAACATTCACTGCAAGGCAAGTACTGTGGCACTGAAATACTCACCCAGCATCTTTGCTTGCCGTTGAGATCTCATGCAGAACCTCAGGTGTCATTCTGTCCTGTTCAGGCTTGGATACTTGCTCATCTGAGTATCTGAGGACATCAGATTAAGTGATGTGTCTCACATCCATCACATGTTCTTTGTTCTCTCATCATCTCCCCATGGAGGAGGAGAATGTGGCGCCAGGCCTCTTGTTTTCCTAGGGATTTTTTTTTTTTTTTTCTGGTTTTGTCTGCACATGTTGCTGCATACTGGATAAAGCAAGGTCACAAAAGTATGTCTCACACTCGGAGTGGAAGACTCTGAGGCTCGTGATGGTCCTTAGTTTCTTAGGCTTTACTTTCATTGACTGAGAGCTTTCCTAAGGCTGCATTTCCTGCACAGATGAGCTTCATCCAAATGGGAAGAGTGCTCTCTTGAGCCAGAAGAACAGAGCCAGCAGTGACCAGCACCAGAATGCCGCCTGTGCTGCTTTCTACAAACTGCAGTGGAAAATGCAAGGCGTCCCTCAGGGAACCCCAGAGAGGAGCTGTGGTTTAGGCCTGTTACTAATACCAAATGAGCAGGCCTAATGATCCTCATGCTGTTATCCATGACAATAAGAGAAAAATAAAGGTGATGCAGCAGAAATAAGGAGGGGGCTCAACAGGACAAGTGCTAGTTCACATCTTAGGAGATAACTGCTATCTTTTGAAGCAAGGCGATTTAGATACATTGGGGAGATAACATTAAGAGCTAGGAAAACGAACATGTGGACTAGATACTTGTGACAGGAAGGTAAAGAAAAACAAGTTTTATTTAAGCTTCAGAAGTAGCCTCTGAGAGAAATGTTCACACCATGAGTCAGAGAATTTTGGTGACTAAGTTAAGACACTAAACTTTACATATACACAGAGGCTGGTGTTGAGAGCTACGAACCTTCAGAGACACCTGGGCTTTCCTATCGGATTGACAGTGCTAAGCTTGACACAAACTGCACCAACACTAGTCACAGAACATACTGATGGTGAAGAACAAACTCAAATACTCAGATTCCTCCAGACAGTAATGCTATATAAAAGCCAAGTTTTGCATTCAAAATATACAGCCACACTGTGTGGCCATGATTGCTCCAGATGGCTCCAGGTGTGCAGCGACACTGAAAATGTAAGTCGAAGAAGGAAACTACGTTCATGTGCGTGCACATGTGTACACATATGTAAATGCACATATTGCTATCTTGTATATTAAAAGATAAATTCCTTTAGAAGCAAGAAAGCCTGCATTTAAGATGAGAGCAATGGCAGGCCCCTAAGAAGAAACTCAGAATCACGTTTAGCAAATGCATCTCAAGGTTTTTAATGTTATCAGAGGGAAAGTCCTTTCAAGAAATGCAAAGTATTCTGATCTGGCTTGAACACAGGTATTTCCTTAGAAATGCTAATTGGTTAGGTGGAAAGTTACAGAAGAATGTTTTGGATATGTACAATAATGATCTTTTGCCTTAGATATGGGCTAAACAGGAATAATTTCACAATGAGATCAGCACTAGAGTCCCCAAAGAGAGTTCAGTATAGCATCAGTTCTAGCACCACCTTCATCCAAGAAAGCATCTTCCTTTCTTTTTTTTTTTTTTTCATTAGTGCAGACACGAGCATTTTACTGTACATTGCAGGTAATTCAGTTCAGATCATCATATTCATGTTGTGCTTCTAAATGGGCGCAGATGTTGTTTGGACAGAGCAATACGGGTTAATTATAACTTCACCAGTTATATATTACAAACAAAACTCTGACAATAAAACAAGAGACAGAAAATCAATATGGTGTCAGACAAATTAATTATCAATGGTATATGGAGTTAAAAATAATGGAATGAGATCATCCACTTAGTTATTTTCAATGGTCTGCCTCTCTCTGATCCTCTTTTGAGTTTAGAAAATTCTCCAAGGTCTGTGAAAGCAGAATAATTATCTGTTCAGTCAAGCTCCTTTCTCTTCTTGCCTCTGCAATGAAAACTCAAACACACTTCACCCAGCCTCGCTGGCCATCCTTTACCTCAGGCCACATCGCTTCCTGCCCCCTACGATCTCTTGCTGGTCTTGCAGCTTGTTAAATCAACTGTGCAAAAACAACTTCAGTTTCCAAATATTTCCCCCCTTTCTCCCACTCAGACGCCCAGCACTGACACCCCTATATCCTTCTCTTCTGGCACCTCAGCTCCTGCAAGGCCCTGCTCTTCCTAAAGGCTCCCTCTCTCATGCTTCCCTATCCAACACAATCCTGGTTTTCTTTCCCATGCTTTCCTCTTTCTCACCCTTCAGTCTATCCCCTATTTCACCTCAGCAGCAGCTTACCCCACTCTTGGATTCTTTTCTCCAACCTGCTAGTGAGACTGCCACTAATCTTGTCCCACCTACAACTCATCTCTTGTTATTTTCTACACAGTCTCCTGCACTTAATGCCTTTATCCCACATTTCCAAATTGAATGGTACAAGCACTGTCCCTTCGCTAAGATAAGAGAAAAAGTCTTTGGGCCAAATCCTGAACTAATGTGGATTAGCTTGGCTCTACAGTTTTCAGAAGAATGGTGCAAATTCAGTGCAGTTGAAAGCCTGATAGTCGCTTTGCCCTGAGGGACGATTTCAGTACATTACACTATTAGTTGAGAAGTTCTCATTACCAGAGTAATGGCTACGAAGGCTAGTTCTGCCCAAAAGCCAAAGACGGGAGCTGGTATATTGTGTTTTTATAGTTGTGGGTCATTCACAGTTCTGTCAGAGGCCTAATAATCACAGCAGACTTTGTTTGGCTGTTTTCAGAAACTTGGAATTGCTTGGGGGAGAGGGGGTGAAAAGCAACAAAAGGACTTAATTAAAACATATTCACTGAGGTCACCAAGTTATGACACATACATTTGGTTAAACAATTGCATTTTTGTTCATTGTCGCAAAAACTGGCAGTTCAGCTTTACAAGGCCAGGTTCTCATCTGTTAGCTCGCTGCTCTGTCTGGAGGCTCCCCCGGCGCCTGCATGTGCAAGCAGTGGCCTCCCATGCCCGACAGTGACGTAGGACACGATGCAATTTTAGGGCCTCCTTTTCTCCCAGGTTTCCTCCTAGGTTTTTAATTAACAGGGCTCACAGATCAGTAATTTGAAACTTTCAGCATGATGAAGCCAGGATCCTTTCATGAGCAAATTACGGGCCAGATCGTGCCTCGAGGCGCAGCCCTGGGCCAGCAGCAGGTGATGAAGGCGACTCGGGCCCGGAGGGGGCAGAGCTGCTCGGAGACAGCCCCAGGCACACGGTCCCCCCTCCGCTCCTGCCCTTGCTTGCCCCGGGCCACCAAGCCCCATGCCGGTTGGCTTCATTCAACAGCAACTCACAGCAGCTCGCCCAGGTCCTCCCGGTCACTTCCCGCGTCCTGTCCCGTGGGAGCAGGGAGTGAGCGGGAGCTGCACCCCGAGCGCTGCACACCTGGGCACGGGCAGTTGCGGCATGACTCCTCCTCACACTCCTCTGCACGGACAGATAAATCTGCCCCAACAGGTTTCTTTCCCCAGCTGCAGAATGACTGAAATATTCTGCAGATGATAGGTCTCTGAGCAAGATGAATGAATTAACAAGCAGGGCCAAACCCCTCAGCTGGTGAGATTTATGCTGCACTGGTTTCATGCAGTACAGGGATTTGAGCCACCTTCTTTCTTTTTTTTTTTTCTGTATTTCCTTGCAAAACAAAGCAGTTATGCAGCAGATTCTTCTTGCAGAAAACTTAAACTAGAGAGGGTGCTGTTACTTTGACCAGCCATCCTTTTCATCCCCTTCTTTTTACATATTTTAACCTGAATTTTTTTTTTTTTTAAAAAAAAAAAAAAAAAAAAAAAAAAAAGCAGTGCTTACATAACTTCCAGTGTGCCATGTCAACTGGCAAAAGCCAGGGGATTTCAGAGTAATACCCATCTGAATAATGGTGCCACAAATGAAGTAATAGTAAAAATTTTGCAGAAAGTTGCCAAGAGAGGCTGAAAGAGAGATGCCAGATAAAGAACAAGGTTGTATCTGAGGGAACAAGGAAACTGCAAAAGATAAGAAGGGAGATGTAGAGATTTAAGCTCAAGAAATAAGGCAGATTTTTGTAAATTGGGACAAGGCTACAGAAACAAAGACTAGAGAGGAAACGAGAAAAGAAAGACAATATTGAACTTACCAATACAGTACCAAACAAACAAAACAAAACTTGAAAGTACAGTAGTGGGGAGAAAGCAGAGAAAAAAATAATTTTACTGCAGTGCCAGGCAAAAGGCAGAACTCGATAAGCGACAGGGCAAAAAATCATTAAAAGGACTGGAGTATTCTACAGAGAGTTAGTCCTGCGTTTAGAGCAGCTAGCCAGGAAAAGAGTTTGTGCCTTCAAAAAGCACCTCTGAAATCACAAATGAATAAAATGCATGGCCTGACCAAAGCGTACAGTGGGTCAAGGCACTGGCAGACAGTTGCCTTTGATAATCTATGGAACAGCCTGTCAGACAGCAGTGTGCCCTCTCTGATGTCTGCTTGGTGTCCTGTATAAAAAGAGCTGTTGGTTCCTGGTGCAGGAGGTGTTTGTCTCCCTCCAAAAAAAAAAAAAAAAAAAAAGAAAAAATACAGATGGCAAAATTGATTCTCTGAGCAGA
Source organism: Nothocercus julius (assembly GCA_013398735.1). Lineage (NCBI taxonomy): Eukaryota > Metazoa > Chordata > Aves > Tinamiformes > Tinamidae > Nothocercus > Nothocercus julius. Next base: position 8,281,369 of record VZSV01000014.1, read on the forward strand.
GATGTAGCAAGCTGAACAGACACAGAGCAACACTATTTTTTTTGCATAATATGGGCCATATAGACAGAGATAGTCTGAATGAACAAACACAGCATCACAGATGAGGAGATATAAGATGTCCTCAACTCCTGTGGCCTTGGAAGAACACTTCAGAAGATTTTGGAAAGAGGGCACAGAGAAAACACAGCCAGGTCTAATACACAGGCCCTACTGATTTAAGGGTCATGGCCCAAGCATGGCCACAAGAGCACTTTGATAACAGAGACAGACTGTAGAGCCAGAAACACCCTCCTCAACCCCTCTGAAGGCATCACATAGCTCTGAGGAGCACAAAAGAAGCGGCTGAAGGAGCTCACGGCTCCATCCTTCCTCCCTACTATCTTGCTGAACAGGACCAGGCCACCCCAAGTTGAAGCCCCATAAGCATTGCAGCAAAACTCACTTTCCTCCTAACGAGCAGCAAGGCATTTCTGAGCTACCCCAGGCAGCTTTAGTCTGCCCCTTACTCTAATCTAACCCTAAATTACTCTCAAAGGAGCTGATTTTGCACTGCCCTTCTCTTAATCTCCATTAAATCATTTTTATCTCTACAATGCCCCTTAATTTCAGTGAGATCAGGCACAGAGTAAGACACTATTCAGTGCAGGAGTGACCCTACCCTCCAATTTTCCTCCAAGCAGCAAAGCCCAGGGAAAATATTTCACAGCTGATACCTGTTACCTTCCTCTCCTAGATATTTAAGAGACCAGTCTATTTATTTATAGTACTCATTTGTCCTAGCCTAAGCAATCAAGTGCTATCTTTCTGCATGGGGAACACAGCAACATTGGCAGAGCGCTAATGGACAAACACAGAGAAAACCAGGAGAAAAAACAAAACAAACTGCTTGTAAATTCTTAAACTTTCTTTAAATACCACCTACCATCCTCTCTTGCAAATGTTCTAGTAATTGCTAACACTGTGGATATGGTCTCCAATTAGGCAATCTGCAAAGGGTAAATGCTTGGGCCAGATCTTGGAGCTTCTGCTGATTTTTTGCAGCTGCAGATCTGGCCTGGGATCTGCTGTTTACCAGAGACAAAGGCGAGAAAGTGTGTATTTCCTACACTTCCTGTTAGCATTTGAGCAAACATCGTGTTTAATATTAGAAAGCAGTATGCATGTGGTTGCTTAGGAATGAATAACATTCCTTCGATATGCCCTCTGATATGCACCAGGTTGCTGTGGGATGTTTTTGTGCATTCTACTTGAGCAGTTACTAGGGGCTGGAGTCCACGGGAACATGACATTGTAATCTTGGTCATGTTTTATTTATGGGGAGTAGTGCAGCAGATAGGGTGTGTTAACAAACAAAGATGATTGCTTCAGGGGCACTCTCTCGTCCTGAGGTAATTAAGACAAAGTAGTTTCACTGGTTGGGGGATTCATGCTGCAGACAACCTTTCCCTTGCTAAAATGATCTGCAGCAACCAGGCCAAAAAAGGCTAAATCAGAAGCAACATGGGTGGTGTTTTATCTTTGGTTAAAGGTCCATCATTAAATGGCACTGGCATAAATTATACTTCTTAAAAATCCATATAACATTAAAAACTACTTAGAAAAAAATGTCAGGCTTAGAGATGGGCAGATTTTCAGCTGGAGACATATCCAAAGAATTGATGCTGCTGCCTAGCATCTCTTTTGTGGCCTGAACTGGAAACACTGACTGTCACCAAGGCCACCTTAACCACAAACCCTAGGAGATGCTGGCCTGACAAATCATGTAAACTCGGAGTTAAGCTCAGCTGTCAAAGAGTCTCAACATCACGGGGGAAATCTATTCCACCATCAAAGGTCACAACTCAGAGACTTTTGGCTGCTCGCATTTGTTGGTTATTTGCAAACTGTGTGGCTGTGATCACAGCCATGCAGTAGCTGTTCTGGTGGAATTTACAGAAATACATGCAAAGCACAGTACAGGTTTCACCAGAAAATACACTACAAATATCTTCCTTGTCCATCATTCTGCCCACACCCCTTCTCTCTTCTTTAGTCTCTCCTCCAAATCCATCCCTTCCACTGCGGCGAACTCCACTACGAAAGTTCCCCCCAGACCCTCTACCTCCTTCTTGTGCTTTTGCAGAGATGGGCAGGTCTGTTGGTTAAGTGAGGGGAGGTTGACCCCATCAACTCCAGCACCATTTTGTTGTTTGCTCCACATGAAGATGTAGGAGGTCCTGCCCCTTCCTGGGCAAGGGCAGCAGGCACAGCACTGACTTGCAGACTTCTCCTCCTGCTTCCTTCTGACGACTATTGTGTGATACCATCTATGGCAGCAGAGGCAGTCAGCACTTAGGATGCAATCAGGCTGAAGTGACATACAATCATGGCTATTTCATGACTCTGGTAAAGCTGGGGCAGTCACCCATTTTATGGAAAAATCTGGAATATTTCCCAATCCTCTCCCAGGAGATTCAGTCTTCATTTCTGTCCAAGGAATCATGCTACTTCACTTGCACTACATCACATTCATTCAAGAGGGGCCAGGGCCTTACCACCCCACCCAGCACGGAGGACATTGCAGAAATCTAGAATTTTCACATTCTCCACCCCTTTCAACCAACAGGGTCCCAATGGCCTTAGTCAAAATTAGTGTAAAATCTGTGCGAGTATGTGCATATGTGTATGTGTGTGCCTGCAGGCATTTGAGAGTCTGCTGGAGGTTAAGAAAGAACAAATGTGATTGTAAGCATTATGAAGAAGAGCTATTAGGCTAAGCTAGTTTGTCAGCCAACACAATATAGTTTTATCATAGTGGTTGTTTTAGATATGGGAGGGGGATTCATTTGATACGGGCCAGTAGACAAAATTATAAATTCAGAAAGAAGGACCTTCTATATAGAATCTGCATATAGAGAACCCATGAGGCCATACATGCTGATAATGAAGTTTCCTCCTTTTAGTGCCTCTATATTGCAGGTTCTCCTGCACTTATTCTTCTTCACCATCAACACCATTGCTGCCATCTTGCTTGCTAATATTTTTATTTCACGTCTCTTTAGAAACCAATGAAACAGCTGGGCTATATACCCAGAAGCTACCTATTCTTTATTTGAACATCCATAGTTACAACTTTATCACTAATCCATTGCAAAGCATCTTTGGCTTGTCATCCTCGATGACATAAAAATCTCTGCTTGTACTCTTTTTATCATGACTTGTTGGTTAGCAAATGTTGAACTATTTGGGGTTCTTTTATTTTTTAGTTTACTAATTTATTCTCCTCAGGAGGAGGGGTTTTAGAGGGGGAGATACTTGGCTGAATGGTGGTAGTCAGTCTTAGTTACAGGGAAATGTTATTCTTTGCTGGCTGTTTGGAAGAGGGTGTTTTGTGCTCTTTCTTCAAAAGTGTCAGCATCTGGATTTCACCTAATTTCCCCTGGAAAGAGACACAGATTTCCTCCTCTATCAATGTTTTATTCCCAGCTTTCATGAACTTTGCCATGACCCCTGTGATGAGAGCTCCCTGTCAGGGAGCACAGTCTACACAGTGGTTTAGAGTATAAGTTTTGGACATTGATGTAACTAGAGGTTACTTCATTTGGTACTTTGAAGATCACCCAGCTCCTTAAATTGGCCTCTGAATCTGTCTGGGATCTGGCAGAGGGATTTGAGCACGGACATGAAAGGTTCACTGCAGCCTAGACCCTACAGGCACCTGTGTTTAGTAGCAGCTAGAGTCAATGAACTGCCTCCGCATTCAGCCCCACAGAAATCCAGCCTGGAGGTGACACATACGTCCAAGCAGCCAGGCCCAGAAGGAAAGGATGAGGTTTCCTATTCAGATTTTTCCATAGTTGGTTCTTATGTAATGGAACTTTCCTTCTTTTATTTTTTCAAGGAGTTTCCTTTCATGGGAAGCAGTCACACTCCAAAACAGAGTTCCTTCCATGGACTGTGGGCCAGCCATGCCCTAGGTTAGTACCACCACGTATTTTTCCCTTATAATACTTTCTGCTGTTTGGTCCAGGCTGTGTGGATGTGTGTGGATCACAAGGGTGCTGGAGCTTGGTTCCTGGCCCAGTAAAGGTGAGCACTCATGAACCTGAGAGCACAGACTGGCTTGCAAGGTCACATTCAGTCCTGTGGCCAGACAACTAATAGTGGCCCCTTTCATTAATTAATGTGATAGGCATTTTGTTACTGCTCTCTGGCTATGGATGAGCCATGAGGTGAAAAGACAACATTTCAGCTCTATTAAGAAAGATCTCTGCAGATTTTAGCAGGGCCATGGAAACCAACAGGAGATTTTCCACCAACTCTGACAAGCTCTGGCTCAGACTATATGGAAAAAACATCTTTTCTTACACCTTCAGATGTCATTTGCCATAACAACTCATCTACCAGAGGATAGATGTTCTTTTAATATTAATGGAACAGGATCAAAAATTACAGAATTTGGATTCAGGAGATACGTACAAAGCTTAGGTTACTTCACACATTTTTTTTGTATGATCTTTAGCAAGTCACTTAAACTTCAGACCCCAGTTCATAAAGCTGCAATAATAATGCTTTTTTTTCTATTTTTTTCTCTCCTACCCTTTATCTTTTCTGCCCCAAAATGTGAAATTCTGGGGGGAGACACTGTCTTTAAGAAGAAATCCTTGCAACATCAGAGGTAGTAAATTCCAATATTGCTTTGCTATGAGGGTTTCAGACATACAGGATACTTCCAAAGCCTCAACAATATATATATATGTATATTTCAGGGTTCTCCATTTTCAGCTAATAGGCTACATTTGCTGTGCAGGATGCTTACAGCAGTGCTGCTGCCTTCTGTCACCATTAACCCAGAAGAGTGGTCTGCTCATATGAGAGACAATTTGAAAGGAAAGAATAAATACATTTAATGAAACCTGACAGGTACCTTTCACACCTTTCCAGGGAAAGACATTAATTGCCCCCTTTGCTTTTAACTGTCCTACGTTGATATTTTAAAATAGATCAATATAGTATAAAACCAGTGTCTTGATTGCTTGAACTGTGTGTTTAATTAGGCTAATTTGCATTTTTCTCTGAGTTAAATTAAGGGCTAAATTCAGGTCTGGTGGAAGAAAAGGAACTCTTTCAAATGTTATGTTGTGCTAACTTACAGCAGATCTGAATTTGGTCCACAGATTTCTCCGTACTTCCCATAAATTCTGGATTCTCCTTTTAGTATGAAGACAAGTGTTGCCACCGAAATCTTTAATACACATTTAAATTAAATTTATGATCTTTTAAGATGCCAATCAAGGAAGTTATGATGTTGGATTTACCAGACAAGCCTGACCACCAGGCGCAAAAGGACTTTAGAGCTGCGTAAGATGAAGCTCCCTATGAAGCAGATACGTTCCTTTTTCTGTGTACCATCGAGAGGCATGCAGAAGCAATGGAGGCAGAAAACATCTTTATAACAAGTTTCTGCTTACTTGGCAACAGCTATTTTGTCATCAGTTGTGCCTTCTCCCTTCACTTTGTCTCCTTCTTCCCTTTATTTGGACAAGCAATTTAAATGTTTTCAATATTTCTTCATCAAACATGTTCTCTAGACTTCTGAACATTTTCTTTACACTCTTCAAGAATACTCTCCAACTAGCCTACATTTTTCTTGAATTGTAAAAACTGAACCCTCAGCTGGAGGCTGGAAGTTTTTTCCAGTGCTGAGCAGAGTGATTATATCACATTGTTTGCCGGATACCCTTATAATCAATCTACCTGAGTAGAGAGAGCTTAGTCTGTCAGTGGGAACTGTTTGAACTGTCTACCTGAGTAGAGTGATTATATCACACTGTTGCAGGCTACATCTCATCATAGAGTTGTTCCCTCCATGTCACTTGTGGTCCATCCTTCAGAATCTTTTTGCTGACCAGTGGCTGTTTAGTGAGTTTAGCGAGAAATTAAAATCACTTTGAAGTCTTATTACCAGCCTATAACACACTTTCAAACTCTCCCACCTTGGTTTGGTCTGCAAACATAAGAATTATTCTCTCTAGTCCAGTACCCAAGCTTTTAATGGAAACATTGCACAGAACTGCTGCCAGTGTCGATCCCCTGACAACCTGCTTGATCATCTGCTTGATCACTTTGAAGTGGAATGAGACCAAGAAAGATCTTTTCCTTAGATTGCTCCCTCTCCTAGTGTCTCCCTCTCCTAAATTAGGTACTAAGTCATCACTAATTCAGGACTTTGAAGAGAACTGAATATGGAGGGGACAACTGAGATACACCAGATTTACATCCTGTGTGTAAACACAGGCAAGAGGCTCTGCTCTTTGCCTCCCTAGATACTGGAAGAGTGCTCAGAGACAGACAGTTACTTGAATATTAGCAAAAAATGAGGATTGGAGTTAGTGGAATTCTTTTGTCTACTTCTTATTGAGCCAAAGGAAGACTGTCACTTTTACTGGTGGTGGGTCAAACATACTGTGCCACTGTGCATATGACCGTACTTGCAGGAAATGGGGTACTTTTTTTCTTCATCTCTGAAATCTATATTCAGATGCACACAACCCAAACTACCAGCTCCCCTCTCTCTGAGACTTTTGGAAAGTCATAGAGTTGGAAAGCTACGCAGGACAGAAAATCAGGAGCATGTAGGAGATTAAATGAACTGGAATATGATATGTTGATGGTGTACACGGAGGCAAGCAAAACACTCTACTTGTAGGTATGAAGGTTACTCTAGTGTCTTTTTTTGTTCGAAGGATCTGAATTCCTTTCTGCCAAGCAACTATAGGTAGCTAGTGTCGGGGAGAACTGTCGGGCACAACACGGATCCTTTGGAATTGGGGTGGTCATCGGAACAAAAAGCCTCCCTTGAGGCAAAGTACAGATTACTTTACATAACAATTTAGGGAGAAGGCAAAGTCCAGTTTTGTCTGGCCAGAGTATGAATGATAAAAATCTCATCTCTGGGAAAACAGCATAGGGAGGAGAAACATACTGGCTTTACATTCAGGAATCACTCATCACCAGGATTAAAGTGGTAACATGAAATCACATCTGAGTACACTGTTAATAGAAACAGTCTCTGAGTGGAGCTAATAATGTGAACTCTGTGGCCAGAGTTTCTGCGTATCAAGACATGTACATACTTCTGGGAAAAACTGCTTGATCTATTACATCAGGCTGTAATGACAAAAGGAGCAGGATGATCATTCCTGTACATCACAGAAGTTCCTACTGACAAGGTCAGTGTATTAAATGCATCAAGAGTTACTTCTTTCCTCTACTTTGAGGACTAATTTACTGGAGAAGCCATCCTTAGCATCAGAAAGCAATCAAGATAATTTGTTGTTAAAAACTTTTTAAAAGTTTTAAAAATTTTGAAGAACATATCAGTCTCTCTGAAAAGTATGTTAGATATTAAAACCATTTACCAAGCTAATGTGGACATTTTGCAGCCATAGTCAACCACCTATTGCAGAAGTTTTGCCAGTTTAAATTGTATTGCAGCCTGTCTTCAGGCTTCTATGTCTTCACCTCACAGTAGCTTAGTCTGTCAGTGGGAACTGTTTAAACTATCCGTCTCTACAGTGGAATGGGTGAGGAGCATCCATAGGAGCTATGCTGCAAGTATTTTATAGGGATGATAAATTATGGTAGAGGAATAAACATTGAATTATTTACAGACCAAACATCAAAACCAGCACACAGTTTTCAGCAGCTGCCATTTTTCAGAGAGAGACCTGCCTTTTGACTGGAAGTATGGTTTTCTCAACAAGAAGATTCATGCTGCTAGTCATTGGTTGTTTGGCTCTTTTAAAAGGCTACAGTTCCACACAATTATTTTAAGAGTCTTTGCAATGAGTCAAATTTTGAATCTTCTACAGGTAGGAAGGTTTCCACCAAGGTCCCTTTTGGAGAGCTTCTCTCTAGCACAACTGGAACACTAATGAGTTACATTTATACGGAAAGGCTCTGTACTCTTTCATGGAAATGAATGACTGTCCTGGCCTTTCTTTGTTTACCCCCAATTTCTGCTACACATCTAGTACTATGATAGCTTTGTAGCTCTAATATTTGGGAAGCTAGGCCTATTCCTTTCTTCAAACTGAGGCAAGATGAGTCCGACTTTCCAATCTCTCTATGTTCAAAAGTGCATAGATGCTAAAAGCAATAACATAAGACATTGGAATATGAGAATAATATTTGTGATAGGAGATTTTTTACTAATGTAACTTTGGACCATAGGCCTTATTTTCAATAGTCATTTGGAAATGCAAAGCTTCTTAAAAAACAATGGCTCTGAGAGTCCAAGTTACTTCTTAAATGGGTTTGAAAATTCCATTTCACTTAGATATTTTGAAATGTCTAACACGCTTGATTCATCAATGATCCTCCAACACACTCCTTTTATCTGAACATTATTGACATGTGAAACATAATTTTCTGCCTTGTTTATATCTCTTAACATCTTCTTCTCTCTTCTAATTCTGTAAATGTATCATTTCATTCTGTCAGTCATTTTAGGATAGTTTGCAGGAATTATGCTGCTTTTCAGTGAAACTGCATTATGTTACATCATTGCTAAGAATTCAAAGTATTTTGTAATAAGTGCCTGGTTTCTGATTAGATTGCTACAGCCACATCCAGAATAAAAACTACTATTCCTATCAATATCACTTTTTCCTAATTTTCCTGATGGTTCACATTGGGAATACATCATGTAAAGACATTAGTCCTTTGACCTCCTTCTTAACTCTAAAAATTCTTTGCACTCCCACACCATGGAGAGTTCAATGATCAGAGTTTGCTCTGGCACATTTCCATGTTTGTCTTGGCTTTTGTAACTTACTGCAGTTTCACTCATTTCTCCCCACCTTTCAGCTGTGGAAAGATCCATGTCCCCTGAAGAGTAAACCCCCCGCCTCCTCCAAGCATATAGGTAGTTTTATATTTATCTTTTTTTATGTAGATAAGAAAAAAAAAGTGTGAAAAAAAAAATTGCAGGCATACCTCCTACTGATACTTTGGTACTGTGGAAACTTCCTACGCCCTGGATTAGACTGGATAGTCACTGAGCTTTGCTTTCCGGTCTACACCTTTCCAGCAAAAACAAACAAACAAACAAACAAACAAAACCCCAGCAGCTTAGGGAATTCAAGTGACTACAAGAATGGTAAATGGACTTTACATAAGTGCAATGACTACTACAGTTAATATTTCTGCTCAGGGTGGGGTTGCCTTCATTTACTGTAGTATTCATTTTAAATAACTTCTCCAATGTCACTGGCAGTCTCGAGAATATGGTACAGTAGACTAAAATTGTACCTCAGTTACACAAGACTGTTAATTAGGAGAAATTCAAATTACATAAACATTATATTCAAGCTTTCTACAAGTGCACTTCAAATTTGAATCCAAAGTTATGTACACAGAAATGTATACATCAAAGTTTTTATACACTCACACATATATATCTTGTTAGACTTTGAACAGATTTAAAAACATTTCTTTGGTTGCTTAAAAATATTTTTGGAGACCACTGTGTATTTTTGTAATTATTGTAATTGCTTGCTTGTTTATAGGCAAATATAGGAATCATTAAATTATAATTGTTTTCCATCTCATTTTCAGTACATTTGATGTTCTCTGATGATCCCTATGACTTTTACCACAATCAGCACTGATTTCCTACAAGAAAATATGTAAATGGCCTTTACTTGCCCAGGAGCTTTTTTTGTATATATCCTGACAGATCAAGAAATAATAGAAAGATACACATAAAAGCAAACCTATGTGCAGTGTGTGCAGAAAAAGCAATCTGTCAATCAGAATGTTGTCTGTATAATGCAGTAGAGTCCTCCTGACCAGCGTGAAAAGGGGCAGAATTAGAACCATACTTTTTGGAACTAGATTCACCCTGAAAGTAGAGCCCCACTAAGACCTGAGGAATGTGTCCTCTTTCAATAAATGTAATACCGTATTGTTACAATACATGATTAAACACACGAGGAAAAGGACAGTGACAAAACTGCATTAAGAGCCTTTTTTACAAGCCTCTTTTAATTGGGTTGATATAAAATTATATTTGATTCTGTTCTTCATGAGATAGTGTTTAGGAAAATGCACTGAAAGAAATCATCTTGCATGGGTAGTGGCTGGGCAAACGGAGTGAATAGGTCTTTTCCATTTCTAAAATTTGTGATCCCTTCCTGGAGAGAAGAGTCTGTCATCTGTCAGATAGTGAAATGCATGTTGTCATTGAGTAGCTAAAGGTCAGTGTTTAGCTGAGCTAGGAGAATAATTCAGAGCAAATCAACTATTAGGCAAATGTTGCCTCTTTTTTGCTTGCAAGTTGTCAGCAAATAGATCACAATTTTCTCAAATATATTCATTATTCAGAATTATTTCCTGAATGATTTTGGTGTATAATTATTGGTCTGTTCACAAGCCTTTCATTTTGAGTGCTCAGTTTTCCAGCTGTTTTAACTGGAGGTACAGACCACGTGCTATGTCTCTGTCCTTTGATAGGGTATATGAACCTTTCTGGCTCCACTTTCTGAGGGAAATGGCTCAGTTAGGAAGTTCAGTGTCCACTACTGTTCCATTATAGGTTCTTAACACTTATGTAAAGTTCTTTTTGTGTAAAGCCACTAAGCCAGATTCAATCCCAGGTATACTTATGTAAATCTGAAGTAAATCTACTGAAACTAAAGAAGTAACATGGTATAGAATTAGTATAAGAGAGCATAAGGCCCTAGGGAAATTAAATCAACTTTATAAAATGTTCCTTCATTATAAAAATCCTGACTTAGCGTGTAAAGTACCTTCCATTGTATAACAAAGTTTGAGCTTCATCAGTTTGCTTCAATTTCCCAAAGAAATTTTCAAGTTCCTTTTCTTTGCTGATTTTAACAAAGCTCTTCAGTTATGCTAGCATGCAGGAAATAGGAGTATCCAGTCTTATGATGCTACAAGAAGACTTTGGATTCAAGTGTTTGTTGACTGCTTTGTGCAACTTCTCACAGGTCGTCTGTCAGGAGGGCCTAATCCTGCTTTTTCCCTCGTATTGTGGCAGACAAGGGCTTCCAACTCTTACACGTGTAGCAACAATGATTCGCAGCATTTCCACGTCCAAACTTCTTCTTGCCCAGCAGATACCACCTGTCCTAGCACAGGCTGTTCATGGACTGAATGTCCCCTTGTGCCATCCCCACCTCCCCAGTCACTGGCCAAAAAGCACAGCAGGAGCAGCCACATCTAAAACGACTCCAGCAATAGCTGCAAGGCCTGTAACTCCCCCGAAGCTGATACAGTGACATAACGGTGTGACGCTCGAGTAGACTAAGTCATGTCTGTAGGGTGTCAAAAACACCGCCAAATGCAAACTGTGCAAAATTTAAAATGCAGCTCCCTCCACAGAACACTGCAGAACATGTTCAAAATGAATGTGGCATTGGGGGAATTGTGGTGTGAGCCATAAACCATTGGTCAGAACTGGATTCTGATTAAATTTTTCACTTGTTTTTGTTTTGTTTTTCTTTGTTTTTCTCTGGAAGTGAAGCTTTTATGCTATACTAAAGCCCTGATCCAGCAAAGCACCCAAACCTAAATTTAGACTGCAGATTCCAGGAGCCTGAGATCAGGAAGGGACCATCTGTAGGTGCTCTTCTGTAGCACAAACCACTTAACTTCCCCTCCCGCCTTCCGAGTCAAGCCAAATACTTTAAAGTCCGGGGGCAACTCCTTTGAAATGAATTTCAATTACTCACCTGCTTTGAATCACAAGACAGCTACATGGTTTGTTGGACCAGGGCCTCCAGGAAATCAGATTCTGGTCCCCAACACTCCAAATCTTTCCTGGGCTTTTTAATAGTGGTTTGAATACAATTCTCTCATTTAAGATTTCCATGCATTTGCTAGCAGGTTGGCTTGATAGAGAGTATCAGGATGCAGGCTTTCTGTAGCTGTCAGCTTTTACCCTCAAACTGTAAATTAAGCACAAATTTTCATTTAAACATGTATGCCTTTGGCCCTAACCACGGAGGAGAAGACATGTAGTTGAAGTCACATTTTGGTGCCTTTCACAGCCTGTCTGTGGCCCAAATTCAGCTCCTGGTTAAACTGGTAAGTAAGTGTTTTTCTTCTGTTGACATTGGCATAACAGACACAAGACACATTAACAAAGTTAGATGCATATGGCTGCTAGCATGCTTCATGTTGAGCATGCAGTTAATTTTATGGGAATGGAAAATGGAGAGCAAAGTTCTTGATGTCTTCAGAAAGCTGTGTTCCAAGTGCCTCAAATTTAACATAATTCCATATGGAAAATTTGATTGCTTAAAGCATTAATCTACCTGTCACTCTCAAGACCCCAACTCAGGAAACTGCTTAACACTAAGGGGCTTAAGCAGGTTTTGAGCCCATGCTCAGCATTATGCAAGTGCTCACGTGTCCTCCCTGAACAAGAATTATCTCCCACTTGACTCCCAAGAGATATAGCAGGGAATACTGCAGGAACAACAACATCTATAAAGAAACTTCAACACCTCACTCCTTTTTTTCCCCTGCCACCCCTCAATTTTAAATAAACAGGAAAGACAAGATTTGGAGATCAAGTCAAATGTCCAATTTATTTTTATAACTTGAAACTGGAACAAACGTTGTTTTGAACGAGCGTACAAATGAAATGGTAGACACATGCTGAACTCAACATTGTGACAATAAGGGAAAAAAAAGAGGCCAAAATCTTGTACAGAGAATAAAAGGAACAATAAATATTTCACTAAGCCATATTGAAATGACCTCCAGCCATCTCAACATTTTATCCATAATAAAAAAAAAAAGTGCTCTCGTTTTTTAAACGGAGCACAAATACCAAGCAATAATAAATAGTTCCAAACTTGTAGTAAAAGACAAAACCTCCAAGTAAACAACAAAAGCTCATACAATAAGTAATAGAAAAAGGTAATAAAAATATTTTGCCTTGCCGGTACAAATGCAAACAACTTAAATCAACGTTACTTTGCTTTGCAGTTCTAAAATACAAAGAGCACCATAAAAATGAGTTTGCCTGTGAAAACAAAACCTTGGACTGTCTTTTACATAGGACTGGGATGAAATGCTGTCTTTTTGACTCTTTCCTTAAAATCAGTCGTTTTTCTTTCTAGAACAGGTAACCAGGCCTGTCCTGCTGCCACGGGAGTCAGCCAGAGTTTTCCTCTGGACTTCAAAAAGCTGCAGGACTAGACACAATGGAAGCAATAAATTCCACCTAATAATAATAATAGTAACAATAAAAATAAACTATCTAAATTGTGAAGAGAACTATGGCAGCATTCTAGCTATTGTATGTCTGTTATATTGTGCTTACGGCCTAGTAAACTATGGTTCTCCTAAGCAAGAAGAAAGGAGGGTTATTTCATTATCACTACAGTCTGCAGAAACACAAACCTTGTGCTTTTGGGGTGACTTCCTGTCAGCTTCAGTGATTTAAGTCACAAAATTAGACAATTGCTGGTGTTAGCTATCCTGGATAATTTAAAAAAAAAGACAGAGAAAAAAAAAAAAAAAAAAAAAAAAAGGAGACTAAACAGTTTATAGTAAAACAAAAGGTGACTTCTTTCTTAAATCAATCTACTGTAAATTGAAGACCTGTGGTTAACTTCAGATCTCCTGACAGATCTTCTGATCTTCAGATCACTGACATACAGCTACGGGGTTCTGCTGAATTCCATGACATTACTCTGGATTTATGTGAATGTCAGAGATCAAAACTTTCCCCCAAAAGTGAAAACGTGCCTTTAAGGGCTCACATTCCACCCTTGGATATGATGGAGCAATCCAATGATGAATAATTCCTGATTTATATCAGTTTAATTGAGATCCAAAATTTGTCCAGAAGTCTTAAGGGCACAATGTTCAAGCCAGGAGGATGTATCTATCTGTTAGATAGCTGGACCAAATTCTCCTTGTTGTCTCACCCGTGCCTCGCCAAGTGCTCCAGCAGTTTTGCACCAATGAAGGCAGAGGAAGAATTTGGCACAGTAATTTTCTTTTTTTTTTTTTTTTTGGTTCGGTTTACCGTCATTTCCCGGAACGAGGTTGCACATTTTCTGCTTTTCCCCTCCGCTAGGCGCCTCTTCCGTCAACCTGTCTTCCCCTCGACCCGAAAGGGAGAGAGAGCCAGAGAGAGAGAGAGAGAGAGAGAAAGAACAGCAAAGAAGCGAGAAAACAAAAGGCACAGGATTTCATCCCAGTCCCAAACATTCAGAAATCTATGGAATGTACAATTAGGAGTGAACAGCAGCAAAGCAGATAATAACATGGACTGGCAAGACCTGTACATGGAATAGGTCCTGTTCTGACAGGGAAGGGGAGGGCTATGCCTGGACCAATTTTACTTCCAGCCGGTAGCGACCGTGCCAAGAGCAGAGCCAACACCGGTGTCAGGGAGGATGCACCGGCTCGGGCTGTTTTAAAGGCTCAAATGACTTTCTTGGAGAGGGAGTGGGGGAGCGCGAGTGGGAGGCGGCAGTGAGAGGTAAGACATGTCTGACATCGCCGGGTTTGAAAAAGGGGGAAAAAAACCCTCATTTCCCCCTCTCGAATCTGCGGGGAAGCCGTGGGAAGTCACCTCGGACACCTCTACGGAAACCGAATTTCATCTACCACGAATGACCATCCAGCCTGGTTCGACCATACCTGGGAAAACCTTGATGCAAGGGGTCCAGGCAACTCTGACGTTATTTAGAGCCCTGTGGGAACAGCACTTTTTTGTAGGCCATTTCTGACGAAAAAAAAAATATATATACAACTAAAATTATTTGTGAACAACAACAACAAAAAGTTAAAAATAAAAAAGCACTTAATTATTTTGTTTTGTTTCTTTTACTCAAAGGTCGTCTAACAACCTCCTTTTTTCCTGTACAATAAGGACTTCACATACAAATTTTTTTTTATTTTTGCAATATTTTATCCTGCCAAATTAAAAAAATATATTATGGCAGCCTGTTTGTTTGTTTTTATTTTTATTTCCAAATTCACTAACAAAAAGGTACATTAAATCCCTTTAAAAGGACAAGCGTACAGTTAAAAAATTACAAGCTTCAGTAAAAATACAGCAAGTGCCTACATCATATGAATCAACCAATATCAATATCCATTCCAGAAGGGGAAGGGGAGGGAAAAGGGGAAGAAAAAAAGAGAAAAATAGGTACAGGTCAGAAACGTGATTTTTTTTTTTTCTGCAAAGCAATAACAATATTAAGCACTTTTTTCTACATACTTTTTCTACATGGTGTAGCAATCACCTTTTAAATCCCCAAATACAAGTCTCTATACATTTTTGAAATAAAAATTCAACACCCAAGGCAGAAAAAAATTTACTAAAACTCAAGACTTTACAGTTACAGTGACAAGAACAAATTTATAGACCCACCATTTAAATTTTACTGCAACATTTTCAAGGAAAAAAGAAAAGGATTTTTTTTTTTTTTTTCTTTCTGGTTTTGTAAAATGCCCAGGCATTCTCCATTATTACAAATACTGGTCCACTTTTACAGTAATCAAGAAATTTTAATATATATAATATATACTAAAACCCCGTCACCAAAAGAAAACAATATACACATGGCCATTATGGCATTCTTTTAATAACCTATTAAGCAAACTTTGAAAAAAAAAAGATTGCTCAAACACACATACACACAATTTTTTTTTTACCCTTGTATGTATTCAATACTGTAAACGTATTTTAAGACAGAGTGCACTAAATTTAACTTTTAAAAAAAATTAGCCGTTGTTCCTGAATTGTTTTTTCTCATTCAATGATAACAACTTGTAATTTGTGTCATTTGAGTTTTAATTCAGCAGTAAATCATTTCCATTCCATTTCCTAAGCAGCGTTGTCCTGAAAAAAAAAAAAAGGCTGAGAATAATTCAGCTAATGGATGTCCGAAGTTGTGCTGGGTATACATCTTCATTTGATTGGGTCTTATGGCATTTTCATGTCCACTATCTTCAACCAGTAAATTTTTTTTTTAAGTAAATGTGGCTCTTTTTTTTTTTTTCCCTAAAGAATGTACTTTTCTTGAAATTCTTTTTTTTTTTTTAAAAGTCTTTTCATTTCACAAAAATGTTTTGCATTTGTCTCAAGAGACTCAAATAGGAAGATCAGTTTTCAAGGCACTCACGTCAAATTGAATGGCAGTAGAAAAACTGTCCAATAAATTATTTTTATTTATTTTTCTTTATAGTGCCAGTATTGTGAATGCCATGCTTAGCAACACTGACACTTAATCTCAGCTGTTCCCTTACAGTTTAACCCACCTTTGGGCCAAGTATAGAAGAATATGATGTAATTTCTTGTTGAGAAGCCATTTTTCTCTTAACCACAAACAAAAGCTTTAAAGTGCGGGTCAACATAATTAAAATGTCTAACCATAATTGTCCACTGTTTGTTAATATTAGTCTTAACAGCCTTTACAAAATTTTAAATTTGAAAGCAGAGCAGGTGCATTTTTCTCTTCTTTACTTTTTTTTTCCATTGTAATGCTTTTCATGTAACATAATTCAGTTCTGTTCCCAGTGCAGTCAATTCAGGCTTCAGTGGGAACAGAATCTTGCCAATACAGATAATTCAAGCCAAATTTATTTTTTCCCTTCCTTACAATAACATCATTGTACATCATATAAGATAGTTCTAATATTTCTATTCATAAACCCAATGCCTAAAAGTCGATTTTTTTTTATCAAGAATTTCTCATCTCCTTGCAATTATTTCAACTACAGCAAACCTGGGCTAAGGAAGCGGCATGTACAGCCATCCTAAACTCAGTTAGATTTGTGTTTGTGCCGTTCAAAAAGAGAAAAGAAAGAAAAAAAAAAAAAAAAGCTATTTGATTCCTCCAAGGTTTGAAGAGAATATTGCAATACTTCAGATGTACAGTGGGAAGAGGGAGGGAAAGACACCCCAACCAGTGACAGAATGGCACCCTTCTGCTGCCAACGCTTTAACAACAAGAAGAAACTATCTGATAATAATGCACAATTAAGAATGTTATGGTTTTGAATGTAGCTGCCTTCTGAAAATACCTGCACCCATGTCTTTTTAGTTGACATAACTTTAATGATGAAATCTATCTAGAAAAGGCCTCTATCACTATCAACATTGTCAGTGCTACATATTAGATCCAATTCCAAACGAAAGTGCTAATTTTAAAGATTGTTATCCGCTGTACAATTTCGATTTCCCTAATCTTCAAGGTTATTTAGAAAGAGGATAGGAAAAAAAAGGAAAAAAGAACAATCTCTGTTAAAATGCTGGCTTCTTCACAAGAAATTACACGCGCTTAGCTTAAATTTCAACAAAGCAGCGGCCCAAAAATTATAATTTAAAAAGATATGTTTCTCCCCTACAATGCAAGTAATCTCAGGCTACGACTGGGTAAAATTAAAAAGGGATACCCAACAAAATTTTAAAGGAAATTTAAACAGAAAGAATAAAAAAAAGTACCTGCACATGCCAAAAAATTACAAAAACCCAATAAATACAGAAATTATTGCACAGTTAAAAGGCTCCACAATTTTTACTGCCTTAATCAACCCTCAGGTTTAATAGAACTTTGTAGACACAGGTTATATTTAAGTGCCAGAGTCTGGCACCTACCATAGTTATGCTAAGTTATGTTTACGGAGGCAAGTTAGGTCATCTTTTCTCAGTTGGCAATAGTTAAACTGTACAAATAAAATGTTACCTAGACCCCTGAAATTTAACCTAGTGGGGGGTGGGGGGTGGGGGGGCCTTAGCTTCTTTCTGCCTGCTCAATTTTGACGTCATTTGTCAGCAAATGTTCTCCATGCCACTTTTTCATGTGTTTCTCCAGGGTGCTGTAAACACTGAAGGGCATCTGGCAAATGTCGCAGCGGTAGACCTCCTTCCCTATCTGGCCATGCGTTTTCATGTGGCGCGTCAGCTTACTGCTCTGGGCACATGCATAGTTGCAGAGCTCGCATTTGTAAGGCCGCTCTCCAGTGTGGCTCCGGCGGTGCACCGTTAAATTGCTGCAGTTCTTAAAGACCTTGCCACAGTACTCACATGTGTCACTCCTCCGCCCTTCCTTGGAGCTGGGTCGCCCGGGGCCGGGGCCGCTGATGTGGGGAGTGCTGCCTCCGCTCGCCGTGCCGCTGCGCCCTGAGAGCCCCCCGTCGAGCATGTCCCCCGGCGGGGTGGAGAAACGCAGGCTGCCGTTCTCCGAAGAGTGCTCGGAAGAAGTCGCGAAGGGGGATTGTCGGGAGTCTGTGAATCCTAGAAACGGATCCTTCATGAAGTGCCTCGATGCTGCATACCCTACCAGCCACTGGGAGTAAACATTTTCGGAAGGTATTATTGTTGCTGGTGGCAAGTCCAAATCTTTCTCTACCTTTATTCTTTTAGAAGAATTGTTTAAGCTGGGGCTTGTGATAGGTGTCGGCTTGCGAGGGAACAAGTTTGGGAAGGGCTCACCCGGGCCAAAGTTTCTTCCATTGACTGTCCCTTCCTCAGTGCGGTCCAGCTCTCCTACCACTGAGTCTTCATCACCTGGATCTCTCTGACAGAGATCTCGAGGACACAAGTCTCGCTGGTCAGAAGACCTTTTCATGAAGCTACTCCTTTTCTGTTTTTCAGCTAGCATGTCATTATATTGCTGGATGGCACCTAGACTTACATTCTCTATAACTTTTCCCAGGACAAGGGATTTTTCATCTGGTAACGATTTGGAACCATTTTCTCGGTTGCGACTCAGCTCTGAGTCCATACTGAAGCTTGACTCTGGTCTGCTCTCGTTTTCAAGCTCCTCTTCCTCCTCCTCCTCTTCCTCTTCTTCTTCATTGTCATGGCCCAAGGAAGGATCACTCTCATTCCTGAAATCCGCCTCACTGGATTTTAGTCCCTCTCCAGTGAGCTCGCTTGTGCCTGGCTCAGGGGAACTAGTGGTGGACAGTCCATCATCTGACCTGCCTGTCATGGAGCCAGCTTTATGCATATGTGTTTTCATATGACGCTTTAGCTTGCTGGCCTGGGAGCAAGCGTGGTCACAGAGTTGACACTTGTAGGGCTTTTCTCCTGTGTGACTGCGTCGGTGCACAATAAGATTACTCTGGAACTTGAAGGTTTTCCCACAGAATTCACAGGACTTACTCTTGGCCTGAGGCTGGGGAGGCGTAGTGCTGCTGGGGGGCATTGGTGGCAGTGGTGGGGTGCTCAAAAAAGGTGATTTAGGACTTGGCTGGAAGGGATTCAACAAGCGATGCATAGGGTTGGTGCGACTGGGCGACACTGGCGGAGGGGTGGAACTGTTTCCTGCCAGTTCGCGAAGCCTTCTGGAGAAATCCATCGCTGGGGACTCAATTGCCATGGGGTTTAAACGCATAACTCTGTCAAAGGCACTGGGATGCTGGGCAACTAACCCCATTTCTTCGGCACTAAGGCGATGTGGATCCAGATGATGACGAGGCGGCGGGCTGAAAAGTGGAGGTGTGTTTGGGAGCCGACCCTCACCAAAGCCAGGGTGTTCACGCAAGATGGGTCCTGTCATCCGTAAGAGATTGAAAGGGTTGTTGTCTCCAAGGAAATTCATCAGCGGGGACTGTGCAACAGTCTCTGGTCCCAGAGGAGGAGGGATGGTGATGCGTGGAGTAAGGGAACTGTTTGAAGGGCTTGTTTCCAGGTAGATGCGGAATCCATGTGTGTTCTGGGCATGCTGAAGCAAGAACCAAGCGCTATTAAAAGGCTGCTTGCATGTTGTGCAAATATAGCTTGAAGGCTCATCTTTACCTATAAAAGAAAAACAGAAAGAACACTCAAAAAATAATACAGTGGAGAACATTTAAATGCAGTTGGCATGCACTTTATTTTGCTAGCACATTTCCTCCTTAGCATTTCTGAAAGAAGGATTTAATTGCAATGTATTGACTGATATAAATTGTTGAACAGCACATTTACTCACGGTGCTTATTCATTTAACATGTATGACAAATATCACACATACACACTGGCACTATAGACATTTATATCCTCTAACTGGCATATAAAACCTTACTTTATGACGCAGGAGGATCCAAATCCTTTCACATGTTTATTCACAGAAAGGAATTTGTTTCAAGGGATTTATGACTACATATGAAAATCAAACAAAACGTGGTGCTGTAGGTTTTATGGGGCACCTGGAAGGAGCTTCAGTATCATTTTCACTCTTTCATTTTATATTTTTATATACTTCATGCAGCAAGTCCCCTGGGATCTTGCTGCATTTAATTTATATATGCTTCAGTCACACTGGCCCTTCCATTTTTAAAATACTACATAGGTATTTATCTGCACAAGACCTATTAAAGACAACAGGAGCTTGGAAAATGTAGCCTTGCATAAACCACTTTGAGATTCTTTTTGCCAAAACACCAAGAAGCCACTCAAATGAAACATCCGGTAATCAAAGCCGACAGCACAGTTGCAATTAACAGTAACAAATGTCGGGCCGTGCTTGAACTGGGTCCCAAGAATTTCTGAGCCCGAGCCTGCCCTCCAACGCAGAAATGCTCTCCAGAGCCAAAAACCTTGTCCTGTTTGCCTTTCCAGCCTCTCCGAATGACTGCACAGCAGGGGAAAGCATTCCTTTAACCTTGATTCAGCTTTACATAAAAGACAGGTGTGGACAAGCCTGCGCTACAGTCATAATTTTGCTCGCAAGAAAATTCCAGTCCTGAGCACAATATAAACTATGTGCTATCTTCAGAAAGCTTTTTTTTTTCTTTCTTTCCTTCCTTCCTTTTCAACTCCTTTGCAAGGCTCCAACCCTGATAAATTCATAAGTATGTGTCAGCTTGGAGATCACCGTCCAGGATTTCTTTTTTTGAATGAAGCGGAGGATGCCTGCAAAACTGGGAGTTTTTCCCGCCCCGTTTTCAAAAATCTAAAAGTAAAAGCTTGTTTGCAGTCTGGCTTGTTTGCTTGTTTTTGCGGGCGTGCACTTTGGCTAGCGATGGGTCCCACTGCACCCAGAGGCACTAAACTTCCTGAACGCTGAAAACCCGAACGAAACTTCCTGCCCGCCCCGTGCGCGGCCCGCGACCCGCGGCGAGCGGTGGCTCCGGCTTAAATTAAGTCCCAGCCCCAGGAGGAAGGATTGCTGCCGCCTGAGGAGTTCCCCTCCTGGGAACTGTGGGGAACTGGGGAAACAAATAAGAAAAAAATAATAATAAAAAAAAAGAACAAGTTTGGGAAGGGCATCCTGCTCGAGAAAAGTGACCCTAACTACTATTGACACTAATGAAAGCCACGTACAAACACTGAAAGGAGCTGATACGTTATCCGTTAAAATCTCCTCCACGCTGAGGCAGCTGGGGAGTTTTATGTCAGCTCTGCAGCCAAAGTAACAGTAAATGCTCACGTTATTACTTCAAATATTTAAATTTCTGTTTCTTACAGAAATATGATGAAAACGTCTAGACCTTTAACTTTTCTCGCACGGCAACATGTGTAGTATAAAAAGTGACAGAAATCACTGAAGCAGACTAAAGTATATAACATACTCTGTCAAAAGCTTTTTTTAACAATATGTTTTACCTCAGCTCACCCTAGAATAGATTTTAATAAAGCCCCTTCTGAAGTGTGATCTAATAGCAAATGAAGTGCAGCATCTTACAAGGTCATATATCTTCAAATTAAAGAGTGCTCTGCACCCTTCACCTTCGTTTTATCCACTCTAATTAATCGATTTATTACCCACAGCTGTTCAATTCTTTCACTTTTAAAGTCATAGCATGCCATTTTCATGTCGTATTTTTTTTTCCTTTAATTTAAAAAATAAAGTGTGTGTGTGTATGTGTGTGTGTCTGCATTCTCCTCCTTACTTAGTTCAAGAGCTGACAGGAGGAAGAAAACAACTGTGTATTAGACGACAGCGACAACCGCAGCAAGACATTTACTTCAGAAGAGGCACATACGTAAAAGAGCAGATTCCTGAGCAGGCTGAGGATCAAGGCCAATCTAAAGCTGAAATGGCTGATTAAAAAAATTACCCTCAAAATGGCAGCTGGCTGGATGCTTGCTACTACATGTTATAGGGAACAGCGATGTTTTGTTTTGTTTTGTTCTCCAAAACTTTACCGCCGCGAAATTCGAGTGAGGAAAGTAACCCCCCCTTCCCTCGTGTTCAGTTTGCTTTCAAACAGGGCAAATTAGTGCTATTGTTGATAAAAGATTTGCCAGCTATCAGTCTCCCAACAATCGCGTCTTCATTTTGTTTAGCTTTTACACCCCTAAACACTCTTCTTGAGGAGACCTCCACGTGATGGCAAAATTGACTGTATGCGACCTGACTACCACACTCTGACTGCTTCCTGAATGATAGTGCATGCCTCTGTGTGTATATATATATAAACTTTCACAACCCTCAAAGTCTCTCCTCAGACTCCCCTTTTAAAAAAATAAAATAAAATGTTCATTTCCATATTATCACTTCACGGTTATCTTGCCTAGAAGTTGCCCTGAGCAGTGTAGACGCTCACTTTTAAGAACAGAACAATGTCAAAAAGTCTTTGAAGATCCACTCCGAACATTTTTATATTCAAAAACTTGCTAAATATTTTAAACATGCCCAGAAAGAGCCATGTATTGCTCAAGAATGATCCTTATATTTAATAATGCAGTGCACCTACACTATAAAACTCTTTGTTATAAGGCTACTTTTGATATATAGCTATCTTAATCCCTCGCCACCTGCACTGAAGTCTGTCTAAATACCCACTTTATGACAACTAGCTATATAGGCTTTGCCATATGCAGTCTTTATCACTTTAGTATGTGCTTGACTTTGAGCATGTGAGTAATCAACATCAATGCAACTTAAGCATACGCTGAAGTGCTTTGTTGGATATTGATGAAATTACTCATGCGCTTAGAGTTAAGCACAAGGCAAGACTTCATTAATATCATTCAATGAATTGCATGTGGCTCCAACCCTATGGTCTGTAAATAGACAAGATTTTAGGGATGGATGGCTCGACTATTTCTTTTTATCTTTACACTGGTTGGCAGGTATCTATGCATGTACTGAGATGTGACACTTGGGCCATGAGTTCTCAGCAATGGATGGTGGCTTCAGAGTTGCACTACATCCAAACAAGCACACCCAGAGGAGGTCAGGCCTAAGACAGGTTTGTAGGCCTTGATCCTATTCAGATACACGTTTATATCAAGATACCTTTGATTTTAAGGCCAAAAAAGACCATGAAATTAAAGAATGAGATGACTGGGATAAACCTTAAGGGTTCCTCTTGTCCAATTCCTGACCCAAGACAAGTCCATATCTATGTATCTAGTCATACCTAGGCCACCCTAATTAATGGAGGCACTACAACCCCTTCCCAAAGTCCACTGCTATTCATCTTTACTATCATGAAGTCTAGATTTTTCTTGACTTAAGATCATAACATTTTGTCCTACCTACATGGACATAAAAAACATAGGAAAAAAATCTAATCTATTCCTTACAGCCATACAGCTTTTATCTGGTCCAAAGATTTGCATTTCAATCAGTCCATGTCTTTTAAATTTTATTTTAAAACTCCAAGTGAGAGGGAGTCCAATATTTCCTTGGTAATCTGTGACACTGGTTGACCAACTTTAGTATTAAAAAACTGTCTTATTTTTGGTTCAAATTGCTGAGTTCAACTGCCAGCCATTAGATCTTGTTATGTTTTATCTGGTAGATTAAAAATCTCTCTAGTATCTTCTGCCTAAGTAGGTAATTATAAACTATGAATTTATTGAACACTCTTGCCTTTTCTGCATATAATGGCAAAAGATGGTCTTTTCCAGAAATATTAAAATGTGTTCCTTCCATTACTGCATGACAAATTGCGTTCCGTTCAAAATGTCAAAGCAATAATGAGCTTTACTTTTTTTTTTTTTTTCTATTGCATGAATGGTACAAAACAAAGCTAAATTCAGATTCTGCCTGCCAAGTTCTGCCCTTATGGAGGGCATCAAACAAAGACAGGTAGATTTGCCTAACCCAGAACAAGAATAGCATGAGTACGTGGACATTCATCCCACTGCACCAGACTGCCTGAATTCCCTGATTTACCTGTCTGCTTTCTGCAGTCTGACTTGTATCATTCAGTGATGCACAGATCTTCCTTGTCCAGTTTCTATACACCCCAAATCCTGAGCGCCTTTGCCCTGAAGATAAATTTCTCTCCAAATATTCTGAGTTATTCTGGATAGTATCAAACAATAATCAGTGTGAGATAAGAACTGTTGAGAATTCATTATTTTCCGCAGGGCTATAGTACAAATCCTCCCCTCAGCATGCCTGAATAATTCCATTAGCTGTAACAGAGGATGAACTCCCCGCTTTTTAATCACCTGCCCATAACCCCTGCCAGGACTGCAGTGGATACCAAGGCAGGTCCACATTACTAAGCCATTCTTTACTTCTAGCAATACTTTCCAGCTAATGTTTTCAGTTCCCTTTACAAAGTTAACAACAGCAGCAATAAAAATGTTAAGGAATTTTAATGCTGCTTTACTGCACCTTTAGAAGTTCGGGAAAAGTAGAAACTTGCAAGCTTTAAGGAAAGGAGACCTTTTATTGTAGCACTCGGGAACAGACATGTATCGGGTTCCTACATCTTTCCACCAACATTACTCTCTTCTCCACCACTTGATTTTTAATGAGCATTTAAATAATTACTCCTTCTTATTATGATGGTTACTCTAATAATACCAATAAAGGTAGCGTAGATGCTCCATAAAAAGTACACCTTTAATTGAATTATTATTAAATTAAAATGCCATAATTGAGAACACTGGTTTAACAAGTCTCCTTATAAGACCAGCTGACATTAAAGAGAAGGGCATTAAATACTGAAAAGATTTAGTGTTTCATAGTGAAGAAAATGTATGGTTATATGGGGTTTGACAGGACACCTATGCAAGGGCCAAATACTTTCCAGGTGCCTGCACTGTGAGCTATATTACAGCTTCATCTGGCACGCAAAAATATGTGTAATAGAGGTCCAAAATGAAACCTTTACTTTGCTGCTGGAAGAGGTTTCTTAAGCCGTATTACCATTTGAACTATGCAAAGTAGGCAAGAATATTTACTTACATATTTTTATGATTGAATGCTACCATAATTAAACATTGTATCATATGCTTTCCCCTCACTGCGTTCCCTGAGATGTTTAAAGTGCCACTATCCCCACTTACAGAGGGACTGACAGTCCTAATAAAAGAAAACCAGTGGTGTGATTAGGGTCCAAGCCTGAGTCAGGAACATCACTGCCAGTCCAACCCTTATCACCATCTTTAAACACCAAATACAATGGGACCATTTCTCTTTATAGGTCTCTTCATTTTAATTTTGTTTTGATGGCAACATGAGTTGAAGATGTAAAACGAGCTGAGCTCTTCTGACCATCCACAGCACTAACACAGTGCATCCATCCCCGGGCTGCCCCAGCTGAAGGAATGGCTCTAGGGAGTCTTGCAGTGTTTTCTACTGAGGGACTATGACCTACAGTTCATAAAGTAAGCATCAACTGGCAGGAAAAGTTGGGGTTTCATGACTTAGCAAGACGCCTGCAGTCTCACAACCAAAGTGCCTCCAATTCTTCACCCTGATAAAAAGCCAGTCTTCCTTGTGAAGCTCAGCCCACCTGCAGGGCATCCTCAGCCAGGAAGAGGGGTTGAAGGTTAAGCACTAGGACATCGGCATGCAGGGCCACAGAGCCTGTCCGAATCTGGAAAAGGGGAATCTCAGCACGACTTCAGTAAAAGGAAAGAATGCGACACAGAAACAAAGATAAAAAGATTTTAAGAGGCGGATGCAAAAATAATGGTGGTGTCTGAAGAAAGGAGAAGTAACTGGGAGGCCCACTAAACCTTCTGTTTCAGCCCACACGTGGCCTCTCTTTCTACCTTGTCTCTGGAGTAGCCTCTCTGCTCCACTGCAATCTTCAAACAGCACAAAAATCACATACTACTTCATTCAATAGTCGTCTCTCACACATTGCTTGCATGTTTGCAGCTTTTCCCATCCTGTTTCTATTACTGAGATGGCAAGTTCTCTGCAGAGATTATGCAAAAAGCTTTATTCCAAGAGAACCTACAAACCTCACAAGACCCTCTCATTCCCAGCATTGATTTTAATTAGCAACGAGAATATTTCTGAGAGCATTTTCTACCCATTGAAAAAAATTGACAATAGCACTGATGCCTATGTTAAAATACCCTCATATTTTTAGTAGAGAGCCAAATTCTATCCATGCTAAAGCCAATTGCCAAATTCTGTCCTTGGTGGCTTAAAATCTGCTCCACTTTTGGGAGCCTATTTTGTTTACTAATGTGACTGTGCTTTCCATTGATTTCAGTGGTCAGGGCTATGTTGATCATATTTAGGCATGACAGCAAATTGTCTGTTTATCGTGCATGTAATAATGAATATTATCTTTTTGTTGAATAAACTATTTTATCACATGAGTTGAAAACCAAAAAGATTAATTGCCAATAGCATAGCTGAGCAGACAGTGATCTATAGCCAGCTCTCTCTTATTGCCAAGAACAAAGAGCATAAAGCCTTGAAAGAATTAGAGATATCAACCTTACCATCATACTCTTAGCCAAACTCTGATTTGAATTACCCTGCAATGAATCTCAAGTATCTCCACTGACCACCAGTGCAGACTTTGAGTTCTTACAGATTAAGTTATACTGGTATACAATAAATAAGGATCTTAACTAGGTTTATATGAATATAACAAGCTGTGATTTTTTTTTGGTAAATTTTCCCCAAAAGCATTTTCTATGATGTCCATGCCATTTATACTTACAAAAAGGGAGATGGCTGCAGGCAGACTACAGCCATGCATAACACAAATAGATGCTTCTTAATGGACACAGATGAACTCTGGCTAAAGATGTGGCTTCTAAGACTTGAATATAGCTCAGAATTGTACTGCTGGATTCACCAAAATGAGCTGAAAGCACAGTTCAGTTTAATTTATAGTGCATTACAAAATGGCAATATTATATTTTAAAGTATAAAATGCCAGTAGTCATTTTGGGCAACTTCCTTCTGGATTTAGAAATTTTCATTCCTAAAGAGAGCTTGTGGCTTACTGGAAGTTAATGTTCCAGCTACAGAAGCACAGGAGGTGTTGGAGGTGTTTTAACTCAGTGCAGAAAAGGAAAAAAAAAAAAAGAATAATAAAAATTGGAACTAACAATATAGGGATTCTGACCCAGAAGCACTATTAAGATGGACGATAAAAATATGTTTGTCTTCTCTGAACACCTTCTTCTAATTGGTGTTAAACTCGGAAATACAAAGGCAATTTATAAAACAGAGAAAGGGAGAAGTGTGAAAAGTAAGGAGGGAACAGGAAAATCAATATTAAAAGATCGATAGTGAATGAGTTAACTTTTAAATTAGCCCTTTGTGATACAAGAGTTTCAACTGAGTCCACCTTTAGCATCCAAACAGCTTTGTACCTTTTAGTTAGTTCCTATGAAGCTAAGACATCAGCTACCAGATTGTAAAGATGTTTTGCAATTCCACGGTATGAAACAGTGAAAACTATCAGTAAAAACAGGGAAATTAATTTGGGGGGGGGAGGGGGGCAATTGTACCCTTTAGTAAGATGAAAAGGCCATAGCAATACGCATGGCTGTTGGTTTTATATATAGTGCCCCACTTATAGCATTCATGAAAAACCCTTGTACTGCTCAAGGACACTTTTAGGCCTTTTCTTTGCATAAGGTATTCAAATGCATTTGAAATAATGTCAGTCTTTTCTGCAACATATGAAATATGCCAGCAGCTTCCCCTTAAATTGGTTTCCTGTAAGTAGTTTTGTTTGAAAACTGGCAAGTACTGGGATTTTTTTTTTCCCCACATACTTTTCTAAGGTGCCATTTTCTCATCTTACAAGCTGGAATTCTGAGTAATCTGAATAGGACCCGAAAGGAGGATACAAAAGGAAATTGTCCATGTCATATAATGGAAAAACTGAGAGTAAATTAGGAAACAATAAAAAAGCCAAAGGGTGAAAACATTTTTTTTTTTTCTCCCCCAAGAGTACTTCTGTCTCTTTTACTGCAACTATTTCTTAAGGGCATTAGGTGCCTATTCACAGTGGGCAAATGAAATAGCATTTTTGTTTTAATTCATTACTTCTTTAACAAATGCTAACTCCCATCTCTGCTTCTTTAAATCCACAAAATCTCCACGTTCAATCCTAAGAAGTATTATAAAGGCTGTAAATCTTGTTTTAATGGAATGTACATTTAGCTATGAGGAGATAATTGACGTTATGGAGGGCCTAGATGCTGAATTATATAGGTTATCTAATACAAAGGGGACTCATTACTGAAGCACTACAAACAAGTAGTAATATATGTATATTGTTCTGAGTGGCGTTATAGCAAAAGTGTTCAGGTCTGCAGGGATTTATAAAACACAAGAAAACAGCAGACATGCACTTGTAAATTTGTCTCATTTGTCTCTGAAGTTAAAGGTTATTCCCTTGATCTGAATTTGTAATAAAAACATGCTAGACTAAGGTTTGTAGAGAATGTTTGAATATGTAAATTGTGTATAATGATAGGCAATTATAGGGTAAAAACTGGACCTTATGAATGTTACAGAATTGCATGGAGCATCAAAGTATTTTCCTTCAGATGAAATATTTATCTTTTATGCATGTTATAAGCACTTTTTCAAAGGTATTCAGCAACCTATTTGAGTGGAGAGTTGACGAAAATCAAACCATTACAACAGCCTAAGACTGGGCTTATGCACAGGAGAAGCCACAGCTTTTTACAAAATATACATAATAAATCTCTTGAACTAATGGTTCCGGAGATGGATCCTCAAGGACAAGTTCCACTGATTTTCACTCCCTTAGATGAAAGCTGGTCAGATGTTTCTGGATATTTTAAAGGCGACGTGGGGGTGGAAGTGTCGGGAGGGGCGTCTGTGGAGAATAACTAGGTAAGAAAGCGAATCTCCTTGGACTGATTCAATGAAGCCCCATTTCCCCTCCAGTTAGCTGCCTGCTGTATTCAGGGAGAAAAAAACGGATACGGCATCCAGGGAGAAAGGGGGGAAGCCGGGAGATGATACTGTAGTTTATGCTGCTGGAGATAAGGTTTTCTCCTTCTCTGAGCACGACAGTCTGTTCAGGTTAACCAACTGCAGTGTTAGAATAACTCCAGCCGACTTGTCACAGAGTACAAAAGTCATCAGCAACTGAATGTTCTTTTCTGCACCGCAATTAAGACGAATCAATACGACGTGCCACAAATGGTATTTTACTCTCAATAAGAACTCGGGCTGAGTTTATTCAGAATATTTTAGCGCTTCCCCAGGGGATTTTGGTCCGACGCAGATGGCAAATAAAGTACTCAGCCTAGGGCTAGAGCACATTATGCTAATTCTAATGTCAGATGTACTTTAATATACAGCTCTATTTAATCACCCCATTATTTCACATTTCCATATGAAAAACCTGCGGCACTTCTGCAGAGCTTTCACTCTGCGACAATGCCAGCTTCCTTCAACTCGCTCGCTGCGAAACAGAAAAGAAGACTGGTCATTCTCGCCAGTCAAAATGTTACAGTTTCAAAGTTTCAGTGTTCCTGAATTTAAAGTGGGTCTTCCAGTGCAATTAGCAAATCGCTCTGCTAGAATGCTGATATGCACAAAATGCTAAGGAGGCGCGATGGAAAAAAATAAAAATAACAGCCCTGCCTCTGCACCTCTCCCCTTGCACGCGCAGACTTACACAGACATGCATTTCAAATCCATTTGCAGAACAGCGATAATAAAAATAATAAAAGCATCCTCATAGTGCAATTCACCCAATATTCTCAATGCTCGTCAGCACAGCACTAACGCTGCCGGCTGCATGGCTTCCGTTACTTAGAACAGACATGGCTGGCACAGCTGCCAACCTACAGATGTCTCGGAATAAAACCTTCCTTGTGTATCAATAATTTTTGCCGGTAACAGAATACACCTCGAGTTAGATTTATGAGCTGCACCCTTTCAGCATGAACCTCTCAACA
This sequence comes from Nothocercus julius, assembly GCA_013398735.1. NCBI lineage: Eukaryota > Metazoa > Chordata > Aves > Tinamiformes > Tinamidae > Nothocercus > Nothocercus julius. The sequence continues at coordinate 8,311,451 of VZSV01000014.1, forward strand.
AACTCTGCAGACTGACCTTGATGCAACATCTACGGTGACCACGGAACTTACGGACTTAAAGGCAACACAATTCAAAACGGGGTTTCCACTGAAAAGAAGGGAAAACCTGCTTTTTTTTTTTTTTCCAAAGCCATTGTAGGTTCTAGATGTGTGGACAGGGAAAGTAAGTAGAAGCAATCCTTGGAGCACCTCTCTTCAGCCCCCAGGCTTTTTACCTTTGAGAGTAATTCTGTGAGAGATTCCTCATTCAGCTTTTGTGCAAGGTCACAAGTGACATGAGTTTCATGGCCTCAGCAAAATCTTCCTCCAGTTTGGTGGAACTGGGGCTCCATGACAACTAGTACTGCACATCAGGGGAGCCAGGTCAGGACTGGATTATACCGAGATGCTGTTAGAGGAATGCATGAAGCTTAAATCAGTCGGTTTTCTAATCATTGCATTAAACCTACACCGTATTTCACAAAAACAGACCTATTTAGAAAAAGACCTATTTTTTTTCTCCTTCAAGCACCCAGTCTGCAGCCTTTAAAAAATTGTTCAGCAATGCATGCAGAAGCCAGCACCTGGGGCCAGACCTCACCTGGTTTCACTGCTATGCGTCAACATTTAAAGACACAGAATTCTGCTGCTGTGCCTCGACATGGCATATGCCACAAATCCCATGTCCTAATTTGAACACAGCAGATGATATCCTTCACATTCAAGGCAGAAATGCTTGCCTTCTCAAGCTTTATTTTATATACACACACACACATATATATAGGCATATTTATATATGTGTATATATATATATATATAAAAAAATGAAAAGTGATTTGCTCTGTAAAGATGGTTATGAATATAGCAATATGCCCCAATGAGAAAGAGGGCTGAGAGTTATAGATGGATTCTCCTTGATCAACCATTGCATCCAGTCCTTCAAAGACAGGGCTTGATCTTGGGAGAATCCAGAACTACCAATAGTTTCACCTTATGGGAAATCTTACCTGCATGGGCGATATAGCATGAGTCAATTTAGTAAATTAGGGTAGTTTTAAGGTTTGTTGAATAAAGAATATACCATCCTGAATATGAATAGTTAAATTCAAAAGAGTAAGGGAAAATGAATGTTCAATATCCTAATATAAAGTCCAAAGTCAATGTGAATCTTTCCACTCACTTCAATGGACTCTCAATGAGGGTCTTCTTCCTCATTGGGATTTGTGAGTCTCCAGACACTGGCTTCAACAAATCTGGTTTGCGGTGATGCAGTTAAAAGAACAGAACTGCGCTCATAGCAGCTATAAGCCTAAAGAAGTCAGCTGTACTTATATTTGAGGAATAAACAGAGTATCTTTTGTATCTTTAGTTAAATAAACTACAATAGCTGAAATAAATAGAAGAAATGCATAAACTGAAATCAATTCCTGATAATTCTGTTGCTTTTTCTTATGTTGATATTATGTTGGGTTTAGGAAATAAAAAAAGAATAACAATACTCTGTAGATCTTTTATTTTTGCTCAGTTTAGATAAACTGGCTTACATTCTTAAGCTCTGTTATTAAGACTTCTTTGCAAACATTGTAGCTGAGACTAGCAGAACATTTTTTAATAACATATTTATTCTTGGCAATAAACAAATTTGTGGAATCCCAGTCAATTTCCATCATTATGGAATTTTTTTGAATGCCAGAATGTGTCCGCAGACACATCTTACACTAAAGGGTTCCTACAGGACTCAAGTCCTGTAAAGGAAAATCCCAAGCTGAGTGAGTACAGAGTCAAAATGAGCGGGAAAAAAAATCTAAATTTTAAAGGGGATGGTGGAGAATAAAGTTTTAAAACACTTTGGATGACAGAAGAAAACATCAGTTTGATAAGGTATCTTGGAGGTTGCTCTTCATTAAATAGTTAAAATGCAATCCATGACTATGAAGTAGCAAAAGATGAATGTAGAATCTTATTTCCTCACGTGCAAAGACAAAAATACATTTTCTGCTGCTTAAATAGGCAGTGTTTTATGCCTCTCTTACGCTGCAGAAAATAATGCCAATGTGGATTAGGAAAAGAACCTAAAAACTTCATGTTTTATTTCTCCACAATGCAGATTGATCACCTAAGAGAAGTGTAATTAAACAATGCTAAGCATCCCAACCCCTTTGAGAATGTGCTGCCTAAAAATATTTTTAGAACAATCACTGTAGTAATTCTTCTTAGTTGTAGAAACACTCCAAATCAGAAAGTCAATTTTTCCTCTATTTGCAGAAGTGTGCTGGTTTTCACTGGAAAGGCGCCTGTGTTTTGTTTGGCTGCTGTTCATATACTGCCTTGGCAGGATTTCCTTGGATTGCTTACAGTGAACATTGCTCTTGCATACAGTAGCACTCCCATTTTAACCGTCCCAGCCACACGTTTTCTAATAACACACGGAGAGCTGCAAAGTCCCTGTAAGTGCAGCGCTTTAAAGCAGCAGCAGAAGGGGGTGGGCGCAGCGGGCTGGGGGGGGGCTCTGCCGTACCAAATTGAGAGCTGCAAACGCAGGATAGTCCTTTTGAAAACAGCCAATGTGGATTGTGTCTAAGGAGCAGCTTTCCAGGAAAAAAAAAAAAAAAACACACAACTTGGAGAAGAGGGCCTGATTCAGCTGATTCACTGAATCTAATCTGCGCTGAGGAGGCTCTGAATGTCACTGATTTGGGTCCTAACTAAGCATCATTTATTTTCTTTTTCTTCTTTCTTATTCTTTTTTTTTCTTTTTTTTTTTTTCCTTTTTCTTTCTTTTTTTTCCTTTTTTTTCCTTCCTTTTACCACAAGTACGGGGAACTTGGCAATTCCCGGTGTCACCTCGCGCATCCCGTGCTCCCCGCGTGCCCGCGTCTTCCACCCCGCCGGGGAAGACGGCGGCACCAGAAACACAGGCCTCAACTGTTGGGAGTCAAACGGGCAGGCTGTCATAAAAGAGAAGGGCATCTATCTCCCCGAAATCGTCACAGGAAACAAACAGGGCATTTCTACCTAGGGCTGCGAGGGGGAAAGCCACTAACAAACCCGTTATTCAGCTCGGTGCCCTCTGCAAATAGCACTGACTTGTTAGTGGGCAGCTGCGGCTCAGCCCCCCTCCAAGCCAATCCAACTTGCTGCGCTTGCCACCCTGCTTTTGGAGACCGACAGCGATTTGCATCTCCATGCATCTCATTTCTTGTTAAGTAAGTTGATTAATTTGGGCGAGGGAAGTTGCCGATGGAAAAAAAAAAAAAGAAAGAAATTTCCATGAGCATTATTCCTGCCTTGGCAAATTCCATGAGCCGCCACAGCCCCCACCTCACAAATCTCTTTCTCCTTCTCCCCCCCTTCCAGCTCTCCCTGTTTCTCCCTATTGTTTATGAAGGTTTCATTATGTTTTCAACTAATCAGAAAGGCCTACTAATACACAATTAACATGTGACTATAAAAAAAAAAAAATCGCTTCCAGAAGAAGGAAAAGTAATTAAGCAGAGAATGCTTTTCAGTAAGTGCTCGCTTTAACCCATCGTCAGGGAACGGAGTCTAGGTTAGTCCACAATGAGGGAACAGATGCCAAGGGCGAAATGTTAAAAGCAAATAAAAAAGGACATTATTTTCTTTGGGAATAATAACTATCAACGGCACAAAAACGAACATCAGACTGCAGTTGTTTTTATCTGACCTCCTCCTCTTTTCTCCACTTTGCTAAAGTGTCTTTTCTGCGTGTTTCATTAAATTAAGTAAAAAGTAAATACATACATCAATAAATAAAATAAAGGTATCATTTATTGCGTCTTTGCTTCCAATGTGACAGGAATCCAAATACTCATCCCCACCATCAAAATGGCACAATTCCAGGCTACTAAAAGCTTTTACTTTAAAAGATTTTAGGCCTAAGCTTACATATCTTCCCATAACCTAAGCTCCTAGAAGAGTCAGCAGGAGTTTTACCTGAGCAATGACAGGGGGGTTTAAACCCTCTGCAACTTGTGCTGTGGTATCTCAACACGGGGGAACTATCGGAGGCAGCTTAAAAGGCATTTGCAGGGCTTCAGTTGTTAACTTTTATCCAGTTATTACGTTTGTATCTGCTGACATTGTTCCCAGCCTGAGAGCTGCCACACAGGTTGGGAGCCTAAGGCCACATGTATATAAATATAGTATGTATGTATATGGTAAACTAAAATGGTATCTAAACAGATTCGGCCTTTTTTCTTTCTATCCAAGTATTGTCAAAATACATTCGAATGTGCCCCGTGCTGTTGATGCATTCAGCCGACCTCGACAGCAAAAATGGTTCCCTTTGGAAAAATATAAATTTCTCTAGATGTTTGTCCTTGGAGTGGAGCATTTGGGATATTTTTAATGTCTGCCCCCCCCCACCTCCTCCCTCTGAATGAATTCTAAAACAAACAGACACTTAGTGGTGTGTTTTGAAAACCTAATTCTGCACGGAGCTCTGTGTTTGCAGGCAAACGCTAAGCACCACTTTGGTCCCAGGGAAAGCAAGGGGGAGCTGAGGGGCATTTGTAAAAACAGGCCGTCCAAAGGCACAAAGGAACACAAGCAGAAACAGCTCCTTTTTCTTAAATTCTATCCCCCCTCCAACCCATGAATTTATATTCCGAACTATGTATCACATGCAGAGTATTTTTTTACTACCCCAAATCCCATTAGTTTCATTGGCACTTTAGGTAATAAGATTTGCATGGTAAAAATTCCATTTCTATTAGATTGGGTCCACAGGACTCACCAGGCTGATATGATTGTCAGAGGAAAGGGAGGATCTGTGGGTTTTTTACAATATGAGGATTTGTCCACACAGAATTTGGCACCAGTTTAATCAAAAGGACTCACTTTAACCAGTACAAACCCCAGTGTAGCCTCTATTTCTGTCAGCTTAAAACTGCCTATATCAGGAAATTTCTCACTGTACATTTATATAGGTATACTAAAACAGGTCAGCTAAACTGAAGTCAATTCAAATCTATACCCAGAAGTAGTCTGGATTATCAACTTGAAAGACCCTATTAGCTAAACCAGTATAAAATGGCATTCAGGCCAACCTGAGCATTGGCTCCACTTCCACATGAGATACCTGTAGGAGATAGGATGGCACTTCTGACTGAATCCCCAAGTTCTCCGCAAGGACAGAGTGAAATCAGAGACTCATGTGAGCCAGATCCTGCCACTCCTGTCATGACAGCATTAAACAGTGGGCCGGATCCTGTTTTCCATTACGGCCATTTGCCGAAGCCTAGAGAAAGGGCTTCTTTCCGCCTTCCCTTTCTAGACATCCCAGTTTCTAGCAGTCAGTGTTTTAGAGTCGTCCAAAGCCTTTCTTTGATCCAGACCAGATTAGCATTTTTTAACTCTACACAGATGTATCTCCTTGAATTTGCCTAATCCTTTCCTGTATATCCATGTTATGTTTAGCCACTGCAATATCCTGCAGCAGGGCGACCCACTCTTTAAGTATGTGTGTGTGGAAAACCAACTTCCATTTGCTTTACATCCACTGCCTGGCTCACAGGGCACTCGAGGAATTGCTCTGCTAAGCACAGCCTGGTGCGTCATGGGCACAGGCCATGGCAGAATACTACCTTGACTAGGGCAGCACAAGCAGACTTAGGCCAGATCCTATAGGATTCTATAGGAGACTGTCTTCTAAGCAGAAGCTCCTCAAAAGCTTCAGAACAGGGCACAGTCATCAGAAATGGCAGCTCCTTCCTAGACTCCCCATCCTTTGGTTTGCTTGGTCCCTTGATTTTCCATCTCCGACATAGCTTCTTGTTCAGTTCCTAATCTAGGTTTAAATCTCTCAAGGAGAGTTATTCATCAAATACTGGAGTGGGCTTATGAGAACTTTGCAGAAATAATGCTGAAGCTTGACATTTTTCCACCAGTACCCATTAAGAATACCCCAGAACCTGAAACTGTAGCTCCACCAACCGATAATCACTCACGGTTGGGAAGTTTTTTCTAATGCTTTTTTCATACTTAGCTCAGTTTACTTATGATTCATGGCTGTAGCTTTCTCATTTTCAAAATGCACAAGTACTGTGCTTAGCATCGAGCAGATTCTGAAGCCCCATTGACTCCACACGCTTCCTAGCCTAACTCCAAGCTTTCTTGAAATGCAAAATTGGGGGTGGAGGGTGAAGGTGCTCGTGCTACTGAATCACCCCCAGTGTTCCTGAAATGCTTGAATCATATTCCCATGTACCTTCTCCTTACTTGCTCTTATTTTTAGTTCTTTGCATCATGCCCTAAGAAATGATCCCTCCAGCATTTTAATCACTTTTGCTGTTCTTCTCTGAATTATCTCCAATTTGACAACACCCTCCAATTAGCAAAGTGCACAGAAATATACACAGCATTGGGTCATTATTCTGTGTAAAAATAGTTTTCTATTCAAAGTCTTGCTATGGATCAGATTCTGATTTCAAGAACACTCTAGAATGGTATAGCCGAGGACCAAATTTGGACCTCATACATAACTAAGGCTGACTGAAGCACACAAATTCAGAAGTAAGGGTATTTTCCACAACTCCATGTCATTGTCTCTGCATCAAGCAGCATTCCCTTCCCTACAAGCCCTGAAACAGGCAGGCAGAGCTGAGTGACAGAGGGATTAATTGACAACCTTCAGTTTGTACTGACTTGCCTTTATCAATGTCAGGCAGATGCTTAACTCTATTGAGAGGTTATTTTCTAACCAAGTCATCATGGAACACCAGATTTAAAAAAAAAAAAAATACAGTTCAGGGATATGGGATGCAAAACATGAAGAAGGACAGAGCATGCATAGAACAACACAGAAATCAGGCTGACATATAGCCAGAGTTTGGAGGGAGAAACCAAATAAGCATCCAGGAGCGTCTGACAGGGGACAGATAGCGAGGATGCCAAGGAACTGTTTCGGGGATTCCACTGGGGTTTAACAAGAAGTAATGGGATTTAATTAGGCCAGTGACAGTGTAGGCCGGTTATCGGGAAAAGGCTTCCTAACTGTGAGGCCCACAAATCCTTAAGAGAAGTCCCAACCCAGTGTTGCCACAGAACGACAAGAAGCACTTTGGAATACCTGACAGAAAACGACGTTGTTGTGCCAGTGACGGGGCAGCAGCACGCAATAGGCACTTCCTACTATTTAAATACAGGGGCATGATTCACAAAAACAATTCTGAGTGCTCAGAGTATCCCACTTAGAAACACTAAAGGACTCAGTGGAGCTACTCACACACTCCAACAGAGTCGGTGGGGCACAGGAGCAGCAGCGCGCTCGGTAAATGAGCGTTATCGCTATCAGTCACTAAGAGCTCAGGTCAAAACTGTTAATACCTCATCAGTCATGCAAGCTGCACATACATCTCTTTCCCAACACGCACCTTTGGATTTATTATTAGGGTATTTCAGCTCTTTGGTATTTTTAAATCAAGCTGATTCACATACTTTAGTGCTCAGTCGAAAATTAAAAAAATGTGCCAATAAAGTATTTTTCCCAACTTATTAGAAAATACATATATTTTTATATATTTCATATCATCATCTTTTTAGACCTAATGATGTGTGCTTTCTCAGATGAGATGACCTGTTTCTCAGATTAATAGATTCAATTTCATATCCACAAGCATGAAGTATTTTTACCTAAGCTTGGTCATATGTGTCTATCCATAAAAGATGTTTATTGGGTTTTGCTGGGAAGGGAAGGAAGGCTGAACAGTTGAGTCAATATTTATCCCACTGTTGAAGTGGATGAGTAGTCGATAAATCCGGTGTACTTCTTTGTCTACTGACCTTGGCAATAGGGACTGCTCTGCAGACCCATCAAAGTCAACCGATACCCTCCCAACTAACTGTAAATGCTAGGAACAGGATATGCAGAGAAGTTGTAACTGTTTTGGTGGATAATGGGAACTTTCATGATGTCAAAATGAGCAGCACTATCCATTACTCAAGAGCTGAGAGAAGCAAAAGTCATTAACACATTGGAAGAAATAATAAATTATTTTTTGCAGTTACAGATTCCAAAATGCCAGTTTCTAAAGCTATTTTCTCCACCTCGGAAGAGCCTTTAGCTGCCTTCAATTCTTCCAAGTCTAAATGCATGCACACTTTTTCTGACTGCACTCTTAATAGTTGAAAAAATAAAAAGGAGTAATGCATAAAGTTTGCCTTCCTGAAAACTAAAATGGGCCAGAGGCATGAGAGCTCCCCTAATTCTCCATAAAAAGGGACTTGCATCTTTTTATTGTTCAAATCAAAGAGGCCGTAAATGAAAGTGGTCAATCCTGCTTCAGTCAATAAGACTGACCTTCCTTGGAGACTCCAAGCATTTTGTCACATCTCCTACACAGTGTGAGGTGCTCTGAAACCACAAAGCACCAGCCAGTGAAGGCAAAGGCTGGAGCCATATGGAGCAAGGCTCCACACTGCCAGTTGCCCTGCACACCTACTTGTTTCTGTCAGGATTTGGAGGCAGAGCTTGACCGAAAGCCAACGAAGTTCTCCTGTGCCCGTCCTCACATCCCTTGCAGCCTTGGCCAGTCCATTACAGAGGGAAGGCCATGGTCATAGGATGCAGAAACACAGCACAGCAGAGGACAGCCAGGAGGTGGCACAGAGCGTGTGAAAGGTGACCCAAGGTGCTGCCTGCAACACGTTATAGGGATTACGGAATCCAAGTGATTGTACGCAGGGTGAGGTCTGAAAGCTGCCCACAGCTTTCAAAAGAACAGTGAATCTCCATTGAAAGTAAAGAGAATTGGAAAACCAAATTCCTCACAGAATCACTGGCTTCTGAACCGTTCAAATGCACACAGTAGTTTCAAATCTCAGTCTACAATAAACACATTCTATCTGGGTTTCCTATCTTTTCCCAGCTAATTAAAAAGTAAAATGTCTTTCCCTCATTTGCCAACTACTTCTTTGTTTTACCTATTATCAAGCTCTCTTCTGGTGGCTTCAGCTTAATTTTCTAGTGCTGAATTCAAGCTAAGCAGACCAAATTTTTGCCCTACTATAAACCTACTGGAGTCTTTTACCAGCAATAAATGGAGTCCTGCAGACACGATAGGGTGTAATGGAGTGGCATAAGGAGAGATCTGATTTTCATTACTGTAAGGTACAGACAGTGCAGTTATGTGGTGATTACTATATTACCTATACCTCTCTAACGGACAAACAGGAGTCAAATATGTGCACTTAAGTAATAAAAAGTTTATAAATGGGCCTCTTCTATTAACGTAAATAGTCTTCTCTATTTTATTAAGATCCATCTATCGTACAGTGCACTGAGCTAACAAGCAATCTTCAGTTGCCACCTCGCGTGTCTACATCGCATAGTACAATTTCTCCTAGATAGCTATCTCAAGAGAAGCAGGAAAACAATTAAAACTGGAAGGTAATAAATGATGAAGAAGCCTATGAACAGCATGCTGGCCCTCTTCCCAGTCTTCATTCATGCATCAAAAAATCCCATAGGTCTGAGTCTTTGAGAGGGCAGCTGGGCAGTAGGGATGTCCACCGTAATATAAATGGGAATTAGATATGATCGAATGTGCTCATTGCATTTTCAACAGCACATGCAATCTTCTCCCCCTTCCCTCTGGTTCCCCCACCTCTCACCCTACTACCAGGCTACATGACAAATGATCCTGTAACCAAGCAACCGGACAAGGGAAGAGTTTCAAAGTTCCAGTACATGACAAAACTAGCTATGATCATTTGGGTGATCAGGCTCTGGCTGAAGAGGCCGTGTCTATTTACTGAATTAAATGTGTTTGCTCTTTCAGTCCACTGATTTTGTCCCAGCAAGAGTTTGCAAGGTAGAGGTGGAGTTTTGTTCTCTGATCTTAAAAGCTCTGCCCATTGCTTCTGCTGTTCCCTGACCTTCTGCTGTTCCCTGACACACACAAGAAGGTGACAAGCACAGAGGAAATGGACATGTATCTACTTGCCAGTCACTTGCATGACATCACTGAAGCTGTCCAGGTGATGCAACCGTGGTTGTACTCCATCAACCATACCCCAACGAGAGTCCATTCAACTACTGAACGCTCAGAGAATGCCCACCCCTGGTTGCAGAAATCACAGTTTAATCCACCACTGCTATTCTTTTTCTTTGCATAATGCAATAACATTATTTATAAGAATTAAGTCACTGAAAACATTTTAAAATACCTAAATCTTTTCCATGGACTTATTCTAACTGCATGTGTGCATTCCACTGGGGGATGGATTGTGAGATAATTGATTTTGATGCCACCACGTGTGCCCTTGCCTTAGACTCAGGACACATAACTCACGTAGAGGTCAATTTTCTCATAGTACACTCCCCAGTGGCAGGGTCTACAGCTTAAAGAGATCCTCTGCTAGACAAGGTATGCAATTATCACAGGCTGGCACTGTTTCACAAACAAAAATTTAATGGCAAGAATAGTACCTACACACACATCTCTGTACAATGTGTGTATAATTTTGTAACATGTATGTATAATTTACATGTATAAAATATATACATGAAGCATATTGAATGTATGTTTATTTGTACAGATATATATGTACCTCTCACCAGCACAATATCTTTGATATATATGTAGAAAGATGTACAGCAAGAATTTTTAGCTCCTTTATCACAGACAGTAGAGATGGGCTGACAAACAGATCCTTACTACAGACATTCAGTTCTACGCATTTGTATCAACACGGGAAATAAATGTCTTGAAAAGGAATGCAGCCCAGAATCCGTTAATTTTTTAAAAGGCTGAGCTATTTTAAGCCTTCTCAAATCCTTGAGTATCCTGGCAATACTGAGTCAGCATTCACATATTATCCATAATGGTTAACTTGCTACCACAGATGAAAACTGTTAGCAATAAAACTTGACCCTGTTAAGTTTGCCCAATATTAAGTTTTCTGGACTCTGAATGTGGGTGGTCAGACATGCATTTGTACATCTCTATTTAACAATAGGGACCCATAAGAATGTGGTATTACTCTAAAGAAAACTAGTCATAGGTAACTAAACCCCCCACAAAAGACTTGGCAAGGCACCCTGAGATCACGCTGCCAAATTCCAGAGAAAGGTGAATTCTTTCCAATCCCCAGAAAGCATTCAGGTTTTACTCTTTGGTGAGGCAGAGGTTAAATCTAGCATTAGGTAGAGAAAATTTACTTTAAACAGTGGAGTTCTTAGCAAGCCAATATTCTGGGCTGTGCAATAAGAGGTAGCTCACAAGCAAAGGAATAGAGCAGGAAAGGCAGTCAGAATGTGGAAAATACGACATTCCCTTTACCAGTCCTTACTGACTCTCCATAGGAACATTCCCACTATCTCAGTTTTTAAGTTGCATCCAATTTCTGATCCCAGGTGAATGTTGAAAGCACTCATACTGTGTGACCCTACCACCTACACCTCCATCAGTTTTTGGCCACCTTAAACCTACAGAAAATAACTTCAACATGGGACCCACCATTCGGATGCCAAGCTTCAGGTCTATGTCAGCCACAGTGAGAGATTTGCCTGTGGGACCAAGATGTGCCTCGAAGCAAAAGGAACAAGGAAAACTATGTTGGGAATGTGCATCACTGGAATTCTTTAAAAAGAATTTAAAGCTAAATTAATTCCATTTCAATGTCAGACTTAAAGTCAGAGAGTTTCAAGTATGAAAACACACTTCGGAAAATTAACAGGTTAGTACAGCTGGAATTTTTTATCACTGCTGCCTAGTACAAGTTTTTTGGCCACTTATAAGTTGAGAAAAGAATGTAGAAAAAAAATCATCTCCAGCAACCAGAGTTTCAGACCAGAAATTACTAACATCCTTATCAGGGTGTATGATTATAATCAATAATATCACCTTCTTCATCCACGTTAGAATTACTGTGGCCATGGATAGCACAGATATACTGGAGGGATTTCAGACACTTACCAGCTCTTCCAAGAGTAACCCTCCTCACTGCATGGCACTCACTCAATTTACATCTCATTGCATCAGGCAATAATTAACAAAAAACAAAAAGACAAAAAAAAAAAAAGCAAAACAAAAACCCTCCAAAACAAAAAAGCCCTCCGGATCTTGTGAACTATGGGATTGCAGGAGCCAGGTCCCTGTAGATTCTGGCTGGTTTAATAACACTGGTAAGAAAACAAGAGTGATAAAAAGAACGACCAGTGTGTTCAAGAACAATGAACAGAATATCAATCACAGCACGACTGGCAAGGCTGGGCCCATTCTCCTCCTCACAGAGACGCTAACCCTGACCTATTTACTGCAGCAAAGGGGCAGATTTAATGAAACAACATGGCCGGGGGGTTGCCATGGTAGGATACCCAGTAGATTTGCTATGTAGCATGCAGGCAGCAGCAAAGGGCCGTGTGTCGGCTCCCGTGTCCTCATGGGCTGCAGAATCCCTCCCGTGCTCTGCAGCTCCCTAGCGAGTCCCCAGCCGGTGCCTGCTAGAGGCAGAGCCGATGTCCACCCACTCCGGTGCCCTCCACCCATTCTCTTCTGGAGAAACCCTAGGGATGCAGTTTGTGCTCTCCAAAGCTATGTTAGCGTTGGAAATGCTAGCGGAAGCAAAGGAGGAGAGGCATGGGGGATGTCCTGCTGCCCTGCACCATGTTTTGGGGAGAAGCCACCCTCTAGCTTTACAAAATCAATTTGGAGGCTTCCATGGACACTCACTTTACTGCACAAGAACAGCTCACCGATAATGAAGAAGACAATTCACAAAACCCACTGCCACTTGACAGGAGCCAGGGTGCAGGGATTCGGGCGAAGAGGAATTGCTTGGCAAGAGTCACTTGAAACTTTCACTACCTCAGATTTTGTCCCAGACTGTGCCCTCCTAATTTTGCATATAAGCAACCGGCATGTCCTGTGTTTACTGTTACAATTCCTGCTTGATTTACAAACTACTCCATCTCCCTAAATGTGCCCCGCAGCCCCGCATGCTGCATGCTGAACACCACAGGCCCATCAATTCAGCATGGCACAAATTCTCACAGTGGAATACGGTTTTGTACTGCGCTATTGTCCACAAACCATCATTTGTCGAAAAACAAACAAAAGGAGAATGTTGGATATACTTTTACATGATACTTTCCTGGTTCCTGAAAATGTGAGATAATGAATAAAAATGTTCATTACAGAATTATTCACTTTTCTCCATGATTCACGTCCCGGTAATTACCGTGACCAGCCTAATAAAAACTGCTACAAAACGAAGGTCAACTAGCAGTTAGAAGTGTTCATTTTCATTTCAATGTATTCATCTCTGGCTCCTAATGGCCTCATTTTCTCCTATGCTCTTTAATAAATACCACTGAATTACAGGTTAAATAGCTAAATTAAATTATTGCAATTACAGCGTGCAGAGCACTGAAACTGGTTTACCTTTCCCAGTTCAATTAGAGGGGAAGTTTCAACAGCCTGAGACTCCTGATTGCTGTCAATGTTCCGAATCACTAGGAATCTACACTAAAGGCCAGGTTATTTGGTTACAGACTGGGTCATTTCTACACCCCTCTTCCCTCCTGTTTAAAGAAGAATGACTTGAGCACTCTCAGCTGAAACAGTCAGATCATCAAAGTGTGTTTTGAGGGAGAAGCAACCACAAGGCACAATTGATTCTTTTAGGCTGAAAAGAAGGAAGCCTTGAAGTGACTCAGGCTGACGGCGAGCGTAGGAAATGACAACCTTCTTCCTCTAAAGCAGAAGCACGTACATTTTAATAAATATGAATGCTTAACCTGCCATCGGCCCACAATTATTTTACATGTACAAATTAAAGATGTTCTTCATTATTTAAATATATTCCAGCATTTGTTGATGTTGCCCCTTCCACAGGCTTAATTATTTAACATCCCTTTATAAGAATGAATATCTTAATAACAAGGACTGTTAGAATAAAAATTTTTAAAAAGAAGAAGATTTTCATTCCAAAAGATCCCAGAGCATACTATAAAGCTGTATTTGTTGTGGAAGAGCTCCCCCTTACTTCTTCACTCTCATCTTTGCAAAAAGCAGGGAAA
>VZSV01000014.1:8325528-8368047 GCA_013398735.1 Nothocercus julius
GGACAAATGCACACTCAAATACAATTAGAAAAACACTGGAATATTTTGCCCTCTCAGCACTACTGCTATTCCTAGCATCGAGGGGGAGACGAAGTCTGTTTGTCTTGCACTGAAAACCAACCCAAAGCCATGCGTTCGGCATTGCACTTAAACGGAAAAATGATATTGTCATGGTGGGAAAAGTGAGAAGGACCAGGCAGCTAAGTCACTCCCTGGTTTTGATCATTTCTTCTTAGGACACCTAAGGGGAGCAGAGAGGAAGGGAGCTACTTTGTGCCAAGTTGAAGAGAGTCACATTCAAATTTCTCTATTGCCAAAGTAAAAATATATGTACTCATTAAGATAATTGGGAGTGCATACAAAATCCTGTTCTTTTATTATCTCATCTTTAACAAGATTTGCCACTACAAGCACATAGTTCCTGCTAATGTCAACTGGCTATAAGCAAAAACAGAACATGGCCCACACTGAAACTGAGTAGGAGATTAATATAACATGATTGTTCAAGGAGGACATACTGATAGGGACACAACCATGACTTCAAAATGCCACCAAGTCCTTGCACATGCCACATCAAGGCAGTAGAACACAAACAAGGTTTTGCCTGCTGGGGTTTGGGTTGCAGGTTTTTGGACGTGGATCTTCTTGCAAAGAGCACAAACAAATGAGTGTACTGCTTTGGTGTTTGTCCTCAATATCTTGAGCTTTACTGTATCCCTATCAGATTTTCTACAAATTATAAACCACACTTCTCATGAACTTGGGTGGAGAGACAGGGACAGATTCCCAATGCGAATTATCAAGACAAGATCAAACCTTCTCTTGGGGCAGATCCTGAACCTGCTTTATAATTATGCCAGAGTTAATTCCTGATAGCAGCTAGAGCACAGGAGGACAGGAAAGCGCTCTACAGCACTTAATGTGACTCTACCAAAGTTGTACAACAGCAGAGAAAGCCAGAAACACAAGAGTATAGAGAGTCAGGATCAAAATGAAGTCCTTAGTAAAAGTACTAAGGGTATACACAGTGAGCAGAGGAGCAGATGAGGAGTTCTGGGGAGTTTTGAGGTCTAAATTTATCCCTCAGTCTTCTAAGCAAACCTGAAAGGTCTGATTCACCACCCACCCGTCCGCAAACCGAGAGCAGGGTTCAGTTCACATACACCCTCATGAACTGAACCCTGCAGGGCTTGAACAGTTCTTGCCAAAACTGCAGCAATGACAATAAAATGAGTGTGTTTTGTGATAGCTGACAAATTAGGTTATATCTCTCCAACTGTGAAGTGCCTTCACTCTACAAGTGCACTGTTTTCCTCATAGGTCTAGGAGGGCATCCCTAACCCCTCAGGGCTGAGTGACCCTGTTCTGGACTTTCAGATTCTATTTGGAGTCTGCTGGAATATGCAAGACATGGAAGAGACAACTGGAAGGCTTTTCTTATGTCCATCTCTTGCAGGATTATTACACCAGCTGACCAGTATAATCAGTGTACAAATCCTATTCCTTCTCATAAGACACCAAAGATCCTATCTTACAAATTCAATATGGTTAAAGTTAAAAGGAGTTTGAAGAGCACATAAGTAGAAGGAGTTTGAAGAGTACATAAGACTTGTTCAGAACACTTTTACCAGCGTTTCTTGAAAGATAAGATGAGCTCTGTTAGGACACTGAGTTTCAGTGAAGTTTTTGTTAGAAAGACTGTGTAAGAGAAGGACAGTTGTCTAGGGACCAGGGGCTTGTCTCATCCTTATGAACCCAGATTCAACTCCATCTTCTGCCTGAGAGA
Source organism: Nothocercus julius (assembly GCA_013398735.1). Classification (NCBI taxonomy): domain Eukaryota; kingdom Metazoa; phylum Chordata; class Aves; order Tinamiformes; family Tinamidae; genus Nothocercus; species Nothocercus julius. The sequence continues at coordinate 8,327,315 of VZSV01000014.1, forward strand.
GAATGATATAGGAGGAAGATGCTGAAACAATATGGATAATGACCTAGAAGCCTAGAGGTTTGAGCCAAAATATCATGGTTTTGCCTAAAAAAGCTAAACACAAAATTCCATTTCATAGAAACATCTGAAAATTTAGATTTCTGTCCAGTAGGAAGAAAAAACAGATTTCAGAATTTTAGTGACTGGTGCAAAGTGAACGTTTGCTATTCTCAGGACTCAAATCTGTAAGTGCAACCTGACCGAAGTTTCTAGTGGGGCATATAAGCCACAATTTCACACCCATATTATGTATTTTTTTCTCAGAAAAACACTGCTATCACCCCCATAAAAGTGAAGGAAGACGATTTTTTTCTGGTCAGTTTCAATATTCTCTTGAACCATGAAGCTTAAGTTTGGAAGTCAAGGGGAAACTTCACTAGTAGTAAACAATGAAAGGAAGAAAAGTAAAATGTACTCCTAGAAGTCTTTGAACTATAAAAACAAACAAAGTGCAGGTAACCTGCAGATACCAGCCAATACCACCCTCTATTTGACTGTTTTTGTTTTATTCTGTTAAGTGTAGTTCGTACTTTCTTGGTGTAAAGCATTTATTATCCTCCCTAGGGAAGAAACATCAGCCTGCTGAAGTCTCTCCTTTCTCTTATGGCCAAATTGCCACTCCCTTTCTCAAGGTGAAGAAAAAGGGTAATATTAACATGTTGTATTACTGAGATCTCAACAGTTTCAAGGGACTACAAGCCAACCTCTCAGGGCTGCTGGTGAAAACTGTCTTGCCTGAGGGAGAAGTAGAGATAAAGTCCAGAGACCTCTCCAGGGCTGACAGCTGTATCACCGCAGTGAGATGCAATCATGGACTGGGGCTGCCAGCAGGAAAGGGGATTGACAGTGACCAAGACAGTGGAGGCTTGGAGAAGGCAGACCAACATTAGTAATGCTAAGTCAATACCTAGATTGCTAAATCTATGCGTTACACAAAGGACCTCCTTGGCAACCGTTACTCAAGATGAGTAACGTTTGCTCATGCTGACTTCAAGCAAAATTAAGTGCCTGAGAAACTGCTACCTATGGTGAGGAAGGGTACGTCTACCTGGTATCTGGCAGACTGACAGTGGCTCGCCTGGCCTGCACTCCAACCCGGCTAAATGCAAGCCAGCATCAATGCAAAAGACGCGTAGCTGTGGTTAGCACAACGCCGAACCCGAGCATTGCAAACAAGCCCTGCAGAGAAACAGGGCTCGGGCTCCACATCCTCACTCACACCGCTGTACAGCTTCCGGTGCAGGGTTGGCTTATATCCAGTTGGCTTGAAGCACGGGCAGGAGAAGCTCATGTCTGCTTGCAAAATCCCGTGCACACCTACCTTAATACAGCTCTGGCTTTCGCCAAGAGGGTGAAGAAATGAAGAAATCCCACATAAAGCAGACATTCTGGATTCTTGGCTTCTTCAAAACCTGAAGATTCACACTGGTGAATCCAACTCTGGTTTGCTTTCCTAGCGAGTTCAAGATATCAAGTGCTTAATCTCAAGATAAAATTTGCTGCATTTGAATCTCTTAGATTTCTTCTCTTTAAAAAAAATATTTCCCATATTCTCAGTCACAACAAAAACTAGCAGCTGATTTTCATGATTTGATCAGAAATGCTCCAGTATCCCTTTGCCTGTGTTTTAGTCCTCCTAAACAGGAAATCTGGATATACTTTTGTCACACATTTCAGCTCTTACTATCTTGGGCCAAAATAGTCTGATCTTCTGCAAGAATACTTGGTAACTGCTAATCTGTTTTACAGGCCTAATCCAAAACCAAATCAAATAGCTACCAAATGCACATTTACTTTATCCCTCTTGTTCATGTAGCAATGTGACCACAGCAGATGTCCAGAGCCTGGGAACTTACTAACCAAGTCTTTACCCAAGCCGTTTTTCCTTCCAGCCTGTGAAATGCTCATACTTACCCGTGAGGGTCAATTAGGAGAAACTACACAGATGAACTATGCTACATAATCTCAGGCAAGTTGTAGCATTTTTTAGTATCATCTTCTAAGCCACCATAAGACTTCAGAGAGCAAAAGAAAAAAAGAAAGAGTTTACTCCCTGATCCCTAAGCTTAACTTCTTAGGAATCAACATGTCAACTAGATGGCCACTATTCACAAGTAACAACGCTGGCCAGTGTATCCTGGTGCTTTCCAATCAAATCCAATTGCTATACCCATTGCCAAAAAAAAAAAAAAATGACTCATGGAATGACTAAGAGGGATGGGTAACTGAAAAGCAGAGGCTGCAAAAAGAGTGACACAATACTGTGAAGTATTAATTCTGTCAGGGAGCCTGGCACTGTTTTGTGTATTTTATGTCCCTTTCTCTTTGAGAACACAATGTCAGCCCAGTCTGGTCATTTTATTGCATAGAAAAGGGGAAATCCTCACTGCAGCCGCACACTGTTCACTGCAAAGGAAAAAGTAAAGGCATCCACAGCAACAACAAAACATTAAAACAAGTTTGTGTATTAGAGTTCAAAGTGGCTCTCGGAAAGGCAGCAAATGACAGCTGAACTAGAACACATCCTTTGCTGCTCCTGGTACACAGACACGAGAGAGAAGTGAGCCAGGAGCAGGGGAATGGTGAAAATGACTGGACTGTGCCAAAATTTCTCTCACTACCCTTGCCAAAACACCCTGTTGTCTCCTGAAATACAACTTAACGGGAGCCAGGGAACAAGAAACCCAGTTTAAGGCCCACCAAATCAATAGCAATTGATTTTTCTGCTAACTCCCATGGACTCTGCCTAGATCCGCCCTGAAAGAGTTTATTTGTTCCCTGGCTGTCACTCAATTATATTTCTTACTAAAGTGGATCTCCAAGGGTTGAATTCCTCTGAATATACATATCTGTTCACAATAATCCCGTTTAAGTCCTTGCACTGCTTTCTTTATAAGCATACCTGTTTGCCTCAGATTAAGCCTCATATATTATTAGCCCTTATACATCCCCATTACAGAGACACACGGGGGAAAGGAGTTGGCCAAGTTCACAGAGGGATTGTGTGATGGCGGCAGCAGCAAGAAATCCCAGTTCCACTTCATTCCCACTTCTGCATTTCAGCTGAAAAACTATCGCTGTGATGATTTGTACTTTGTTGCTTTTTGTTTGCACACTTTTCAAATTAGAAGTGCTCTGGGCTCCTTGGGATGAAAGGTTCTAGCTAAGTACATATTGTTCTTGTTGCTGTTATTGCTATTATCATCAAAATTATTCACAAATAGAAGTGTCAACTTAGAGTCAGAACAAGTTCTGCTGAGGCTCATACATCTTCCAGGCATCAATCCTTGCTGTTACAGAGCACTAAGGTGTGAACAAGGAAAGCCATGTACCTAGTCAGCACTGTGTTTAAGTGGCCTGCCAATTCCAGCTAATCACCGAGTTATTTACTTCCAGTTTATTAGGCTGAAACTGCCACGAGCTGTTGGCAGTCTCTAATATTTACACCTTACTTTCCTGGGGTCTCTTCAAGTACTGCTGTAATAAAAAAGCCATTTCTTCCAGGTTTAGATGCAAGAATTAACACACAGAGCACCATGCAAGGCCAAACCAAATTCTGATCTCAGTTACAAATGTGCAACCCCATTGATTTCCAATGGCTTAATTTGCAATGGTCTTGAGCTGCTGTACCTGAGAGCACAATATGATCCACCGTTTTCACAGGGTGGAGTAACAGCCTCTTATACACTTGTGAGTATTCTAAAACTTTCACAGTAACAGTTGGGCAAATATCAATCACAGCCAATGGCACTCAGTCTCACTTCCATCATATTCAAAAAAGCCCAGGAAGAGCAATTCCTCAAAAATTAACCTATTGTCATCCACCTTATATACTTCTATAGCTTCTTATTTTTCAGTATTTGAGCACCTCAGAAACTTATACATATTTATTCTCATAATACTCACATGATGATGTGAAAAGCTGTAATTCTCTACTGAATTGGTGGGGAATTTCAATAGAGAAATTATGGGACTTTCCCAAGATCACAGGGGAAATTCTTTGGAGAAACAGGGTTGGATTTAGGTTTCTCAGACTGTAGGGAATAGGACCTATGATACAAGAATCCCCTTCTGTTATTAATAATTTTCACCCAATACCTATGAAAATAAAGACCAAATTCTCAAATCCACTCATAATACTCCTCAATCTAGTTTTGTCTTTTTTAGTCATATACACAGTCCTTTCACTGATACCACTGATACTCCTGGACAGGACTGCTTTCTTTCTCCCAAATGTAAAGAAAAACTGTCGTTGGTCTAATAACGCTGCTTTTTTTTCCAAGGAATGTTCACTGAGTGCCTTGTTTTCCTTTCATTTGAGATGCATGATTAAAACTTACTGCCATGCCCTCAGTTGTGTAAGTCCAAGAGAGAGTCAGCCTGTGCAGACAGAACATGAGATTCCTGATGCCGAGCCTCAATCCGAGTTGCGCCTTGTGCTCTCTGCCATTCCCAACCCCTCCAACCTTTCCAGCTGCCAACACTAGGGAGTTCCACAACTTGCTTAGGGCCAGACACACCTCTACTCCTAGGAAAGCCTGCTAAGAAAGAGCCAGAGCAATCCAGTACTGACTCATACCACTTATGTAAGTGTTCACTCAAGTGACCACTTCCAGAAACAATGAAAAACTATGGACAAGTCCTGTCCTGCAAAACTGACACATTCACAGCTTGGTATAGGGTTCAGTGCAATAAGGAGAAGCCACCATGTTACAAACAGTAGATATATGTCAGAAAAAATAACTAAAAGGGTAGACTTTGCCCCAATAATGCAGAAAATGTAGCTGCTCAGTCCACTATTATTACTGAAACATAAGCCAAGGGTTTAAAAAAATCATTAGACTTGAAATCAACGGCATTATTGTCACATCAGAAACAGAAAAGCCAGCTAAAAGTAAAACAAGTCTCTCCCCTGTCTCACCTGCCTGCTGTGTGCAGAGAACTATTCAGACATCAGGGAAAGGGAAGGCCGCTCTGGAAGTCCTAATCTTTGGTGTAACTTTTGCATCACCGCAGCACAGAAGCTGACGTAACCCGAGCTCCGGGGCACCTGGATCCACTCTCTCCTTTCATACGTCTCCAAGTCCTCTCTCTGTCCCTTTCATCCTCCATCTCCCCGTGTCTCTCTTCTTCCCCCCCTCTCCTCCCATACACACACATCCCAAACCAGCCTGAATTAAGGACAACAAGGAAGATGCGTGTTGGACTTTGCATCTGCTTTTAGCGATCTGTGAAGCAGTTTTCTCGTCCCAGGCATTATTTGAATGGTGACTTGAATGCAGAGGCCATTACATAAAAAAATCAAAGTGACTAAAAAAAGCTAACTATTTTTTCTCTTTGATTCATGGTAATGTTGGAGAGCATTTTAACAGTCTGGCAAAGATATTTGAAAAGGGGCTTCAAAAAAACAAACTCCTTGTTCTTTGGGAACACTCACAATCCTATGCAGCTATCAGAAACACCTGTCCTTAGCCAAAATTTTTCCTCCTCCACACTGACATGCACTGGCTGCTAAACCCTTCTTACCCACTGGCTGGGGAGATGTATTTGAAGGGCCAAAGGACTCTGCTTGTGAACAGAAAGTAAAGCATCGTACATTACTAAATTGGACACCCCACATGAAAAGATTCGGTTTGTACCTGTTTTTATCTAAAAATCTGTTTCTCTTATTGTGTCCAAGTGGATGTGACAGTTGTCTGGAGGCTGCAAAAACTGATCGTGGGCCCAAGCAATTCAATCTTTTGCTCCTTTTGCTATCTGCTTTTCACAAATCTGCATGAACCCCAAACAGCAAAATTTCTTTGAGAAGCATTTGACCTTGCTCGCCAGAAATGCCAGAGAACTCAATCAGTTCACAAGTAGAAAAGAGAACAGTATCATCTTAACCTTTTTTATGGGATGAATTAATTCTGGAATCAGGTCAGGGCATGCAGCACCCTGGACTTACCTGCCCTTGGCCAGCGTAACGACACAACTTTGTGGGTAAAAACTGAGATTCAATTCCGGTGTGCAATCAATTCACACAGCATTTCCTGGAGTTTGTCAATTTGAGGATAATGCTATCTTGTGTGTAGGCATTTCACAACCAGAGAAAAGAAATACCTGGGACACATGATAGGTGTGTGACTCTGAACTGTATTTGGCATCTAGACATCTCTCTTTTGATAGACAGCGATATCTCAGCCTGCTCCCTGCGCCAGTGCAGACGAGGAATGGGCAGCGCACGTTCATCAAACTAACATCTGCTTTCAATTCTCATTTATAGATGTGGAATCTTTTCAACTGGACATTAATCATTCTCTACAGCAGCAGCAATTAGATACTTGAGACAGATCAGAACAAATCAAATTAGCCTTATTTATTAAACAAAAAGTCCTAAGGAGTAAATAAAAAATACACCAGACCACACTGTCTGTAACAGCATGAAAAGAAAATTAAGATCTTGAAACGCAGGAGTCTAAAAGCTTTCAGGTGCTATTTTCAAAGCCTCAACTGTAACCAAATAGCGGAGGGATCTACTGCAGAATGCCTTGTGAATTATTTTAGCAATAAGGTATAATTGAAAGGATTAATGTGAATGTAATGTTTCCCTTCCAAAAATTCCAGGAATGCTGAAATGACTCTCATATGCACTGTATGACTCATGTTTAGAGAGAACTTCATTTTCACTTCTGAGGAATTCAAGCCCAGGGAAATGTTACCACAGAAATACGCATTCAATTGACAAAGGAAAATCTTCCTGCCTTTTGCTGCGGTTTAGCCCGCAAAACTACAGCTTTGGAGAATCTGGCTTGGTTCAACGTCAGGTAATGGACATCCTGCACACCAAGAGAAGAAACCACCCTCTCTGAGGGACGAGAGATCAAGGCGCTCGCTCCGAGCCCCCGCTCTCAAACCGGACCGAGCCAGGCCCAGCAGCTTCGTGTTGCGGGGCTCCTCTTGCTTCCCGTGGCAGATATCTTGCGACAAGTTAGATGGGGGCACCGCGTGGGACAGCTGCGTGGGACTTTGTAGCAAAACATTCAGAACCTTCATGACAAATCTGGCCTAGCCTAGTGTAAGCTGCACCAAACATGCAATACTTTTTTCCTCTTTCTTGTCTTTCAACCAGGAAAAAAATGCTTCTGTTTTATAACAAGGAAACAACATAGCTACAGACAACTGGCAGGGCCTAAGTGAAGAAGAGCTCTCATCATGCAGATACATATATCAGCAGCACTTGGGGTTTTTGGTTTCTGTTCTTTTTTTTTACAATACAGGCTAAATGTTAAGCAGATGAGAAGTTTCATGACAGAATATATCTGAGAATGGCATTACAGTTTGGCCCACACGCAAAATGATCCTCATCTTTGTAGGCAGCACCATCATAATGCTGATCATCTGCTCCTATCCAGAAAGCCCCATCCCGTGCCTTGTAGCCTCTGCACTTGGAAAGTTCCACACAAAAGAGAGCGATTCCAGAGGAAATCCCAGGCACCATGAAGGGAAGGAACCTAATTCTGCTGAGTGCCATGAAAACATGTGACTGTTTTATCGTCATGTTCTAGTACCTATTCAGGGTTACAGCAGTGGGAAGAGGGTTTGCACAGGAAGGAAGAAGGTGCTTCTTCCAGTGAACCAGCCCGACCTCTCCTCCTCCTTCAGTGTCCACAGACGATCTCCTCCCAAGCTAATTCCTCCCATTCCCTTCCCCAGTTCCGCATACACCTGACTGTAAGAGCAGGCGAGATATCATCTGGGGTTAGCTCATTACATGGGTATTACTCCTTTCTTTACTTCTTCATAAACATAAACTGTTGTTACCTGTGCAAACCTGTGCATCCAGCCCAGTTCTGGTGAGCCTTGAAAGCCCCAAACTGAACATAGCCTAAAGATGTGAAGAATCACAGCACTACAGTCCAAAAGGCAGCCAGTTAGTTGAGGTATGTAGAGAGAACCATTGCAACATACAGCATGTGCCTATGGTTTTGTATTTAAGATTTCCTGGCTCAGAGGTAATGTGTTAGTTAGATGTGGTTATAAATAGCAGCGCCTGCTAGCATTAATCACAATAATTTGGCGATGTGGCTACCAATGTGAAATTATAAAAGGCACAGGTACCTTGCAAAACCAAGTCCACTATATTGTTGACCAGATCATTTATCAACCAAGGGGAAAAAAAAAAAATTTTCCTCCATCTTCTGTAATCTCATGCAGACTGGAATCGGAGAGAGAGCTGGAGGAAGGGGCCTTGTTTTCTGATTTGACTTGGTTTTTCATTTGGTTCAATGTAACTTTAAGAAATATTAATCTGCTCCTTCATTTAATTTCATCTGTGCCATTGGCCAAGAGAAATGCACTAATTTATAAGTTGAAGCAAGCCTTGAGATAATGTCACCCACCATTCATCCAAATTTGTCACTAGCATCCCATTAAAGCCGTAATTATTTTTTAATTAAAACTAAGGAAGCTGGCATGCGTGTGCCTACTTTATACATCTGTTATGGGTTAAAATAGCTTTTAAAAAATGTTTTTTTAGACCACAGTCTTTTGTGGCCATGGCCTATGCCAAAGAAAACGCAAACTTGCTTATTTTCTCCATGGGGCGCAACACTGCCTATGTGTGCCTGAACAGATTCGACTGGCCGTGAAAAGAATTCTAAATAAAACACAAACATGGAATTTGGCAACGCCACAGAAGCGAGCTTAAGACTAATTCCAGCATGCGGACGGCTCTCACACAGCAAGTCTGGCTCCACTATAAATGAAACCAGGCTCTGTAAAATCGCCAGTAAAGTTTGAGTTAGGATTTAAAGAGGCAGAGCGCTTATTCCAAGGCTGAAGAGAGAAAACACACACGTGCACACGCACACACATGCCCCAACTTATTAAGGAAATTCATGCTGGCCCAATAAGTCTGCCCATTGCAAGCTGTGTTTACTTTCAGCAGTCATTTTCATTTAAAAAATGTTAAAAAAAAAATAAAAAAGAAAAAGAAAAGAAAGCAAATGCACTTTGGACTTGATTTTTAAAAGGGAGATCTATAAAAATGCTGTGATTGTTACTGCAGGGACCAGCAGCAGAGACAGTAATGAATGAAGGATCTACCTGCGGGGAAGACAAAGTGCTGCTTTAAAAAAGAAAGCAGTCGGAAAGCTCGGGGCAGAGCAGGGGACGGGAAAGGCGCTGGGCAGATGGGGGCATCTCCACGGCCAGGGCGGTCACGGCCAGGGCGGCCATGGCCAGGGCCGCCTGCTCTCCGGGGAGAGCCGGCAACCAGGATGTTGACTCACGCGGACTTGCCGCCAGCGAGGAATATGCAGCATAGGCTGCACTGCCAAGGAGAGGGGCGCAGGACCAGCCCCGGGCAAGGCAGGCCCATGGGTGACCCTGCCCTGGCAATCACTAGAGGCCGGGAGGAGAAAGACGTGTGTGCAGAACGAGCGAGCGTGAGGAAGGAGAGCCCTGGCATCTGCTCGTCTTCATCTACTGCGGGTGAAAACAGCTTAAGAAATTCTAGTTCATAATCACAAAGCCTGGCCTGGCAAATTTAACAGGCAAGGGCAGGGAGCAAATTTGGTAGAGCAGTGACAGTGATGTCTCCCACACATCCCTTACAGATCCAGGTGGCATCAGGGCTCAGAATTAAAACCAAACCTCAAGTGCCCACCTCCAACATTGATCATCAGTCTTCTCCTCAAAAGGTGGGGAGGGGAATAGCAGATTTGCAGGCTAGAAGCCTCTAAATATTAGAAGAGATCAGACATTTACAAGTGTGCTCAACTGTACTAATGGACTTTGACAGTGGTGGTGGAGGGATGGGTGAACATCACTGTAGCTTTCACACTGCTCCTTGTGGAAAATGTGCAGAGGAAGTACGAGGGATCCTGGGGAGGGGGAGCGGTTTTAAGAAATTTAATATATTTAATATTTTACAACTATTCTACATATCTGTTGATCATGGTAATACAGGGTTTGGCTTCAATAGGCTATAGAGTTTTCAAGCCATCTACATCAACCCTTACAAAAAAGGCATCAGTTCAGTTAAAGGAGGAGACAAAATACAGAAGGAATTTCTTCTATTAAATTATATAAGGCTTTGCACAGAGGTAGAGTTACTCACTAATCTTGTCCTCACCGTAGGCAAAACCACAATGATCCTATTCCCAGTTTAATCAACAATTCACACATTTTTACAAAGGATTTGGTTTAATCAATCCGTAAACGCTCTGATCTAATTTTTGGACAGATTTTGCATTTTAAGCCTCTCTGTGCCACAGTAAATGAACTTACACTCCTCTTGTTCAGACAGAGGAGAAGAGAAAATAACCCAAACCTCTTCTAGAAGATGCATGCTGAAATAATAACAGTTCCCTTAGAAGAAGAAATGTCTGCTGTCATGCTGAGGTCTTACTGAGTTTCACTATATTTTTTTTTTTACCTTGCTCACTGTGGACACTTTTAAATGTACAATACGCTTGATTCTTCCTTAGGTCACTACACTTGTATGCCTTGCACAAACCAGATTCTCTGCTGGCATTATGGCACAATGCCACTGAAATCAAAAAATGTCTCTTAGAAAGATGCTTGCCTGTGTACCCTGGGTGCTGCTGCAGTCAATAACCAGTCCTTCGGTGGACTGGTAGTACAGGATGCCCTGATAGCACCACGCTTGTCAAACAGCATGGGAGAGATGTAAGGACTGGCTGAGATCAGGACCTCACATGAAATAATCTAGGTCAACATGGAACACGTAAGGAGACGGTCTGACACCCAGAAAGAACAGGATGGAGGCTCTCCTTCAATTTCCAGGGCATGGACTGAACATATTATATTGATAATTGGCTTTGAATGGCCAAGTGACAAAGCGTAAAAGCTGCAGGTATGTTGTGTAAACTGGCCTCTCTCTAACCAGATTCCTTCTGTTATTAGCAAAGATAGTAATTTAAAAAGCACTGTTTTATGGTGTGATTCCAAATGCCTGTGTCTCCCCACTGCCTTACTTAGTACTTGCATTAACCTCATTCCATAAGTCCCAGGACCTCTGACTCTTACAGCTGAATTCATAAAAAATGTAAGCCCTTGCTATATGGGATTTTTGCCTGCTTCCTTCCACGTGCATATTGCACTGACTCATGTGCTACAGCAGATTGTGTTGCCTGGAAAAGGCACCCATGGAAATGGATTGATTAAGAAATAAAAAGAGGGGGATAAAAAAGGGGATAGCAATGGCACATGCCACACTCTAGCCTACCAAATTCCTGTACATATTGCAAAAAGGCTTGTAAAAAGCCTGTCCAGAAAAAAAGTATGCACGAAAAAGCTATGCTCCAAACAGTTGTTTACTGTTTGGATCTGTAAAAAGAAGGACCAACATGCAGCCTTGTGCAACCCAGGAGCACTATGGGGCACGTGCAAGATGCACCAGCACGGCTTCTCAGAGCCAAATCTCTTTCTGAACATAAAACATCCCATTTGAGCACAGAATTCTTCCTTTCATCTATTTTTATGGAGCACTCAAAAAAGCAAAAAAGAGCCCAAGTTCCCTGAATCAGGCAGCTCTGGAAGGAAATGGGGTATTTTTTTGCAGAACCATTCTCTGGCCTAAGCCTGAACCACCCCAGGAATATGTGAACTAGTTCCTTTAAAATATAAAATAAAATAAAACCATTTCACTATGAAATGTACAGTTCCTCACCATCTCTTCCATACTAGCTTGTGAACTGACACCATATGCCATGGTTTGCCCTACTTCCCTTCAATACCAAGAGTTACATTGATGTACAAAAGATTTATCTTTGCTTGCCCAAACTGGACAGCCAGGTTGCCTTCCTGATACACACACACACACACACACACACACCCACATGAACACATCCATACAAACCTGATGGAAAGTGAGAAGAAAAGCAATGAAAAAAACCTCTGCTGAAGGAGTAGAAGAAACCTTATCCTAACCATGCCCGGTGAGGTTGTACAAGCTAACGGTTTGGCATATGCTATGTACAAATGACTCTCAATTTACTAAGAGGAAGAACAATTTAAAATATCTATTCCTTGTACCTGTGTAATAAAAAAATCAGCTTTCAAAAAACACAGCGTGCTGCTCAGTCAAATGACAAGGCATCTGACAAACAACATTACCCAAATTTTGCTGCTTTGTAAGTGATTGTTTCCTTCCTTTTCTCTCTGAATTTGATTTTTTATCTTTGTAGGAAGTGTTTGCCAGGAGGCATTCAGACAACTCCCTGAGAAGGGTGGGAAAAAGCTGACAACAGGGAGAGGCTGGTCCTGTACTGCAAATCACCCCTGAGGACTGTCCCGTTGCTCCTGCTGCTGTTCCTGGCCCTTTGGTGGGTATGACCATGCACCATATTTCAACTTCAAAAATATATCTGCTCCTCCTTCTGACAACTGAGAAAACAAGTGTTTCTAGGTGTGATGGGTGTCTGCATTAATGCAGTACCTTGCATACAGTACCCCATTAATGCAGTCGTTTTTGATGTTGATGAAAGTACAGCAAAAAAAAAAAAAAAAAAAAAAAACCAAGAAAAGAGAAGATTCTAATTTCTTTGGGTCTTCCGTTAGAGCAGCAGGCAACTTGCCCTTGGTGGTGCCATCTACTCATTCCCTTCCAGACTAATGATGACTTCCAAAGATTTAATGAGTCAAGAGGAAAAAATGGGGATTTATTACCTATGTGAGCAATGAGACACAAGAAAGGAGCCCTGTAAAAAAAAAATCAAAATAAAAAAAAATCCAAACAAAAACAATGAGAAAGGACAGAAATGTCCTTCCTCTGGTTTCTCGTAACCTCTCCTTTTGCCTCATCTCCCACCTGATACCACAAAGTGTCTTCATGCTTTAACAAAGATGGATTGTTTGCTGTGCAATCCCATGGTGCCTACCTCTACTCTGAAGTCACCTATCCCTAACCCAACCATCATTCAGCAAACTCTAAAAGGAAATAGATTCATCTATTCCAATAAGTAAATTATAAAATCACCTTCATCCATCTTGTTCTGATATTTTTAAATTTGATTGCAGCCAGAGAAATCGCTGGCTGGGAATTACCCTCCCCCTACTCGCACATACACCCTTTAAAAATGCAAAATCTAGCCCTCTATTTCAATATTTCTGATGTCAGTGACCGGTGTCGGCTCTCCCCATACAGTAACTGCTTTAAAGCGCTGCATACAGCACTGCATTAAAAATTAATTACACATGCTATTTTATTGATAGTGCATAATGTAATGAGCACCAGCTGTGCTAAACATCCAAACTCCTTTTTAAGACAGCTATAAAAAAAGAAAGAAACTGCACTTCCAAATGCTTCTCCTGTCAGAGGAGAAAAACAGCAACATCTTGGACGGATTTGAAACAGGATTCTTTGATTTAGCTCTCCATTTGGAGCGTTTGAAGAGTTCAGACTCTCAGGGCTCAGCGTAGTGGTATGCGATCGAGTTAACTCTCTAAATGTTGGAGTCATTGTCTTTACTGCAGGCAATGTTTCCTTGAACCCTTTTGTCTGGAGACTACTAGATTCAGTTCCACCCCTCAATATTGCAATTAGCAGCCTTGCTTTTTCCCTGGATGTCTGCAAGTTGCAGGCATCCACTTTTAAGCACCTTTAAATATCACTATTGCCCCCGCTGATTCTTAACTTTACATAATTAGGGCTTGCAAAGTTACACTGATAGGGCGTCTTTTTGAGAACAAAGCCGAAGTTACATTTAAATTGCCAGCACTGCTGCCCCATGCAACACCCTCATTTTAGCTGCCTCATTGCTGCCATCAGTCCCTTCCTCGTTTCTTGATAAACACACCATGTAGTCAAAAAATAAGTTTGTGATTAGATAAATCTCTTTTGAGTTTAGATCTGATTTTAGTATCTGTTGAGACAGAGGAGCTGCATAGACAGACAGGTCACATATGATTTTAATACTTGGATAGATGGATGAACACACAGATTGATAGATAGATGAAAAGATAGCTACACACAGACTGATGCATTACCGTTTTCAGTATATATATATATCTCACACATCCCTGAACTCCATAAGTGTCAATTCTACTACAGCGTGCATTAAATATTTCACTAAAATAAATAAATACATGTAACCATGACTAATAGGGACTTCTCTCCTGAATGTTAGCTGTTAGTTATTTATGCAAACCTTTTCTTCATGCAGCAAAATGAAAAGATACATATACAAATGGTTGCGGAGCAACTATAGATCTTTGTCTGCTCTCCCATACATATCCCCAGTTCCTTTTCTTTCTCTCAAAAAAAAATAAGATAAAATAAAATAAAATACACAGAAATGATCAGACATCAAGTTTAGGAAGTTTTTTTTTTTTTTTTTTTTTTGAGATTCCACTGAGCAAAAATCAAGGAGTAACATATCAGCCATTGTTCTGGGACTCCATGAGTTAGGAGGTTTTTGCTGGATGAGTTTGCATTCTCTGCTCTGATTACTGTTTTGTTTTCCATTGATCCTCCCGTGTTAATAAAACCCAGTCTGAAGTGAACAAAAGCTTGCTTCTTTTTCTAGTATGAAATGTGCCCAGTGCATACCATATCATTAACATTAAAGTTTTTTGAAATAATACTTCTTTCTAGACAGACTGTATTAATTGCATCAAGCTTTTTACAGCAGGGTGGTCTAATCTAGCTCTTCTTATTGGCTGAGGGCAGTTATAAAACTAACACAAATTGAATACCGTGATATAATTGAAGGAGAGGAAAATGTTCTTTTAAAACCTATTATTTACTTACAGGTACTTCTTTTATCTTTATTGTCGCCTTAACCTTTGCCAAGGAAACACCAGACTAAAAGATGTAGTAAGTAGAATTTCAGTAGCCAAGTAAATTGATACTAACTTTACAAGACGACTATGTGATTTGCAGAATGTCCTAATGACTAATACAGCTGACTCCTTGAAATAATGGGAGCCAGTTCCACTTTTCTGAGCTACAAGCCCATGCCTTCCTCTATTTTAGACCTTTAACTTCACAGTCCTGTCCATTTATCACTCCTGCCCATGCCCACTTGCTGTCTTTATAAATGCAACTAAGTATCGTAATTGCTTTCCACCTCCTTCTATCAGCCTACATGTGGGAAGGAAGCAGTTTCACTGGTTAGCTGAATATATGTGTATTAGACAGATTTAATTATCTTTACAGAGGTATATAAAATCCTTACTCATGGGCCTGGGTCCAAAGATTCCGGATCAGGAATATATCTAAAAGCAGGCATAAGGGATAAATTATTATCTGTATCATTACAATCCACTTTGTCTTATGCCAATTAGAATTCCATTTCTAGGGCTTTTGCACTGTAGGATCTTCAGGGCAGGGACTTTTTCCTTTGGAGAGCACACTGTAAAGTGCTGTGCACTTCTGTGCTGAGATTTTCAAAGCTCGTTTCTCGTTAACTTTAATGGGAAATGGGCATCCAAATCTCTTAGGCAGCTTTGACAATTTAAGCCTTAATGTACAATATTAATAAATCAGCATCATAAAAAGAGCCTTATGAAGATGTATTGTGAAAAAATAGCCCCACAAAAAGCATTGCAGTGTATGTGTGCAGGCACAGAGGCATATACTTTTCCTTACATAATTATGTCTCTCAACAATCATTTGCATGTCTCTGTTATGCAAAAAAAAAAAAAAAAAGTGCATTTTACAGTTACGCTACACAATTGCAATTCATAGAAATGAAATAAAAAGCAGGCTCAAAAAAAGCACCCTGATCTGGCAAGGGGTAAAGCAAAATGAATGCTTTGCCCATTTATATTTTAGATCCAAGCTAGACAACTCTGTGAATTTCATGACTCTGTTCCAACTCCTAATTAAATAGGCACTAAAAACATTTAAACAGGAGAACCCAATTCAACAGACAGAAGCCTCTGAGACAAAAAATAAATAAATAAAGAGACAGAGAGGTTGTTTCAGTAATGCTTGTAGATATTTTAAATAATCATATTGACAAACACAGACCTTAACTCGCAAATTCCTCATCCTGTGGTGCCGTGAATGCAAGTAAAAGAGCAAAGACAAAAGGGACCGCACCAGCAATCGGAGAGGGACACAGTGGACACAGAAGCCACGGAGTTCCCAGCACCATTTCCTGTAACTACTCTCAGCCACACATTTTATAAAGATCAGAAACAGCTCTGATGAAGCAGGATGACTTCCCTTTTGTACAACTGAGCACTACTTAGCAGTGCACTAGGCAATTGCTCTTATCTACATCTGAGATTTCAAATGCAGCGTGTACATGTGAGTAAATCCCAAATTCCACAGGCAACCAGAAGTTTAGATTCTACAGCATAAAATTGCTGAGATTCTTAAGGACCTGATTTGGGGGTACCTGCAACTTCAAGTCTTCAGATTTGCAGCCTGCTTGAAAATTGCACTGAAAAACTCCAGGTCCTGAACTAAATGAATGCTGAAAAACAGGAAAGGTAAGAAATGATGAAGGAGGGGGAGAGGCGGGAACTGTTGATGGCTTTTGTTCAAAGAAGGAAACAATTCCTCAGAAGCAAGAACAGGGCTGGCAGAATAAAAAGCTAATCAAGCTGGAGAGACAAGCAGATCTCTAAAGCTATAGCGAAGTAAATGGGTATATGAAAAAAAAAAAAAGGAGGAGGACACAACATGGGGACCATCACTAGGTTAGGTTATTAGTCAACACAGAGAAATCACTTTTCTTTCATTTCAACACAACATTCTGGGAGCCAGAAAGATCCTGCTTCCCCTCCTACAGGGTTTTAATCATGCTCAGGCTCATCTACAGTGAACACTAAGGGAGCTAAGAAGGGGTTACAGTAGATACAAGTCTCCTTTTCAAGGGGAGAAAATGTTTCTTTTAAGCAGAACTTGACCAGCGGCAGTCATAAACATGTGGCATGCACTTCGATATAACCTATTCTCTAAGTGCCATGGACTGCCGCTATAGTAATTATAGGAAGTGAGAATAACGGGTCTACTGCTCCACAGAGCTGGCATCGTTCTCTGAGCAAATGGACAATTCCAAAAACTAACAGTGCACGACTATAAAGTGAGAACTGAAAGTAGGTAAAGCACAAAAGCCTTGTGTTCCCATGTTCTTTAATGAGCTATTCCTCCCTTCCTTTTCTATTTTTAGTTTTACTTTCTTCCCTCTCCACTAGCTGTAGGTATCAGAAGCAATTGGGAACGGTGGGTATTCAGTTCACTGTTACAACTACCTACCTATCAGAGATACGTGTGTGTATACTGTATCACTGAAGACAGTGAAAAAGGAAAACAAGAGATAAATTCCAGTTTATTTTCCTAGTTACAGGGAGGAGGGAAGAGGGGGCATTCAGAGGGGAGATAAGAGGGCAATCTGACTTTCTGACACACAGTTCAGCATTCAGAAGAGCCCATTTCTACACTCATTCCTGGCCAGTGTCAATCTCCTGAGGTCAGTGAAGCAGAGACAGATTAAAACAGCATCCACCCCCCACAGTGAGTACAGTAACTTGGATAGGAAATTGGACAACCCCCCCTGGATGCTCTGACTGCACTGCACTGTGGAACGTGTTGCTCCAAGCCCGAGCTTGTGCCTCGGACGAAGAGCCGGTGCGCGGACTGAGCCCCACCCAGAGAGCCATGATAGCCCCCCCTGAGCCACCCATTGCATATGGGTCTGAAAAAGGGCTCTGCAGAGTGTTTTCTGCCTTCCCCTGAGAATATCTAGTCTTTCAAGACAAGGTTTCCAAGATGCGAATTTAAATTCCTTGCAAGGCTTTTTCTCTTGTCTTATGGTATCAAATAGGAATGCACAGGGATACTCTCAGGTGTGTTGTAGCCAGGTGGTGCCGGTGCTCGTGGAAGGAAAAACCTGGGAGGAGCAAAAGTTAGGCCAGCTTCAGGGGACACGAGGAGCCATTTTCTGAAGGCTTTACTCACACCAGCCCTTGCTATATGTCTAAATCCCTTGGTCTTCACGCATTACTTATCCAGCATCACTCTGCAGACTCCCTAGTAAATCCCCATGCATGTGTGCATGAACGAGGGCTGCAGGGTTTGGCCCACCGCAGTGTAAGCAAGTAAGCTCTTGAGGATTTTACCACAGCTGTATTTTCTTTTAAGCCCTCCCCATTTTCACCTCTCCAGTGCTCAGTTCACCACAGACCCAATCTTGCAACTGAGCCATGCTCAGAAACACCCACTGATTTCAAAGAGATCGCGGGGTCTGAAATGGTGGGGTCTGGCAACAATATGTCAGTGTCCTCTTGGCTAGCTCGATGCACCCTTATTTCCACAGCACTTTCCCCTCCTCGCAGTGACAAAAGTCAGGCATCCAAAAGGAATAAAAGGAAAAGGAAAACTCATGGGGGAGAGGGGAGGGATGTGTGGCAAGTTACCAAGGCGCATTTTCTGAAAGCAAGGGAGAAAACTGAAAGGAGCACATACATCCTGCGTGCACATGGACTCTGAGGAAAGCCTTTAATACGAGTGATTGGGAGGGGGGAAAAAAAGACCTCAGATGTTAAATGTTATCCAATTAAGCTTAAAATAAACAGCCCAGAGAGATGAAATCTTGATACCGGGGTATCACATTATGTGAGGATTCTCAGACATTTGTTCACAATGTGGCATAAACAGACCAGCCGCGGACGCTGGTGACATCTGAGAGCGGGCAGACAGGAGGGAATGGAAGCGGGAAGAGAAGGAGTGGAGTCACACACCCTCTCCCGCTCCCCGTCCTCCACGATGGCGGATGGGAAAGAAGGAAGAAGGGGGGGGATGTTGAGGGCATTTCCACTGCCTTCCCCACACAACCCAGCGCAGGCAGCTCTCCCACAGTAAAGATGACATCACTTGGCAGCACTACTGACCTTCAGATAGCAACAACAGAAAAATAACGTTTCTATTACCTGACAACTGACAATGACATCCAAATGTGCCTGACGTCTCAGTCTGAATCTCAGTCTGAGTCCCGCCAACTGAGACTGCACGTGCACCACAGCAGGGCAGGCTAAGGCAGGGCGGGAGAGAGGCCAGTGCGCGGAGAGGTGACGTGATCACTGATGTGTGAGGGTGGGAGGAGGCAGCTATGGGAGCCCCCGGCAGGTTTGCAGGCCTGGACGGCCCTGGAGAAAAAACAATAGAAAAAACTGTCAGTCGGATCTAAGTTTGAAGGGACAGAGGAGTCATCATCAGGGAAAACAGGCGAGGTGGCGGCTCACTGCCTAACTCACTACACACTGCGTCTGAGCTGGTTTCTGGGTCAGGCTGAGGCTGGCAAGACTCTCTCGGAGGCCAGGCAGGAGAAATGGGCTGGGGAGAAGAGCAAGAAGAGACCTCGGGGAAGGAAGGGCGAACCCGCCGCGCGCCGCGGCCGCGCGCTGAGGGGGCCCGGCGACGAGGCGGGCGATGCGGGAGCTGCACGCGGCGCCGAGCGGAGCGGAGCGGAGCTTAACGTCGCCACCAGCCCTTGCTGAGGGACCAAATCAAAAAGGGGATTATTGCTTTATGGCTGTGTTAATGCCTTTAACTAACACAAGACTGGGCAGGCTTTATGCCGAGCTGCCGCTGAAAGGGGCTTGACACACCAGCGCAGGCAAAGCGCAGGGGCTTCGAGCTCAAACGGCTCCGCGGAGGTGCCAGGAACCAAGCGCCCAGAATGAAGCGTTCATGGGCCGCTGTGTTGCCTTCCCGTTTGAGCTGCAGCCAGCTATGTGTTTTGCATGCCCCGATTATGCAGACCGCCCTATCAAGCCTCTAAGGAATGGAGCAACCTTTTTCCTAATAGCTAGAAGTTGACGTTGTATCCTCCAACTATCCTATTTATTTTTAACCCATCTAGGAATGCTGTATTTACAGTTTTCTCCTGCTCCACTAGAAACACTCACTCCTCCTGGCACCAGTCCAAAGAAGAGCTCCATGGCTTAAAAAAATAAAATACAAGTTGTAAGTATCTATATACACCTGCACAAATACAAACAGGCAGATACACACAAACACACACGTGCACACAAACACACACACTGGCTGCCCCAAATGAACAGAGTTTTAAAGACAAGTTGCAAGAACAGCCCAGCTTTACATCCACTGAGCATCCGACCCTGTTTATTTAAGACTATGCCTTGCATTTAATTGCTAAATAAAGGGTAGCTACTAATCGAGGGCAGTTTCTAAATGAAGATATGCGGTGGAGTGGCCGCCATTAAAAAGCTGGCATTTGCCAACAGTTACCGCACAGTGGTAGATTAGAAACCACAGTTTCCCCCTGTATTTAGATCAGGAAATACGTGTGCTAATTGTGGGGTATCTTTTGGCAAATACTCTCTTTCTTTTAATGGCAGCAATTCTGCCTGTGCATCCATGCGCACCTTCCATGAACACACAAACATCGTGGCAGCAAGAAGAAATATTTATCCATGCTCCAACCATAGAAATGCAACATTTTATGAGGGAGCCTCTCCACCTCGAGAGTCCCTATTCGGCAACTAGGCCTACATGTTGATCTGACAGCTACACATGTGAGGCAAACGGGGATACTTCAGCCTTGGCACAGCATCCAGCGCTCTAGTCTGCAAGGACTGCATTTGATTTTGTCGTTTATCTTAAATGGCTAAGAGACCACCAGTGCAAAACATTTGTGTGAAGCTTTTGCCAAAACCACAAGTGAAGAGGCTAAATTCCCTGTATAAATACTTGAGCTTCAAGCATCAAGGATAAAATTTGTGCTCTTTTGTGAAGACTGTTTTTAAATAGAAGCCATCTTTGAGGCTCATGGGACCAGGAGCGTTTTTTGTTTTGTTTTGGGGGGCTCAGTTGTTTGGCTTCAGCAACTGTTTGATCTCCCTGAAAATAATTACCCAACCAGGTAATGATAACTACTGTCTAAACTGTATCTATGCTACAGTCTGGGCACGACGGTAACCTAGGCAAGTAGAAACCAAAATCCAAAATTTTTTTTTCTGTACCTACAGGAGACCCTCCATTGCTCCGGTAACATACCTTGATAACAAGTTTTCCTACAGAGCAAGGAAAACCTAAAAAAGATTTCCTCCAATTACCTAAGTATCGTATTTTCTATTTTTAACATTATAAAAATAAGTGGGTACCACAGGCTAGGTCCAAGTTGTGAGCTCAGAATCTGGTTTTTGATTAGGAGCACAGGGCAGCTATGATGCAGGTTACACCAAAACCTATGTAGGGCCCTACCATAACTACGGGCACGTGTTTCTGCAGCCGCTCAGCCCTCTGCACACCACAGCGATGCTGTGCTCCTGCTCACGACGGGGTTTTGAAGCAGACGGTCACACAGAGGAACTGTATGAGGCCCACAAAGAGCGCCATTAACCACAGCTGCATTCATTTCAGCACGGCGGTGCACGGGTCCGAGCATGCAACATTACCCTGAAAGCAACTGTCTCTCCTCTCGTCCCAGTAGGCCCCACCTTTCTGTCAGCGATGAAGTTGATATAATCTGCACAGCCCTGCGGCACCCGAGAAGACGCTGAGAGCTCATCACATGGGTATGGTGAGGCCCTCCCCGCTCTCATCCAACATGTTTCCGCTAGTGCGGAAAGGAAATTAAGGTTTCAAGTAGGAGGTGTCTGATCCTCTGGGGGAAAGAGATCCTGCAACAGTCTTCCAGCAGAGGTGGCAGGGGAAAGCCAGCAATCTGCTTTAACAAGGTGCCTAACACATTTATAGAGAAGACGAGAGGATATGGTTGCCAGTGAGGAGATGGAACTGAATCTGTCACTCGCAAGGTCCCTTTCAGCCCTTTGACTTGTACACCAGGAAAGATTAAAAGTGCTAATCCAGTGTCAGAAAGCAAAGGTGAGGGAAGGAAGAAGGGAAAGAAGGAACAAAAAAGGGTTTTGGCAGAACTTCAGAGATTTTCACCACTGCTACAGCATCCAGTGCCAAGAAACAAAGATCCCAGGGCTTCCGGACCAGAAGGTCAAGTCTGCTCCTATGAGCAACTTCAAATCAGCCTCCTCTTCATTACTACCACTTTAGGATTTGCTTTTTTGTTTGTTTTTAGTAAGCCACAAATAATAGCCTTATAACATCAGAGAAAGTGGCAAATCATGAAGAGGGAAATTGTATCCACTGGCCCCAAGGAAAGGGGTGGAAAATGGGAGGGCACGATTGCTAGATACACTACACCTCTTTGTAGTTACAGAAAGCTAAACAGCGGTACTCACAGTTACTCAGCATGTGTTTGCTAAGAACATGCCTGGGTTTTACCCTTTTCTTTGGGATTCTTCTGCATAAAAATTCTATGTAAGGCTGAAAATGGACATGGGGGCTCTAGACTTTTTCAGTTTAACAGGCAACAGACATACATAAAAATTAACAAATAGATAAAAAGATGAACACATGTAGATAGATAGAAAGGTAGATGCTTGTCCTACACTGATGCTAAGAGTTCTCCACTTAGTGAGAGAGTCTCTAGAAAACTATGGCCAGTCGACCACATCATGTTGCACACTGGTTTTAAAAAGAAAACACTCCAGTGAGCCCCTGGCTGTCACAAAGGGCACAACCACAACCTGCACTAAGGAAAAGCAGAATGCAAAAATAACGGTGTGTAATTTTGGAGGCTGTTTTGGAAAATCTGATCCAGTTGGGGTGAGTAGGCACACACATGCAGTTCTGTATCTCTACACACACTGACAGGATGTCTGAGGCTTAATTTTCCTCTTGGATCAGCACTGGGAAATCGCTCACCTGCACTGCAGATCTCAATTACACATTCTGCATTCATTCTGCATGGATGTGAGGGGAGTTCTGCACGTAGCAAGAGTGTGAAACATGCAAAGGGACTGTCACAGCGTAGATAAAAGATCTGCATTGCTGATAGCAGAGGAGAATTTTGTCCTTACGCTTTAAAAAGGCTTAGCATATACTCATTGTATATACGCAGGTTATGTTGACTCTCAGTCACCGCTAAGAGTAATTTTTTTGTTCTCTGCTATTTTTAAACTTGCAGAGAAGAAAATAAGGTAAATTGGACATGACCCCAGAAGATGGAAATGAGTATAAGAGCCTAGATGAACATGACAAAAGCCACAATCAAGGCATAAATTGCATCCTTTTGTTGTCCCTCTCCCTGAGCCTAGGCATGCCTGGCCATATGATATGTTATATGTAAAGCTCCTTGGGCACATCTGCAGAAAAGTCCCTGAGCTAAGCACAATGATGAGCTGCAAGTAGCATTCACAATGTCCCATCCGAGTTGTTCAGACCAGGGGGACCCGATTTTAATTTAAGAGACCTTGCTTTATGTCTTATATTGCATGTAAATGTGGCCACAAATGTAGCTATGTATCTGAAGCGTCTGCCTTGGTATGTAGCTATGTGCATATCTGCACAAGCAGGCAGGCAGGGGTACACGCAGACGTGTAAGACACCTAACAGGACACAGACCAAGTTGTTGTGTTCGTCTAGTGATGGAAAATCAATCAGTAGCTTGTTAGAGACTGAAGTTCACTTCCATTGTTAAAAACATATAGAGAAAAACAACAGTCTAAAGAGTGCAAGGCTGAAATTCAGGGTGCAGGCTGCAGCCTCAATCCTGCCCTGTGCCCAAGATGGGTTCAGGGAGAGACCTGCAGATGTTTTGAGACAGAGTTTACATGTACCACTGCAGCAACCTTGAACAGAGACATCCAAAAGCACGAGGCAGATCTATTCCTTAATCTCTCCAACAGGTTTTTCCACGCTTTTCCTGAAACAAGTTGTTTCATCTATAATACATCCTCTCATATGCACCGTTGCCACCTGATAATTCTACCTAATCTTTCTCCCCTTGCAGAGACACCAAGAAGGCCGGCAGCAGGCAGCGCGCACCCCGGCACGTGCATTCACACAGGCGCAGACATGCGCGTGCACACAACGGGTGCCGAGGCACAAACACCTCCAAGGGCAGCCAGCAGAGCAACACACGCACGTCCCGCGAGGGGCAGACACCCAGCGAGCTGCCCGGTGCAGGCAGAGAGACACACGGGCACGCGCGGCGACACCGGCGCTCGGGCACACCCCATCCGCAACCCACACACGCCTGCACACCCACCACCCCGCACAAGCAGCAGTTTTGCACTCGTTCTCCTGTACTGACTTACGGTGCTGTTAAGACTACAATTTCGCTTCAGCTGGAAATTGGAAGGCTGAGCTGAGTGAGCTGAGGAGAGAAGAGGGAGGGCAGGGAAGGGATTTCTTGTTATATTTTGTTCAAGGATTTTTTTTTTTTTTTGGCAGACAAGGATTCCCTTTGAATTGATACATTTCTTTCTCCCAAGAATTTCAAATGATAATGCATAAATGAGTCATAGATCAAGAACAGCGACATGGTGAGCAAGAAGGAGAAAGAGTGAGTGAGGGGCAGTGGCACAGAAATTTGACAGTACCCCAACTCCCCCCCTTCCTCCCCCCATGCCAAGACATTAATTCTCACAAGTCGGAGAAAATTACTATGCATGAATGCAAAAAGCATGATCAGGAGTAATTAACATGGCTTCATATGCAAATTTTATTAATGCAGAAGTACAAAGTCATTATGCAAATGAAACTTACGTCAACTCTCTTGACAAATATTCATCTCTAAAGCTCAAGTTTCTCCCTTCTATTTTTTTTTCCTAATTTTTGGTGTAAAACAAAACACACCAAAAAAAAAAAAAAAAAAAAGTGACGAGGACTGTTTGACAAGTTTGCAAAGTTGTTTTTCAACCGGAGAAATTTATTCTTGCATTGTTGATATTTTTTTGTTGTTGTTGGCAGGTACACGACAGCTCATGGAGAAGAGAAAGGGAGGGATGGGGGAGCGAGAAAGCTACCAGCAGCAGGCAGCCAATCAAAACGCCAGCGGCTGTAATGAGCGCGATTGATGACTGTTTGGCTTTACTGCAGGGTAATGAACTAGAATCCAGTCTGAGGAGGAAAAAAATATGAATATTCATGAAGCTGTGCTCCTGCCTTTGATGATTAAAGAAATTTTTAATATTCAAATAAGCGCTTGCCAAGTGATTAACAAAGAACAAGCACGCAGGAATATGGAAATGGAGCTGGGGAAGATTTGGGAGTCACAGTCTGTGCAGTAAAGACAGCGCAAAATTTCATAAACAAGATAGGCAGATAACCCAATTCAAATCTGAGCAAATAAAGGAGGGGGAAAAATCCTTTTTTTTCATCAGTTTGGATATTGTATCAGTCACTTTGGAGAATAAAAGCAACCTATGCAGTAAGACCGGGGGAAAAAATCCATATCCTGAGAAGCCCAACCCAGCAATTACAGAGTAAGCAACCTGGGCGAGAAGCGGTAGGGAAATGATGGCCAAGTCCGCTGTCTGCTGTAGGCTAGTGCCTTCCAAAAGCATTAGTCTACCTGATGCTGAGAGGCAACCCAGCTACTGAGAATCTCCAACTTGTTGTATATGACAGGCAGGAGTTAAAGGTATCCTGAAATAACTGAAGCCAATTCCTGTAGTTAAATCCCTAGTGCAGAGCTAGAATTGTTCACCAGCTGGGGGAGGAGGGAGGGAGTGCAAAAGAAAAAAGAAAGATTATTATCAGGAAAAAAATGGAAAAAAAAAAAAAAAAAAAAAAAAAAAAAAAAAAAAAAAAAACAGTGGAAAAGGAGGATGTAAGAAGGTCTCAGCTACCCACCCTGGCAATCAATTGGTAAAAAATGTGCTCTCCGTGTTTGAGTGGGAAAGGTTCTTCCCTCCTCACAGGCTTCTGAACAAGGATACAAAAATCCAGCCACATTACAAAATGTCTGATAAGTTCAGGCTCTCACAGTTTAATAGCTTCGCTAAGGATTCACACTGAAGCACATAATAACAATATTAGCTGCTAAAATGACTTTACGGTTAAAATATATCTAATTAGCAGCAAAGACATCCTTTCTTTTCTTCTTTTCTGGAAAAGCAGTTAACTTCATGTCTACCTGATACAAAAAGGGAACATGGTTGAGCTCTTTCTGCCTCTCAAAGAACAGAGTAAGGATGTCTTCAGACTCTCAGGGCACTGGAAAACTGACTCACCTTCTTTGTTATTAGATCCTGGGGTTTCATGAGCCTGTTTGGCTTTTCTGTAGCTCTTTAAAACCTCTGGTTAATTATTTCCTATTTTAAAAATCTAAAGAAAGCATTGTCTAGGCACCATTTAATATTTAGCTGATGTCTTCATAATGTAAGATTTCCCCTCAACTCTACTTAAAAAAAATATATGTAGATATAGATATATATGTATAATAACATGAGGACAACGCTACAAAATGCACAAAATGGCCATGACTGGAACCATCAGAATTGCAGTGAAAACACATCATGGAGCTAATGGGATTTTCCCCGCCCTCTTCCTCCCCCCCTCCATATCTGCTCCATTTTTAGAGATACAAAAATATCCACTATTTATGTACCACAGGAAAGAAAAGGGGGAAAGAAAAAAAGAAGAAGCAATAAAGAAATGCCGAAATATAAGTAAAGATATGGTTAAAGACCATGCAGGGGTATTGCTGAGAGTCTTTCCTCTGAATAATGCCAAGACCTTTCCAACACGCCTGTTGTCTCTAGGTGTGTGTGGGAGGGTGAAGTGTTATATTACATAACATATATGCTGCAGCGGCTATGCACAATGACACTGATTAAAAAGCTTGACGGTGAAACTCAGCTTTCCGTTTCCTGGCTTTTGGTACTTTGCATCAGGCCCTTCAACACCGTAAACGTTATCTTTTGTCCGCTAGATTTCTTTGGCTTTATTTTAATCAATGCGTTTTCTCTTTTAATGACACAGAAGCAACTAACAGCTCATGCAGTTGGTTGCTTTGAAGCCCTTCTTAAATGGCAGTTAAGTTCTACCATATAAATGTGAATACTTAATATTTATGTCGCGCGTTCTCTCTTTCTTCCCTTAAAAGTACCCCATTTACATATTTCTGGAGAATAATGATACTTCAGCAGGGCAGGTGAGCACGCACTTCAGCATATGGAGTCAATGCGGAAAAGTATTAAGAGTCAATATTGTAAAAAAGCAGCCTCTAAATTTCAGTGGCTTGCAATGAGCATGCAGCTGTGGTTGCCTGTCAGTAGTTAAAAGCTGTAATAATAATAATAATAACAACAACAATAATAACAATAATAATACGCCTTTCATTTCTCCAGTGCCTTCCACACAAGGATCTGGAAGCACTTTGCAAAGATAAATAAGCCGAGCCTGGAACACCCCGTGTGGTTAATAAATATCTTAATATATCTAAGTGCCGTGCCCCGCGCGGGGCTCGTCCCGCCGCGCGGCTCCTCGGGCTGCGAACCGCTGCGTCGCCCGCGCTCGGGGCAGCCCTCGGGCCTCGGGTTTTTAACTTACCTAGCAGACCATGTGCACTTGCAGGAGCAGCCCCTGCTCTGTAAGGTTGATTTTGGGGGCAAAAAGCTGCTTTGGGGGAAGCAGGGTGCTGCGTTTTGGTGGCCCCGGGGGTGGCGGCGGGGCCAGGCGCTGCCATGGGGGCGGCCGCCCGCGCCGGGGAGCCGGCTCCGCTCGGGGGCCTCCCCACGGGCCCGCACCCGCCCCCGCCACAACCTGGCCATCTGTAACAACACTAAGGGGGTAACTGAACATCTCGGCTAATCGTGATTGAAACTATGAGGAAAATGCAGCCCCGGAGGCTGAATGAGGCCTCTCTTCCCCATCCCCTTTGCAATGCCCCCGGCCGCCAGCCCTGCGGCACCAGCCATGGAGCGCACCCGGAGCGCGAGGAGGGGAGACAGCGGCAGCCTGGGGACCCCAGGCACCCCGAACTCAGCAGGGGAACAGCCCTAATGCGCGGGCAGCCCCAGGAAGGGGCCCCTGCCTCGCCCGGGGAGTGCGGGGCTTCCCAGGGGCCGGGCTCCCCCTTCCCGCCGTCCCGCCGTCCGTGCGACGCGGCCGGCGCAGGGCCCCCGCTCCCAGCCGGCTTGTCTCGCCGCCACCGCGGCCGGGTGACGAATGACAATAATCACCCCGATCCGCCGAGTTTGTTTTCCAGCGGGCACAAAGGGCTGGCAATAAACAGTTCATCAATTTTCCCAACTTTGTTCCCCAACTCCCGTAATTAAGTCCTGGGGAGCTCTGAGGGTTATAAAAAGCCTTGTGGGGATTAAAATTTTTTGTCCTGATTATACCGTGAATATTTCTATAACGCCAGCAAATATTCTCGATATAATTAAAACATATAACGACCCCCCAATCAAAGGATAGCAGCAATTTAACCAGCCCTGGAATTAATAAATGCACTCAGCGGATGGAAAGAGTTGTTACAAAGGACTCCCATAAAGGCAAAATAATACATATATGCAGCCAGAGAGAAACACCCCTGTCAATCACCCCAGAGCTTGACCACCACAGTGTGGTCAAGGTGCTAAAAGAAGGAGCCAAACGGGGCACGGAAGAGCTACAGGTGCCCAGGAGCCAGCGGCGCTGCCGAGCTCCCGCTCCGAAGGGACGCTTGGGAGCGAGCCCAGTCACATCCGCACACAAGCGTCCTCGGGCCACGCACGGACCCCGCAGGGGACGGCAGCAGGAATTTGCTGCTCACATGAGCACGTCTCCCTCGCCCCAAACTCTGCCTTCTACTAATTTTTTCAGAATTTTTCACTGACACTAAAAAAGAAAAAAAAAAAAATCAGTGGTGACATTGGGCAGAAGTGAGACCTCAGGAGCTCTTCGGCTAGAAGCGGGCTCCTGGATGCTCAGGGAACTTGAGGAAGGAGGTGGATGGATAAAGTCACTCTCCCTTTCCGTGCCTCAGCCTCCCCATCTGTGAAAACTGGCTAAGGACATCAACCTGATTTTGTTAAATGCCCTGGAAACTTAAAAAGACTCCGGACGAGTGATACATGAAACAGCAGCACTGTTAACTCTGTCTCTGCTGCCAATGGAAGGAGGGCTACCAGGTGACGCCCAGGTCCCTGCAAAGCACAGGGCAATATACAAGCAAAGCACGGGTCAATATACAAGCCTCAGTAATCCTGGGACAGAATCCCGTTTTCTTCTGGCTCACCTCTTGCCAAAAACAGTGTAAATGTAGGCACGTTGTAAGTGACGAATTTCAGTGTGAAAAACGGTTTACCTGTCTAGTGTGGGTGAATGCTTTACACTACAAGTAATATAGCAGCGTGTGTGTGGCGGAGGTCCCAATTAATTTGCACATTTATAATTTGCATATTTGCCCATGTGCACAGGGCACTGCTCACATTCAGCAGAGCATTTCACTAATCCCAGGCGAACTTCTACAAGCAAAGCAGGGGGGTGAGTGATCTTAAGAAACAAAAAGGCAACAGATTTTAAAAAGGAGGATTCCCTTTGAGTTTCAGATCTCCCAGGGAAAAGCATTGCAGCCATGTGTGTACAAGTGGGCTCAAGTTTGATAACTGAAACTGTCAAATTAAATGAGCAGAGCAATCAGCTGGAGATTGTAAAACAATCCACCAAACAAGGGGAACCCTGAGGATCTTCAGCTTCAGTCCTCAATTTGCTGGACAACAGTACAACTAAGTAAATAAAGAACGCACCCTGAAGAGCAAAGGTGCTAGGAAATTACCCAAACAGGTTGTTCTGGATTAAGAAAGCAGACAAATAAATGAGCAACTGAAAAATATAGTTCAACCAATTATTTAAGTTAAAAAAAGAAAAGGGGGAAATAATCTAGAGTGAATTGACACTTCGTTTGCGTAAGGAAACATGTTGCAAACCTGCAGCACTATCCTGCTGCTGAACAGCACAATGAAAATTTTTATCTGAAGACATCAATCCAACAGAATTTGGGCTGTTGCTAGTATTAATTAATTGTGCAGGATGACAGAACCCTACCTGGAGAGGTAAATCTCAAGTATAGTAAAAATAATCCCTTGTTCCTTTCAATATGACAAATAACTACTGAAAGCAAAATCAACTGCAAGAAAGTAAGAACCATTTTGAATATAGAGTGTACTTTCATGGATCTGTTTTCTCTGGACCGGTTTCTCCCATACCTCTTAGTTCACCGGTGTACTTGTACAGAAGAACATCCCTCCCCATAAGATAAAATGTAAGACAAAAAGGTTCTTTACTATCAGGTCTGCTTGAAATGGAAGCCCAGGTTGATTTCTTAGGAAAGCATATTTATAAAAATAAATGAGAACAAAACAGAGGTGCTACACAAACCAAGGTGAAGCAAAAGACATTCCTTAAAGCCATGTTAAGAATGAGGAAGTTATATTAAATTCATAGCTATCACCTCAGTAAATAAAAGGTAGTGGGTTTGTGTTCTGTTTTGTTTTGATTTTTTTGATGAAAATGTCAAACTACTCAAATAGGAGCTTAATGCTCTAACCAAATCT
Source organism: Nothocercus julius (assembly GCA_013398735.1). Classification (NCBI taxonomy): domain Eukaryota; kingdom Metazoa; phylum Chordata; class Aves; order Tinamiformes; family Tinamidae; genus Nothocercus; species Nothocercus julius. Next base: position 8,357,687 of record VZSV01000014.1, read on the forward strand.
TTCTATAACCTCTTGCATTGCAAGCAAAATCCCTAAAATGTCACCAACTAAAAATATTGAACTGGGTTGTAATTAGTTTCAACAAAGTAGTCCTTTTAACCCTAATTTTCTACAAGCGGATGGCATTTCTGAAGTAAGTATTATGAACCTTCTTTAAGTACAAGTAGAATCCAACTACAAAATCACAAGCAGTGATCTAATAATTCTTCCTCTAAGCATCTCTTTTATTTCCTGGTAATAAATTTAAATCCATTCTTCAGTCTCTTAACAAGTGATCAGAAAAAATATGCATGCACACCTAAACCACCACAACAAACTTAATTTTTTTTAAATAACACTCCACTAATATAATAAAGACTGTTATAACAAGTTAGCACTGGTATCATTATTCCTTATGATTCAATATTCTAACGACTGGCTGTAACAGAGGTTTATGTTCTGCCGAGGTTTATACCACTATTTAATGTAATTAAACAAACTGGCAGCCGAAGCCTCCATGGAAATATCATTTCTATCGCAGAGTATTCCCACCAGAAATTCAGAGGAATCATAACATGCAAACTTTGATTCTGTTTTATTTTCTCCCCTGTTCTGAAACTGCTTTGGCATTTCTCGGTCTTAGCCAAGTGGAAGAAGGAATTAATTCGGCTCCCGAAGACACGGTGTTATTGACAGCCCTAATAATCCACGGCAAATACACAGCCCCGTGAAGGCGCAAGGACGCGGCGCTGTGCGAAGGGGCCCCGGTGGTTCTGAGCCCCGTGTCGACAACACGGCAGCCCCGGCGAGGGCAGCACGAGGGGCAGCAGGACCCCCAGACCTATGGCCATTGCGGCAACAGAAACGCCAGCACCCATCCCAGACCAGATCCCTGCTCCCGCTGAGAGCGGCGCGGAAGCTCCTCTGGAGACGGGATAAGATCCATCCCTTGTGAGCAAAAAGTAAACACATGCAACGCTCTGATGGGGAAAAGACTTTTTTTTTATCCCCTAATTTTAAAATCAAACAAGCAGAGGCTGCAAGGTTTCTGATCCTTTGTGCCTCTGGGATCGCAGACATCTGTAGCAGCATAAAGGAGAATGGGAAAAATGTCCACGTTACTAAAAATGTTGCTATCTAGCTGAAGCGCTTAATTCCAGGGAAGTGTCTGTCCCTTGGAAAGGGAGTTACTTTTGGGGCCTCCCCTCGCTGCAGCTCCCTGCTGACAGCAGACGTGCCCCAAAGGTAAGAATAGTTTATATATAGACTATATATAGACTCCATGGGGGGCACAAGCAATGATAGCGAGAAAGGAAAAATGTCTGGTTCTTATTATTGCTCTCTGCAGTGCTTTCACCTCCACAAACAGTCCTTTTAAAAGTGGGCTTCTGTAGCAGAAGTTCGAGTTTCCTTAAGCTGGGCTCCTAAACCGCCAGGATCTAGTTACGCTTTCTCCTTCTCAAGACTGTAATACTTTTATTTTGTAGCCTAATAGCCGGGTGGGGGGCCGAGGGGGAGCATCGTGGTGTCACCAAAGAAAAGAAGTCACCGGGTTTTGCGATCCAGCAGCTTCCTTGGCAGCGAGAACTGCTGGCTGGCATAATGCGCTCATTTGACAAAACTACTATTTCTGGGCACGCGCTCAAAAACAGGTAGGAAGCAAATGCTGAGAAATAAGGAAGTAAAAACAGCCAACAGATTTTTCACTACCAAGAACGCCAAGAGTAAACATGATTTATTTAGCCGTGTTTAACATGTCTCTTCTGCACTAGACTGCAGAAATCTGCTTGCATTTAGGGGAGGAGGAGGAGGCGGCGGGGGGAGGGCATGGAAAGGGAATCCATTACGGCGCTCCGCTGGTACTTTCCGAATTGTTCAGTCACACAGTTTTATTGAGTACAAGTATTTTCTAGCCCCAAATATATTCATGTGTCAGAAGAAAGCAGCACTAATCTGCTGTTAATTAACAAGCTGCTGCTAACAAAGGATGAAGGGCCCAATTCATACAAACAATATTTACGTGGGTGTCGCGTGATTTTTGTCACAGATCTTTTCTTTTTGGCCTCACCCCCAACCTCCTCCTCCTCCTCAGCACAGGAGCTACAGGGATGCAGCAGGAAGGAGTCCCGACCCCCATCAGGAGTCCTGGATCCCGGCCCCGCTGTCGTGAGCGGCCAAGCTCCCCGTTTCCTCAGAGGGCATCAGGCCAGGGGCCGCCGAGGAACCCCATGCTGGGACTCAGATGATGGGCTGCCTTCCTCCCCCATGCAGGGAAGCGTCCATTATGGCAGGCTCGCGAGTGGAATTCCGTTGGATCCTAATTCAATTAAGCAGGGGCTGCGGCAGGGGAAGGGACAGGTCTCAGCGCACGCGATGCCGCCTTCGCTCAGCGGCACCCTCACGCCGAGGACCTCGGGGAGGGCTGCGGCGAGGAGACGCTCGCGAGCAGCCCCGAAACCGAGGGCGATTGGGGCTCGCTCGAGCGCTGCAGCGCACCGGGCTCCGCAGGGCTGTGCAGGGCAGGATTTGGGGCGCTGCAGCAGAGCGCAATAGTCCCCTGTGCCGCCCGCCCCCCACGCGCTCGCGGCCTGGTCCCGAGCGGCGCCGAGCCCCGCCGGACGCGGGCGGGCGCTTCGGAACACGAAGCCGTCGGCATCTCCCCGCCTCAGCTGAGAAGGGAGAGCGCCTATCGGCATATCTCCCGTGGGCGGCTTAAAGCTGGCGTTGGCAAAGAGATGGGAGGGTTAAACCCGACATCAACGAGCCAGCTGAGAGCTCAAACTGCCTGGCCTCGCTCCGCGCAGGGAGACGGAGGTGGGATCGCAGGCTGAGAGAAAGGGCTGGTGGCCCCCTGTGTTTTAGGTACCCAGGGCTGCCCTCGAGAAGGGCTAAGTGACGCCACGTGGGCTCTGCCCAAGCGCGGCAGTCGCGCGGCTACTAGCGGGTGACACGCGGGGACAGGAGGCGTGGGTGGAAACCAGAAGTGTTCGAGCACGATTTCAGAAGTGCAAAGGTCCTTCCGTAATTAATGGGGGCGGCATTTCTGCTAGCAAAGTGCTCTGCTTATCCGGGCTGGTGTTTCACCCAGAAGTGCCATGCTGCTTTCTCCGATAAGAAGCGAGCTCTGCAGGTATACGCACCATCTCCCCCGCCAGGGCTTCTCTCTGCACCCTAAACCTGTCCCCCGAAACACAGGGTTTTATCTCCAGAAGTCCAGACCCTGCGGGCACCCCAGCCCCAAGCGCCTCCTCCCCCTTGGCTGCAGCCCTGCCGCGCTCACCCCATGGGGACTCCAGTGCAAATCAGCGCCAGCTCTTCCCCGCATCTTCTCCCCTTCGTGCACAGCCCGAGTCATCTTTGCCACTTCTGGACCAGCATTTGAACGAAGACCTGGCATGGGCTTCATCAAAGAGCAATTTTTTTTTTTTTTTTTTTAAACAGCGATATTTGAAACACTGACATTTACCACTTGAAAAGCTTAAGCGAACACATTTAAGCAACAGTCTTAAAAGACCTAATGAGAGAGAGAAACAGGCCCATCTGTATCACATCCTCCACCCACTATCGCTCAAAAAAATGAACCTTTCCAGCCAGCAGGGAAGCCTCCCGGCAGTGCAGACAACAGGAGTTCCCAAACTTCCGGCGAGCTCTGCACGGATGCGCCGCACGCCAGCTCAGCACCCACCTGGGCAACTTCTGCTGCAATATTGCTTAAATGTCTCTAGTGGTTCCTAGTTGTCAGATCAGGAGTGCTGCAGGGTGAGGATTTCTGCGCTCATCCACAGGAGAGGCACAGAAAGGAGGAGGCCAGTCCAAGGGCACCGTCCGAGAAGCCCTGCCCTGGGGGATCGCTGCTAGACCTAACGCACCTCGGTTCAGAAACAGCTCGAATTTCCTCCATCAACTTCAAAACAAAAAATAAAGTGCATCACCTTAAATGATGAACTTTGCAATGGGTGGCATTCGGCAGTGAAAGGTGAGGGGGCTGGACTGGGAGCTTATTTTTTTAAGGTTTTTTAATGGGGGGGGTACTTATTTTATCTCCTTTCCACAAAGAAGCCCTGTACCATAAACATTAATCAAACACTGTATTCTGCCTTTTAGTCTTGAACAATTATGAGTACAGTTTTGTGATCTTTAGCCATATTTACTGATACTCAAAGGCAGATTCTATCTTGTTAGATTGTTATAAATGGGACCCCAGGGAATCAGCACACGGGCTGAGGCAGATGTGAAAGCCTTCTCAGAGCCTGTGTGTGTTTCAGTTTTCCTGAAAATATAAATGTTTTTAAAAAAAAAAAAAACCTTTAGATTCCTCTGCCAGATCATTTACAAAGAGCTGTCCATAGACTAAGGAAAAATAAAAGAAGTTCAATTTTGCTGAACTTAAGATTTTTTAAGGTTAACTGTTAAATTTCAAAGTGTGGTTTACATGTGCTTGCCATTCGTATGCACAAAAGTTTCTAAGGCAGACATAGAAAAGGTCTCTGGTTATAAACCATTAAAGAGAAAGAAAGCCACAAACTCTATCTCGTTCTCTCTTAGTTAAATATATTGTTTCTGGTTCAGACCTGTTTCATAATACTGTAAAATAGACACATGTTTCCGACACTAGATTTGAGAAGCTGTCACATTAAAGGTAAACTTTTAATCTGCTACAGACAAACAACACCCATTTTTATTTCCTGCGTAACAGCTTTGGAGAAATGTTTAAACAGGAATTTAAGAGCTTTGTGGTGAAGCCACATATAGGGGTCTCAGGCAGCTACTGGGTTTGAGCTTCTTTGTTGTTGGTGGTTTTTTTTTTTTTTAATTCTTTAAATAACCTACTTTAATACTATACTTTTAGGAGCAGAATAACCAAGATACACAGTAAACTGAACCTCTAGGCTTGCTTTTATTTCTAGTTAATAAAAAAGCAATATTTGAGCTGAAACACAGGCCTGACTTTCTGGCTATTCATCCTCATCTTTTTATTTTCTTGGGACTCGCAATCGAATACTTTTAAGAACTTAATTGTGTCACAATTAGTAACACATTAGTCCTTTGGTATTTTTAATAGCAACCCAGGTTTTTCCCCAAGGCACTCAGAAATGGCAGGCTCATATATACTCTCCGTTTTTTAAAACTCCCATGCACTTTCTTCTTTAAAAACCTCCCACATGCATTTCACTTGGTCTGAAAATACCAGCACGGATCTTAATCCTGCCAACACTTACAGACATGCTTAACTTTCTGCACATCAGTAAGCCTGCTGAATGCAGCAGGACCGTGTGTGCACCTACGGCTCAGCACAGGCTAAGGATGAAATCCTGGCTCTGCTGAAGCCAATGGCAAAACTCCCACTGACGTCAATAAGGTTATGATTTGACAGCGAGTTGCTGCAGGATTGGGACCGTCCTCGTTTGGAGGTGCTTTCCCAAACTCTTCTCTTCCTTTTTTCTTCCTGCCGTTTCTCCCTCTCACCTCCCACACGAGCTCTTGTGGGGCCCCATATTGAGACCACTTGAAAACTTTTGCCTTTCAAAGCCTTCCGCGAGGGAAAGCCCCTCGCTGAGACAGGAAACATCCTTTGCAGGTAAAGCAGAAAGAAACTATTTTGCCCCACTGCGTGTGTTTGAGGAAACTAATTAAAACCCAGGAACTGGGGTTCCAAGCAATGCCAAGAAGCAATCGCTAATATGAGCCGGAGTGAAATGGGAAGCTCCGGGCATTTAAAATTAGCTGCAAGGGGGAAAAAAAAAAAAAAAAAAAAAAAAGTTAAAAATGCAGAGGCAAAGAATTTTTTAATTTTATTGCAAAGCTGCCGCGGTGCATTTTGGAGTGCAGGGGGTTAAAATGAACTGGGGGGGAGTCTTAAGCGAGGGGGGCGAAAAGCGGAGGAGGGGGGAAGCAGTGGCAGCCGCCTCAGAAGCAACGCGGTGCTGCAAGAGGAGGCAGAAGTGAGCAAACCAGCTGAACCGCTTGCAGAATTAATCAGTAACAAAGAGGCTGGAGCTGTTGGCGGGCTCCAGCCCTTGAACCTGGACTCTGCTCTATAAATTTCAACTTGGAAGGGCTCGCTACTTGTTGAAAGACAGGTTGGCTCCAGGCCAAGCCATAGGGGAAAAAAAAAGGCAAAAAAATAATTAAAAAAAATGCCTTCTTTCTTGCTCAGGAAACTTCCCTTCAGTTTCTAACTCTTTTTATGAGCTAGTAATAGGGCACTCTAGAAACCGGGAAGCGAAAAGGGGGTATTGAAAGGAAAAAAATGAGCCAGGAGTTGTTTTAATAAAGAAAATAAAACAAGTAGGTGCTAAATTCAAATCTGGATTTCGCCTGCATACATGAACGTCAGCTATAATAGAAGGCTTCAGAGCGCCTTGCCAATAATTCAAAGGAGATTTTACAGTTATATTAGCTGGCTACAGGTTTGACTCTGAAAATAATAAATGTCTGAAAAGAAGAACAGGGCTGTTTAATCCCTGTCTGCAGTCTTGTCTTGTTCTCTCCTCCCCCACCACTCCACCTTGTTTAAATGACCATTACGAAAGCAGTATAAAAAGAGAAATGTGGAAATTCAGAAGCACCTCTTTCCTTTTCAATTTTTCCCCCTTCCAACAGGGAAGTGCAGGAGAACAGACGCTCTCCTTAGCCCCTGCTCATTGCAAAGGCAGTGCTATTCACAAACCCCTTGCCAGCGCGGTGCTTTTCGCAGACAAGGAGTGGGCTGGGGCAGCGCAAGAGGACGGCGGGCGGAGGGGGGAAGCTGTCAAAGTGGAAAGAAAGACGAGAAGCGTCTCCTCGGAGGCCACACGCACGGACCAAGGTCAGCCGGGGCGGCGCAGCCCCTTGCAGCAGCTATGCAATTACGCCCAAATTATGCATAGCTCTCCGATTCCCAGAACCTGCATGCAGGGACTGGACCGGAGGATCTAGGACACCAGGAAGGTGTGTAATGATTTTAATTGCTCTTCCGAGTTGCTAAAGGGTAGATCAGATACTCTCCAGCTAGAGCAGGGAGATGCTGTGTGCTGCTTGCAAGAATACATGTGGATAAAAGACTCTAATGAGAGAGTGGAGAGAGAAATGTGGTGTAAGCGCCAGTCTTGATCAAAAGGTGAAATAAAGTATCCAAAATAAAGTCTAATCAGAGCCGGGAGGACTGGGGTACACAATCTCTTCACTGAAAGTGGCTGTTAAGTTAAATTAGATTAAACACTCCCATCGCCCTTCCTCCCCAAAAAACCCTCCTTTTTAATGAAGGGGTTTACTCCTGTAATGCTGAATCCCGTCCAAGTCGCTGGACATTTAAAGATACATGAGCAGCATGCCTGTGACACACACGCATCCTGTACTTCCACTTTCCAAGAAAACTGCAGTCTGCTACTTGGTAGGTCTTTTCCATCTGTAGCTTTTATGACTCTGCTGAGGGACCAAAGAGCAGTGTCCCCCTTTTCTCACTCGAGAAATAGCTGCTAAATGCCAGAAGAGAGGAGCAAGAGAGAGCGAGTTTAGGAGCTGCTGGGCTCGGCAAGCGGTTTGTGCTGATCGTGCTCGAATCTTGGTGCAAAGGCATACATGCAAAGAGGAAAAAACAACAACCACTAAGTAACCACTTCACATCTGCCATTAAGATTATTAAACTTCTTACAAGCGGTATCTACCCCACCTTACCCGCTGCACACAAACATACACACAGCCCCAAGCTCTCCAGCACGGCACGGGAGAGACAAGACCGCTCCACTCTCCCCGCTGCAGCAACCGCATTTATTCCTGTTAAGGGGTTAACGATTCGTTTCCACTACTTCTCTCGAGAAAACCTACAATGAAAACATTGGCTCACGAAAGCGTTCTCACTGCCAGAATGCCACAGCGCGAGTGAAAAGTCCGTTTTGTTTTCATTACATCTCTGGGATTTCCGGCTTAACTCCTGAGCTTAGACACCAAATCCCTAGATACCCCACCCACCCACTCCTTCTTTTTTTTTTTTCCTTTTTGCCTTTTTTTTTTTTTTTTTTTTTTTTTAAACGTTTATACTGCTCAGCCTACCAATTACCATGTGGAGGGTGGGAGGGAACGGGGAGAAGGATCCGTGCTGGAAACGATGCTCTTGCTGAAGGGAACGCACGCGTCTCCCAAGCAGAGAGCTGCCCGCTTTCCCTGGGCTTCCCGGGCAGTCCGTGGAGAAAGAGTTTCTTCTCTCTCCCCTGCCTCCCTTCCTCTATTTCTCACCCTCCGCTCTCCCATCTTCCCACTCGGCCACCAAAGCCAGAGCTGAAACTCAGCCCCAGATCTATGCCCTTTGAAGTTATGTGACATGACATAGAAATCCAAGCCTTTCTTGTACAAAAAGTATGATTACTTCAGTTTTTTTTTTTTCTCCCTATGATAGAAAAATGTTCCAATCTCCAAAAAAAAAAACTAGAAAGGTTCAACCTTTATGTCACAGCCAATTTGGTCACTGTGTGTATAGGCAGTACAGTTCAAACATGGGCTGAGAAAGCAAAACAGTGCAGAGAAAAGACATGAGGGGAGGAGGCTACCTCACGGCTGCAGCAGCACTTCTGTCCTGTGCTAAGGCAGAGCAACGATTTTTTGTTCCCTTAAATATTCATTCACCTTAGCAAAGTAACAGCAACCTTTTGTATTCACAGGACAGCTTTTTGCCATTAAAATTCTCCTGAAAACTGCCCTTCCTTCTGCTAGATCCCAGTGCGAAATTTCTCTGCAAACTCACGCAAATTCCCTTCTTGCAGTCAATACTCCACTAAGCAGTCAAGTCTATTCTTATTAGTCACATCAAAACAAATGCCAGAGCTAGTCTTTATGATAATTGGGCACTGCTTTTATTTTGTTTCTGACAGTTGCTTGCAAAATTATCAGGAAAAATGACTAATTACCAGCTGACCAGTGCCTTTTCATCACTTAGCATCATATGTTCACTAAAAATCTACCTATCTTTCCATACTAACAGCTATCAGAGGAATACACATGCTCTCTGGTCTCCCACATGGCCCAAGTAACTTCATAAGAGGTCCCCAAAACAGCAGAGAAGCACTTTGTTGGGTGGCATTTTGATTTGGCTCCGCGACTAAAAACGTCTGCGGTCATTTCCCCGAATTAAAAATGGGTAATAGCAGTGCAAATCTGACAAATGTATAAATTTTGCTCTTACGGAGTTACTCAAGATACACATCCCTCTCAGAGCGAAAAGGGTCTGGCCACGCGTACTGAGTGACCTTCTTAAATCTTCTCTCATCAGCCTGAAAAACGGCACTTCTGTCGAAAAGGCTTTATCTAATTTTGTCACAAGCAAAACCCAAGATGACTATAACTAAGTGAGATTAGAGAGAGATAGAAAGAGGAAAATAATAACAGGGAGCTCCCTGCTTGCTGTCTGACACCCCATGCACTCGCGAGCGTGCTGGGGCCGAGCGCCTGCTTGCGCGACCCGCTCGACGTGGTGGTGCCATCGTGCCACCAACCTCGGGGCAGCTACACCAGGGCGGAGCGGGTGCTCGCCACCCTTCCTCCCGCACCGATACTCGGCCGTCCCCGTTTTGGGGGAGTCTGCCTCGCTGCAGAAAATAACTTTGAAAAACACGATGGTGAAAGGAGCAAAAAAAAAAAAAAAACAACAGAAAAAGCAAAATGAAAGACCCCAAAACCGTCCGAGAGAATTGAGGGCGTAACATTCCCCGGCGTGTTTTTTCGTCTGTTTGTAAAACGCCGCGTGATTGATTTCGCACTTGACTCTGGCAGATGCCTCCGCGGCCGGAACGCGGGCTGGGAGCAGGGCCGGGGCCGCGGCCGCGCCGGGCGCGCTGTCAAAGCGAAACCGCGGCGGGGAGGGCGGCCGGCCGCCCCGGCGTAGCTGCGAACGCAGGGCTGAGCGGCCGCCGCTGGAGCCGCGCCACGTGGGCGCGGTGGAGTTCAAGCGAGGGGAAGAGGGTTTCACAATAAGCAGGTTTCTCACCTTTAACTCTTCCTGGGATTACTACTGGCCTCGCCGGGGCCTGGCAGGAGAGGCTGCACCGGGGCAAGCGGCCCAGCCGTGCGCTCTGGGGCGGCCCCGGGGCCGCCCCGGGTTCCCTGCTCGCAGCGAAGCGCCGCAGCAGAGCGCAGACACACGCGCACGCCGCGCCTGGGGCAGCGTGGCCGTGCCTGCACGTCCCCGCAGAGCGAAAGGGCGCCGGGCTGCCTTCGCTCGTGCTTCCCCGCCTTTCTGCCACCCTGTTCCCCGCCAGCGGCAGCGCCGGCGCTCGGCAGCAGTAACGTGTCCCTCAGGAGCGCTGCCATTCCTCTCCCAGACAGACACGAGGAAAGGCGAGGGGCCCCAGCACCCTGCGGAGCGGGGCCCGGCTGGCGGCGCCCAGCTCCCCGGAGCAGCGCCCGCCGCC
>VZSV01000014.1:8368167-8378990 GCA_013398735.1 Nothocercus julius
TCCCCACGGGCCCGCCCTGCCGTTCGGCAGCGCCTGATCCGGCACGGGCGCCGCGCCGTGCGCAAACAGGGCCGCGGGTGAGATCACCCGGCTTGTTTTCCTCCTGGCGACCCAAGCGAGGGCCTCGCCGGAGGCCTCCCGAGGCAAGCGCCGCGGTTCGCTGGGCGGCGGCAAGCCCTGCGCTCCGAGGAGCCGGGCTGAAACGTCCCCCCGCGCCCGCACACAGCCCCCCCGTGCTGCTCGGGCCGCCAATTAGCACAGCACATTGCTAAATACCCGGTAAAGCTGCGGATTCTCATCTGCCGCATGGCGGAGGAGGCCAGGTCGCTCCCGCTGCTGATAGCGAGCAAAACCTGGCAGAGGCGAGAGAAGAGACAAGCCTGGAAAAGCCTCTCAAGAAGGGTTTCAGCTGTAGCCCAAGTTTCCCAGGCTCCGTTACCACACATTTCTGGAAGCCTCTTCTACGTAGCGTTTTTCCTAGCCTCACTTTGACAAATTAGTCCTGCTAGAACTACTGCACCAAAGAGCTACCGGTGGCAGGATGAGGTGCCTGCGCAGGCTCGGGAAAGGGAAGCCCGGCCAACGCTGCCTGGTTTCCAGTGGCTGGTGCCAGCTCGGCACCGCTCAGGCCACCTGCTCCCAACCTGCCCGGCCTGTCCTGCCATCAAGCTGGGGATTTTCAGCTTGCCTCTTCCTCCCGTCGCGTGTGAAGGCATCACGATGGCTGAGTCCTATGGTTAATAGGGGCACACAGGTCCATAATGGTACATTGTAAGTGAGTGTCTCCGAGTAGACAGCAATAATAATTAGCTGTCATGATTTGAAAAAAGGATAATCCATGCCATTGAGTTAACAATCACTCACACAACACACATGGATTTAACTAATCTTAATTTGGAGAAAAATAACAATTCTAAATATATCAAATAGCCTATTTCGTGGCAACCTGCGGCGGTGTTTATCTCTGGCTTCCAGCACATGCGAGTTATTTAGTTTCCCTCACTGGCAGTTTTACCATTCAAAAGCCTGAAATGAACATTCATGGAGCAGGGGTTGCAGTTAAATCCTGCATCTGACAGGGAGCCTTTTTTCATGATGCACATCTAGTTCAAGTATATAATGTATGGAGCCCGGCATTGGTGGCCCAGGCTGGATGAATGAGGAATTCAAATCAACTCGCTTCCCTTTCCTAGCACTGTCTTTGCAGAAATTAACTGCGCTGTCTTAATGAATCTCTGCTGCTGCTCTAGCAATCTGTCTGGAAGGGTGAACTGCCCAGAGCACCGAGAAAGGTAATGATCAGATGAACCAGTGAAGCTGGAGAAAATCTGATCTAAGTGGTCCCTACCCTCACTAGAGGCTTCATTCTCTTCATTTCAAGGCCTCCTGCCCCTCTCCATTGACAGGTTAGCAGCTCCTCTGCTCGTTGCCTGGGCTCTGTCAATTAATCCAGGGTTCAAAACAAGAAGGCTGCTATTGTTTTTCTTTAATCTGGATTATCTCACAGATTCCTGCTAGTGAACAGAGTGGTGACCAGCTAAACCAGGAGAGCCTAGAGGAGGACAAGAGATACCCACTATCAAAGGACAGCAGGGGCCACCCCTCCACAGCCTTCTTCTACCAGACCTGGTCAACAGGTCATGCCAAGATCTCAAAAATAAGAAAGTTAAAAAGTTATAAGATACAATGGTAGTCAAACTTTCCAAATTATCTGCCACTGATAAAGCAAAAGAAGTAGTGACAGATAATCCTAGCAAATTCATTGGCCTTACTTTATTTTGCTGTGCAACAATCTGGTATACTTGCCTCATGCAGATGCCTTTGTATGAAAGGCAGAATGAATTTTCAGACAGGTCAGCCAATTTCGAACAAAACTTCGCAGGACACACTGCTCCTAAATGAATCATGTCCTCATAGTGCCAGGTAACGTACTACCACATACCTTGTGGACAGGGGTAACTAAATTAAAGTGCCTTGAAAAGCTTAGATTTGCAAGTTAGAAGACAGGGAAAGATTACAGACTTCGTTATCAGAAGGTCTTTAAAAGCTGATTGCAGAGATAAAGTTGCCTTTGTCTCCACCAAAATCTAGAAAAGTCAGTTGGTGATTTGCACTGTGCACATGCAAATTCTTGCAGATTCCTGAGAACTACCGGCCTCCTTCTCAGCGGCACAAGTCCTGCCACCACGTCAAGAGATCAAATGACCAGAGCAAGAGCAGTTATCAAGGAGAAAGAAGGAAAGAAGAAAAGACCTCACAACACCAGAGCACCCTGCATGGGAACTAACACTCCGCAAGGTGCCCCACGTGGAGCACCCTCACACCCAGAGGGAAGAAAGGTGCTACAGCAAAGCCAGGCTCAGTGCTCGCCTTGCCCTCGCTACGCTCAGCTAGGGAAGCTGCAGCGTTTTGCGGCTTAGTCACACAGCACAAGGCCGCGCAAATCATTTCAACCGAGTAAGAAGGTCTACAAAAATAACACAAGATCAAGGAGAGTAGCTGAAACCTATTTGAGGGCAGCAGCAGTGGCAGCATATTTCAGGGAGCCAGAGTGGCGAGTGGGTGATTTCTGGTTTCCCTCTTCAAATATAAAGACTCAATTATCTTTGAACAGCTTGCTTTACACATGAATTGACACATTTATTTTACAATAAATAACTGAAAGTTATCTATGTTTCCTTTACTGTTAATCTACACAAAGAAATAATAAACAGAGCTTGTCTACAAAAATGCAACTACTGCAGTCCTCAGAATTCAATTAAGCTAAAATAATTAATGCTTCCACCATATTAAATTATTTTATACATTTGAGCCACTGAAGTTTTTTTTTTTATTCTTTAATCTTTTTCTTCTTTTTATTTAATAAAAAGTTAGTTTCAAAGTGGGAGGGGGAGGCTAGCTAGGAGGGGGAAAAAGAGCATGATTTGCTGTTAAAATGTAATGGTCTCCTTTAGCTGACACAGCATGTACAGTGTTTTGTGCCTTTGATTAAAATAACATTTTTAATGCTTTGAACAAACATATCTCCCCATACTTCTAAGGGATTATTTTACATATTTCTTGGTGGAATAAAGAAATTCATTCTTCCTGTCGCAGTACAGAAAGGCTAAGAATATCTTTCGTCACATATAAAGTAAAAATACTGTAGGCTGTTGCATTATTACCAAAAAAATAAAAAAATAAAGGGAGGGGGTGGCGGGGTGGGAGAAAGCTGCCTTAGAGATTAAGTTTCCCTTTTATGAAATCGTATTTAGTCTCTTTTTTTAACAAATCTAACAACAATGCTCTACAGCCGCTCACTGGGAAATACCTTTAATGTTAAATGCAGATTCTGATTTTCTTGGCTAATGCAGAAAGCCTTTCTATTGAAATATAAATAAGGGGTTTGGTATATCCCACTAAAGCCTTTCCAGTGAATGACTTCTGTGGGTTTTTCATGGCTACCCTCCATGGCTGTAATGTGAAGCTTTTATCCTACTATTGAAAACTATCCGCTGCTATTAAAAAAAAAAATATGGAAGGACACTGCACCTTTTTATCTCGGAGCTGGGCTCCTAATTGAGAAAGCATTATTACTGCACTGTTTAGTGATGTCCCTATCTCTGTGCACTGCTGAGAAAATGCCAATCAAATGATAAACTCTTTTATTTTTGTCAACTCAAAATCTTTCATACATATTTTCATTTGATATTCAGTTTAATCGGAAAGAGATTAGGTGCTCCAGATTGGCTTTTTAATTTTTTTTTTAATGCCTTTTCCACATGTGAGCGTCTCGCCCCCCTCGCAGTGAATTCTTGATATGGCAAAGGCACTAGTTACACTGGTGCTGACCCGCAGACCCCGGACGGCAGCCTCTGAGCTAGGTCTGGCCAACTGCATTACCAGCTGAACGTAGGCACAGATTAATAAGAGGTGAGAACTGGATTACAGCTACAGCATAAATCTTCAGGACCAACTTGCTAAGCACTGAGCATCTTCTGCAAGGGCTGAGCACTATCAGCTTGCACAGAGACCAAAAGCTGTTGAAAGTGCTCAGCACCATTCAGGATGCCTTCAACAGCCTGAAGAAGGTCCTCAATACTTCTGTCCCATCGATCAGGAAGGAAATCTAGCCCTCAGAAAGCTACTGCGCTGTGAAGGAGTCACGTCTGCTAGGAAACACACTGACAACGGCCAGGGGATGAGGAAAGATGGGGTCAAGCCTCACAGCAGGGCTGCTTAAAATGCTACCATTGCTGCCACTTCTAATGCCCCCAAAGCCTTTCCACGCTAAGGTGGTAACTGCACCTGTGAAGGATTCATAGAAGACAACAGCTAGTCAATGGGTTGCATGTGCCCTGTCCCAAGACAGGAGATCTGGAGGATCTGAAGATTTCAGCAGTTCAAATCCCAGATCTTCCTTTTCATGATGGACAAGCCCATCATAGATAAAGGGGGACCGAATCACAGACCTCCAATGACAGGAGGAGGTCCAAAAGCAAGAAAGCTCTTAAGCTTCAATTGTAAAGAGAGGTTCTGCCACCACACATGTAACTAACACAGGTTTTCTGTGGATCCCTTTCAGGGAACATCTCCACTACAGGCAGCCCTAATCCCATGTGACTGTTCCTAGAGAAATTGGGAGAGCAACAGGAGAGTGACAACTTGCCACTGGTGCTCTGTAAGGGAAGGATATAGTGCACTTGAAACCAAAGGGCAGTCTGGGAGGATATCCTGGTGTGCAATATAAAAAGCCCACTCTCTAGCAGGGCCCAGCATGAGCAGCTCACACGATGCTGCAGCGAAGCGCATGGCTGCGGAGAGCGGAGACACTCTGCACGCCGGAAGCTGCCCCACACCGTCCGCTCTGCAGGGGCCCTTTCAGAACAGCTCACCCGAGTAGATACCATCACCTGCCTGCCCATCATGAGACCACTGATGAGTAAATGTTAACTACATAACGTTACAGTTGCCTTGGAGCAACTTTAACTTCCACACTCAGTTTCTCTGTGATGCCCAAGAGTTTTAGAAAAAAGAAATGTCCGTAATCTGCTTGCCTGGGCCAGCTCATGCTCTCATCCCCCACTTTCAAAAGCCCCATTTGGTGCATGCATTAGAATGGAAGAGCCCCCCACCCAATGCCAGCAGTCTGCAGAGATCCAGGATTGGTGGCAGTCAGTAGTTCAGACAAGGAAGCTGAAACCTACCGCCAGCAGAAGGAACAAACAAGGACTCCGTGAAGACCCCCTTCAGCCCTTGGAACCAAATCTCCTTCCTACTGGAGCCCATGAGCTTTTTCCATTGACTTCTGTGGGACTCAGATTTGGCCCTTCCCGCTGTGTCCATGCAGTGTTACACAGGGTATCCACACAGAACTGAAGTCAGTGTATTACCCAGTCCTCCTATCCCTCTGCTGCAGCTTCCTGCTTAAGGACACTCCTGAAACAGCTTGTCTGACCCCAGCCTTGTGCTTTCTCCCATGTGCACAGGCTGGCTCCTCGCTGTCGCAGCAGATGCAGAGGCCTCTCTCTCACACAGCTGTCCTGCACAGACAGGGAGCTACCCTGAGTTACCCGTGGGGTGAGCCGCCCTGCTGAGCCCCGGGTGGCCCTGAGGGCCCTCCAGCCCGATGGCTCCTATGGAGACCTGTGACTGAAGCCTCTGTTTCATGGCACTTTCTAGAGGGCTCTCGTTAAAAGATTACCTAGGCAGTTGATTGAGTGTAAAACATGCTGTACCTGCAATGTTCTCCTGCTTGGGGCAAATTCCTTTTGTAGGCGTGAGAAGACGGTCCTCTTCATCGGGTGTGACTTGGATCCCGATTTCCACTGGCTCTGACACTTTCCTGAGCTCGGCGCGTGAGGAGGGGGGAGGGCTGCTCTTATCCATGCTCTTTTCATAGCAGGCACCACCAGTGCCATTGCACTGTTTTCTCTTGTGCTCTATAAAAACCAAGATGTCTCCCAGCGGGAAGTTCATCTGACACTGTCCACAGGTTAGCAAGTCGGGGTCTGTCCCGCCTGCAGCGATGCCGATGCCGCCCGGCTCTGCTATTGCCAGGCTCTCATCCTCGTCGGCGATTGCCGGCTCCACATGGTCAGCCTCTGCTTTACATGGACAAGAAGAAAGGGAGGAAAGGGGCGAGGGGAGAAGAGAGAGAGATTGCTTTGAATGTTCACACACTCTGAAGGATGCATCACATGAGGCCCAGCCTCCCCCCAAAAGAAGCCAAGCCTGATTAGATCTTTCTTTCATTTTTCAGCTTTTCCGCTCTCCCATAATCATTTCAATATATTTTGCAACCAAGCCTGCCTGAAACAAAATGGAAAGGCTGACCTGGCATAGCTTTCCTGACAGCTCCTTCCCACTGCTGCCAGCGCTGCAAGAATATCAGCAAAGAGCCGTTTTGCAAACATTCGAGCCCCAAGTCACTTTATGAAACCGCTCCTCTTTTTGTACCCCACCTTCTCATTCCCACAGCATCTCCCCACCACCTGGCAAAGGCCCCATTTAGCAAATCTTACACACCCAAGCCTCTCCTTTGATTTCAGTAGGAGAGGGGAAGCAGGGGGAGAAGTCGCCCGGTGCTCTGCAGCAGCAGGGGGTCGGGCTCCCTGCAGCACACAAAAATAGCACCACCTTGTCCCTTTGGATAGCACCAAGATTAAATGGCCACCGTTAGGACAAGCTATGGCAAGCCTTTTATAACGGTAAAGTAAGCAGGATATGGTCTAATGAGAAGTTAAGGGGTTTCAAAGGCATATGTAGTGGGATAAAGAATGAAGCACTTATTTAATATACTGGAATATTGGCTGAAACTTAAATCTTCCACTCATTTGCCTGATGCCAAATGCCTATACAGTTGCTAAATAGGTTATTCAACTTTTTGTATGAATCTTGCCTGCGAACCTGATGGAATTCACACCATTACCCCCCAAAGATTCAGAAAGCATTTCTGAGTGACCTGGATCAGTTTCTAAGAAATAAGTAACTTCTCATTTCACAATTAATCATGCACAGTGCTTCTTTTTTTAATGGGTATTTTGTAGATAATTCTTACTTTATAAAATAATTATGGATCACACAATCCATTTCTGGGGCAAAATGTGTTTTTTGGTTTGTTTTCTCTTGTTCTACTGTGTAACTGCCAAATCATACAAACCTTGGTCTTTACTCAGGCAAAATTTCCACTGACTTTTGCCTAAGGCTGTTTTGCCTCTGAAAGGACTATAGGATTTGGGCTGAACAAAACAGAGGAACTAACAGTATGTAAATCAGTGAGTGAAACCTATAATCTAATCAGGATTAAAAGAACAGTAGGAAAAATGCTGTCTGTTAGCACCAACAGTTTGCTTATGAATTTCGTGGAGAAAGCGGAATCTCAAAGAACTGAGTCTGAGCTAAACAGATGTCATAACCCAGATCAGGGTCCTCCTCCCAGCCGAAAACAAAAGGACTCTTGTCCTGATCTTTAGCAAATTGCAAAAAAAAAGGCACACAGAAAAGAGACAAGAGGTGGAAGGTGAAATATATAACCTGGCAGGAAAAAAAAAAAAAAAAAAAAAAAAAAAAGGTCGAGCTTTGCAAAAGACAGTTTAGAAAAAGAATCACCCCGTTTTCCCCTTCCAGAATAAATAATTGATTGGTTTATCTACCAGCTGTGTTACAAGTTGCATCAGAGCTCACTAACAACAGACTACGAAGCAGCAGCACCAGCACCAGCGGGAAAGGGACTGGGAGCCCAAAGAGGCTCCTGAGCATGAACCATCCTGCTGGAAACGGAGATGCACATGGGAAGCCTCGAGCTCCTTTCACTAACTCGCAACAAGGTTACCAAGCACAAAGCCTTAACACCCCTCCTGAAAACCATTAATTACCTTTTTCCCCTTAATCTAAGTTTAAAGGGAGTTTGAAGACAATACTGCATAATTAATTCGGCAATTTATTTTATGAAAAGATGCCCTGCCTTAGTGAAAATGTAACCATAACCCTGTGCTGAAGAGGGACTGCTGGGAAGAGAGCGGATGTCTGTGAGCAGTGTGGCACAATGCAAAAGGTAATTATTTAGTGCTGCGGTTCCCTTTAATGATCTAACATTGAGCAATATTGTTTATATTGAAGAGAGCTTGCACCTTTAATTACCAATTACATATACATCATTTTAGAGCCAAAAGAAAAGGACTGTGAAAAGGGCCCTTTAGAAATGTGCGCACTATTTCTAGGAAGAATTCCTATTAAGGGGGAGCAGAGTGTCAAAATATTAAAAAAAAAACAACACGCGCATGGAGAGACACGCGCACATACACACGTGGGAGATGGGACAAAGAGCTGGAAAAGACAACATGAAAATAGGAACTGAACCAAGGGTCATAAGAAATAAAAGTGGCAGAGGGGGAAAATGCTTGTTACTAGTTTCACGTAGCATTCCTGTAAAGCTTTCAGATTAAAGCACGTCTCTCAAATTACAAAGGCTGAATTTTGGCATATATATATAACAAATAAAAAGAAAAGCACAGATCTCAACTTTATTATCTTTTTGATGTGAGGAGGGTTTTTTCTTTCTTTTTTTTTTTTTTCCTTTCCCTGTGATTTAAATTGTGCCTTTCAGAAAACATAGCAAAACTGCTTCATTTGATAAGGGTCCTGACCATGCGTCTATGGAAAGATGAAGGAGGCTTTAACAGCTAAACTGTTGAGAATTCTTTCTTTTCAGTTCTACAGTTCATTTGAATATTAGTTAAATCCACATATGCCTATTCACTTACACTCTCTCACTCTCCCTTTCCAAGGACTCTGCAGTGGCACTTTTTTTAAATAACATCTGGTATTCCTTCATATTTTGGCAGTCGTCATGTTACCGAAAATCAGTTTTTCGTTTCCTTGGTACGCGGAGCCCTCGTGATCGGTAGTAACTGGGTTTCAAAGTATCAAAGATTTTTTCCTCGGCTGTATTTCTGATTTTAGCTTAATAAATCATCGGGCATGAGACCAGTCATATACTCAACAATGCAAAAGCTATATTACTTTCCCTCATTCAGGAGGTGGGAAACAGACATAAAAGAATGAAAAACAAAATACTGAATGGATCTTCAAATGCATTTTATCCATGTCAATTTGCATTTTTTTAGCGAGAATAAAAAAAGGCCTCCTATTGACAACTCAATTAAGCCATTAAAAACCTACATTCAAATAACATTACAGGAGAGGTTTAAAACCCACAAAGGAAAAGAGAAAAAAAAGCCTGGAAGTCCAGTCCATAACGCATCGGGTCATGCCTGGTTAATACAACAGCCAAGATCTTATGCTGTTTAAGGAGTCCTTTAATACCAATGGGGCAACTTAGGCCAGTCTCAATGTAAAGTTCTGACTCCACTTGTGTCTGTGGGTTTAAAATGAGTCGCTTCACATTATTTGAATTTAACTCTGTGGTTTTATTTCTTTTTGTTGGTAGCTGGCTTTAGGGGGGAGGAGGGTGTTTCCTCATGCGTATTTATTTATTTATTTGTGATTTATTTTGAGAAGGAAAAATCGAGCCTTCCAAAAAAAAAAAAAGATACTGGAAAATCTCCCATCTCCTGTATGTGGGAAAAGGAAAAAAATGCAAATGAGCTATTTCCAGCCTGCGCTGATGCCATGGCTCTTCCAGGTGTGCCAAGGTGTGCCCAGCACCTTCCTACACCCAAGGAAGTCTCTGAATGCGCTAGGAGCACACGGAGAGCCAGGGACAGGCTTAGCAGGGGGGACACTGATGGCACCAGTGTCACTCGATGGCTTCATGAAACTCGTTCAGCTGGACCAGCGAAACTACCTGCCTTGCACTGAGAAGCACCACGTGCTCTGTCCACCATGCCAGAACAGGGGGGACAGTTTTGTTGACTCCCTAAAGGCACGGCCACAAACCCATGCACGGTGACATGGCTTCAGCATGCGTGTCCCATGCATGCAACACCCTTACACCCTATATGGGAAGAAATGTGCACATTAAGTACTTTCTGCCTGTCAAGCATCCCCAAACCCTACTCATCAATAGTGGGAAAAGAGGGTGCTATTAAAAATCGTTCCGGAGGCTTCCAAGGCCAACCCATAGACACTTGTCCATGTGCGGTGGTGGAGGCCGGGTGCAGGCAGTGGAAATTTCTTTTCTCATATTATTATTGTACTGCAGAACCAAAGGTAGGAGGAAAAGGAGAAGCCTCCAGCCTATGCCCTTTCCTGCTTTTCCCCCACACACAGTATGGGAGGGAGGCAGCGAGAGGGGCAAGAGGTTTGGTCCTGGGCCAAAGTGCTGCATCCCCGCACGCCACTGCTGCCGCTGGGGTCCCTCACGCCTTGCTCGTCCCCAGCACAAACACAGCACCGTGATGAATGCGGCGTCCTCGGCGCACAAATCCCTGCTACCTTGAAAGCAAATCCATCCCGTGGTGCAGCTCAGCCTGCTTCACCAGGGAGCACAAATAAGGGACTTGCTCTTCAGGGTGTTGCCCAAAGCAGGCTAGAAAATGATGTCCCTTCCATCAACACCCACATGTCACATTTACTGTAACATCAACATGCTTAACGGAAATAGCTCCGATCGCACACTCTCTAGCTAGGTTATCAAAGAGATCGGTGTCAGGATCCGAGCTGCACAAAGACTAACAGTTCTGAGCGCGGGCGATGCAGCTCCTCGCCATCTAAGTTTATCGATAACGTGTTCCCAGAGCCTTTCGTGCAGCTGCAAGGTGCAGAGCTTAGCTCGCGTCCACACGTTGCACCGGCACCACATGGTCCATTAAGAGGCACCACTTATTTGCTATCAATTTTTAATTTTTCCGAGCTGGGGAAACTGAAAAACAACTGCTCGA
>VZSV01000014.1:8396868-8417163 GCA_013398735.1 Nothocercus julius
CTGGGCGCCTCTTGGGCCCGCCGTGCGGCAGGGTGCGTGCGTTCCCGACCCCGCGCCGCCCCAGAGAGCCCACGGAGCCGGTGCTGTGTCAGGTGGAGCAGGACACGCTGGAAGAGCCTCCAGGAGGCACCTGGCGGCACTATCCCCTGCTCCCTGCTGCAGCTCGCCAGGATATTTAACCATTCCGGGTCCTTTTTTTCAGGATTCAGCCTCACAGACGCATTCTTCAAGGTGGGCTTTGTCAGTGCTGGTCATCCACTGTGCTATGGGAATGAAAGCTGCTGCGTAACCACTCTGCCAGGGCTTCTGCTGCTCCCCATGGTGGTACCTGAACCTGCTGAACTTCCCTACGCTCGGCCTCTCCCTGCAGGGAAAGTCCGAGAGAAGGAACCGCAAGGCTAGTGTGGTGAAAGATGAGGCTTTCTGGGCCTCAGGTAAGGGCCAGCAGCAGCAGTGAGAGTCCGCATGGCTCGGATGAACCAGGAGGCCTCTTATCTCTGGGCCTGAGTACGGAGTGTCCCTGCTGCTTCCTGCCCTGATGGACGTTGTTCTGAGATGACCAACCCAAGTAAATCAATTTATTGCTTCAGTGTAACACATCCTGCTGATGCTATAAAGGGTATAAAATGTGAACCCAGTAGTAGCATCCTGTAAAAATGACTTTGCAGCACATCAGACTTTGCAGAAGGGCGCTCACAGCTGCACGTTTGACTCCCTCTTGCTTGCAGAGCTGTGCACAGACATGCGCTCTGGGCACCCCTGTGGGCCACCTCTGCCACCGATGCCTTGTGTTTGCAGGCTGTGCCGTTGGGCTAGCACAGCCCTTCCCAGGGAAGGGCTAAACCGAGGCAGGACATCCTAGCTCAGCCGTAGAGTCCTGCCAGACCAAGCTGCAGGCGCTGTGCCGAGACACGAGAACTCGCAAACTCGGGTGAGCAGCAGTTTGGGAATCTCGGCAAGCACTCTCTGCTGTGTGATGCGAACCCACCCTAAAAGCCATAGCCGCAGCCTCGCCACTGCTTCGTTGCTGCCACCTTCAGATTTTATTAAGACTTGGACATTTTTTTTTCATAAAAGCTTCTCATTTAAAAAAGGGCTTTTCCTAATTGCAGAGAAGAAAAAAAAAGATGTGTCTAAAGCCCAGGCTGTGCCAACCAAAAGGCTCAGTATTTCAGAGCAAAAAAGGACACTTTACTGAAAGCAATGAAAGGAACTAAAACAGCAAATGCTTCTCCAGCAAGTGTTTCAGGCTTACTTCAGGAATCCTGAGCGCTTGGGGTTAACACCTAGTTCTTCTTTTTCAGCTGGGGCTTCACATGCTTATGGGGATATTCATGCTGGAAACCATCCCCACCATTCCCTCACTGACCGTCAGCCTCCAAGAAAGAAACGTGCAAAGCAGAGGAGCTTTGGCTGGCCAGAAACCATCTCCATCCCACCAGGATGCAACTGATAACAACAGCATAACAAAGTTGACCTTCCCCTGCCCGTCACCTGGCGAGCCAGGCTTGAGCTGTGCTCGCTCCTCTCACGCAATAGAGTTCGGTGGTGGATGAGCTTCAGTGCCACGACAGCACGAATGTACCTGGGAGGTACAAAGCTGGCCTGAAGCCACCTGGCGCTCCCTGCCTTTGGCTTCTCAAACCGTTTGCATTGCACAGTGCTGTGCAAAGTACCTGCTGCTCCCTGACAGAGCACTTGTGTGCTGCTGGATTCTGCTTAGATATGAACTTACATCACCAAAGGCATACTCTCGTATGCTTAAGATCTTAATTTTTCTGATGAATATTGTGAAACATTTGGATTCCCCAAAGAGGTTAGTTCTGTGGCCATTTGGTATTCAAATTACATATCTTTGGGGCATGTGCAATTCAAACCTTTCAACTTTCTGAGATCTGCCCATTGCTCTCAAGTACTGTGGATTAATAGATTTGAAGGCTAGAGGCCACTTGCATAATAAAAGCAACAGAAACTCACACAGACATTCATGCAACCAAGCCCATCATTTTCATCTGAGCCTCAGAAAGCCATCCAGTCTTGACTTAAGGACAACAAGAACACATCAACCCTAAGTCAATTCTTTCAATAATTTATTACCTCCCTTATTTAAAAAAAAATGCATCTTATTTCTAGCCTGAATTTTCCCAGGTTTAGTTCTCAATAGAGAGGTAAGTGGTTTGTGCTAGAGTAAAGAACTATATCATTTTCCCCATTCAGATACTTCTAATCAGAAAATTTCTGAACTTTCGCTTCAATAAATCATCTTTGGCCGCTCAGTAAAAGATGTGGAATCCAGAATTCAAAACATTGCTCTTTCTTTTTTATTTCTTTTTTTTTTCCCTGCATTCACAAAATTGCACAAGGCTTCCTTGGCACTGCTAAAAAGAGAAAAAACTTCTCTCCTTACCTTGTTAGCTGAGCCAAAGAAATCATTCTATCAATCAGATTCATCAAATGTAATAAATCAAAGTAGATTTATTGTACACAACAGTCCTAGAGAGCTTCTTCTACTTATTTACATGGACCAGTAAAGGAAGGACTTCCAAATCCCTATTAGAGCCAGCAATCTGCACTATAACCCATCTACATCAAAGGCAGATTTACTAGGGAGGTTAAAAAGGCTCAACCATACTCCTCCCCAGTTAGCTCTAATCAGTGAGAGATGTTCCTACCACAGTTTGAGGGAATTGCCACGTCACTGCAGAGGCCCCGTACCCACGCCCGTATCATCACTGTTGGCTCTTCTCCTGCCTGTGCAGTCAGATTTTATTGTCCTCCCTCTCCTTTGGTTGCTACCTGCATGTTGTCTCAAACCAAAGGGTGCCTGGGGTATTTATCTCTCAGCAATCTCTGCCCTTTGCAGACAGCACTGGGAGGTAAATTATATTTCTTTAGGGATACGCATACCTTTCAAAACCTGGCCCGAAAGTCCTGCTGGCCAGAGCATGGGGCTGGGACCCATGAGAAGCAGGTGCCCTTCCTAACAACCACGGTCAATAATGATATCAGCATCCAGCTTAACAAACTCTTTTCTTCTTAGATTCTAGGTTAAATATTACTTAGAAGGAGATGACTGTCCTCAGTACGCAAGAAACTGATTTATGCTGTATAAGCATTTTGTTGGAGGGACCGTCTTCTTAAATCTTGCTTGTCTCGTGCCAGTACAAAATATCTCCTTTGAAGGATGTTGAGAAACAGAAATACTCAAAGAGAATTAAATAGTGTATTTTTTATCCACTGCTTTTGCATAGATGCCTTTTCTCAGTTTATGCTTCAAAATTATATTTGAAACAAAATACACATTTAAATATATGTTTTAAGTATTCACTGGAATAAAAATACGGATGTTCAACATGGCCATGTTTTAAAGTTGGGTTACCTATGTTGGCTTATATTCATCAGAAAGACTGCATGTCTAAATTTCTGCCTATTCTCCTCCTGTTACTTCTCAAAGAAATTATTTTATACAGCCTTTAACACAGGTCAGCTGAGCTATTTTGGCAGTGAGAGGCAAGTTTGACTTAGGCAAAGCTTTTTTTATCAGATTTCATTAAAAAGGGCATAGCTGATTCCTCTTAAAGTACAACTGCGAAAAAGTGATCATTCCTGTGTTGTCTTTCTTTCACTGATAATTTTAGGATGTCTGTTACACTGAAATAAATCATACCTGTGTAGGAAGTTAAAGGTGTTTATATATGCTGATGCTAAACAAAGAGACAGTCAGTCCCACTCCAGTTTCGCGTGGATTGGTTCAAATGAAATTGCTTCAGGTACAAGATGGCATAGCTGCTTCAGAACTCAACCCGTAATCTGCAATGAGATATCTGAAAAAATGTGGCCACATGCCAGGGACAGTAGGCAAACCACAAATTTAGCTATCTGTTTTAAAACACAAGCTAAGGAAATAATTTTTGATGATTATATAAATTAACAGTATAAGAGCTATTGTCAAGTGCACAGTGCACAATGCATATAAGCTCTGGATCCGATTCATCTTTGTCTTGTACTTTGTTTGGACAGGCACACGTGTCCCAAAAAAGGATGTAAAGGTACAGGGCCAGCATAGAGTGCTTTACCCTGCTTTGTCCACTATACAAGATAGACAGCAAAGGGAGATCAGGAGGTCTCCGATTGCAGTGCTGAGAGTGTCTGGCCTGGGCACTCTGGGCAATGGTATCTTTTTGCCATCATGACGGGGCAAAGGGAATGGAGCTCTGCCCTTTCGCCCCGTTTGAGTCCTGGACATGGCCCGCAGAGACAGCCTGTCTCCTGTGACACACGGAGGGGACTTGGGGTTTGTACTGTGATCAGAGCAAGGCCGTGCACTGCCTCGGTGTTGTGCCCTGGGTGGTAATCTTGAATGCCAACTATTATAAACTGAAAGCGATAACATCTCTGGTTTCATGGATTTATTATCACTGCCAGCGTTGCCCATTGGCCTCAGGATGGTTTTATTGTACATCACCACAATGTGGTCACATTTCTTCAGGTTAGAATTGCTGCTTATCAGGCCTTTAAATGACATTGCAGCTGGCTCCGTAACCCAGCTGGAAGTGACCTGGCCACCAGCGGAGGGGCAGGGATGGTGCTGCAGGCTGGCAGCACGTCCTGCTGGGCGTGTGCTCAGATGGCCCCGCGCACTGCTGAAGTCACCCTGCCGATAACAGAGATATTCTGCTTTTTAATTGCCCAGGCAGTTGCAGGACCAAGCAAATATCTCCTTCCCCACCTCTCTCGCATCTTTGCCCTTGCCAGGCACTTTTCCTTCAGCCTTTCATGTTGCTTTGCTGCGGAGAACGTACCCAGGCTCTGCTGCCTGCCTTTCTGGTGGGCGGATGCCTCCTGCTCGCTGTGTTCCTCTGCTGCATGGTTTTGACCTTTTCCTAGGATAGCCGTTCCCTAGCTATCTGGAGGTGTTTCTCTAGGGCTAGATCTCTTCTTTTTATACTTTTTTTTTTTTTTTTTGTGAGATGGAATCATGTGTCCTACAGATGATCTTGTCTCCATTTAGGGAATGTTTAGCATCTCCAAAGCTACAGATTTTGCAGCTCACTTAATGCGGGTGTCTATCTCAGCTCCTCTTTCTTGGGGTGGAGGAAAAAATACATTATTTCTCCAGAGACTCATTCTGTCTGTGGGGTCATGATTCTAATCAAACACCTTTATCAGCTCTTCCAGTGTCTCAGACATTATTCCTGGCAACAACATCTCACTTGCTTCTTGTCCCTTAATTCCCAGTGAGACAGTAAAAATCTTTACCTTCATTTTCTCATCTTTATCTCCCATGGTCAGCTTTGCATACAGAGTTGGCTCTGGCTTCTGTGCTTCTGCAAGGCTTTTTGTCTCCCTTCATATTACTCGTTTGCTCTGTTTCTAGCTGCTGCTGTACAAATTCACATCATTCCTTGCTGAGGGTCTCACCACTTGGGTTCATGTACCACATGCTGGGTAATGCTGTGAAAGGGCTGTAGTGCTTCTAGGTGTGGTTCTCTGTTAAGACAATTTCAATGTTTATACTGATATGCTACAGTCAATGACTTCCTGGTGCCACTAAGGTCTTCTGTCGTACAGCCTGTGTCCCCTTTCCATGCTCCCAGAAGGCTGCTCAAAGCATCTAGAGAGGCATCGTCAGTGACAGAAGCCTGGATCTGCTCCCAGCAGTGATGGGTTGGGTGTGGGACATGAAGCCATGAGGACTCCTCTGCTCTTTCATTCTGCACTTGGGCACAATGAGGGGTCAGAGCTTGGTTTTTTGACCAGACTGCATGACAAGACTGACCAGACACGATGGGACTGGCCAGACACGATACATATGGTCTGTTTGATCATACGAGTGTGTCCACAGAGGCACACACAGATAAACTCTATCATCTCTGTTTAGAAATAGACATTTTAAGGAGCCAATTCACTTCAAACTAAAACGCATCTGAAGAACTGTTCCCCCAAATGTTTTTCCCTCCATCATCCGTTTGGAAGAGTAACTTGCATGTGGCCAGATGTCCGTGCCAGGTTTGTCTGCCACTTGCCGCTTAGCGCTGACACTTACAGGGACCCCAGTACTGTCACCTGGGCTTCCATACTTTTGCTGGTTGCAAGTAGGTAATGGCAAGAAATGGGCTATTAACACATTTTGCTTGAGGTGAAGGAGACCCTAGACATGTCCACAGACTCACGTGAAAATATTGGTGTGAGTATTAGATGAGCATGAGATATGAGAGGTCTAGAAAAGAAAGGACCTTGGAGGAATGATCCAGGAGAGAAGGTTGATTTTGGTCTCTTTTGCTGCATGAAAGAAAGATAATAATCCCTTCTTTAGTACTTTAATCAAGTACTTTAGTTCTTTAGTACTTAAAAAAAATACAAAACTTACTTTCTGTTGTCTGCTGCAAACATTCAAGGGATAAATTTTCTGTGTGTTGCAACCTTTGAAGTAGTTGCTACTTACCTGACTCAGTACAGCTACCCCGGTATAAAACCGGAACAGGAAAAAGAAAGAAAAAAGAGAGATGAATAAAAAGCCGTGGTCCCCTGATTTTAATAGAAAGTTTTTTGTGTTTAACACTGTGGACAAAATTCGTCCAAGAGCAATTCAACCAAATGTAAATATTGCCCCCTACTAGTACTACCAAGATCAATGAGAAACTGGATTATCTGGATTATCTGTCTCATAAGTGCTACTATTTAAGTCAGATGGGTGCTGGAGATGGTTACATATGTGCATCTGATTTTCCTTCACTTTTTCCTTTTTTTTTTCTTTTTCTTTTTTTTTTTTCCTTGATTTCCCTCCATGAATTTAATGCTGACGAACATTCTTGGGCTGAATCTGAGTATCCTCAGAGCAGTTTCACATGTGACATGAATATGTCCCTGGGATCTTTCCAAGAGACAACCCCTTAGATAACTCCAGTTTGATGCCTCCTGAGCTACTGGCAATGTGATGAAGATCATACTCATATGGGTGCAAACTGTGGGGCTTGTCCCTACCCCAAGGTTTCCTCATGTAGACTGGTAGCTCAAAAAGTTAATTCTTCACAGTTCATGTCAACTCAGGTCATTATTGCTTTGCAAATTCCTTGGTGAACACAATAAAGAAGTGAAAATTGACTTTGATGGCTCACTCATGCATTTTTTTTATACATTTCCACAAACATTCGTAGAGGAAGTGGGTTTGTTTCTTACTTCCAAGAACATTCCCCCAAAAGTGAAATTCTTGCAGTGTCTACCAAGAGTGTTGCACCCTGATGCAGCAAAGCAATAAAGCATATGCTTAAAATTGTAAATTATCCTACTGACTGATATGCTCTTTATACCCAAGACAGCTTTCTCCTGTTCTGATTTTTCATTCTGTCATTATATATCATCAAAGTACCGGAACACAAGGCAGCAACACAGAGCATGTTTACATGCTTACACCATGAGTGCAGAAACATTTCATTGCAGAAAGCTAATTCCAGAACTGGTGAGTTGGGCCTTGGAAGCACATTTGTGCATGATGTAGCTCACGGATCAAACTCTTACATACACTCTTAGCTATGCACAGCCTAGGCCTCTGGCTGGAGCCCATGGTCTTTGCTCAAGTGCCAATGCATGGCACAGATCCCATGCATGTGCCCATAAACTCCATGCAACACAAGTATTTTCCTTGGGGTTTTCTACCACATAGGTCAGATGGAGTTCAATACTGATTCTTTGGAAAGAAAAAATATTGGAGACCAGCTCTGCAGAGACTCTGGGATGGCTGCAGCACCATTTCAGAGCATCTCAGAATGGAGGTAGCAGTGCCAAAGCTTTGGGAAATCTGCACCACATTGAGCAAAAATGGTTCCGGGCACCCAGAAAAATACTACTTCAAAAGCAGTATGACATTTTGTCAAATTTAATCCAATTCCACATATTTTGCCAACACTTTCCAAACTTCGTTGTCCTATGAATTTGGCAACTCTTTCCTGTCTACTCTTACAAAACAGGATCAGCTTTCAAAAATAAATGTGCCCAAGCAAATTCTGCATCTTCACTGCCAGCAATTATGGGAACATTTTCCATTTCCTTTGCCTTTCTCTAAGAATCTTATCCCTTACATTTGGAACAGCACATTTAGGCCTTCACCCTGATCTCCTCTAAAAGTACTTGCTATCTAGGGAATTTCTTCAACTGTCTGTTTTCTGATCAACTATTCAAATCTCCCTCAATAAAGTGAATGCAGTTTTGAAAAACAGTTTTTACTTATTATTGACATAAATTATCTTTCTTCTATACAGTGATGAAAAGGGAATATCCCAGATGTGGGTAAAAGATGGGCATAACTCATATGATATAGTAATGACCAAAGGAGCTGTGGGCTGTGTAAGTGGTCTTTCATAGGTACGTTCATACCTTGCCATCTGCTGAACAGACTCTGAACTGCTAAGTTGTTTCGCATAAATTCAAAAAGCGCTAGGAATTAAAGGAATTTTTCCTTTGGCTTATGTTGTCTGGCTGCTTGTCCTGAGAACCCGAGAACTCAGGCCATTGTTGTCACAGTATAGCAGCAACACTAAAGATTCAGTGAACCAACTGCAATATTTTGTATTTTTATGCTTTTCTTTCCAGAGTTTTGTTTTGCCTTATTTTTTTCCAAATCACATCGATGAATGGATTAGGTAGTGTAAAGGGAGAGGTAACTATCCAAGGAAGCAAGCATTTACAGACCAGCCTTGAGAGCAGAGAGCTACAGGAATGTCTATTTTAGTCCAAAGAGGGAAAAAAAAAAAAAAAAGAAGAAGAAAAAATGAAAAGAAAGTTTGGAGAAGGGAACATTTCTGCACAGATTGTCACTACTTTGTGAATACTCTCTGAAAAAGCCATGAATCTGGTACAGCTCAACAGCAGACAACTTTTGAGGAAAGCTTATTCTCTGGCCGTGAATTATGCACAGATAATTATACTGTTCTCTTTTGGCAGCCCACTCCATGGTTCCCATCTTGGCACATCATCTTCTCTTCCAAGTCATACATCCAATAGCTCAAGCCTGAGAGCCCTTCCCCAGGTCACCCGCACAACACCCTCCGAAGGAGTGGGACCATGATGACAATTTGTCAGATATGATAACTAACAAATTAGTGCCTCACGTTGCCGTCAGTGTTTGGGGTTTCTGATACAGTGCATGTAGAGCTGTTCATTAGGCACGTTTGACAGAGGGTGGGAGTGGAGAGGTTGTTTAGTCTCCCTTCACTTCTAATTCTGACAATTGCAAATACGCTGCAGGCTTCTTCTCTACTCAGACGCTCATTGCACTATCCTGGCTAAATCCTGCTGCAGAGAAGATACGAGCTCTCTTGGGTGACCACTCCGGTGTGTGGGAGTGAAGCATCCTTTTCATATTCTGTCAGTGCTACAGCAACAGTGAAAATCTTTCAAAACATCCTTCATGTATATATTCAGATTCCTCATACTTTTATTTCACTTTGGGAACATAAGATCATTGGAGATGTCCCAGTTCTAACAAGTGTTGTGGAAATACATTGTCAAAGCCTTTTAAAGTGTTCCCATAGACACCTCATCTTCAGAGGCAGCCCAGCTTTCGGCAGCTGTGAGGTGCAGCAGTTAACTACAAATGCTTCAATTTGTGCAGCGCAGCCTCCTGGAATAATTCTTGTCAATGAATCATTATGGATTGGACCATACTTAAAAGGTTAATTTATATACAACTGCTGGAGCTTGTATTGACCCTTCCTACACTGGTCTGAGGCACTGAATGTTTTATTGCCTCTCTGTATAAACAAAAGTTCCAGATAACTGCATATCCTTGACAGGAGGTTCTTAACTCTTTCAGAGATGGGGAAGCTTTCTGAGATGGTTCTGCTTGTGAGGAGGCCAAGAATCATGCACAGAAAGACATACGCACACCTCCTGCTTTGGCGTTGTCTTTGTGCTTGCAAAGGCCATTCAGTTCCAACACAGCAGTGCCAAGCTAGATTTCATAGTGATGTGTCCCCAGTAAAAACGTAAGAGAAAAGGGTGTGCAGGGAGAGGTAAAACCTTTCATTAAGTGAAATGCTGTGATTTAAGGGATATGCTTATTGTTTGTTGCTTTTGCTTTGGCTTGCAGGAAGGAGTTATATACCTGAAAAGTAGTCCATTTCTTTTCACCTCTGTCATCTAGCTAATAAAATATGACTTATCCCTGTAAACCTCATGTCACCAGCATGGCTTAGCCATAAGTACATGTTATAGTCTTAAATGTTATTCATGAATAAAATTAAAATATGTCATGGTCCTTTCTCTACATCAGGGCCACAAGATGATATGCAGAATTTAGGTACCAAAGATACTTTAATCCCTAAAATACATATGGTACTAGCATGATTTGGAAAAATAATGAAAACAACCTTTGCAGTATAAGATTAAGGGTGATTTAAATGTCTACAGTTACTCTGTGCAATAAAGATGTGAATCACCTGTGTTTTCAGTCCATCAGGCCTTCTCAGCTATCCTTTTTGGTGGTCTGCTGCTACAGCAGTACAACCTGATCCTCCCCATAGAATCACCTCTTGATACTGTGGCCAGGACCTCACCCACCCTGAAATGACTGCTGAGGGAAAATCAGATGTGAGACACTCTGGACTAGATCCACCAGGGGACAAAGACTCTGCATTGCCGTGCTGCCTCCAGATGCTCGGATGCCTATGGGAACATGTAATCCCGGTGCAGGCAGCCTACGCCCCTATGCAGGAGGAGTTATATGTGCAAGCGTTCACAAGCTAAGGCAGGCAATGTGTACCCTAAGGAGAGCCCCTGTGCCCAGGTCAGGGAGTGTGCTCCAGCCCCTGCCTGCACCTTGTCCCAGCTGGGGCATACCTTGTTGTAATTGCTGTCCCACAGCTCTTGGCTTCTACACAGATCAGGACTCTTCAGCACACTTTATAATCCATGCTTCCTACTCTCCCATCTGGCTTATTGGTCGGTCACACCATCTCACGCACACCCCCTGATTTCATTATATATATAGTGCCCATCCACCATGCATGCTCTCAGCCATCCGTTTCTCAGGCATCTACCACCCACTGGGGAAAAAGTTATTCCTTGCTGCTGCTCCTCTTCCTGTGGTTTGAGAAGCGAAGTTATGGGAGGCAAGTCTAATGTCAAGTCCTTCCTGGATGGGGCCGTTTCACACCTCTACAGACAACGTTTGACAGAAATTAGAAACATTCTTCTCTCCCCTCTGACGGTGATCTGGATCGCAGCTATGATCTACAAGTTTTTCAAAACTTAGGATGTGTTTGAAGGGAAAAGACCATCATCCTCTCTTCCCCATGGGATACCAGCTCTCACAGTGTCAGGGTATGGTGGAAACTGTTGTTGCCTTGGGTTTTGTCACTGCACCTGGATAGTGAGGTACCTTGAAGTCCTATGAGAAAGACGTTTTGGAAGAAGTCAGGAGTCTGTACGTTGGTCTGTATTCACATATGTGCATGAGGCAGCCCTGTTTCCTGGGATGGGAGAAAGTGTGCAAGGCCATCTATACATATAGAGCTCAGAGCAGAAATCAAAATAGTCAACACGTAGCACCTTGGTCTACTCAGCTTAAACTGAGCTGCCTTATCAGTATTCATAAACCCTACCTCTCACCTATCTAGCAGTAGTCCTCTCTTTACCTAACACAGTAGAGCATTGATCTCCTTTAGAGCGAACACAGGGTATAAGCAAGGCTTCTGTTTCCCCATCCCACATACCCAGAAAACACAAGTAAGCATCCTGACGCTGCTGCAAAGTATAAAAACGATCCCTCACACACAGAAATACAAGTGCCTAACTTCTTTTCCCCACAGACATGCTGAAGGCATAGAAAAACCGTTTCCTATATTTCCCACTTTCAAACAAACATTTTTTTTCCAAGTCCCATGCTAAAAAGTTCTTTACCTTCATCTATGAGACAATCAAATCACTAAGAGTGCTCCTTCATGAAGGCCAAGTACTATATAGTGTAAGACCAATATTAAAACTAGCATCAAACTTCCCTGGGCAGGTGAGCAGTAGCACTTTGCTGCTGCTTGCCTGCCCTGTATAGAGAACCTATGTCTCTCCCAGACTCAAGTGATGGTAGAGCCTTGATCTATCCTTCCTAGGGGCACCCACTCGTGTGAACAGGGAAGCAAAGAAATCAAAAGAATGTCTCCAGGTCCTTGAAAGGAGGTGGCCCACCACCCTGTACCAAAATATAAATTAAAAATCAGCTACTTGCTCAAATCAGTTAAAAGCTGCTGACCTCATCTGAAAATAAAGGCAATAGCAATCAGGATAGCAACAAAAACAACTCTGTGCCCTGCTGTGGCACACCACCATTGGCCAGATCATAAGAGAGCTGGAAGGACTGGTGTTTAGCAGACGCAGGCTTCTCAGAGGCTTAGCTATGTCAGTGTGACTGAACAGGTAATAAGCCCCTCGATCCTCTTACTGTTCACTCATCATCTGTTTGGGGGAGTGAGGATGTCTAATGTCTGTTGGGTCAGTTCTGCTTAGGGAGGGCTCACTCACTGTGCGTTGTCACATCCATGACCAGCTCTTGACTGCCAGGCTGTGATTTCTGATGCTGTGGCTTATTCTTGCAAGAGTGTTCCCAGCAGCAACATGTGGTTCGGGAGCAGAGTAGGCTGCACAAAGCAGCATTTGTGGGTGAGCAGAGGATGGCAGGGGAAGGTAGAATAGGGTGGTCTTAACTGTGTCACGGCCCATGAGGCAGAGCCTGGGCTTGCAGCCGCCCTGTGTCTCCTGTGTGCCTGGCTCACAGGGTTGTGCAAAACCACTCTGTGATGGCCCTACTAGCACAGTAAAGGGCTGCCCTGCAAATACTTTGCTGTCCTTCGTGAAGAGCTGCTCACCATCAAGCCCTGGTAATTCCCATGGGATCATTAGCCCTGGTCCTTCCAAAGGAAGTGGCTTCATTTCCACCTGGAGCCTGGGAGCTGTACAAGCTGTGTGGGAAGTAGATAACTGTAGAAATTAGAGCCTGTCAGTGAAACAGATCCAGCCAGATCCAGCCCAGTACCAGTCACACCACAGAAACCAGCACATTGAAGGCAGAAGTACTTCTGCCACAAAGAAAATGAGCCTAAACCCTTCTCCCCAAAAGTAGTTAAGGATCTATCTCTGTTTGAGACTGTGAGGCCCCTTAGGTTTTAGAAGCCTAAAGGAGGTCAGTCTTTTCTCATAAGGAAACACTGAGAGAGAAATCTCCTCATACTCCCTGGATAGAGATGTAACACAGAAAGGAGAGCTTGCTTTCCTGTTCCATCCTGCCTGATCTGAAGGCCAGACTTGCCCCAAGAAGAGGCCTATTCCACCATAAACAGCTTTCAGCAGTGAGTAAGACAAGTCTCTTGTGGAAGCCTTTCCACTTGTTGTAGATAATAAAATATTTATTTGCCCAGAGACTCGAGCCTCTCTCTTCCCTTTTTCACATTAGTGCGCTAATCCCTGGCAGCAGAGTAGGTCTCTCTCGCACTCACATGTGTGCAAGTGCTCTCCTCCTTTGATTCAGTGGATATTTATTTTTCATACCAAGTAGACTAACTACTTAAGAAGATAAGACTCTCTGATTATGCGAGGATAGAGCATGATGCTGACATGCACAAATGGGATGCCTGTATGTCTTGGTAGTTAACTCAGACCCAAATATACTGGGCACTTTTAGTTTTCAGTGTAATTCTGCTTCTCTAATAGGACCTCCTCTAATGTAAACTTGACCCCTTTAATGAGACTGAAGTCATATTTGGCTAATAACCTATCTTTTTCCTTAAAAATGGCAAGGAGTTTAAGGATTATGAAAACTCAAAGCCACATCCACCTCCTTAACTCTCTTGCCTTAGATGATGCCTTCATTCAAAAGAGGGAGAAGTTCAAGTATGTTCCTCATTCTGATGGGGACCTCTTTCTGAGAAACTGCAGTCTTTAGCCTGAGAATTTCAGACATCTGAATTCTTGAATCCAAGGCTGAGACAAAAATAAGTTTTCAAACTGCTCTCTGTAATTGTTCCATATTTCCTAGACTTAGAAATAATCAAAAATCTTGACTATATTGTGAATGCCTTGTCTTCCTTGATACCCAATAGTGTCAGCAGCTCACAAGGGACCTGTTATAGAGTGGACAATTATGTGCATGAACAAGAAGATCACAATTTTTCCTCAGAAAGCTTCCAGATTTCAAGGCAGGACAAGTCCTCCTCCTGATAACCTCTCCCCAAAGGAACCTTCCCCTGTAACTACCTTGAAAGTTGGCTGTACCAAGAATGCTACTGAGAGCATTTTTCCAACATTGCAAAAAAAAATTGTCATGACAACATATTATTAATAACTAGACCTGCTGCTGTTCTTCCTCTGTGGCACCAAAATGCTAGAAACTACTTAAAGCAGGGAAGATAATAATCTGTTTAATAAACATGTTTGATTGTGTAAGACAGCTTTTCTTGTAGAAGGATCACCTAATCTGCATTAAAAACGAAAGAACAACCAGGGGAAATCTGAACACTATTGGGAACCAAGTTCATTTATTTTTGTCAAATTGTTCTGTTTGTTGGTTTGTGAATGGAAGAAAGTTCATACTCAAGAATCTATATTTTTTTGCAGTATGCCTACAGCCTATAGTCCCTGATGTCTTCCGGACCACTGTTGGCTCCTGGGCCACGCAGTAGCTTGGGTATCAGGATGCTTTAGCAGCTTAGCACTGAGAACCACTGATGCTTTTTTGCCTTGGTTACTGGTTCAGGCACAACCCCGCTTTGTAATTGTCCCCCTGTCATGTCTAACTCTCAATAAGCGGATTGATATTTAAGATATGACCAAGCAGTATTAGGTCTGTTAAGGTTCACTAACCAGTGTGGTTTCAGCGTGCTTGTTCTGAGTGTAGGCCGGCAAGGCCATGAGTAGTGTGGATAACTGACCATCTGTGCAGATCTCATCTACCCTTGGTTTCCACATTAGGAGCCTGCAGGGTGTGCAACAGTAGTTTGCACAACTACCCTACAACCTGCACCTATGCAGTGACTGAATATTTGCCCTTGGGCCTGCAGCGAGCCATACACAGCCTTTCTTTAAAAAATATGTTATATTGGAAAGCATTTAGTGTACTGCAAAGCCAGTAACTGGGTGTGTCTGTTGAAACTCTGAGTCATTTCTCGAGTCCACTCCAAAGCCAAGTCATTTAAGTCCTAACGGGCAAAGGAGCAGTTAAGCAATTACTGTAGCACTGCAGTCCATGCTGCTGATAAAAGAGAAGGTCTCAGGCTTGTTGTCAAAGCCCAGAGAAATGTCTGTCCCTGCTTTGATATTAATCAACAGGGTTAAGGTTTTAATTCACACCCTTGTCAATTTTGCTGCTATAGGATGTTAAATAAAATTGGATGTGGATTCCTCCCAGCCAATCCGAGTTATAATTATTGGTCAAAAGTCACAATGCCAGACACATTTATTGTTAGTTATCTCAGTAATCTTTAACCTCCCATGGCAAAAGATCTCTAAAGAGAAATAGAAAACAAACAAGGGTTGGGCATTAAAACATAATGACTCAACTGAACCTGGGTAAGTTAGGGCACTATTTTCTCTTCTTTTGTTTTAAATGTCCCCCCAAGCTTGTAAAGCAAGCTCGGCATCTTCTGAATCTGGAAACAAGAAATATTAGATTAATAGAGATGTTGTTCATGGAGAATCTTTGAAAGCATTAGGTTTTCTGGAATTCATGGGTCTGATCCATCCAAAACATAAACATCCCCTATTGCTGTGCAATTGTTCTGCTTAAAAGCCTGGCTTGAACTGAAGATGTTCATTAAACCTGTGCATAATTTGCCACCTGTTTGTTAGGTATGGAAAGGGTAGATACTTCAGACACCAGAAAAAAACCCTCAAAATGTATATATTGCTATGATGAATTCATATGCCAGTTGACATTACGTGCACCAGAGCACACACGGTATGTCCAGAGAGAGATCACTCACCTATTCCTTAAATATGCAAACTGAATCATGAAATGTCACTTGTACAAACAGAACTAGACAGCAAGGTGGATGAGCTTGAGTTTAAAACACTAAGGAGACCTGAGCTCTAACCTTAACAATGACTTTTCATTTGACCACAGGCCAATTAATTACTTGATTAATCTTTGCAAGGTGATGCGAGATCTTTGACTAAAAGTATAAGAGCAAAGTGTGAAATAAATTTCTGTTGAACAGTATTGAAAAAAGGAGCGGTGTGAACCACTGTGCTTTCGTTTCACAGGGATTCGTTTGATTTGGATCTGCAGAGGTTTCACACACACAGGTTTTGTTTTGACTTTTAGGGTTCAGAAAATCCAGCTTTGGCCCTAACACTATGAAAATCAGTGAGGTTGCAGAACTACTTTCAAATAACTTGGTCAAAGACTTCATGAACTGAGTTTGTGGATAATAAATTTGCAGGAACTGAGAGAATGTTAGGTTTCTCTCTTTCCCCTCCCCTGGAATGAATCACCTACTTTCACCTGGTTTTGAATTGACACCATGAGAGAATACTTTTGGCAGGTTTTTTAATCCAAACCTGAGAGTCCTCCTAACTCCTAAATACTGTGGAAATAGTTTTAGAAATTCAGGCAGACTAGAGAGAGAAAGAGAGAAAAGGAGAGTGCAAGGGAAAAAAAGAGAGACATTTCTCAAAGGGGCTAGCAAATATCAGGCACCTTTTGACAAACGTGGTTGGAGTTCCAAGTTGGTGATGAAACCTGAAGCCAAGCAAGTTTCTTGTGATTTGGGGCTCTGCTATGAACATTTTGCACAGCTCTCACTGAAAGGCTCCGTCCTGCTGTGCTGCACTCGGTGCCCTGTGCGCCGTGCATTTGTCACTGTGCAGAACAGAGCAGGGGAGTACACATCAAAAGCAGCCGAGAAAGATGGGCTCAGCAGCAGTCGAGGATTAAGGTGCCCCTGAAAGTTTTTGTGTTTTGCTGTTTTTTGTGAAATATTTTTATTCGGGGGCAGCAGGGAGGGAGAGAGCAGGAGAAGACAGCAAGAAGACTCTGCAGCTCCCTGGACCTGTTTTTCACTGTTCTTTTCTGTCCTTTGCTCATGGAGCCTGCTTACCAATTAATGCCCTAGTGCCCATCCAGAAGTACAAATGTGATCTTTGCACACAGAAAATCAATCTTACTCTTTTCTGGATAATCCCTGACTTCCAGAGCAGGCTAGCTCTATGGTCCCATTCCCAAAACAGTTTTTGTGCAGCTAGAAAAGAAGAAGCCAGATTAACTTCTATTGGCCTGCTTATGTGTGGAGATCTTTAGGTAATCAGAAAGATGACCTGCAAATTTTCCTGACAGTACAATTTTGCCTGTAGCCATAGGGCTCAGTAATACACAACACATCTTCGTTCTTGTCTTGCTGCTCTTAGAACAGTGCCAGGCACATTTTCTGTTTGCACTATGCTTAATTCATAGACTCAGCATTTGGCATTGTTTGTAAGTCTATCATTATCTTTGTTCGTATTGACATCAAAAGCTTTCCTTCATGTGTGTGTCTATGAGCTCAGTGGAGCCGCTCTATCAATCAATCAAGCAAGCAGGCAATCAATCAACGTGCAAGTATCTGAAGCTGCTAAATACAACAAGAGAGTATGTCAGGCAGATACCTGGGTTCTAATTAGGACTAGGTATTATTCTAATTTCTCTGGCTTGTTCTGTACTTCATAGGACCTGGGGAGGTACTTTGTCATTAACATGTCAATAAAGCAATACAAATGAGGCTGGAGGGAAATATCAGATCCCAGAACCATGGTGTCAGCCCTGGTCTCTGATGCATTCTTTTGCTTGGGGGTGCAAGGCGGGGGGATGCACTTTCAGATGTAGCTGATCAAAGAAATATCATATACATTAGATTCTCTTTGCTCCACTC
Organism: Nothocercus julius; assembly: GCA_013398735.1. NCBI lineage: Eukaryota > Metazoa > Chordata > Aves > Tinamiformes > Tinamidae > Nothocercus > Nothocercus julius. Next base: position 8,414,757 of record VZSV01000014.1, read on the forward strand.
TAGTAACTGGGTGGCCCATTGCGATTGATTGAATTTTATGAATTAAGCGAATAAACGAGTGCACAATGACAAGGAGGTTGTATTACAAAAGCTAAGATGCCAGATTCTGCATCCGTTAAGCTGATGTCATTTGGGAATAATAGCACTGACAGCGATAGAGTTACACTAGATTTCTTCTGAGGCAGCTTGGATCTGGCCTCCTTTGTTTTTTGATGGCTGTAATTTAGTTTAATCATTTATGCTAACATTTTATGCCATACTTTAAATGCACTATGATATATTTTCTCAAGGCAAAGAAAATTTAGTAATATAGGTCATTACTGAAACATTAATACTACTAAATCTTTGGAGAGAAGGGAGCCCACTGCTGATGGTGTTAAATTGATAAGGTATGTGATTAGCCCAAAGTGGAATTAAAAAATGTTCCACTCTAAAAGCAGGGGAAAAACGCCAATTCCTCTTAATGCCTGGCAGAATTTGCAAATATCAAAATCATGCTGTCATGTTTTTCCCTTTTGTGATATTTGTAAAATAGATTTTAAAATAATAGAGAAGGTTTAGGAATCTTGAAGGCATACATTTATGCTTAAAAGTATTAATCCAAAAACTCTTCCTGTGATTTTGTTCTTTCCCAACCTCCTGTCAATTTCTCCACTGTAGCGATGACAAAGGAAAAAAGCAAAAGAATATCAGAAATAACAGCTTTGAGGATGGCAGAACCTGGGTAAGCAAAATGACTCTGCTCAGTAAATTCTAGGGTTTTTTTTTTTTCTTTAGTGGTTGCATAACACAAATAACTTTAAGCAAGAGCTGATCTGTTCATGAAATTTAAGGATCGCTTAATGCATGAATGAACTGCTGCCATCTTCTGACTTTTCTGAGTTCTGCAAATTAAAAAGACAATTTCCTACTGTAGTCAAGTGCCCTGGGGAAAATACTTGCAGTGTTAGATCTTGGTGGCACTAAGGGCTTTTTTTTAATCACATTTTTAAAGACGATAAAGTTGTTCTGCAGTCTTTTACATGTATATTAAAAAAAACAGCTTCAAATTAGGGCAAGGTGCATTGGATGGATATCACCAAAGCAGATGAACATAGTGTTGCCTGAAAAATGTTCTTAAACATAAAGTTGAGGCCTAATTTGATCTTCTACTGCCATGTAGTCAACTCCACTAAAAAGGGGATGAAAACATGGCTTAAGGATCTGAAGGTAAAATCAAAATCATGATGCCATTTGACAGTGCAAACTCTAAAGGGAAAGCGCTTACTCTGCTCTCTTGGAAGGTGGAATGAATGAAACTTCTGGCACAGAAGGGCATTGAATTTAAGCAATTCAGGTCCAGATTTTTCATGTGGCTTCTTAGCTTTACAGCAGGCCAGGCTGAACCCCATTTCTGAGCACCCGCAACCTCAGGGACATATGAAGCATTGCGCTGAAGTCTGCAGTTGGATCCCTTTAGAGTATCCATGCCTTTTGTGGGATGTAGTGGTTACACTCAGAGCCTGGATGCATCATCCTGTTCATTTACCTGCCAGTCTGTCATCCAGCAGCACAGTTTATGAGTGCTCTGCTACGTTTGATAAATATTGGTTAGAGGTACAGACATTATGGATTACTCCAAATGAATTATGTGCACATTATTTGCTTCTGAGTTTCCCTGTTGTCCTGTGTGGACCCTGAAAAACCCATCAGCAGAGGCTGGCTGTGGACCCAGCGTGGAGATCCCTGCTTGCACACCGGGTTTGCACAGTCCTGCAGCCCGGCAGTGAGCACGGCCAAGAGGTGCTCCGCTGAGGGGGGCAGCACCTTGCGGAAAGGGAGTTTAAAGCAAAGGCCTCTGGAGCAGCTTCTGCAGCACGCTTCTAAAAGGGAGCTGCTTTGAGAAATTTAGTAACTCCAGAAATTCTGTGGGACTGTCCAGAGACCCCAAATTCATAGATTAAGCATTTTCTTGGTGAGAAAGCCTCTGTACTCCTTAGCAGACATACCTCTTCCTTCTTGGATGTCCTTGGTGCTGAGGAAGAACAAGCATCTTGATCTACAAACCATACCAAAAGTGTAGAGAGACATAAAAGAGCTCTTTGCTCTCTTCTCCTTTATGCTCCTTTTCTCTGCAGCAACTGCCCAAATTGCACAAAGAGAAGGAGCAGCTTTCAGCAGGACTCTCGTTCCCACCCTGATTCGTATCCCTGAGTGCAGCAGGGCAGAAAGGGAGATTTCCCTTGGCAATGGCAGGGGGGCCAGGACGCCAAAGGCTGATGCAGGACAGAGGTGCCTGGGGACCAGGGAGCAGCTCTGGGGATGGCTGCAGCTCCGAGCGATGCCAACTGCACCCACCGCGGCGCTTGCCCACGCTCCCCTTTGCCTTCCACTGCTGACCCCAAGCAAGGGAAGCGCTCTCGCCGGC
>VZSV01000014.1:8417267-8429685 GCA_013398735.1 Nothocercus julius
GCGCCAGCCTGCCCGCCGCCCGGCACAGCCACGGCACCGGGGCTGCCGCCGCCGCGCCAGCCGCTCGCGCCGCCGATTTAACACCCGAAGGCCAGCCGCGCTCCTCCAGCCCCGAAATCTCTTGCCGTCGAGTGAGGTGAATGAGATGTAAGCGCTGCTTCGTTAGCTGCTTTTATGGAGTCACCTCGGGCTGCACAGGTGTGCGAGGAGTTGTGGGGATGTTGGATGTGCTCAGCACGCGGTTAAAGGCGACGTGGCAGCATTTCATCTCGGCGGCACCCAGCGAGGGAAGGAAGGGACCCGCGGGCTCATGCTGGTGCCCGTCCGTCTGTTCAGGGAGGCCGCGGGCGTTAGGAGGTACAAGGCTGAAACACTGACCACATGCGGCCAACAGAAACACTCACTCATTAGCCCTGGCGAGATGCCACTGCAGGTAAATAAACTGCAATCTCTCATTCCTACTATATGTTCCAAAAGGGCAGAGTATTTTCTTTTTCCTGCCTTAAATTCCTGGCAATTCTGTTCAAAACACCTGTATTTGCCTCCATCCCAGGAGTGCCTGCAGCTTTTGTGTACAGCTCCTCTGTTTGGGAGCACCTTCCAATTACTTCAGCAGGTTTTTACATTATTTTTGGTTAGGAAGGGAGCTTCTGCCATACTATAAATCCTAATCCCAAGATTCCTGAGGAGAACTTTATACTATTAGATTACACTGCTAAGAGATGAAAGCAACATTTTTTCCATATGCTCTGTTTTCTTTCCCTATCTTGTGCTATTAAGCTGAAGATCCAACTTTATGTCATTCTCCCCAGTAACTGCTGCAGTCATCGACACAGTCTCAGAAAGTGCCTTCTTGTTTAATGTGGGAAGTTTAAATTCCCTAGGACCTCCTTTAAAACTTGGTCTCCAAAGAAATTTACCCTTCTTGATATTTTCTCCATTTAAACACTGTGAAAGAAGAGAAACCAATGGATTTTAGAAGCAAAGTACATGAAAGGTCTTTTATTATATATATATTTCGCTGTCCCAGGCTATATTTACAGTAAAGTCTTTAGAATCGTGTACACTAAAGTGTTGAGATTTCCTCAGGAAACCTGGTGATTTACAGCCCTCGTTTATAGGTGTGCAAACATCAGCCTGTACAACAACAGACTGTACCAGCGCGTGTGCTAAAGCTTGCTTACTTCCAGCCCCCACCAGTGACGGAACCTGGCACAGTATCTGATGAACTTAATCCTACAACACCTGAGTGGGCAGAGCCCAGGAGTTCTGGGTGTGCCAAGGGGCTCTGCTGAGGACAGGTCACATGCAGGCTAGGAGAGAGTAGTGGCACTTTGGGGCCACAAGTCTCAACTGTCTCTTTTCTGATCTCCAAGAGTAATTCTAATATTCAGACAAACTCTTTCCCCCAGCAGTGACAACAAAATTTAAACAGCTCTCAGTTTCACCCAGCCTTTGCCTTCCTACCAAACTCCTATTAGTGTTCACCTGGGGGAGAAAAAAAAAAATCTATTTTCTCTACTAAGAATGGAAAACGGTTGCTCTTTAATCCACCCCAGAGGGAGGTAGCTGCACTTCCAAACACTGCCACACCTAGCTATAAACCCAACATCCCGAATTTCAGCGCTTCAGGTACTCCTGGCTCCCCTCCCCGATGGGGAGCAAGAGGAGAACCGTGACAAAGCTGTTTTTTTGCACAGACTGACTATCCCAAATCTAGACTGACGGAAAAAGCTCTCTGCTCCAATGTGTTCATGAATACGGGTGAGAAGTAAAGAGGACAGAGTTTTATTTGTATAGACTTTCAATAAAGAATTAACTTGGTGACACTTCAGGGATTGCTATGAATAAATACCAGTTACGATTTGCCAAGGTAGTAAAGCTGAAATAAGAGGAGACATTGTGCAGCATAACAGGAAGGCTGCTAAGGGTTCGATTGCTTATTCTGTTCTTTGAGAAAGCTTATAACTGAAGGTGAGGAATAACATACATGTGACTGAATAACTCTGGGGTGATGTACGTGTCTGTGTATGTATCTACTATAAATATACACCTCAAAGATTAATATGTGCTTCTTCTTCCAGGACATATTCCACAGTTGATGTCTCTTTTCACAACTTCCACCTACACCATAGTGTCACTCGCTTATTTACCTCTCTTTGGAATAAATGTATCCTTGGAATATCTTCAAACAGAACTTATACAAAAGGCTGTCCAGCAGAGACAGATTGAAGTTTAATTGTCATAAACTGGATTCTGCAGCTATAACTCAATTCTTATGGTAAATGCAATTGAAAGGAGAAAGGAAGTCCGTTCTCCTATGCACAAAGTACTTCATTAGAATTGGCTTGAACCTGCAGGGTGTTAGCAGTATGTTGAGACCAGTTTAGTTCTTATCTTTGAAATGCAGAAAAAAAAATGAGGCTTTGCCAGATCTTATTGTCCATGGAAATAAACAGAAGTGTGTTACGGTTGCAGCTAGCATTTCTCATAGGCAATTTGTTACAGAATTTAATGCTGGAGGAGGATACTGAAGAGAGAAGCATGGTGCTCTTGGAGCAGACAACCACCTAATTTCTGATGGTATAAACTCTCGTGTCCATGGTCTTGTTCAGCCCCAGCTCAGTCCTCTTTCGATCTGTGCTCTGCTCTGGAGTTTTATACAAACTGTGCTATCTTCACCAGGCTTTTAATCAGACCCGGGCTGCATTATAAATCGATTCCCCAAAGGACATGGGGGAGGCTGTAAACAACAGGAGTGGTAACCTTAGGCCAGCAAACTTAAACACAATTCTCTAACTTTGCCTCAAGTTTTGCAGTCCACTGGGTGGGCAAAGTGATCTGCCTACCAATGACTCCAAACAGGCTGCCAAAAGAAACAACAGGACTAAAACTCTTTATGCATGAGGGAAATAATTAAGACAGTAAAAACTCCTCTCTACATGTTAGGTGAGAACGATGCCTCCCCCTCATTTTTTTTAGTGCACTGGGGAGATAGTAGCTGTAAGAAAAAGCTGATGTTTTTTGTGTGTGTGTTTGCTTTCAAATTGCAGCCTAAAATGTTTCCTTAATTAAATCCAAAGGAAAGAAGTTGCATTACGGATATTCCTGTAGAAGTTGCTGGTTGATACAAAGGCAGTGCAAACTCTCTGACCTTTCCAGAGGCTGACTTCAGGCACCGTCCCTATGGCTTCTTCCGCCAGCGCTGGGTAGAGAAGCAAGCAACAAGGTATATACCAGCAAGTCAGAGCTCTGAATGTTCCTCTCCATCCTGGTATAAACAGCAAGCTGGATCGCTAGCTGGAACAAACCGTAAATCCAAGCAAATGTAGCAGCACTCCCCACCCAGCCCAGCTGCCCTCACCACCCGCTCCTCTGTCCTTGGGGGCACCGCTGCCCCAGCCGCACGCCTGCAGTTCAGGCCCACAGCCCCCACATTAGCTCCTCCTTGGACCACTCTCTTGGTCTTGTCTCCCAGTCATGCCATGCTTCCTTGATTTTTGTTTTTCACTTTTTTTCCTCTGTGCATCTCCTGATGCTGACCAACACTGGAGAGGACAGAGCTGTAAACCAGGTCCCTTAGCAGTGCTGTAAAATCACATGAGGAACGACTGTTCTTACAGTGCTTCTGACAGAATAAAAAGCAGAAAAGCTGTGTTCTGTAGATATTTTCAGATTAATTTTGCAGTCCTTGTAACAGGCCAAAGCTACTTGGACAGCCCACATAGCCATCTGTATCTCAGAGTGCTTACCTGAACTGAACTGTCACTTTTGTATTTTATTTATTTTAGGCTCATCATTAGCTTTGTAGCAAATTTGCCAGGTTTAGGCAGGGTCGGCAAAAGCATAGCTGTTGTCTGAGTCTGTCTCCTGCCACCTTTGACCGAAGGGATGAACCTGTCAGGGGCTGATTTGCCTTGAGGTATGCCATGGCAGTTATTTGTTAGTCTAGTTACCGTTGACCAGCTGACAGTGACTCCAGCTCCTGGTTATTGCCATGCAGGAATTACAAACTAGTCTTTGGAAACCCAGAGACTGTTTTGTAAAGAGCCTCCTCTTCAAACGTGTTTTGCAGAGTGTTTGCACACACACTTGGGACTGTGCAGTGGAAGCTTCCTCTGCCCATTAGTCCTATGGGACTGTTGATCATCTCTCAGAGATCTGAAACTGTTGTTTCAAAGCCCTAGTCTGTGGATTTCTGAATTAGAAGAGAATTTACAAAAGAATATACTAGAAGATCTTAGAGCCAGCAATGACTTGCAAAGACTCATGCTTTTAAAGTAGAACTATTGTTTAATGGTGCCAAAATTCATTCATTCCTGCAAAGTCTCGGATTTTCTTGCTGCAGTACGTTCATTCTTAAATGTCAGGCTCCATGCATACAACCCAATTTGGTATTGATATGATGAACAGTGCAAACCAATGTTCCTTAATATAGTTACAGCCTTGTGATGGGATTATTTCCTTTGTGAAAAAGCAGGATATTAAGTCCATTAAAAGACATGTGAAGTATGGCAGGTGCACAGCAGTTTTGCAAGACTGAGGGAAAAAATGATACCTTGATATGCTGAGGTGAGGCATTTTCTATTTTTTGACAGTTTACATTTCAGAGCTGTTTGGTAAAAATCATCTTTGGTTAGCACCACTGGAGCAAATTCAACTCTCAGCAATGTGGGTGTAGATCTGGAGTAATTCCATTTTGAACAACAGAGCTACTTCAGACTTACACTAGACCTGCTGTCACACAGGTGACATGACAGAATAATATCAGAGAAGACTCCAGCTCCTAAAATTACGATTGCTCATGGCCAGAACATTGCTCATATTCATCACCAAAGGAATCACTACTAGTGAGGTGGGGGACCCATCCCCAAGAGGAAAGAACCCTGTTTGTGAGCTCACTTTGCAAGAACCAAGCTGAAATAGGGACTTCGCTCAAAGCCATACAACCTTGCATCTAAAGTGAGTTCCTGTCTCTGGTCCTACTCTGTCTGATGGGGAACCAAAGGAGGGACAAGGACATAAATTGCATCAGGACACTGGAAAGTCACTAGCAGAGGGAGAACAAGACTTTGGAGGGTGAGGTCTGTGCATTGGCCATGAAGTTACTGGGACACAGCACTGAGGTAAAAGTAGAGATGCACAAAGTAACTAGATGGCTTTCACATAAAGTTGAGCAAACCCTTTGCAGGAAAGGAATAATGTGGGGATTGAGAAATGAATTTTTTAGGTGTTTCCCAACTTCTAAATTCATGCCAAGGATCCAGCTTCCATTTGGTCAAGTTTCCATTCTTCTCCCACCTCTCTCCCAAATCAAAGTCAGCATAATGATAGAACGAGACAGCTTCTCACTTGCTAGAGCCTGATTTTGCAAACTTGTCCATAGAAGCAGCCACGATCTTCCATGTGGGCATAGAAGTGAGTGTGAACATGCATCATGGAAGGGGGGAATGCAACAGATCATGTGATAAGAGACAGTCACCTTCTGGATGTCAAGTACATGAAGAACATACATTTACCTGCAACAGTTTGCCCGTGTTTAGCTTTTATTTTCTAGAGGAATACCCTGTGTCCACTGAACTCCCACTGTGCTGTGTTTTCTCATCTTTCTTCCAATGGAACATACTAGCCAGACGCGACTCAGGGAGTCACTGCTGGCTGCTCCAGAAGCGGGATCCCCTCCACTCCGCTTCCTCCTCTCCTTCCCTGCCTTTGCTGTGGATCTGCATTTCAGCCAAGCTGTGATTTTGTGTCCTGGAGAGGAATGGAGAGGTACAATGCTTTCTATCCTCTCCATCTTATCGCAGCTGTCTCTCATTGCTACCATGTTGCTACGGCATTCGTGACTCTTGTCCAACACTAGCAGCAGGATTTTGGTAGCCTTCCAGGCACTTCCACTAATGTAACTCAAAGCTACCACCAGTTTTCTCGTGAGGCTTAGGAAGTTGCTGGGCTCCTAAGGGTGTTCTCTGCCTGCCTGCCTTTGTCCAAGGCTTCAGAGTTAATTCTAAGTAGTTCACATCTCTGGAGTTGTTAGAAATAGGATCTGTGTGCTTCTCCCTGATTACGGATCACGCCAACATTTCATCAGAGCGGGACGCAGCTCTGGTGATGTATGGCACTACCGCATCATCACTCAGCCGTCGCAATAATGATGCATTAGCGTAATATGCCTTCAGGATGGAGTTGTACTGATGATGCATTTGCCAAAAGATGGGGTCCGAGAGAAAAGCAACAGTCTGGAGCTAATTCAGTATGAACATGGCCACCAAGAGCATATGCTGTGTGGCTGATTGGGAGAAGAAGATAAGAAGGATGAATTTACATTAACCACTCTGACCCTGATTCTTTCTTTTTACATTTTATTCATTCTTTCCCCCCCTTTTGTCGCTTCTTTTCTCCTCCACTAGTACTTTTTCCCTCTTCCTCTTTGTTCCTCTTTCTCTTCATCTTTTTTTCTTTTTTTCTTTTCTTTTCTTTTCTTTTCTTTTCTTTTCTTTTCTTTTCTTTTCTTTTCTTTTCTTTTCTTTTCTTTTCTTTTCTTTTCTTTTCTTTTCNTTCTTTTCTTTTCTTTTCTTTTCTTTTCTTTTCTTTTCTTTTCTTTCTTTTCTTTTCTTTTTTTTTTTTTTCCACACTGGTGACTCTCATGGCCACTGGCTTTATTCATATATTCTTGTCTCTCACAGTCTGACCTTGTGTCATGCTGTATAACTTAATATTATCCCACTAGAAACTTTTTCCCCCCTCTGAGTGAGATAATATTAAGGTGACCTGTAAGTGCAATAGATAAAAATCTCCAGGCCATCTATGCAGTGACATTAAAAATCATCACAACCCTTAAGTGATGGAGGGGGGGAAATCTTAAGGGATCATTCCTTGGCAAAGGCAGTAAGTGTGGGCTGAGGAGTGGCTACCCCTGGGATTTCTCATAGCCTTCAGCTTCTGGAAGATGAGAAGTGTGTTAACCCATTCACACAGCTAACAATATTAAAACAACAAACAGTGCTCAATCAAACCCAGCTTGTCATCTTTCATTGGATAAAAAGTAACCTTTCTAATAAACATTTCAACTAATAAAGACTACAAAAGTAATTATGCCATTAGCTCGCTAGCCCCTGACACCCAGCCATTCATTTCAAAGTAACTTTTCCTGCAGTGTTTAGACCTAGACAATTGAATGATGGAAAGATATTATACCAAGACCAAACATAAATAAAATTGGCTTCAGTCTTGTCTGGAATTCAGGCTATACATGGAACTCAGATAATGCCCTCAGTCTAGTACTAACATGTTGTTAGCATCCAGCTCAAGAATAGATGAATTCTAGGAATTTCATCTTTCAGCACTTTCAAATGTGTACTCTTTGAAATAAAGTGTTTCACAAAACTTTAAAATACTGGAGTGTTTTGGAATGTATTGTTCACTATAGAACATGCTAAAGACCTTTTGTGACATTTACAAATATTTACATTATAATTATTATTATTATGACACTTAATTTGCAGTACTGCTATTTATACAGTTATATTAATACTCAGATTCCAATCAAGACATGACAACCCATTGCAAAAAGGATCAGAGCACAGGAATATCACGAAAAGGCAACTCCTGTTAAGGTGCTCAGTGACTACATAGTGCAAGGTTTTTCTTTTTGCTTAGAGTGAATTTAAATCTTCTGAAAAATGCAGGGGCTTGTAGCCCTGGTGGCTGAAGTCATCTGTTTATTCATGTATAGCTCAGGCACATCAGTGTGCCTCAGCGCTGAGCTGAGCTGACAAAACAAGTGTTGATTTTCCATGTCTAGCTTGTGGCCTCCCTGCTTTAAAAGCTGCTAAGCAGGTCAGCTGTGGAGACATGCAGAAAATGGACTGTAGCCCCCTCTGTTCATTTCACACAGCCTACCATGCTCACTGCAGTCAGGACTGGGAACCACTGATCTGCAAGTTTGAAATACCTCTGCTCTTGTTGCTCCAAATTAATTTCCAGTTATATCACTTAAGCAGGAAAATATAGGATCATTGGAATTGATATCTTTTCACTTAATTTTGTCAAAAGTTATTTAATCCTCAACTCATGCAAATGGAAAATCGGGCATTTTTATTCCCATTTTACAAGTAGAGAAAGTGAACCAAACACAATTCACATACTTAAAAGTCATTGAAAGGAAGAAGAGCATGGAGTGGTTTAGAGGTAGGATCTGCTATTCTTAAGCACAAATTCTGTTTCAGTCTAGGAAAGCCGATCTTGCATTTAGCTTTCGCCCTTCTGAAATACAACTTCCAAATATATATTCATTAAGTGTCAACATGAATAATCTCACAATTCTTTGATGTTCTTTTCCCATAAACTATCATGAGTTCCTCTACCAGTATTAGGTCATAAAGGTTTGGCTCGCACAATAAATGCTGCCATATATAGCTAAAAGATGTTCTCTGTTGCTCTGTAGCACCAAAGCCCTAATTGGCTGGTGAGATTGATTAACATGTGAAGCAAAGCTAAGGTCTTTAATCAATCTTAGAAGTCATTTATTGAGACTATATGACAAAGCCATAAAGGTTATTGCAAATGACATATTTCAATATTAAAACCAGAACCTTCTTCTTTTGTGGAGGTTTGAATATGCTTTTTTTTTCCCCTCTCTCTGTTTATAATAAATTAAGATTAAAATTAAATAGATACAAAATAAAAGGATGAGTTCAGGAATGCACGTCTCTTTATCATTAGTCAGTAATAACCAGGGAACTGAAATTCCTTGCCCAAGAATGCCTCGGAGCACAGCCTAAGGTTCAGTCACCCCAACTAACACCTACGATCGCTCCACAGTGGTTAGTTATCATCCTGTCTAATCTTGATGAGAAATTGGGAAGCACTAGGCATGCTATTCTCATTGCTTTCTTTGTAGGATGCAAGGCTGAATAAAGTATTCGTGGCTATGTGAAATGTTGGTCCTGCTGCATAAAGAAGTCATATGCTGAGGGCTGATCCCCTGCTCTGTGAGGCAGAAGGGAACATTTATCCTGCGTTGATATCAGATTCATAGTGGATCCTCGAGGAAGGCTGGGAGTTGTAAAGATAAACCTATTCCTAAATCTGCAAGTTGAGCCCAGGACTGTGCTGCTATGTAAGGAAGGGCTGTGCCAAGAGATTGCATAAGCATCTGACAGCTTGCTAGCTGGATGGAACAGAGACAGACACCTCTTGGGTGATCTAACATATAGATAGTTATAATTATGCTTTTCTATTTCTATCCACCTGTCTTGAAATTGAGTAACCATGCTGTTAAATTTGGATTGCATTAAAAACTTTCTTTCCTGCATTTACCTTAACATTTGCTTTATGTTAAGAGTGACTTCAGAGTAACTGGAAGTCATCTCTTTGTAAGGATTTGGCACCGATCAAAATCAGAATCTTGGACCAATACCTAAAGGTTTCTCATAGGTAGGGTCACACAGGCCTGGTTAGCAAGTAAGTTCAGGTCTTCAAGAACGTCTAAGCAAGTTGTCCCTTGCTCCTCTTTGCCCAGGAGCTACTCTAAAAGACCAGTACAGACAGCAACAGCCAGGATAAGAATTCACTGGTATTTGTCATATTTCCAAACATTACATTTTTACTTCCCTTTGATTATAGATTTCTTACCACATACTTTGTGTTTGCTCAGCTGCTCTTTTGCTCCTTTTCAATCATCTTAACTGAAATGAAAGGCCAGCCACATTCAGGATCAAGCAAAATACCTAAGATTTTCAAGATAGTTCCCCTAATGCAGGTAATGTGAAAAAGGGAGCAACCAAGAGTAATTTTCACATACCTTGCAAAGAATAAGCAATTTAATTCCACAGAATTTGCAACCTAGATTGTCAGATGAAGCAACTGAGACACAGTGACCACACAAGAAATATAAATGTCTGAAATGTCATTCCAAAACCTTGACCATGAGACCAACCTCCTTTTTAATTTTGATTATTGTCAGCCTCTGAGATTTAGGAGAAGCACCTCTAAATTCACATCTCTAGTACTGAGGCAATGTGAATAGATGAGGATTTCCATGAGCAATTGCGTGATCTGGCACAAAAATATCTACATGAAAGACCTTGCAATTGATTTCTAGAAAGTCAAAGCTTGACCTAATAAGAGTAAACCCATAGCTTTTGTTTCTGTGGCCAATACTAAAGTCTCCTAAGAGAAAAAGACCAGTAACAAATAAGAAAGTAGATTTGAGATTTTGTTTCTAATGAGGGAATCTGTGTGACTCTTAATGACCTTCTCCCACCTATGGGCTCTCTGTGCCCTGAAGAGCAACAGATGCACAGCTAGTAAGGCTAAATCGGGGCCAAGAGCACAGCAAGATAGTGAGGGAAAGAGAACATTTTTCAGATGCTATATCTGATCCTCTGTCTTTTATTGTGCAGGAGTGCCATAATGAGGGAAGTGCTCATACAGAAATTAGAGATGGGAAGAGCCATCAGGTCATCTTGTCCATCCCCCCTTCAATAAGGGAGGCTCTGAAAGAAATATAGTATTAATGTGGGGCCAAAGAACAGAGAAGAAGGCAGGAATTAAGTGAAATAAGTTCCAAAAGCATTAGTGGTTGTAACAGGTAATACACGTTAATAAGTAACATTAAGGCAGATGTGGCCATTAATTGGCCGTTTAGATTTGTGTGTGTGTGTGTGTGTGTGTGAGAGAGAAGTTATTAATGACTGCCACGTTCTAATATTTCCTGGCCATATCCACAGTAAAAGTCAGAAAGAGTCTTCATTCAATAGGATAATGAGGCAGTTAATGGATGATCTAGCTATGTGATCTGTGTTTTTAGTGCATTTAAATAGAATAACTGTAATATGGTAACTACAGCTGATATCCATCAAGAAAAGAGAGAAAGGAAGAGAAGGATGACATTCCCTTGCAGTGAAAAATGTTCGCAGCATTATTTCAAAGTCCATGCTATATTCAAGAACAGCAGAAAACATGGAGAGGATGCTGCAGCACAAAAAATACTGCACTCCAGCAAGCTTAGCAGAGGTGCACAGCCCGCTACAAAGGTCGCAAGCAAAGAGTCACACTCTGATCTACAGTGTCACACCAGGAGTTTGCTGCAATCCATAGGATTATGGATTCAGTCATGGATCCGTTCAGTCATTAGGGATAATCAGTCATGGTTCCAGGGTTGCCTATTGCTTTAGGTTAGATGAATCTGGGCCTGCACGCCTGAAGCACTCTCAAAACCTCTTCACAGTTCTGTCATGAAGGGAGAAATATTTATGATAGTTATGGGACATCCTGCATGCCCCTGCGACATTCCTACAGCAGCTGGCATCACTTTGCCTGTTTGATGATTCTGCATGCCGTTCGCTTGCAGAGATGGTGCTCTCTTTGCTCAGCTCACTAGTTGTGAATAACCCACTTTAGGTTCTCTATGTGCTCTATCCTAGCAGTAGTCCCAGGCTGCATTCCTGCTGCACAGCACTTCTCTGGAGTAGATGTCCTGATTTCCTTGGTCGGCACCCATACAACCTGCACTCAGCAGGGCAGGCTCAGCTGCACTGGCACAAGGCAGGCAGGAAAAGGAACACTTGTGGCATGTGAACGCAGCCTATGTCCATTGGAAGCAAACAACATGGAGCCACAGACTGTGAAATACAGACATACTACTGAGTGACCAGAAAAAAATGTGCACACGGAAGAGATGGAGACTGTCAGCTCCTAGGAGTAGAACAAAGTATTTCTGTAAAGAAAACACATGCTACAGCTCTGGAGACTGTCTAGTCCCTTTGTGGATTCAACCTGCTGGAGGAACACCGGTCACAGTGTTTCTCATCCTATAGCTTGGGAGTTATGGGCAGAGGAGATGATTTATTCTCATGACTGTTCCAGAGTATTTACGTACATAAATATTTAAAACATGCAGAGCAGCTCTGTCTTCCTTTTGCCAATTTGCCTGGCTTGTGACCTCCTCGCTACCGCTAACCATTTTGGACCTGTTCTCCATCCCTGCTGGCCTGCCTGGATCTCTTCCCAGGGCACTGGCTCGCCGGGGTGATGGGTCTGGATGGTCACGTGGGGAGACACATTACCAGAGTGTCCAGAAACGGAGGTCACCGCAGCTCAAGTAACTGATCTTACTCTGAGGAACTGGTCTCAGCTACTGAACACGGTGATGGGAATCTCCCCAAACAAGCAGTTAAGAAAGGTTAATCTCAGGTAAATCCAAAGATGCCCATATCTATGCATCTGGAGAGGAGGCCCTCAGTGCAGATATTAAAAATGTGGTTTTTAAAAATCCAGTTATTGTCATGTGACTTCCTTGTGGGGTGCCCTACTCTCCCAGAGACGGCAGGTTAGGAGCAGGAGCGCAACGTTCCCAGCATTTTTTCCCAGAGAGCAGAGCTATTATATTTTCCCCCCCCGAAAGGGTTAACGA
>VZSV01000014.1:8429795-8475302 GCA_013398735.1 Nothocercus julius
CATTTGCAAATGATATCACTTGTCTGCATATTGTCACCTGCTGCCTGCCCACCCATTTATCAAGCGCCTGCAGTGCTTGCCCTGTTCTCCCATCCCTGCTGCCAGCCCTGACCCAGGGGAAGGAGCCTCCGAGCAGTAGCGCGGGATGGCCTGGGAATGCAGCTGGAAAGGCACAGTTACTTCCCTGCCTGGCAGTGACAAATGACCTTGCAAGGACAGCAGCCCCAGCCCCAGGCCTCCCTGCAGACGGTGCCTGATATAAAGGGCGAGACTGGACACTCCATACAGAGGATGGAGGAGGCGGGTAAATCACCCGGGACCAGGGAAAATAAACTCTGCCGTCCGCTTTCACAATAGGCTTCCCCTCAAACTCACAAACTTGTTCCTCAGTAACCCTAAAGCAAAATGGTTGTGGAATTTGAGCACAACATTTACCAGGTCCTAATGAATAACATAATTATCACTTTATGCAAATCAAACCTCATCTGCATCTGTGAATATTTAACTATTAAAAACAACACTTTGATCTTGAATAAAAATATGTATATCACATAATCATAGCCTTGTGGAACATTAAAACTATCTTTCTTTCTTTCTTTCCTTTCCTTTTTCTTTCTTTTTTTTTTTTAAGCTGCATGGTTCTGCTGCACTCGGGCTTGCTGTTTGAACCTTCTCGGTGGGGATCCCATCGATGCAGCTTCTTCCCCGAAGATGTCCCCGAGGATGGGGTCTCTCTGCGGCTGTCATCACGGCGGGGCACATCACACCTTTCTCTTGAGGTCACCTCATCTTTGATCATTCTGCTCTTCCTTCGGTTCGCCCTTTTCTCCCTTGTTACTGTCCACCTTGGTGGCAGCAGTGAGAATCATCAGCTTGCTCCGCTGCTGTGGCAGGCTGAGCGCTGGCGCGTTGCACGTTGTGCTGCAGATACTGCCAAGAGATGGGCACTTTATGTATTTAATTACAAAATAAGGAAAGAAGTCAGACTCTGCTCACATATTTAAATAAAGCCACAGTGATGGAGATTTTTTTCTCTGAGGGAAAGATTACCAGAGATGACACAGGAAGCAAAAGTCTTTCATGGGACATTTGCCTGTTGCAAGGTCTCAGCTGGGTTCCTGGAATAGCCTAATCACTTTGGGCCAGCTCCCACCGGCGTGACCTTAATAATGTTAAGAAACAGCTCTTGGAGCTGCTCAGGGGGATTCAAGCCCCCCACTGTGAACAGTTAAAGGGTAATATTCCTGTTTTCATATAATGGCTCTGTTATCACTAATTATTGTTCTGGCTTGTGGTTCATTCACAGTAAAGACTAGATTTGAAGAAGCCTTTCACCTCCCCAGATAACTCCTTGTCTGCAAAGATCTTCACAGGTTATTAAAAAAAAAAATATGTCAGTCCAAAATTCAGCCCAAAATTCCCCCCAAAGGCCACATTTATTATGGCCCCAGATCAAGTGACCTCAAATGCACCTACTGCACTGGGCCAGTCTCCACTGAGATATAAGGGCAGATTAATTCCTTTTCTCTTCTCTCTAACAGTTTAAAATGCCTCCCCAGGCATGTAAAGGAACGGCTCCTGATGCATATAAAGAGAAGTCCCTTCTCTTCTCCCTGCCTTATGCTATCCTGCCACTGGCCAGCAGAAACTCAGGACAGGAGGTTTGCTCTTCGTGTTGATGGAACTGTCCTGCCTTGCTTGCAGCAATCACACACCTTAACAGAGGCAGGCAGGAAAACAAGGCATGTGCTTAACTCCAGCGTGTTAGTGCAGTGGGTGTTCACCTAGGAAAAGAAATCTTGGTTCCAGTCCTGAGCTCCAAACCCCGCTTAAGTATTTTGCATGGAGAATTTTTTTCCTGGAGCAGAGCTTGGAACCCAAGTTTCCTTTTTCCAGGTAATCTTGCCTCACATAAAGGGTCATGCTCATAGTCCCTTTTTGCATCTAGCATCTAATGTTTATTCCACAAAGAAGTGGCACACCTTCAAAAAACCGATTGAGAGTCTCTCCTGAGAATACCCTGGGAATCTGTGGATTTAGATACTTTGCCATCTATCAAGAAATTGAACTCGGGTCATCCACATCCTGGTGGAGTGAACTAGACACTGAGCTGTTGGAAAAACTGGGAGCGGTGAAGAAGGAAACAGGTGGTAGCACTTGCACCTCTTACGATATTTTGTAAGCAAAGGATGGCGTAGAAATTTAACTGCAGGACTGCTTGTAGTGTCGTATTTCCCAGTTGGACTTCAGTGACTTTAAAGTCTGCGCTGTTTAGAATTTGAGTGTTGGTTTGAACTTTGCAGTTTGGGCTTCAGTCTAGCAAGTGCATATTTTAAACAAAGAAAACATTTGGCAAATAGTTGATTCTGCATGCAGGCAATGTCCCTCTGCTCCACACGATTTATTTTCACAAGGGTCTAAGGGAGACACATTTCTCTAAAAATAAAAGGCATCCACATGAGGCTGAATTATTCCTTCCCAAACACAAACTGATATTTTTCTTGTTTCCCAGCACTCCATCAAATTATAACAACAAAGCAGCACTGTACTCCTTAAGTTAATGAGTCTGCAACTGCACCTTTCAATCAGCCTTTCCAGCCCCAAGACACCCACATTGGCCCTGTAATGCTTTTGTCCACAAGAAATGATACCATGACCCCAACCTCTGAAACTTTACAAGTTATTTATGGCATTTCCTATGCACTATAGAACAGGGGAGATTCAGCAGCTGATGCAAAAACAAATGACTGAAAAGGAATAGAACACTAAGGATAATATATATATATTTATTATTTTTTAACTATGGATCTTGACTTTGCAAAAAGTAGAAGATTATTTTTTTCAAATAAGCCAAGATCTCTTACAATGTTTAACTTATAGTTTAGTGATGTGTAAGAGAGAAACTCTCATAGCTCTATTGTGGCATGGACTAGAGAATACAACACTCGTATCAGTACTGATTTAGCATTTTTAATAGAGCATCAAAAATCATGCAGAGTATCTTGAAAGAGTGACTCTCAAGTTTACCTGCATAAGACAAAAAAAACATGCCCAGGACATGGCTATTTAGAAAATCACTGTGCTGTATTACCTCCATCCTTCACTTTGAGAGCTGCCCGTCGGGAGGGAAGCCAGAAATGCCAAGCTGAAGTTTACGCTTGAGCATCTTGATTCAAAACATGTAGAAAATCAGGTGAAAGAGTATGTGAATAGAAAGTGTGTTTGTCATTGGCACCCTGCTTTTCCAAGATATAAACCAATGAGGCCCAGATGTTACAACTGCAGGAACGCTAAAAATTTCATAATTTATTCTGCAGGCATGAAAAGCCACGGAAGGTCAGGCCAAACAGACTTCAGGTTTGTGCAGGCAGGAGCTGGTCAGAATGGGTATTTTTAGTGTGTGGTATCCATTACCAATTGATGTCAGAGATCCTCTTATGTACAGACCATCTAAGGTAGAAAAATATCCATGGCAAAGTTTCAACACACATATTTGAAGGGAAAGCCGGAGTTCTGCAGACAGAACTTCTGTTTTGACCAGCTAAGAATGGCAAGTTCAAGTTTTATCCTGCTGTCTTTCATTCCCATGGTAGGATGATTACCATCAAAAAAAATAGCTGGAAACTGCTATGCTGTGTAAGAAAAATCTTTTGGAGCTCTCTATTTCTGGCTGATAAGTGAACCAACCCCGCTTTCATCTAGTAGCCTGCTGTCAAGAAAGCGGGTTTGGACAGGCTTGGGTTTATTAGTACCTGAAGTGCAGCATGTGTCAGTCTGTGTTGCTAGGACAGAACCCCAGTTTAAACAAAGTTCAAGGTTATACCCAAGGCAGAACCATGTGGATGGCTTGCAAAGAACCACTAGCCTCCAGCAGCACCCAAAAAAACTGCTGGGTTTGCTCAAAAATGATAGCTAAATT
The DNA here is from genome assembly GCA_013398735.1 of Nothocercus julius. Taxonomy (NCBI): domain Eukaryota; kingdom Metazoa; phylum Chordata; class Aves; order Tinamiformes; family Tinamidae; genus Nothocercus; species Nothocercus julius. Next base: position 8,433,715 of record VZSV01000014.1, read on the forward strand.
AGGGTCCTGCTGCTGTCTCCTGGCTCAAGCAGATCCGTGGTGCCTTTGCCAAGCTCTTCCCCGTATCGCAGGGGTTTCCCGTGTCTACATGTCAGCATCTGCAGCGAGGGCTGTGGCGGCTCCTGCAGCCCCAGGCCACGTTCACGTCTTCCGGCCACCCACTCCAAAGCGAACCCGCTCTGTGCCCTCTCCTTGGACACCCATGGGCCTTCCCCGTCTTGGCTTCCCCAGATTTCCTAGTGCCCTCCCTCCCCTTCCCTGCTTTGGGAAAAGGCAAAGCAGAGCCGGTGTCCAGAAACCAGGGCAAACCGTCGCTGTTTCTCTGGAGCACACACCGCCCTGCAGCGGCGCAGGGGTATCGAGGCTGCCCCAGGCAATGCCGCCCCACCATCCTGCTTAGCCGTGGTCTCCACACAACCACTGGTGACACATCTGCCACAGTTCCTGGAGGCAAAGGGGACTATGAAACCCCCTAAGCCCTGGTGTCCTCCCCCTTAGTTTCCAAAAGCCCATGCAAATGCCAGCTCCACTGCCTCCCAATTCAGAGCTCCCACTTCCTCACGTTACTCTGAGGACTTACCTGCATTTGCTTCGCCTGCCACCAGCCACGTCTCCTCACGTTTCCTATGGCACCACTGCAACATGTGCGGGAGACACCTCAGTCCTTCTTTACACCAGCAAAGCCTGAGTGTGAAATGAGAAAGGTTCCCCATTGCCAACACTTTCTCTTCACTTCAGCACAGGGTCGCAACTCTGGCTGATGATGACACTTTGTTGGCCTTAACCTTCAGCAGGGGCAGAATCAGGGTTTCATTTACTCGCACTTACCTTAATTTCTCTTCAGCTTATCCCTAATTTCACAGAGGAATTAAGCTTTTTCTTGCTGTGTGTATCTTAAGCAGAAATCCATTCAAACAGAATTCCTTATAAAGGCTGAAAGATTTCCAGTGAAAAAATGTCAAAATTCACTGGCTTATAATTGCACTCAAATATGTAGTTTTGTATGTTTACTTCATGGAGAGGAACCTTGGCATATATTTAATTAAAGAAATGGAGCCTGCAGGAGATCTTGGAATAGAGCTCATTGTGTTTTGGTTTGGGGTGAATTTCACAATCTACTCTATAGTTTTATTAATCTTTCTAAGCATGAACAAACTATGGCTATTTCTGTAGAAAATGGGAAGGAAATAAAACTTAGAAGCATTTGGAAGTGGTTTAAAACATAGCAGGAGAAATTACAGTATTTAATGTCAAAATCTAGACAATTATTACAGAATAAATGGCTGCATTCAAGAGAAATAAACTTTGAACCAAGACTGCTAATTGATACTTCAACAAAGGAGACATTTTTATGAAATAGAAATTCTGAAACAGACTTTTAGCACTTTTGTCAATTAACCAACAATAAAGGTTACAATCGGCCCCTGGAAAGCCTACGGTATGATTCCTGTTGACATCATCTTTTTTGATTAAAGCTAAGAAAGTTAACCTAAAGACCCTCAGAACAGGAACTCGAGGAGTGAAGCTCTGGTGAGCTTCCTAACACCAGCTACTGGATCCAGGAAAGAGTGCAGAAACATGCCACTTAAACGATTAATTGGTTATAATATACAGCCACAGCTGGGCACCACTGAAAGTGGTGTCACACCAATCGGAAGGTGACAAAAACTGTGGAAGAGGTGGAAAGCCTGGTCTTGTGATGCAAGTACATGGGAAATACACACATGCAATACTGGACATGAGGCCATTTGTAAGTGAGCTTCTCAGCTGCTGGGTCGGGACCTGGGGAAAGTGATTGTGGATCTTGAATAGGAAGCTGTGTCTCATCAGTAGTGAAATTTCAATTCCTCCTTCTGTATTTTTTCTTATAATTTCTAGGCATTACAAGTTCCTTTCACTGTTTTTCACCTCCTCACTTCTACTTTTTCCCATGAAGATAATGTCCGTTAATGTGTGTGGAACTGGGATATTCTCCACAGAGGGAAATATAATTTAAGTATAAGGGGAGTTGGGGAGGGAGGAATAAAAAATTGGATGGAGAAACAAAGAATTTCAGAAACATATCTATCTTCAGAAACATATCAAAACTAAATTGTTGATTAAAAAAAAAAAAAAAAGCCTTCCAGAAATATATCTTACCCTGGTCAGCTATATCTACAACTAAGTGAATAGCTTTTGGAGCTATAAAACCAGTCTTGTACCAGTAGCATTATTAGTATTAGATCTTACCAGCTCCTTTCATGTCCCATACACACATGCAGAAAGCATAAGGTAGGTTCAGTCTAACAGGACAAAGACCTTAAGCACATAACTTTAGCCAGAGGAAACCCTTTACAGAAGGTCTGAGACAAAGAGCTCTGTGCCATAGGACCACAAGGTTTTCATTAATTGGGTGAATTCATAGGACAGAAGTACCAATTTCCTCAATACTTGACATGCTATTAGTTGAGGTAAAAGGAGATATCGCACCAAAAGAGGAAAAGTGTGGTGTTTCAACACCTCATTTTCATGTGCCCTGATGCATACTGGCCTCTCCAGTCTTGGGGTAGAGACACAAACATCCTACTGTGCCAGGAGTAGGGTAGGGAGCATAATAAATTTGATGGATAAAGGCCTAAGGATGGGATTTAGAGAAGCCAGAAAGCAAAACAAGTTGACCAAGCTTACTGGTAAGAAATATCAGTGAGAGGGCTGTGGTGTAAAGTATTTAGTGGCAGAGAAAATTAAGCAGAGACAGTTATCTCCCTTGGGATTCACAGCTGTAAATCCTCTCCTGGAACTAATGAAAATACTAAAAGGCAACTAGCAGTTACCTTTCCCATATATTTCATCTTTGCCATGGGAGAGGTAGAAAACCTGCTTTCGAGTCTTCCTTCTCTCTCCTCCTCTCCCCAGCTGATTAGAAAGGAGAAATTTAAACCTTGATCTACCACTGAAGAAAGGAACCTAGCCCCTAGCCTGTTTAGGTACTTCAGAACAAGACTTTCTCAATTTCTGCTGAATCTGGTCTACTTTGTTGCACCTAATTAAAGACTTGCATAAACTAATCTTGACTCTGCCTATTTTCTTTCTGTGAGGCCAAAGGATAAGAATATTCCAGTAGGATGTGAGAGACCCAAGTTTAAACGTGTGCTCCAGCCAATATGGGCACAAATGAAGAGGACTTTTGAACAGGTTGATACCCAAAAGACACGTAGGCTTTGCCCAGTCCACTAAGCTTGTCCGGCACATGGCAGGAGGTGATGTAGTGCACTATCCTCACCAGGAAAGCTGTAGGAAAGCTGTACTTGGAGCACTCCAGATACATGCTATATAGCTAATTCTTAAAGGTTCCGGAGAGGCAGACTCCTTGACCACCCCAAGAAATCCACTCCCATACTTCACTCAGGATAGGCTTGAGAGATGAGATCTCAGTGACACCTGAAAATTGGGCATAAATACATAAAAGACTAGGCTACGTACATGGCCAAGTCCCATTATACAACTAACACCAAAAATTCAACACTCCTGGCTCTATTTAAGGCAACATCTCCCATTTTCACTGATGGCAGTTCCTTATTGACGCTTTGACTGAAAGTCTGATGGTTCACATACCTGCCCAGAAAATCTAACTGGAGCATCGCTCCTCCTCCTGGCTCCCTGTGGACAGTACTCATTGCACAATAACAAGTAACATCACCAGAGAAACATTTTGCCAAGGATAGGAAAGACGGGCTGTTCCTCCACCTACTTTCAGTAGCAAGAGGAAGTATTAGAGTTCTCTCAAAGAGGAGAAAATGCATGGCCATGAAAATAGGGTGGGAGAATGAAACCTGTCTACATCAGGCATCCTCCTCCCTCTGGTACTACAGATGCCCTGTTGAGAGGAAAAGGTTATGTAATGAAAGAAGTCTGCCTACAAAGCCTGCTGCTACAGGAATTTGCCAAGAAAAGAGACTCTCAAGAGAGTGCCTTACAACAACCTTAAAGCTAGACATCGCAAAGCAGAACCTCAAAGCACAGTCTCTGACTAATAACCTGGAAGGGATTAAAAGGATAGAAAGACCACTGAATCAACTGAAAAAGCACATAATGGGACATCTCTGGAGAGTCTTATTCATTATTGTTACTACTATTTCAAATAAAAATACTGTTTATTTTCAGTTACTGTAGACTCTACACTCTACTGAGTGTGGAGATCATAATGAAAGAACAGAGGCTGACTGTATTCAGAATTCAACAAGCAAGAAGAGAATATTAATTTAACAAGATTATGATAACAAACTATCACACCAAACTTCTCAGGTGTCCAGAGACACCTCTACATGCCTGTCTAGGAATGAAGATTGTCATATGAGTCATATGATTGATATGACCATGACACATGTAATCGGTGTGATTGATAGAATCAATCAGCAAATAGAAATAGGGTTTCTGCCCACTACCTCCAGTTTCTTCAAACACTTTTCACCAGCTCTATTTTTATTTCACCTCTGTTATTCTCACAGCCAGGATCTGGAAATGCATTGGCACAAAAGAAAGAAAATGGAGGTGTTTAAATACCTAGCCATTAGTGAACCATGAAATGAAATACTCAGTTCTGGTTTGATTCAAAGTTTGGTTAATAGTTTGAGATTGCCAGAGACAGATGCCAGTAGTTTATTACTGTTCCCAAAGTGGCTAGCTCCTGATGCTTTACTGATATTTCAGGAACCTTTTATTGTCTGTACATGTTGTAGATGTAGAACATACAACATATATATATGTACATATTGTGCATATAAATATAAATATATATATTCTCTTGAGCACTGTGATTCACACTTGTATGGTATCAAGACATCCCAAGTAAGATGAGGGCTCTTGTGGGCTAGGAGACACTGTGCATGTGCTCTGTCTGACCAAAGGATAAGAAAAGTTAAGAGGTAGAAGACTTTGTGTCCCTTTGCTACACATGGAGAACTTAGGTGCAAGCAAGTGAACAGACTTACTCAGGATGCCACAGGCAATGTATGGTGGGGCTGGGAACTGAATCCAGATCTCCTGAATCCTATCCAGTGTCTTAACCTCAAAAGCGTCCTTTCTCACTAATCAGGTATATCAGACGAGTCATCAGACACCTATGTGCATATCTGCATACCGTCAGATTTGTATGCCTCTGTGGTCCTGAAAACTAGTTTGTTCTCTCCTGCCTCACCCACAGAGGTTTGATAAGGTGGTAAAACCAGCTTAAAGACTTCCTTTGTTCTAAGGACAGAAATTCCATATAGTAACTCTGTCCAAGTGGTCTGACCTTGGTCACAAGGTCCTGAGATACAAAACAGCTGACAGATGGGATAAATCTCTATGGAAACTTCCTCCTGCTTGTGCCACACTAGCTATGCAAGTATCAGTGGCTGGACACATAGGGCTAATGAAGGCAGTCAAGACAAACTGGTGAAAGAGGCTCATCAGCATTTCCCAAGAACCACATTGCCTGTCAACGGCAGGTATGAAATTGTCCACCAGACACAAAGTACACAAGATCCAAAACGGGGCCAAACAGTCTCGAAGCCACCAGAAATCACAGGTGATTTCTGCAACTGAGGACCCACAGACCTTATCCTCAGTAAATCATACCAAACCAGATTGGTGCAGAGTAAGTTTCATATACAAAACTGTGGGGAAAAAGAGTTCAGGTTAATTAATTAGTTGTAGCTCCATTACTTAGTTTATCTACGTTAGCAGAAAATCTGTCTTTCAATCTCCTTTAAGAACAGGTGTTGCAAACCTTGTCTCTAGGCGTGATAGAAGCCTGCTGTGTTGAACAGAAAGTTGACAGAGGTAGTGATAGGCATGACAGGAGCATATGAGACTCCATAAGCTAATCATTAAAGCCTAGGATCAAGAGAGCGAGTGATTACGTGTGCCTCTGCGGTCTTGTCAAGCCAAGAGAAAAGGAGGTCCTGAAAAAGTAACAGCTGAAAAGGGAGGCTGGTGTGATATGAAGGTAATTTTTGAGAAGAAGAGATTCAAGCAGTAATATATGTTGGTATTACCCAAAACCATGAAAAACGCATAAGGGAAATGTTGAGAGACTGCATAACTTAAGGAATTTAGGAAGAAATCAACAGATTTGAGACAATGGTCTACTGTGACTGGCAAAACACTTTGTCTTGAAAATAAACGGGGAATAAAGTTTTAGTGTTGCTGCAGCTGATGGCAAAACTTCTACTGCTCACAGTGGCACCAAGCCTTCATCCCAGGAGCCTCACCATAGGACAAAAAAATACCACTATTTTGAGCAGTTTGAAGTCTTGAGAGGGGAAAAGCCCCACATTTCTCCTGTTGCCATTGTCCAGGGTGTTTCTGAGCTGCCCAGAACACCAAAATCATTCTCAAAGACTAGCACAGCATATGGGTATCTCTGCACTGCGCATCATGGTGGTGGTAGCTCTAAAAGAACTAGCTTGAGGATGAGAAGCAATCCAGACTTATTAGCTCTACCCAGGCTAATTCGCTGTACTAATGCAGCCATACCACTTGTAGGTACCTCTGAACAACGCGGTATTGTGAGGTTTGGATTTGCCAAGAACACAGATGTATCACCAGGTTGAATGAGAAAGGCCTGAGACTAACAGGTTGGTTGGTAATGTGAGGTACACCGAAGGAGGCTATTACTTTGTGCTGCTTTAATGCCTTCTAATTTTTTTAATTAAAGCTTGGTTAAAATATCCCGTAGGGAAAAATCCCTCATTGGCAAAATGAGTAGGCCAAAAAAACCTCACAGGCTCTTTTCTGGCATAAAACGTCTATTACTCTAAGCAGCAGTCCAGCCCAAACTTGCAGGAGAATAAAGCTACCACACTCCTACCACAAAGACTGTTGCTCTTTGCCAGTAATTGCTGTTTTTCCATATACAAGGACCAGATGATCTACTTTCATTCAAAATGACTTCTTCTAGTTAAGGGAAAACAGCAGCAAGACAAGAAAGGAAAAAAAAAAAAAAAAAAAAAAAAAAAAAAAAAAAAAAAAAAAAAAAAAAAAAAAAAGCAGCAAGGTCTCCAAGAGGTAGAACAGTGTGTGTTCCCCTCCGGAACAGGCTGGAGCAAGCAGGACCGAAATGGCTGCTGCCTCTGCACACCGGCCCGATCCCTTTGAAATTCCAAGCGTTGCTGCCAGGCATAAATGTTTCCCTTATTACACAGCCCTTCAGGGCTCCCAGGGATTTGAAGGGGGCTGTATCAAGCCTTGTGAAAGGCTGAAGCCCAGTGAAGTTGTGATCGGATGCCTCTTTGTACTGGTGGACCAAACAGGCACCCAGCTACGTAAAGGTTCAGCTCCGAAAAATTAGCAGCACAGATGCCACGGGTGTCCGGTGAGCACTGCCCGGTACTGCTGGGCCTGCCCTTCCCTGTATGCCCTGGAGCCCTGCGCTGTGTCACGTCGCAGCCGGGGAGCAGCGATTTGGGAAAGGGGAGAAGCCCCAGGGGACGGTGCTCGCTGCCAGAGCGCTATTGATCCGCAGGGCTCGGCGGCAGGAGCCGCGTGCTGATTTATGGTTATTGCATAAAGGAGCCGCGGCCTTTTCCTTTCAGCAGAGGTGTGGGCAGCACTTAATTAGCCCCAAGAAGGGGGAAGGCATAAAAACCTCAGGAAACGCAGTGTGAGAGAGCCCAAGTGTTAGGCAGATAAAACTTACCTGTTAAGAAATTAATTTTACTTTCTCTGAGGCTCTGCTGTTTCTTCCACCCTGCACGCACGTTCCTGCACGCACAGACAAATACAAGCAAATGCTAAACAAATACCTGCACCTTGAGAGCACTGTTGACTATTCGATATGGTCTCATTGCTTAAGTTAAAAACTCTCCAAAGAAAAGAGTTTGCAGATTTCTGTCAGCCGGGGATCTATTACTCATGCTCAACCATCTGGTATTTAATGAGAATATGACAAGCTGATTGTTATTTTTTTTCACATGGCAAATTGAAAAATGCGACTTTTGATCTGTATTTTAATTACACCCCCTCTGATCTCTCTCCCTTGCACCCTCCTGGTAATACGAATTTGCAGAGTGGCTGCACTCCGACTTTCCCTGCCTCTCTGATGGCTACAGAAATTTCATTTCTCAGCTTTTCTCCGATTCCCCTGCGAGCCGCCAATGCTTCCGGCGAGCTCCTCTCCTTGGGGTTCAAGAGCCTGGAAGGGTTTTGCTGCTGGTGAAGCCGCTCCGATCCCTGAGCCACCTCGAGCTCGTGGCTGGTGGCAGCACCTGGGCTCTCCCCACGCGAGCCAGCTCCAGCAAGGGGCGATTTTTAGCTCAAGTTGCAGGCATTGATATTATCAGGCTCACAGTTTTGGTTAAATGCTGAAAAACACTGTAAAACTATTTAAATTCTTCGCTTTTGCCCCAAAACAAAGGGAAGATGCCACGTGCTACAGGAATCCATATTTCCGTCACACTGACCCCTGCTCAGCTCACGGCTGGTCGCTGCCTGCTTAGCGGGACCTTGTGCCTATAGCTGCAGCTAAATCAGGCTATATGTGAAAGCGTGACTTTAAAGGGACTGGACCCAATCACATGACACGTTTTTGTCCAAGTTCCACTATCATGTGACAATCTACAGTAGATTTATGAAATTAAGCACAGATGGCTACTTTGTTTTTGTTCTTTGAACTGACAGCTGCTGGTGTAAAAATAAATTAAATTAAATTTCATATAAGTCAGACTTTGAGATATTTTCCTGGTTAAATAATCCTTAGGGCCCCCCCCTCCACATACACATACATTTTAATGCTTTGCTGGTTCTCGCCTCTCACCCCACGCTCTTGGCGTAGCCGCAGAGCAGAGCCCCGTGAAGCCGGGAGCCTTCTCGCCGTGTCCCAGCACTGACCTCCCTCCTGCTCCAGTCCGGAGGCAGGAGCCTCTCCGAGGGCCTGGGATATCCCAAGTCCTAGCGGTGTCCCAAACTCTGTCACCAGGCAGGTCCTGACAGCAGTGGCAGCAGATTGTGCCGGCTTCAGCTGTTTCCACTGGCCAGACCTGGCACTTTCAGAGCCACTTTCCATCAGGAAACTGCTAAAAGAAGGGAAAACCCCACAAATTCTCCACCCTACCAGCCCCAGGGAGAGTATTCCTAAGGCCTTAGGAACTGCTGTCTAAAAAAGGCTGATTCTGCCAACAAAAAGTGGGAGGATTGTTATTAGCAGAGCTGATAATAATCCAATATATAGGGAAAAATGAAGGAAGTCACTTCTAAAGAGAGAAAGAGACGGCAGGTGCACAAAAGAGAATAGAATGAGCTGCTTTTTAAGAAAATAATGTTTCAGGATTAGCCAAAGGGTTCGCCTGTATTCACAATTCTCCATGGAACACTTTAAAGTCTTCTGTGTTTGTATCACTTAAAGTGCTGCTATTTTAGGTCAGTGTAAATAAGTCATGGGTACCGTCAGCCTTGTACAAGTGCTTTCTGCTGCTTAATAATACATGTGCTTGTCCATTATAGGGGCTACATGGGTACGTGCAGGGATCTGGAGGCAGTCATGCAGAGATCCCCTCTTTGGCATGGTTGCTTTATGCTTTGGAGGGAGGGCATACAGAATATACTTGCCAAGACCTGGAGCAGGGCAGAGGCCAAGCCTAGCTCCGATCACAGTGCCCAATAAATAAATCATAAGAAACTATATCAGGGTATCACTGCTTTCCTCCCCAGCTCTGTCGACAATCTAGCACCATCACCTTTTACTCCTTTCATACAGAGGTATCAGGGTTTGAAGTAACACGGATTAATAGACCTCACTGGAATTCCGCCATTTCCATTGCATTTCAGAAGTTTGCTAGGATTTGGTGAGTGTTTTGGGTCAGGAGAAAGGGGAAGGAGCATGAAGTGGGAATTACTGCATCGCATGTACCTGGCCAAGTACCCAGCGAAGAGAGCTTCTCCTGGCTCTGGAGCTCTCTGACTCCACACCGGCGCTGAGCTGCATTCCCAGCTGTGAGATGGGCATGTACCTGCCCATGAGAACCAGCTGGTTCTCAACATCATTCTGCCCCCGGGAAACCTATTCAGATGAATTGATTTTGAGTGGGAGCAGGACACTCTGAGGCTGAGATCCACCTTGACCTGATATTCACAGTTCCTGTATTATTAACTCTCCTTTGTATCCTAGCTCTCTCTGGTCTCTTCTTGTATTTGTATAATGGACTCTTCAGTACAGGGACTCTCATTCTGTGCTGATCCAGCAGTTTGCACAACAGGATCCTGTTCTCACTTGGCCTCTAGGCAGGACAGTAGCAAACAGTTACCTTTACTAAGAGTCTAAACTGTGCAGTAGCAAGTGCAAAAGACTGAACACAGGACAGAGGGCCTGAACTTACTAGATCTCAGTTATTTGATAAGATTGCAAAGTCACACTGAGATGCAGAAGTGGCGGGGGGAAAGTAGGCCTGGCCATGATGCATAATTACTGAGTTAGTGCTGAAAGAGCACTCAGGTGGTGGAAGCTGTAAAGTCCTGTTAGCAAACTGCTGTGCCACATTTGCTTCGATCTATCTGCGTGTCACTGCATCCTACTAGGTAGACACGGCTTTGAATTAGAAGTGGGTTCTGATATTTTCAGCCAGTTACTTCTTTACCTCTGAGCTTCTGGGGGAAAAAAATGGGATAAAGCGCCTGCTTTTGCTGACAGGCTTCTGTGAGAGTTAATCAGCTGATATTTGTAAAGGCTTTTGCCTTATGCTTTTGTGATTTTGCTTCCAGAGAAGTCAATTCAGATTTGCCATTTCTCCAACAGGAGGAAAATTCAGCCAATAAAAAGAGCAAACTATTGTACTGGAAACGCCAAATCTCTGAGCCTGACTTGCTGGGAGGGAGATGCCAAAATACCTTTACAAATCTGTGCCTCAGTACCAGTGTCAGGTTTGCAAGGTGCAAACGCTGTGCTTCTGAAATAACTGAATAGAGGCTTGCTAAGAAAAGGCTGGCCCAGTCACACTGTACGCCTGCTTTTCAACAGACCACCTCCGGCTGCTGAAACTGAGCACAACGTCTGTGAAATTAATAGTTAAAGAGTAATTTGGTAAAAGAAAAATGGCGAAAATAAAAAATAAATTTGGCTTAAAATGACACTTTTCTTCCCCCTTCAAATGTTACAGATCTGATTTCTTTGACAGAAAAATAATATGCGTGTGTGTCTATATGCAGAGTTTGAAGGAGAGGTTTAGAAACAAGATTTTTACGGGAAAACAAAGGCACTTCAGTTAATAAGCATGCATTAATGTTGAAAAAGCCCCATAATAGTGTTTCTTGTGCATATGTGGGAGTGAGGGATTGTAAGAACAAGCGGTGGCTGGTTGCCTGGGTTTATCAAAGCCCAGTGGGGCAGGATCACCTCTTTGTCTTTGCAGCGCTCGGAGTCATCAATCCCTCCTGTTCCTTCCGGAGCCGTGAAAATATCAGGGGAGAAAACTCCTCCTCCCTTCTCAAAACTGCAGCGCTCTGAAAGCCCCAGCTCCAGGCAACCCCCCACGGCGCCGCGCAGCTCCCGCGGGCTCCGCAGGGCAGAGGCTGGGGCAGAGCCCTGTTGTTGCTGGCTGGTGGGAACCCACAACACGGCTTGCTGCCGCGCTCCCTGCAGGGTATGCAGCCCTTTGCAAAGCAAGCAGGGGCAGGGCAGGACAGGGCGCCCTGGGAAGGCGAGGGACTTTCTGGGCTTGTTACCCCTGAGCGAGGGCTGGCCGCATTCCCATGCCCCGGCAGGGCCGTGCTGGAGGCAGTTTGCTTTAGCTGCCGGAGCTAGCGCTTGGAACCACAGTTCCCAGTGCCTGAAGCCTGCTCCATGCCTAGGGCTCCCCTTCCCGCTTCCCCATCCACCCGTTGCAGGCCCAGAAGCTCTTCCCCTTTGGGCCTCCAAACCAAATCCCTCTGGAAGGACACGCTGCTGAGGTCCAGCTCCCTGGGAGCACTCCAGGGCTCACGTAGTCACCTCAAAATGGGACATGGGAAACAGGCCTTGCTGTCTGCTCCCCTCTCCTTTTCCTTCTATGGCCTTCATCTGTCCTGGCAAGGACACGGTGTCTGGTTAGACACCTCCAGCGATGGGGAGAGGAATGCAGCCAGGGAAGCACGGAAGGGAGGAGAGGAGCGAGGCCGGAGGGTGGAGAGCGCAATGGGATGGTGTGGGAGAGGTGATCACGGCAGAGCTGTCCAGAGCCTCCAGGCAGAGAACCAGGTGACTGAATGTGATCCGGGGGAAGCAGATGCCTTTGCAGCACCCGCGGCACCTTCCCCACCCAGGGATAACTGAGCTCATTAGCTTGCCACAGAAATGCCCTGAATCAACGCGGTCCACCTGCGGAAGACAGCGCAAAGGAAAACGTCCACGCGAGCGCTGCTCCGCAAGGGAGAGCTAGCTAGTTGGAAGCAGAGCCATTCTGTTTCCTTGCCCAGTCTGGTGAAAAGACAGCATGGGGCTTTTTTGTTCTGCTGGTTTCCCCAACAGGACCAGGGCGGTTCCTGGCCTTAGCAGGCAGCAGGGGAGATGCTGGTCCCTTGGCATGGTGTAAATGGGTCGTGGGCTGCAAGGGCACCTCTGGCCTTCTGCTGTGGGCAGAAGAGTGTTTTACCAAGTGCGCACAAGCTGGGAGTCAAGTATTTCTCTGGAGCCCATAATCTTTATGCAAAATGTTCCTACCAAAATCATGCAGCCCAGGAAGTGATTTCATAAGGAAACAACCAACGATGTTTAACTGAACCTGGTAAAATCCCACATCAATAGCACACAGTTAACCACAGAATTGACCCCAGCTTACTGTAGGCATTATATATATTTTTTTCTGTGATTGCAATTAAAAGTTTCTTTTACTCTGATTGCAAAGATAACCTTCCAAGGGTACTGACCAAAATCCAGATCAGTCTCACCTACCTGAAGGTGCATATGTCCTGGAGGAATAAACACTTCTCTATGTGCTACCCTAATTCCTTTCAATGAAGCATCATGGCCACTGACATCGATGAATGATGTGAATGATGAACATGCACCACGTGAGTGTTTAGCTCCTGTTTTCCTTTGCCACAGGGTACAACAGAGATGAGGGGAGACACCCTAGCCTGACCTGCACCCCTGCCCCCTCCATGCTCTTGGCTGTGTCCATCAGCTCCTGGTTCCTTCTTTTGGGCTCCAAGCAAGCAGTAGAATAGGTCAGTCCAGTTTCCTAGACTAGAGGGACTAGAGGCTTATAGCTGTACCATTTTATTTCTGCACTAGCACTACCTACTGAGGCCTTTGAGCAGTGTTTCCTTGCACGGGAAAATTACAGTGGAAGGAAGTATCTCACATCCCACACAGGCTTAGAAAAGAGGGATCTTCCAGTCTAGCAGAGAAAATGTGAACCCCTCTGTGTCCAATGGCCATGCCAACTCAAGAAATCAGGGCTGGTAATGCTATCACAGAATTCAATGGCCATTAAATGGCATTTCAAATAAGTAAGACAGAAAAATAGCCCTAGATTTCGCTCTTGGCTTCAATATATATAAAGAATTTATGCCTGCAGCCCAAAGTTTGCATTAAGAGAAGTCTCCAAGTGACCTGGGATTAGGTATGTAAATAGCGAATTAACAAAATGTCTGGATGACACAGAATTTTTTAGGTTATTCAGGACTATGGGGAAATACAATGTGTTCCAGAAAGACTTGACCAGACAACATGATGGAAGATGAAATTCAGCACAGACATGTGCAAGCAAATGCACACCGCAGGAAATAATTTAAGCTTTCCTACGCTGAGGGACTGTGAATTAGTGATGAGAGGCATGATGGTGGACACACAACGCTGTCCGTGGAGCCGGCTGCGCAAAGCAGAGGCCAGATCTGAAAGGAACGAAGCGAAATTCAGCTAGCTAAGGAGGGTGGGCTGATATTTCATACTGGAAAAAAAAAACCTTCTGGGTCACATTGGAACATAATTTAAAGTTACCTAAAAATGAGGCAGCTGTGGAATCAATTTTCTCTTTACCTCAGTCAGGTCTTCCAGGGGCTCACATTTTATATATCAGGAAGGTCAGAGCTGGTTGATAAGCCTTATAAAAGATTTGGACCTCACTGAATTCTTCATCCATTTTAAAGCCCTTGCAAAGTGATGGATAACCTGGCAAAGACTCAAATTTGACAATTAAGATCCTATGAACTGGAATTAGAAAAGGCGTCTCACTTACCTGAATAGACTGTGCAAATGGTAATTTGAAACAGTTTCAGCAAGACAGGTTGCCTTATTTTTGCTGTGAATGAGGTAAACGCTCCTTTGACATAAAACACTATTTCAGAGTCACCTAAAGCAAACTATTCCCCTTACAGTGTGGAGTAGGAAATAAGAAACTTTTTTTCCTTTAAGACAAGACAATAGGTGGGAATGAAAGGGCTGTAGATTAATTTGTATTATAATTTCTACAATGCTTCTGTATATAAATGGAAGTTATGTACATAATTTATGGATGGTATATGTGAACTGGAGTCCCAAACCCCCTCAGACAAACTCACTCAGGCAGGATGTGTAGAACACTAACACTCTTAGACAGCATGCAGATTGCAATAGTAAAAAAAAATTGCTCTAATACTGCGCATTGCAATAATAAATGCAGGAATTAAAAGTTTTTACCTCTCTCTGAATAAATTATGCATATACATTTTTAAATTAACCAAATTAAATGATTAAAGACACTCCATTCCTTCATAAACTTGTCTCAGGAGTGAGGAATGCGGCATTCAACCAGAGGCCCCTGGTTCCTCTGAGCCTTGCTGTTTCATTTGAAGCAATCTTAGATGTTCTCCCCTTTCCTCACAACTCTGCAAGGACAGAAGACATTTTATTTTCCCTTGAACTTACTATTTTAAGTTATTGCAAGTGATAAGACTAACAGCACTGACTTTGTTCGTCGACCCAGCGTGAGGCATCAGTGGAGCTGGAAGAGCAGTGCGTGGCTCCTCAGAGGTAACTCTCACCATCAGCCCATTGGTTCCAATATTTCTGCCTCTGAATTTAAATGAGAATAAGCAGAAGAGTGAAACAGGAGTAAGTATCATGGACTGGGATGGAGTTGTAATTGGATGATATTCCCGAAATGCAGGTCCCTAAGTGTGTTCTCTACACTCACAGAGCACCAACATGGACATCAGTGATGACAAGCTTTGTGGTAGTGCATTTCACCATGACTCATAGCTGCAAACAAACTCAGCTGCCCATTTTAATGTGGAAGATGTTTAAACCATAGCTTAACAGACCAATTTCTTCCATTGGTGAATAGCCATTTCACCACAGCACGATAGCCTTAAGGCTAAGCATATCTGTCTTAAGAAGAAACTGCAGAGAGTGTTCCCTTCCAACAGTTACCTGTGCTGCCCTACCACCACCCATTTAGTGGTAACTAAATAGAGCTCCATTCTGCTTAATCCTGGATACCTAACATACTCTGTTCTTACATAGACAGTATCTATCGTGGACAGTATCTATCAATCTCAAAACACTTAGCTAAAATACTGGTCTTTTTACAGGTGGAGACTCACAGAAGAATGCAGGGCTCTTCTCAAAATCACTGGATAGGGCAGAACTCAAGAGGGACTGTTGGACACTCTACTGGCAGGTCTACATCCTAGTCCTGGCTACAGCACCTCCACAAACTTCATCAGTGTCCTCAGCTGAGGCACTGCAAGATGTCATTTAAACTTTGATGAACAGCCCAGAGTAAATTGTTTCCTAGACATCTCAAGCACTACAGATGTTAAAAGTTCCCAAAGGTGCATGAGGAGGGTCTAATGAATTCTGTGTGTTTAGGAAAAGAGGAATGTCCATATTACTTACCTTTGAAAAGGCTTTTACAGGATTCTACCGGAGAAGATTGCACAAGCATGCCACTCCATATAGGAATCCATATTTCAGAGCAACTTTCTCCACAAAAATCAGCTTAAATGCTGATGTTTTAAGATGTGTGAAAGCAGAAAGAATAGCAGCTTTAATTGAAGGCAGTGCAGGGATGTCATGGTTCAAAGAACTTGCTAATATTTCTTTTTCAGCTGCACCTGTAACTGCCATGTGCTGATACATGTTTTCATTCCTTGCATTTTGACTGTTTTTGCTGTTTGCTACAAAAACAGCCTCCTCCTTCATCTTTAAAGCAGGGTATATACTCTCCTTAAAAGGTTGTATCTAAGAGTAATATCTCTTGAATTATTCTTCAAGGTTGGAAAAAGAAACCATTTTAATACAGAAAAAAATATAAATAGAGGTTCTAGTATGGACAGTAGGATCAAGAAGCATGACTGCTATTAAATTGTAACTTGAACTGTAACTTTATGTGTGATATTATAGGTAACTGTTATAAGCACTCCCTTCAGGGAAACAGATGCCCTAGCGAAAAGATTTCTGCCCATCTTCTCTACAGTGAGCATTCCACCTGCTTGGAAGGGGAGTAGATTTTCTAAGATAATTAAATACAGAGACTTCTATGTCTCAAACACAAAGTAGTTATAAAAGACAGAAATCAAGAGAAAAACAATTATTTTAAGCTTTTTTTTTTCCAAAAAAATATTTTTAAAATTATGCAAAACTATTTTTGAGATTTTCTTTTGTTACATTCTGAGCACAGTTAGAGCCTCATTGTTAAACCAAGGACTATTTATACATTTTGTTCATTCATGGGAATATACAATGAAAAGACTAGTGATCTTTTGTTTAGAAATCTTCTCTTCTGCATTTTTACACCTCTCAATAGCTAACTTGTCATTAGAGTTTGCAACAGTGAAATGTAATATTCACAAAAGATAATGATAGGCTATTCATCTATAAGCTCTTCAGAATTGTTTCTTGTGTGATGGGGCACCAACCTGTTTGTGGCCTCCAGAATCATTACAGTACAAATAACTAACATCACATTTCCTGGATGTTAGCAAAACTAACAGGTACACATTCTCAACAGCACAAGGAGCTGTTACAAGCTGGCATCTATGGGTGCACACTGAAATATGAGTCACGTGGCTCTAAAAAGTGGGTAAAAATACACAATTCATATTTTTAAATTGACTAAGCTGTTGGCATTATGTTTGGATTCTGTGTGAGATATATATGAAGGACAAAGACTAAAGCATCCGTGACAGCAGGATATAACTGGGTGGCTTGAGGAATATTCAAGAGGAGTTGAGAGAAAAATCGCCTGAAGAGCAGAGGACATGAGGAGGTTGGCTCAGGATGGAGAGGGACACAGGGTCCCACTACTGCTCTGTGCAAGGTTTGACAGCATCAAAGGATTCAAATTCCCCTCTGGCTTGCATGACTTCTGGTCACTCAGGGCCAGAATAGCCTTTTCTGCAGATGAGCATCTGTAGATGAGTAGCAGGGCAATTAGATACACAGGTTGCGTCAGGGGTCAATTAGATACATAAGAGTGGTTCACTGGAGTTAATGAGGTACTAAATGTGCACAAGTTGAGTTTAGTGCTCAGCACCATCAGTAGGAGGTGGACAGGGCATAATCCCACTTTGCCCTTCACTTTACAATACCTTAGAAAGCACTGGAAATGGATAGGCAACAGAAGGTGAATCCAGGCCAGCTACTTTCAGCAACCACATACTCACATAGCTTTGTTTAAAATTCATCTAAATATTCTATGGCATTTATAAAAATAAGGGAAAGTGTAAAGATTTTCCTCGTTCAGCAGAGCTTTTCCATTCACTTCTGACTGATGTCTCCCCATTTCCTGCTGCTCCAGGGAGCTGACAGCCCACCGTTTCTGTCCTCAGCCTTCAGCCATAAGAGGACATGCTTCTGCAGAACAGCTTCACCCCTTAATACCAGAAACCATTTTACATGAGCAGCTCCATCTGGCCTTTCAGAAGTTTCCAGTTGCTAAAAGAGGTTCTGACTCAGTTTCCCTCCATCACCAAAGGTAGGTATGCCACCCACCAATCCTTCATCATTCATTAATGTAACCTGCCCAGATCTTGATATTTGTAAGTCAAACTGAAGGTGCAATTTGTCTTTGAGAGTCCAATTGATCTCCTCCATTTTGAAGGCTCACAGAGTCCCTGGTGAGAAACCACACAGCTCTGACATATATCTTGCTAGTTTCTCTGCTCTAATAGAGCTTGACTGGGCAAAGGTGGTCTTCTAGACCCGTTATAGGAATGCTTGCATCAAGCACCTAGAGCAAACAATGATAAACTTCCTGAGGGAATAACAGTACAAACTAAATGCTGAACTAGAATGTATTTAAACCATAGTAAAACCATAAATCCTGATGCTGCACAGTCACTGTTCCCAGTGAAAAGTGAAGGTGCTTACAGAGACAAACTGTGGTTTGACAAGTATAGGGGAAAACATAATTTGGAGCTCAGTTTCACAAACTTTTCTAGCAATTCTGTACTGTGGCACTCTTTTCTTCTTCTTTTTTTNTGTAAAGTGTGGAGTTTAGCAATCTCTGTTCCAAAAAAATGTACTGGAGAAAATGTCCCTATTTTTATCTACATAAGTAAAAATATTCTGGAAGACGTTAAATTTGACTATAGAACTGCTTGTAAGAACATGGCATGCAGCACATGAACTTTGGAGTTTCAAAAGAAATACTGGACTCTTGGAAACAAGAAAATCCATCTGGACAAGAACTGAAAAGCATACAACTGTTCCAGGCACAGTAAATGAACATAATCATGGAATGGTCGCATACTGCCCTAATTGATGAAACAGGATCATGAATCCCAAGTTTGTTTAAACTCACTTGAATTTAAAGCTCCATGTTTAGAAATCATAATACAGGCTCTGCCTTTGTTTCCCTGATAGATACAGGGAAACTGTACCATGGATAGTCATGACTAGAACATATTTAGGAGTCATAGTGAGCAAGCAACTGAATGGGAGCAGCTTAAAACAGAAAGGATTAATGAATCAGTTATTTGACCAGGCAAAATGGCAATTAAGAACATAAATACCACTATAAACAGCACTATTGTTGCAAGTACCGGAGTGCATTCCAGAGGAATCATCTTGGAAGAGTATTGAAAAATCAGAGGAGCACAGAAGAAGCCCCCCAAATCACCCTCAGCCTGGAGGAAACAGCTTACAGTGGGAGGCTTTCTCTTTCTACCTCATCAAAAACAGAAGCCTGGGAGGTAAACCTGATTATTCCACACAAGTGGATTATTTCACAAAGAGAATTTTCCAGGGAATGGAGAGCTTTTGAATCCAGCCAAAAAAAATAAAGTACAAAAAAAATTTCTACCATTAGGAGCTGAAGTAACAGGAACATGTTTTTAAGAGAGAGAGGAAACATTAAAAGAAAACATCCCAAGAACAGCACAGGAATTGCCATTTTTTGCTATCTTCATATCAACACTAGATGTCTTTGTTTTAGTCACGTACACGTTACAAATGTGCACCAGGTAACTGGGTGCAATTTAATGGACTGTAGTACTGAAGAGCTTAGGGTCAGTGACCTAATGGTCCCTTCCAGTCCCAAGTTATAAATCCATAGTTGGATTGGTTACTCCTAACACATTCTAGAAAAGATATAATAGCTTCTGCTTGTGCTTCAGGGCTTTCATCAACCTCTACTAAGGGCAAGAAAAAGGGTCTTCATGGAAGGTTGTTTCCTAACCCAACAGGTTCCTGAGCTACTTGTCCCACATTTCCATCAAGCATCAGTTGTGTAGATCCTGCCTCTTTGTGATTTTTCACGGTCTTTTTGGCTAGATGGACCATGGAGGAGCCACAATGGCCTTCAGACATGTCCCTAACTGACAGCTCCTCACTGGGTTGTATCCATAAGACTGTCGATTCCTACATCATTCAAAATTCACAGAGCTCGCCTTGTTTCTGTAAGTGTTGCTCTGCAGTCCAGCATTAGCTAAATGAACGCTCCAATTACAACATTTGTGAGAGATGATTTACATTTTTTCATTAAATATGTCACTGGAAGTCCAGTTTTATCCTGCTACGATAGCTGAAGCCACTGCCAACCAGCGTACAAGGCTGATGTTAATTAAAGCAGAAGGTGACAGCACTTGGAAAACGAATACTTTGCTCAGATAAATGACCTTTAACGAGCGCTTCTTCTTTAGTGAGCCTGGGTCATTACTAGAGATTACAGGGCATTTTCAATAAAACCGGAATCTCTGACTCATCTCCAATTTTAAATTGTAACACTGGAAAGCAAAGGAGACTCCTCTCTGTGCTCCACAATGTTGCCTATCCCACTGTCAGAAGCCTGCCCACCACAATAGGCAGCCAATAATCCGTAAGGATCATTTTCCATGGAGCAGCAGGAGAAGGATCTTCAGGTGAACTTCATTTTCTTTCTCATAAGAAAAGCCTTTCCTTTGCTCTCCAGAATCAGCGTTGGAAAGTGTGCAAATCACCACCTGACATAGTTCCTCTTATGGTCAACGCACAGATTACAAAAAAGTAAAAGAAAACTAAGTTTGCTGTCCATGTTTTCCCTTCTTTGTCACAGGTTGCAACCATGCCAACGTACAGGGAGAGTAAACTTAAGACAGCTGCTCTGCTCTGCCTAATCCTTGGATAGTACTTGCTGTTCGCCACAGCTTTACTCTCGGATAGTGAAACTGCAGCTTGCAGTGATCTGAGCTCCAAATCCCAAAGCTCTGATCTTTAATATTAGTTCCTTTTAGGGTACTCCATGCCGTACAACAACTAGAGTTGAGGAGTGCTCTACTGGAGGAAAATCGTTGAGAGCTCTGTGCACATCTCTGCTGCACGGAAGACCTCAAGGAATGGAGGACAAAGATCAGCTGCAAGCAGGACACAGCCCGTACGGACACATGGGCAACCACTCTGTTCCAGCACTTCTGGACAAGATGCAGTGGGTAACAAAAATGTCCAACCCAACCTCTTTGTTCAGAGAAGAGGGCTTCCCACCTCCCTCCACAACTAGTGGATTCAGCCAGACTTTGCAACTTGCTCCTTTCTGTGTGAGACGTCAAATGATAGTTCTGGGCGCACACCATGCTGATAAACTGCAGCATAGTTTAAGACAGTTGGAATATGGGGCCTGCTTAGGAAGCAATTTGAAATTATTGAGAGAAGCACTTCACATTTCCACAGCAGACGCCTTTATAGGCTGGAAGCCTCGAACCTTGATCACTTCCAATTGAACCACTTATAAAAAATGTGCACTGCTGGAATATTTTAAATGACTGTGCACAATGTGTACTGACTGAACATTATGGGGCTTCAATTAAATAACAGTTCAGAACATAATGAACTGCAAAATTTCACACTCTCTAAAGTGAGATAAGCATGAAGTGAAGGAGACAGAATTAAGAAAAAGTGCACTGAACATGGTACAAGCCACTGGCTGTTGAGATTCAGCCAGAAACTCAACAGAACAGCTTGTGAGCTAGGTTTTTTTTCCAGACATCTTAAAGGGCACAGGAAAGGTGCCTTTTTTTTTTTTTTTTTTTTTTTTTTTTTTTTTTTTAAGAAAGTATGATGCTACTTGTGTTGAAACCAGCAAGGCAGCTACTCCACAATCCTGACTTGGACATCTCTAAAGTTCGTTAGTTCTGGATGCACATTCGGAGTCAGTTCTTCTCTGCCGTAGACTGAAATGATATTCTGGAACCTGTGTTTAAGATTCTGGCCTGAACCTGAGCTTACTCTGGGTGGAATTTCCTTATGCACATTTTGGATTAATGAAAAAGATGGTCTTCTGATTCATCCAAACCCCTGGCTGAAGTGTCACGATGGCTGAAGCTCTGCTTGCAGGTATCAAGAATGATGTACCCAAGACTGTCCATTCTGCGATGAGCAGTAGTAAGAATTTAACTAACTGACCTCCATAAGCAATCTCCCTTTTCAGCTATTGGTAGCATTCACAGTGGAGCAGATATTTTCTAGCCTTTTCAAAAGATGCCCCTTGCCCAGAGGAAGGTGCCTGTCTTCTTTCCTTTGAACACAAGCCGAACATCACACAGTCATACCCAGGCTCCTAAAGACACCTGACCCCCTTTCTCAAACCCCTCTCATTTCTGACTGGTCTCAAACGCCACGTATTCCTCTCCCTCCATTCCCTTGCCCTTGCTGCCCGCTCTGGATGTTGTCTCTGCACCACAGAGGAATGTTCCAGGATACTGCACTGTGCTCTGCAAGGGAGAAGCTGCCACCCCGGGGTGCCAGCATATTGTATGTTGGGAACCAACGACTTCACACAATGGCTCCTTTCCCTTTGTTCCACTGGCTTGTTAGTTTGGGTGTTAAATCCCTTTACAGACTTCCCATGGTCTCTAAAATAAACTTACTTAGTTTGAAATGGAACAAAATGAGATCTCACTCCGTTAAGTACCGTGTTTTATCCCTTTACCAGAAAGGGCACGGGTGTCTTCAGAGATCTTGCAAATAGGAAAGATGTTTTTTTTTAAAAAAAATTAAACTAAAGAAACAGCAAAATTGACACACTTCACATTCTTCGCCTTACTAAACAACATTGCTGGGAGTTTGAGGTTACAATTACAGCTGATTCACTACTATTGCTCCAACTGCAATACTTCACCCCCAGCCTTTACTACCACCTTAGTGGCTCTAAGACATGACCACCTGCTCTAAACATGCTCTCCTCCTTTTTATCAGCGTCAGGCCAGGTCCCGTAGCTAAGTCCCAGCAGCTGCACGCTCTAGAAGCCTGCAATGGCAGAAAATGGTGACAGGGGTATCTAGTGGGGTTAGTTTAGTACTTCTTTCTTTTAACTTGTAAGTAGATCAAAAAAGTCACAAAGCTCAGAGCATGTGGGCCTTATTTAATGGCTATTTCAAGTAGTAGAAAATTACTCAATTTGCCAATAATCTTTCATAGATGCTTACTCCACTTAGAGGACATCAAGTCAGATGGTAGTCAGGAGCCTGCACGTATTCCACTTTACCTGATATAAACCTAGTATGAAAAAAACAAAGCAGACTATAAAAGTCATTTATAAGCATATGTGGTAAGCTTAATGATTTAGGAGTTCTATAAAAAAGTGTGCTCTGATCTTCAAAAAAAAACGACTGCCAAATAAAATAAAATAGAAGGGAAACTTATGCACACTTCCTCAAGTTCCATATTGCCAAACTGATGAGTCTGTTATCAAAGACTCAGTCTGACTGGTATTATGAGGAATGTAGGAAATCCGGCTCAGACCACTGAACTTCCATTCTGCTGTGCATAGGAAAAGTATCAAAAGCAATGCAAAAAACCCTTTCTTCTTAGACAACTGTGTAGTTACCTGCCCATGGGATAAGCTTCTCCCTTCCCTCCTCAATTTGAATCTGTTTGTAATCTTAGGGCTGAGGGCTAATTATCTTCTTGACTTTGGCCATTCCCTCTAACAGAGCTCTGAAGCATTTTAATTGATGCTTTGCTTTTGTTTTGCTTTTTCAGGCTTCTACAGAGAGGCTGGTTTCTTGTTTTGTTTGCTGTTGAAGATTTTCCAGAGTCACCTGTATTTTATTTAAGTCCGTTTAAGATTCCGAGCCTTTCAGGCCATATTGGAGAGCCCCTTGTCCTTCTAGTTAGAGAAAAGGGAATGGAGGGAGGAATGGAATGGATCAAAACCAGCTTTCCCATTCAGATCCAAATTTTTCTTTGCATTGAGGCAAAATTCATTTTTAACAATTTACACCAAAAAAACCCCAAAAGCTATTAACAATTCCCATCACTTTGAATCTTTTGCTTCTTCAACATTTAAAGATAACAATAAAAAAAGTATTCTAATTTGTTAGCTTGCAGTTCTAAATAAAAGATCATTTCAAACTCAAATCCGAGGTTTTTAATTAAAGTAAGTATCCTCTGTAGTGTGGTTTTCTTCTGGCTTTCTCATGACTGACAATGAACTGTGACCGAGGGTGGATTTTCTCTTGGCTAACAGGGCCTGGACTTGCAGGACAGTGTGTTGCTCGAGCAGGGGCCTTACTTGCCTGCCTATTTTCATGAAATTTGATGGGATTCAGAAATCTCTGAGGCATTGTTGGTTTTGCCAGACTTGAAGCTGACCAACCAATTCTTAAGTTGCACAGAGGGAGAGGTGGAGAGGAGGGGTAATTTTCCAAGTCTTTTGTTTCCCCTTAAGAAATCACAGTAAAAGCTTTAGAGACACTTAAAATCAATGTTTTCAGAAGTCACAGAATCGCAGAATGGTTGAGGTTGGAAGGGACCCCAACTAGTCCAATGCCCCCTACTCAAGCAGGGACACCTAGACCATGTGGAACCATTACATAAGGAAGAGTGATACTTTCCTAAGGGACCATTTTGTCCCTTAGCCCTTGCCTTTCCCCACAGTACCTCTCATTACTTTGCATATCTTCCTCATAACTGGTCTTAGCTTAAACAGCCTCAGACTATAGAGGCTTCCTAGCATTAAAATTCCACCTTGACTTTATATTTGACTCTAATCTTCTTGGAAATGAGATGATCAGACCACATCACTGCATGTTTTTGCAGTGTCTTCCATGCTAACACTTTATTTGCATTTGCCACCACAGAACTTGATCAAAGCAGCCACAATTACACCAAAGAGGGCTTACCTGTCCTGGGGTTAAGCTAAATCCTGCTGTTATAGTTACTTTCTTCCCCCAACCCAATGCTCCTCACTCTCCCCAGCCCCATGACCGCCCAAGAGGTTTTTCTTTAGGGAAATCGATGCTTAATGATCTTCTGTTCCTAAAGATGAAGTACTTAGTATAGCAAACATCTATTCTAGGCAAGTAACAAGGTTATCTCTTTTTCTTTCTGGAAGCAATCTTCTAGTTTGCTCATGAAGCTATGATCCTGAAAACATTTAAAAGACAGACATCTCTTGTGATCGAAGCCACAGATTCAGGTTCTACCACTCTAATGTAGCCCCTTCTTTATGTCAGAAAACATCGTCTTCATCTCCAAGTAGTATTGCAAGGACTCAGCTTTGAGAACTGAGACACATTTGGAAACCACTAGGAGAAAATGTGCCATGAAAGAGAATGTCTTTATGGCGTGATGCAAATACATGTTAAGCAATAAAATTCTGGGCTCCTAAATACTGCCTTATTTTGATATTCAAGGAAATATATACTTGCTTCTCATTTAATTCTTCCACAGTATAAATCCTACCTATTTTTATGTAGTTGCCCAATATTGACAATAAAAATAGCTGTCTTCATGACCAGAAGGAACAGGAAAAGGGCACCTAATTTCTTATGATGCTAAATCACAAGGTCCATCTCAAGATGGCATAACCATCATTTCTGTGTTGCAGTGTCACTTGTTGGGTCATATTTTGTTGAGAAAAATACTGCTGCTTCTTGAAACTCAGCTTAAGGTGACTGAAATATTCTGTAAGAGAATACTACTACTCCCAAAAGTGAAATCTGAAGAAAAGATTAATATACTTTTCAGAGAATAAGCTTGATAACTATGATTGTGCTGCGTATTTGCTTCTCTTGGCAGATCCTATTTGATCATTTGAAATGATTACTTAGATTTAGCTGAAAAAATCTTTTCATTCTAGTGGCTATAAATCATCACTCCCATAAGTATTGCTACTAACTAGTGAGCATTTAGACAGCATTAGTACAGGCTAATAACTCCTCTCCACGGGGGAAGGGGCAGACATTTCCTCCATCATCCTTTCTTTGCATGTCTGCACGTGTGTGAGTGCAAATAAAAACCTCTGGGGACAGCGCAAGAGGTTTCAAAGCAACAGCTAAACCTCTAACACTAAAAATTAGCCAAATCAGTATCAAACTATCACAAAATTCTAAACTCAGAAGTCTGATCTTTTTCCAGGGGGAAAACAATTTCATCTAAATGTGAATCTTACGCAATAACATTGGTGCACATGTTAATAGTGCTAGGTACTTCACAGCAGTGAACACTGCTACGAGTAGAGGTACCACAGAGCAAGAATAAGGATTCATTTGTTATAATGGCATCTCCTTTCATAAGGTATGGGAAACACTGCTCATACTACTTGTAAAAAAATATGCAGGAAATGGACTACTATTTTCATTATGTAGCTTCTTAATACTTGAAAGACATATGCGTCATGCCTGTTTTAACTTTATAGATTGATGCTGAACCCTTTATGTGGTAGTACCCTAGAAGCATTCACATCTCAGTTGTTGCAGCCTCACGTATTTTTAGGTATGAAAAAGCAGGGTTCAAAAAAAAAAAATTGCTCAGCACTGACATAATACTAAATACTAAAGGTATAAGTTTTTTTTTTTTTTTTTTAAACCACAGAAAATTACTACATATGATTCATTTCCCATACTTCTTCAGTGGATGATGTAATTTAAAGTTAATAATTAATTTTTAACTCATAGCTTGCCTAGGAGAAACAGAGTATCAATGTATACTACTATACAGAAATAAATTATTATTTTTACCTAATCTCGTGGCACACTGAAATCCACATTAAAATTCAGTAAAAATAGGCTTTGGCCACCTGAAAAGAGTACTACCACTTATGCATTCACTTCACTGGTTTCCAAAAAGTGCTTTACATGCTCTTGTAGAGTTGTAAGAAAAAAGTCTATACATTAAAAAAAAAGGGACAAATTATATATCTGCATATTTATAAATTAAGGAATTAATTAACAGGGATGTTAGAGGGAATCATTTTAACAATTTTCTATGACATATACTTCTTTATTTTACTTTCCAGTAGTCTTTTTTATGCTGTCCTTTTTACTTCAAATGCATGGCAATTCTAGTCCTTTTGTTATAGGCCGTTCAATAGTATCTTGACAGCAGAACTACATCTTCGTTCTCATTTAATAACTATTTATCATTCTGTATCTGCCCATTTTCAAGAAGGAATAAAGTTAAGTGTTCCAGAAATTGGAAAAAATTGAAACTTGACCTTTATTAAGTGGGTTAATTGTCACAATCTCAGCATGTATGAAATTAATGACCAAAAAGTGGAACTTTAGAGTTTCAGAAGACTAGGTTAATGTCCAAAAAAGTCTAAACTTTGACCTTCTTGACATATGCCAAAAGAAACAGCCACCCTAATAAATTACTACCTGTGTGCAATTATAATAAACCATTCCTAGCATCCAATCCCTTGAATTAATTGCTGTGAGGCAATGGGGCT
Source organism: Nothocercus julius (assembly GCA_013398735.1). NCBI lineage: Eukaryota > Metazoa > Chordata > Aves > Tinamiformes > Tinamidae > Nothocercus > Nothocercus julius. The sequence goes on from VZSV01000014.1 coordinate 8,460,774, forward strand.
TTCGTACAGATAATCAGGTTAATCCAAAATACCCCTTGCAGCTCACATGAGGATGTACGTGCGTACTTCTTTCAGTATGGCAGATACAGGTTTAAAGCACATTATTCATTCCTCTGAACTAAATAGCTGTGTACAGCAACACTTAGTAACACTAGAATTACAAGCTTTGGATGAGTTACCAGCAGTGCTGAAAACACACAGCCAACACGGGGGAAAGGAAAAAAAAAAAAAAAAAAAGGAAAATGAATTTCCTTAACTAATTTGCCATAAACTAATTGCTGGATGCAAGGCACATGGGCATTTCACACACTTCAACCTTACAGAAGAGAAATACAGTCACTTGGGTAAACGCAGTAAGAAAGCACCGAATTTTTAAATCCAGCAGCACTGGTAAAATAAAGTTTAAATTAAGAACACTCTGTTTGGATGGATCAAACAAAAACAATGGCACAACATAAAACTGACCGAGCCCTAGGTTACCATGTCAGACGTGGATGAACTGGCTAGAGGGAAGAGCCAAAACAGAACAGACTGGTGGTCCCTGCCCGATGCAGAGCCCCAAGGTGAGGGCTGGTACCCCCGCAGAAGAAACCAGGAGCTACCAGGGCAGCTCAGCAGCTCCCTGGCTCGTCACAAGAACAGCACCGGGATGTTCCAAGGAAACTTGCCTTGTCCTTGCAGGTTCTCTTTGGAGGACAAAAGTGTTCAGGGCTGTCAAGCTGGCCCATTTTTCAAGAACAATACATACTTAATATTAAATCAAATGCTGCATGTTTGAGTTCAATTATATAATTCTGCTGGTGTCTGAATCTGTGCATAAGTAAAGGCGATTCAGTTGGGAAATCAACATTCCTCACACAGGCAGGATTTTATTCCCCATCCTCATGCAGATTTTAAATACCTTTCTGAAGAACTAAAGCAGAATCTCAAAGGACTACTGTTTCACTCAAATTCAAGTTAAACTGCCCAAAAGGCTACGTTGCGGTGGTCAGCATTACCAATTTCCTTATGTTTGAACAGGAGTTAATTGGAAAACTGTCTTGTTCCTCCAAAATGGGAAAATTTCAAAATATTTATATTCTGCATGGGGCAAACTCAAAAATCTTGAAATAACTAAGCCATAAGTAGAGTCTGCAGCACAGTGTTTAGAAGACTCTCCTGCAACACAGATGACAGGTTCAAAAGTCTTATCTGCTTGATTTGTGTTTGATCAACTTTGTAACAAAGCAGACCCAGTCCATCTACATAAACATAATGTGGAGGGAGTCCAGGTGCATTCTCTTTCACTTTTCTAAGACAAGTGAAGCCCTCGTGCAATTGAGATGTACAGCTTGCGTATAAATCCACATTATTTTTCAGTACTAACTGGAGATTCTTTCAGTTAGTGCTTAAAAAGAGCATATCTCAAAGCTTCTCATTCTGCAAGAAAGCAACCGCTGCCTCTAGGCAGTGGTCAGTTGTCCAGCTTCTATTTGCCGTTTAAGAAATGGTCAAGTCTTGCTTTCTTCTACTACCTTGCTTAATCTTTGCTGATGAAAAATGGCAGCAGGTACAACTGTGAAGGCTTTCTAGCATGAATAACCAAAGCAGAGGCATTTAAATACCTCCTGATTCCCCACTGTTCCAGAACTGGAGGTGCAATAGTTTCCAGAAAACACAAACACTGATCACCAAGTTGGTGGCTTTTGTAGACTGTCAGGTCCAGTTCATGCTGCTGTCCAATTCAACAAAAGTAGATAAGTGAAGCCTGATCTTTATGCACACTGAAAAGAAATTGTTAATGACTAAATTTAGTCGTCTACATAAGGTAAAAACTGTATTTTGTTACAAGTACATATTACCATATATAATCCCATCTAAGCCAGTAAATAATAGAGCTTATTTAAGCACATCTCAAAACCTGTTATAAATAACCCAAGAACGTTTCATATTCAGCAAAAGGTTACTGAAAATGCACACACGCAGGTGCTTTGGTTTCTGCCCAGTACCACAGGAGGGACAATTTGGCAGCAAGATGAAAAAATCTGTTTTTCCTCCTTCCACTAAATAACTATATAAATATTTTACATATACTAATTAGAGTTCAAATTTATATTTTTACACTAACTTTATAGCAGTCATTCAGTTTTGAGATACGTAGACTATTTCAGTGAACTTAAGGAAAAAATGCCCCCCAAATTAAAGCTTCTACAATATTTTTTATTTGCTTTTTTTTCCTCTAGTAAGCTGAGTTTGTATTATATATATATATATATATACACACACACACACATATAAAAATCTTAGTCCAGCAAGCAACATACCCAAAGAACAAAGCACATTAGAAACTATTAAATGCTGTTTCTATATTTCCATATTATAGATGATAGCTACGTGAAAGTCACATGATCATATCCAAATTACACATTCAGAAAGGAGCCATTAAATATCTTCCAGAAAAAAAAAACGTGATTAGATGCTGCTATGTCAAGTATGCTTGGTAGAACAACATTTTGTCTAAACGCTGCTATTTGGCACATAGCACAAGTCGTCACATGGACTGAATATCAGTCCCTAAAGACAGAGAAGAGCAGTGGACAAGTGGAGCATCTTTGGAGGGCCAGGCAATCACTGGGTTTCCAGTGCTTAGGGAATGAGAGCTGTTTCATAATTTCTTTCACTTCCCTTTCTATAAAACTAGGATGATAGAACTAGAAGCAGCAGATATAAAACACTGTTTCTAAACATATAAACTGGAGAGGAACAGTTTGTGTAACCCAAGTCTCCCAGGGTACCATTGTAATGTGCAAGATTTATCACTCTGTGGTCGTTCGTCCCTGAAGGCAAATGAGCTTCAAGGATGTAGCTACTATTGAGCTGCATAGATTTTCTGTACATATGGTCTTTGTAACACTGTCCAAAAGAACACTTATTTTAGCCAAGACCCTAAAACATAATTCAAATTCTCTTACCTCCAGCCAAAAGACTCTCATCTTGCTATGTGTACTCATGACAGCACCCGAGCTAAGGGCTGCATTTATGTTCTTCACAACCATTTTTTTTTGCAGAAAGTGGAGGTTGTTGCCTGAGTTTGTATATTTAACTTCATCAAAAGGGCTATAAGGACACAGCTGTATAGTATGAAGCCAAAAAAGCTATAGGTTGTTAGGAAACTGATTCATCAGTACCTAGCTTCATGCAANTTGGAGAACAGTCCGAGAAATCCAAGTGGTGTCTTTCTTACATGAATACTTCATATAGCTAACTAAACAGAAGCAAGATTTGGCATTTAGCCTGGGATTAGTGTGAACAGCCTCTTAACCAAACATTATGAAGAAAGTTAACTTTAAAATGCTTTGAAAGGTCTGTTTTCATGACAGATGGTAATAAGGGCTCGTCAGTGCCAATTTTTTTTTTTTTTTTTTCTCTCCATTTCCACCTCAGCTTTCAAAAGCTTAAATTTTAGGTTAGTCTTTCTGAGAAACCATTACATGGAGGAAAAATGCAAATTACAAAATTAGATTACTCACTATTTTTATTGTGTGCAACATTTTTCTAAGCAACACTAACATATGAAGACTAAGAATTTGACCTTGCTTAATGGATTGCATTCCCTGTCTGCTTACTGGGATGCTGTATTTTTCCCCTCCTCCCAGCTACACTTCTTTTAATCTTTATCTGTATACCCGGACAGTTCTTAAGTCTCCCCACATACCTGAAAAGATACAACAGTCATTAGCAGGTAGGGATTTTGTTTGTAGAATACACTCACTAGGGAAGACATTGTAGAACTATACTTTATTCAAGAAAACCCACATATTCAGTCCTGCGGTGACCACAGGCTTTGCTAAGCCATAGATATCAGCAAATACTGGAACAGAATACAGTGTATCAGATTGAATCAAAGCATTTAAATTCTGGTTTACAGTTAAAATTTTCAGGGAAGGCTAGTTTCAAAACTTCATTATAGTATATACTACAATGTTGTGCAGAATCAGAAGAATATTGGTCCTAATAAAAACTGAAAAGTAATGACTTCTGTATGACAATTAAGCTGTCAAGACAATAATTCATAACATTCTACCAAAGGCAGCATATAGTTACAAAAATACTGGTCCAACATCTTGTTAAGTGGTGAAGCAATATCCAAGGTGCAATGGCAACACACCATTCTCAGTGAAATATTTTAAAAAACTATTTTTTTCTGTTTTCCCCCACACTGATACTAACTGAACACCAAAACTTCTATGACAATCTTAAAGTCACTACTTGTCATGTGTATTGCACCAAAGATTTATGCAAAAACACATCTTCCAAGTTGCAGCATTAAAGAAGCAAAATCTCAAAACCAAATACGCCAAAAGACCTTTTACTGCAACCGATCTTGGATGAACAGGTTGCAACAGTTATTGAACTTTAACTAATTGTCCAAGCTTGTCCATTATCTCAAACCTTAGGATAGAAAGGTAAAAGACAGTCTGCAATTTTGAGAAGAGAATTAAATCACTTCATATCCCTCTCAGTTCACCCCCAAAACAAAACTATTCCACTCTCCTCCCAGTACGGAGGTAATTTCAAAGTCAAGCTTTGGAATTACACTTTTTCTGTTATTGCACTGTTCTAGGATTGTACTGTTTTCATTTAGAAGTTAAAACATACAGCAGGAGGGTCAAAACTACCAGAAAGAGTAGACCTGTTTAAACTGTGCAGCTGTCCAAAGAGACATGCATCAGACTGAGGCACAATCTAAAGGGCAAAGCACTCTGCACACTTGGCTTTAGTCTTCGACCAAAAACACATTAGCCTAACTGCCATTTCCTTCAAGAAAACAGTGTCATTTAGCATCTAAACCAAAAGATGAAGCCGAGTAAGATTAGGTAACTGCTGTCACATTCAATGTTATATCCAACAACACAAAAATGAAGGAGTAGCAGACAGGAATATTAATCATATTTTCCTTTTAATAATGGTTTAATTGAAAGTGTAGCTTTGAAAAGCCCTAGCTAATTGTGAAAGCCGGACGAAGCTGGGAAGCAACCTCACTTTGAACAGTACACTTTAAAGCTGTGGCTTGGCCTATCTGCTTTCAAACTCTACTGCCAACCTTGTAGAAAAAAAAGGTACCGCCTGGAAATAAGAAAGTCAGCCTTTAAAATTTGGTGAACGGTGTATTTTAGCAGCCTAACTGACTGAAAAAGAAAGATGGGATATTTTCATACAGTAAACAAAAGAGAAGGTAAAGAGAAACCCTCAGAAATCACTTTGCGTGTACACAATTTGGATTCTCATCAATATTTAAACTACAGAACATAAGGTTGCCACCTTACCTTTTTCTGGACTGGCATACCTGATTTTAAACAGGTTCTCCTCCAGTCTCCCAAGTTTCTGATCCTCTTATCCAGTTTTCTGCTGTACTATTCTCCCACCTTAATGCTTAATACCAAGTCAGTCCTGCCTTCTGCTTTTCCTGGCAGGAGGCAGAGCAAGCTCTTAATTTCGGTAGTCAGAGTGACAGAACAACAAAAGCACAGCAGATAGAAGAGCTTAATTCTTCCCCAGGAAGAAAATACATTTGGTTCAACAAAGGGCTGCAAAATCTTCCAAAGGCACCTCTTTCCCAAGTTTTTGCCTGAAAGCAAGATGGCAATCTTAATTGAAAAGGGATGCTAAATCTTTTAAATAACTTAAAAATTCATTTTTATATAAAGCAGCAAAAACATTTTCCTCTGCAGAAAGAGAAATGTTAACAAAGAAACACACCAATGTAAATGCACTGTTCATAAACTTCAGCTACTTTAATTTCACAAGAAAGTCAAACTTTAGGACTATTCTTTAACCTCATCAGTACTGTCTGAGGAAGATTCTTTGGCATCTTCAGTCTCTCTGCTGCTTTCGTCTTGATTTAGATTTTCACTTTCTGATTTGGTCCCATTGAATAGAGAGTTTTCACCATTTACAAACCCATTCTCCGTGACTTCTGCATCAATAGCTTCATGAATCTTTAAGTCCCCTTCCCCTTCCGCATCTTCTAGGTTTCTCAAGACAATAGGCAGTCTAGAATCTGGCACAGTGTTCTCCAACAAGGCAATATTACTCTCTTCATATTTAGGAATGGGAGCTCCATCTGCCCTCTGCTTGGCATAGTATTCCCGGCTAGCAGCTGCACTCTTCACTGCTTTCTCCAAGATCTCCTTCTCACCTAAGCGCAATTTGATAGCCATTATCGCATGAGGAGTAAGGTCGTGGGTCTCCAAGAAGGACTTATCATCCTGGTAGGAAACAAAGAGCAAGTTTCATTATAAACAACCAACAGAATAGAGAGAGATCTTTTTTGCTTTAACGTTAAGGGACACTACTTCTACCAGACAGACATACTTGAGGGGACTGTACTTAAGGAGTCCCAGTGAAATTTATCCAAAATTAATCCGAAAGAAGCCAAAAAATTCTCAACATATATCAGTTTGCATTACAGACAAATCAGGTGATTTCACAAATACAGTGAACTCACAGGTTCACTTACAATATGCTCGCAGTTTGGAAAGTACAACTAAGCAGACAACAAGTTGAAACTGATGCCACATTTTACTTGCAGAGAAAAAATAAGTAGCCTACACTTGCAGAATCAAAGAAAAAAAATACATTAACAAAATTACATTAGCAGAATTGTTTTTTGCAATCTTATTTGATTTTCCTTAGATAATGCAAATAGGTTTCTAGACTTTTAGAAAGAGCAAAATGAATTATGTACTATCATTAAGATGAAAGTTTGTAAAGAGAAGACGAGGGACAAAGTATCTTTTCCTACAGTCATAATGCAACACATTTTCAAAATTTAAATTTCATATAACAATAAATTTACCTCTATAGTTGTTTTGTAGGTTTTCAAAAGAAGAGATGCCCTGGCTTCTAGGAATGTCCAAAGTTTAACTTCATTGTCCCAGCTAATGGGAAACTCTGAGTTCCCCAAAGTGAAGATTTTGTCAATGGCATGTTCGCCTATCAAGTGTTCCTTCAGCTCTTCTGCAAGAGGTATAAAAATGATCTGTTAAAAAAATTCTCTTCACTCACTCTGCCAGTTGACACATTGAAGACAGCTTTATTTCAATAACATGGTTTTAAATTGCTTAGGGGGAAAAAAAAAGCTCTCCTCAAAAATAATAATCACAGGAGCTGGCTATTTCTGGCATTCTTCTCAAAAGTTGTATCTGCAAGTCTTGAGGTCAGCAGCTCCATTCCAACACAAGGTCCCACACATCTCCACCTCTCATAATTCTTTAAAGAGTTCAGTGAACATTTCAACAAATTAAACAGGGTAAAAGTTTGCAAATACCAATGGAGTTATTTTCCTATTATTTTGGCAATCTTTCTCATTAGCAGAAACTACCTACAGTTGGTCAAAAAAGACATCCAAAAAAGCCTCATACAAAGCAGAAAATGTTTTAATTGGCCCCTTGACACTGCACAAATTTCACTAATCTTTTAATTACCATATTCCTTTCCTGCAAAGCTGCTATAACAAACTTAAAGTAAAACATATTATAAACAGCAGAACTGTGACTGAAGTCTACAGTTTAAACTGTTATGTGTTTAAATTTTACTTGTTCATGAAAGGATTACTGGGGCAACAGTCTTCCCACTAGTGGAATGACAACATACTTGGAGTTTCTCAATAAACTGTTTACTGTTTTCTTATGGGTTCATTTAAGACACACAAATCAAGAGAACAAAACAAAAAACCCTAAAACAACAACAAAGAAATCACATTTCAGATAAATTTTCACTAGCTATGTTTTCTTCTCAAAGACAAAATTCCCTTCTTCATAAGCATTCTAAAAATTTCTTTATCGGAATTCTTAAAAGAGTCTGAAAAAATGGATGAGAGGATCCGAGGATCCAGTGAAGTCTAACACCATATAAGGTGGGTTATTTTAATTGAATAAAACAAATGGAGCACATGCAAAAAACTTGACAACCCAGTATAATTTTCCTACTGGTATCAAAATCCACATCATTTGCACAGTATCCCTAGCTGAAAAGAATTTCTCTTGTTGTCATGAAAATCTATCTTATCTCTAACTTCCAGAGGAGAACCTAATCAGCAAGCAGTTATAATAAACATTTAATCAAAACTTTGATATGCACAAATTAGCTAAATATTCAATAGTTTTACATTTTTCCTTGTCCAACCACTAACATACAAAATACACTATAAGGACTATTTGCAAATACACAAATTGACTTTTGATTATGAATTACCAAAATACTTTAAGTATACAAACTTTGAAGTGTCTCTTTCATATTTCCACTACAAGATAGAATATTCCAATTCCACACCTAAATAATTCCGGTGGTAATGGGTAATATGCTAGGATATAAAGTGTGTAATAAACCCCTAGGTCTCATAAGATCTTGACTTGTGAACCATTTTTAAACCAAGGAACTGAAGATCAACCTCTAGAGTTCATTCATTTTAAACTAAAAGGGAGATTTAAAAAAAAAAAAAAAAAAAAAAAGCTCCGTTGCTGAAATATTCCTTCAAACCACAAAGGCTCCGTTGCTGAAATATTCCTTCAAACCACATAGCCACAGCTAGTTCTCACTAGCAAGCTACCTTATAGATATACTTTAACTCTCCCACTCAAAAGTACTACTTCTCTGATCCTCTACTTTTAACATTTCACACATCTTTCATTTTCATGCTTAAAAAAATAAATCCCCCACAAATAAAAAAATACATTATTTTTATAAAATGTCTTACCTTCGCTCATACAAAATACTCGAAGGAAAGCCAGAAGCTGAGCAGAAATTGGAGGCTCAGTGGAGTGCAAGGCAAAAACACTAGAACTAATAAATAAAACAATCAAACAACAACTGTAAATACAAGTTCTACTGTGGTAGTTTTGAACTTATTTTAATATAACTCTCCCTGAAGGATATCAAAAACGTAGTGTTACAAAAATTACTCTTAAAAAAAAATTAGGTCACACAAATTTAAACTGAAGAAAAATTCTGCATCGGAAAAGAACATTTTTTTTCTCCCCAATATTACACTTACAATGATTTTTATATGGCTTTCATAATAAATTCATGAAAATGCTATGTTTCACATCTGCCGCTCCTAACTGTACCCTCTGGACTGAAAAGACTAAAGGAAAATGCTGTGGTTCACACACTGAGCATCATAGTATGTCTGCAAGCGATAGCAAATAAAGGAAATCCATGGATGGCTTCAAATTAATCCTTGCTCTGTTTTTGTTCTAACGGTTATTAGAGCAAAGATTTCCCCCCTCTCCCCCCCATACATGGTCTAAATCAGATGATAATAGAGCTTCCAGAATTTTTGTAAATATTAATACAGGGACTTTAACTTGCTATGCAAACAAGAGGATATAGAAAGCCGTACTGTGATAGTTTTTGCAGGTTTAATATGTGGACACTACTGGACACTATATGCTTGGAAATGTTTTGAAAAGCCCAGTTCATTGTGTTTTACTTACGTTGGGATACCAGCACGAGCTAAGACCTCTGCCTTCATAGCATACAGCCTGTCACTTTTACTCACGCCAAGCTTTATTTTCACTCTGTCATGTGAATTATTATCAAAGAAAAAACCACTGTGGATCACAAATTCAGCGTTTGACCGAGTGCCATAAAAAATGTAAATCTAGAAGGATGAAAAGAGAAGTGAAGGGACAGGAAAAAAAAGCTTAAGATCAACTCATAAATCTGATATAATTTGAAAGTTACTTCCTGAAAGAGTTACTATTCTGCAGCAAAGTACAAGGTATATTTGATTATATAAAGAAATATGCTTTCTTTTCTGGTATTGATTCAAATGCTATAGAATATGGCAATAAACTTTAGAGGTATGTAAACACACCCACATAACTGAGATGGTTTTCAAAAGCAGAAAAATGGTTCTTATTCTATACCTTACAAAAATGCTTTCCTTTTTCACACTCTTATAAAATACCAGTATTTGGAAATAAGCTCCTGAAGATCCCGGGCCTTCAAAGATCAACAAAAAATATGAGATAATGAAGGGCCGTAACAACTATTAATGTTTCTGGGGTAATTTTTCCCGCAGAGGTCTACCTAAAGGAACAACTGAATCCACTTTGTTTTGGTTTTATAAAAAGGTAACCTATAGGCATGAACATACCCAAATACATCACGCACAAATCTAAGTTGTGTTCAACCATTATTGATTTTTACGTCATTTTCTAAACAGTTTACCTAAAGCAAATGCATTACTTTAATTCATATTAAAATATAATACATTCCTAAATATAATCTGCAACAAATGCTGCAACAAAAATCTGCAAAATGAATAAAGGCAGATACTGCAGGCAGCAGCAGAACAAAGTCAGGTGCTATTGTACCTCATTGCTTTTGATACCTAAAAGGCACAATTTTTAATTGAGGTTTTTCCTTTGCTACTTCTCACAAGTGGTAGTGGGAAAGCACCCAATGAAGAAGATGCCCAGCCATCAATTTTCACAAAAATATTGTAGGTAGTTAATAACCTTTTTCTGATAGCTACTGCAATTATAAGCTTGGTTGAAAAAAAAAATTAGAGGAGACAAAATGCACATCAGCAGTGCTAGGGTGTTCACTCAGTTTTTCCACTCAGGGTTAGGCTGCATGAAGTACATGAGATATCAGGTCATAGTGGTAGCTGTCTTGTCTCCTATGAAGAGGATATTTTCTGTTTTGTTTGATAATGGATTATCCATCCCACAACAAAACAAAAAGTTTTAACAGTTACAAAACTCCCACTGATGCTCTTAGTGACTACGTTTCCACATTCCTGTCTGATGGAAGAAAACACAGTATTTACCTAACAGCTAAACAACATTAATGATTCATGTAATTTCTTATTTCTAAATTTTAGATTAGAAATATATGTTCTAAGTAGCAAATGCTTAAATGTTATCTTAAAATCTAGTAAATGTTACATTGTAACACACTAACATGACAAGTGAGTGACCTGCCTACACAGGGCCTTTCTCTTCCTCTGAGAAGGCCCTTCCTCAAAATGCTTACAAAAACAACAATAAATAAAATGTCAATGCAGTTCTCTCTGATTACAGTAAATGCTACATAATCAGAAGAACACACAGCTCAGTTAATTCAGGAGTCTTTTTCTAAGCAGGTTTTAAGCTATAGTGATATATCTCGTGTTACACTACACTGTGCTATTGTGCCACAGATCCCTTACACCGTGAGGCTGTATACAAAAAAATGAGTTAAACAGAGAGGTGGTTTAGTTCAAGGTGTTTGATAGACTGTGTGGATGTCTGCTCCCTCAGATTCCTTAGCAGTAAAAGATCATATATGCTTTCTACTGAAATTGTAAGGAATATCATCTTCATAGCATACTGAAAGATGAAGGCACATTAGAATAAAAATGTTTTAATGATGCCAACAATTCACAGTTAAAAATTTGCACAGAAATTAAAAAAAAAATAGTCAATAGCAAATAAGCAAACCACTAAAATAAATGAAACAGAGGAAGCTTCTGTAACTGAAGAGAGCAGCCAGAAAAGCTATACAACTTATCTACTGCCAGCTGTGGAAAATTATAAATTAGATCACTTGTGAAAAAACCTTGGACCCCTTTTAACTCCTCACACTGGCATTGGAAAAACAGCAAATATTTGACTACCATAACAAATTATACAAACAATACACAAAAAATACTATCACTGTAGGCCACAGTGTGGCGATGAGAATAATACACCTCTGGAAAGCCATACTTAAGAAAAAAATTGAAACACATCTCTGTTCAAAAAGAAGGTAGCAAAATGAAATAAAAATCAAAATATTATAAAATGTGAGACTGGCAAAATAATACGTAAAAGGGAATAAGTCAGAGACCAAGTGATAAAACACCTGAGGATGTTTTATAAACAGAATCTCTTTTTGGCCATGCTTTTATCATGACACGAGCAGTACAAAAAATGAAGTGCTACTGCAATGAGGGTCTAAGCTGGATGCCACACACAGCACTGGAACACCCCTATCAGAGACTTCCCACAGCCCTGGAACCACCGTCTTCAGTGAAACACTTGGCGGATACTTTTGACGTTCGTTACAGCTTCTTAGCCATTGTGATGACAGCACCAAAATCTGAACTGTTCCCTGCATCTATGAAGATCTTATATTGCACAATGTATCTACCTTTGCTACTGCCTGTTTGAGTATGAAGGGGTGTGTGTGTGTGTGTGTGTGTGTGTGTGTGTGTGTGTGTGTGTGTGTGTGTACACACTCAAAAAAAGAAAGGAACTAGGTTCTTAGGCACTTTCTCATTTTCACATGCACAGGGGTGCAACATAGGCAAAAAGACTGACAACTATATTGGTTAACACCTTTTTGTTGAATAAAGACAAATGAGAAACACAAAATGACAAAGCTATTAAGAAAGAATCTATAAGCTGCTTTGTAGACCAACTGAGGTCACAAATCTAAAACATGCTCATCTTTTTTTCTTGGGACATGAGACTTATTAATCTTATCTAGAATACCAAATTCAATGTGTCTACATGTGTATTTATTACTAATTAAATCCTTCACCTAGTTCTCTAGAATAGAAGGAATAAAGATGGAGTCAAACCCTCCTAACATTAAGATTTGCCAAGTGATAAAAAGTATTTTATTCTGAAAAATCCTGCATTTATTTAGTTTGACAGCATTTTTCCAAGAATTACACAAATACAACAACATTCGACTACAACCGTGCTTTACCCACACCTCTATGCTCTTACACTTTTTGTGCATATTTTCATTGCCGATTAGCAAAAATGTTAGAGCTATCAAAATGTTTGGCATTAGCTATCCAGTGGACAAATAGTGGTTGAGGCATAGTCACGATCTTTTTATCAAGATAGCCTATCACTTGCTAACATACTCTGCATAAAACTTCATTAAGGAACAATTATGTAGATAACTGTTCAGGATACCTGTTCTCCAGGCTTGAAGTCTTGAAGTGCTACACATTCACACCGGTCATCTTCTAAGTTGTAGCCTGTAGTGATCTATCCAAAAGAAAAAACAACAAAAGCACATTCAGCTTTTATACTTCTCTGCTTCATAATGACAATAGGCTGTCCTTATTGGAAATAGATATTTCCCCAGTGTATGATTTCTAAGTAATACCTTCTTAGCTAAGAACACCAAAAAATCCCCATATTAGAGAAGACTAAGGAAATTACTTACCTGAGGTAAAAGAAAGGCTCTGAGGAAAGCACCCTCCAAAGACTATGGCCAGTCCTATGCTAAACCCAGAAGCTTCTTAAAAAGAAGTTCTTGAGTTTTAACTGGGAGCCACGCACCACAAGTTCTGTATTCTGCTTTATTCTTCAACTATTGGCCCATTTTTGACCTCTCCCAATGAGAAAGGATTCGATAACTACAGATCTTCAAGGAATACCATCTTCAGAGAATTATAATTCACTTGCAAAAAATAACTTTATCTAAAATTAAGTGATACTTTTAAATTACTAAAATAATTTTCTATCCAGTTGGAGTAGGCAATAAAAGAGACAAAGATTTCCGTACAGGCCTGTACATACTTCTCTTTAAAAAACAAACCCAAACAACAAAACACAAATCTAAGTTCACATTAACAAATAAAGCTGATCTAAAATGCAATACTTTTTTTAAAGTGACATACAGCATGTCCTCAGAAGTATTAATCGAAACTATAGGTACAGATGCAGCTGCAAGATGGGACAAAGCCCCGGGGAAAGCCAAAGATTCTCTCTTAACCTTGGTAAATGAAAGTGTTTGTTTGTAAGCCGATTCACACGTGAACTTGGGTAGGCATCCTGTCTGGCTGTCGTTTATCCAAAAAGAGAACTCTGTAGCTTGCTTTGAGAGCTTGCTTTATTGTTTACATATTAGTAGTTCTACTCTGCTTGCATAATGAAACGTGCAGCTGGAAGCCAAAACAGGGCTTTCAAAGTGACCACGGCAAACTTGCCTGAGACGAGGCAGACCCAAAACGGCAGCCAAAAGCCGGGACAGCTGGGCCCTATGGGACACTTGCATAACTGCTCTGCTGTGGATGTCACTGCTTAAGATCTGTTAAAAGGATCTGTGGTGTGTTGAGATCAAGAGAACATTACAGTCATGTAGCGTGGCCTGCAAAACACTCATAGCAGTGTTTCTTCAATGCATAAAGCCCTCTACAGCCCTTATCCTGGACTGAATAATCTTTAATTAAAACGTACCATGTAACAGGCTATCTAACCTGAATTGGAGATGTCAAGTGATAGAGACTTTACCCTCATTATTACAAATATACCTTCCAAGTTCAAATACAGACACCTTCTGAAAAATTGCAATTTCCACTCATAAAGGGAACACTTGGCAGCCTTTGACCCATTCTGCAAATTTTTTAGTGCATAAATTCGGTGAAATATTTTCAAATGAGAACTCCCTTCAAATCTTTTGAAATGACTGTGTAACAAAAAGAATTTCAAAGTTTGGAGGCATATTGGTAACATCTTAGTACATATTAAGGATTTCACAAGGTGAAACATGCTT
>VZSV01000014.1:8483845-8506763 GCA_013398735.1 Nothocercus julius
CTTTTAAACATTTTTCTCCTTTTGGGAAGTCCTCATATTCACAGATTCATTTCTCATGGGAAACAACTCCCAGTGCCCCCAGTGGGGTCTCTGCACTTTTCATTTCTTCACCATATTTTGGGATGGACATCACAGGATTAATCTCATTCTCAAATCTCATAAACGAATGCACCCACACTGGCGGGTACTTGTTGTATTTGGCCAGCACGAAGGCATCACTATAGGGTGGGTGCCCTTTTCGCTGAGGAGCCACCACAGCCTTCACTTCTACGCTCCACCCTACTCGGGCAGTCGTAGCCTCCTGCGAGGGAGCCTGCAGACTCTGGGAGGCACCAACCCCTTGCCCTATTTGAGCACAAAACGCCAAAGCTCCTCTGTGAGACCTCCTGATCTCAACAGAAGAACATCCACCAAAAGGAGCTTGGTATGGGCTTGTTTACCAAGGGATGCACGGGAGAATTCGAATTACTGTAATGTGCTACAAAATTTGAGTGAAGAGTTAAGAGTTTACTCAATATCAAATTCGTGTCCCTATCTGTGATGCTACTGTGCTTGTAAATCATAAATATATTCTGCCATGAAGTTATATTGGCCAGTCTGTTCCTTGGTATCGTTGGTCCTTGTATCCCCTAAGCATTCCTCGAGCATTAAAAAAATTGATAACTAAATATGATCAAATAATTGCTTTTTTTAGTATAATACCTTTATGCTGACAGAAACCGAGTCACCTACTACTCCACTGCTATGCTTAACGGGAGGAAGAAAAAAAAAAGAAAAAGAAAAAAAAGAAAAAAATTCTTTCTTAGGCCTGTGTGTGTCTAACTCAGCACCATACTTATATTTCCAAGCATGACAGACAACCTGTCTGCTGGTTTCCCCTCTTTGCAGGCACTGAGATGGCTGGAGTCCTGTGAAGAACATTTAAAATACTCACAAACCCAAGGAGAAGCAGTGGACAATATGTGCATCAATATTACTGAATCAGATTTCAGTATGCTCAAAAACCTCTTGTGTAACACTGAAGCAGAGACAGCTTCATTTCTGCCGCAGAAAATCATCATACCAAGTGTTGAGATTATACCGAGGCCATCACCCTCGCTCTCGGCCCCCGAACACTAAGGGTACTTGAAACAGTTAAAACCCAAACCAGTTTTAGCTTCCACCTTGTTAGCTTGCACTCCTTTGAACTTGAAGCCCAAGGGTTTGTTCCTTTTGACCAAACAATTTTTTCCTCACCTTCTTTGCGGATTCTCCCCTCTTTCCAGTGTACTCATTAACATGGGAGATTTCATTATGCGCCTAGTTGGATGCTACTGATGGTTTGAGGCCAATGTGTAGGTGTACGAAAACACAAACATACACCACACACACACATTCAGGGCCAGAAGCAGGAAGATCTGTCAGCTTTTGCTGGTTACTGTCCCTTTCCTAGCACTGGAAATCCTTTGAAGCAGCAGCCTCGAAGAGAAATTCCTCTCTGTGGAGCTGCTGAGGCTGTAACTGCCCTAAAGCTAAGTAAAATAAAGAATTCAGAATGGAGGAACCTAGTGATCTACAGGGAGACAAGAACTCCCTTCTTCTATTGGACATATGCTGCCTAACCTAAGGAAAAGCGAGTACGGTGTACAGGACAGGAGAAAAAGCTAAAGATTATTTTACTTTGTAATATAGTTTATAACTACAGGGGCATGCTTTGGAATTTTAAAACAGTTTGATTCATTAAAGCTAGCAATTATGTCTACAACCCTACATTAGTATATGATTTTTCTAAAAGATCTGAAAGATCAGCCTATTTTGCAAAACCTAACAGAATAAGGCTCAAAATTAAAAAGGTAACACAGGATTGAAATTACTGAAGAGTGAGCAAAAATGTTATTTATGTCAGCAAATCTATTTGTTTTCCATCAATATGCACAGAAAGCCCTGCTGCACACTATTATGGGACTCATGTAGTAGTGGCTGTGTGGAATGGTGCACCGGAATTTATCTACACATATTTTCCCTGTACCTTCTATGTGCAAAAACTGCACTTAATGAGCAAGGTGGCACCACACATCACTCAAATCACGACATTAGCTGCTTATTCTACAGTCTGAAAGACTAAGAACTGTTTGCAAAGAGGAATTTACCATGTGGCTGAATGTAAAGAAATTATTTTCAACCAATTCTGCTACAAACTTACAGGATCTCTTATTAAATGGAAGATGGCTGACTAACATTTTTTTTTTCTTCCATCAATCCATTTACAGAATATTTCTTTATTGTACAGAATTCAGAATGCCTAATTAGCCTTCCCCAGTTAGGAAGCAACTCAGATATAATGTTTATATTCACAACCAAGTTTCCTACACCCTTCACAAAATTCAGAGCTGAATGCACACTGAGCAAGGCGGAGGAACGAAGAGGGAGAGCGCTCTGGCTGAGACTGGACACATTTTGCAGTGCTACAGCCCACCTCATGCGTCCCCTCTCCCCATTCACCCAACAGAGAAACACTAGATCCACAGCTCCTTCAGGAAAGCTGCTCATGAAATGTATGTCCAGTGTTCAAGCTGAGCCTTGGATGGATGGATTCAGCTCACACAGGTAAAGAGTTCTCTCACAAAGGTCTATGCCTGCCTATCAGGACATTTAATTTATTCTTTAGGTTCCTCCTGAGGAACAAGGCTTAACTTGCTCATTTTCTTCAGCACATAACAAAATGATGCTTCGTGCACAAATTTATCACAAAGCTCCACAATTAATTCAGTGAATCACAAACCACAAATAAAATGCTGTAATGGAAAATATGAAGTGGACTGCTTTAAAAAGACAGGCACAGTATTTCCTATTCACAACCACTCCACATCTGAAGGGTTTTCTAACCAGTATTCATATTATGCATTATGGCCAAAACTGTTACCTGTGAACTGACTACTCAAACTTAAAAGATAAAACTCAGCAGCCACCAAGCTGAAAGTTTGGATCATGATGATGACCTTGCAACTAAATTATAGCACTAAATAGCTGACACAGTATATGGGGCACAGTAAGTCCCAAATCCAGATATTCTGAGGCTACAGTACACACATACCCCAAACTAAAAACTTACCACTTCCTCTTCAACTTCCCTTCAAATAATTGTACAAGAAAATAAACTTCGGTTTACTTAGCATCATATCCATCTCCTACTGTGCTGAGTATTAGCACTGGGTCTGACTGAAGAGGATAATCCACTTTGTAATTTAGTTAAATTACTAATTTTAACAAAGATAAGTCCCCTGTATAATTTTGCCGTGCTTAAAGAATACATCCTTTGAGTATTCTATTCTAAGAAACATCAGCTTGCTATCATATTTTAAATTTATTGAACATTTGTAACTGCTGTTATATCAGGAAAAATATTAAATCTGCTCAATAAGTACAAACTTTAAATGAGGAAGTATACTTGTAAGTGCATGATGATCTCCTGGTGTCTACTGAGGCACTCACTTTCACAAAAGGCAGAGACAACATCCCTAGGGATAAATTCAACTGCTCCAGAAAGTGCAACTCTGTTAAAAACAAAAATAAAAGCAACCAACAGAAAAGCAAACAAAAACCTCTGTACTACTGGCTGTAAAAGCAAATGCTTATCTGCAGTCTCAACCAGAGGATTGGTTGAGAATCCTATCTTTCAAAAAAAAAGAAAAAAAAAAGTCTTGAAAGACCATAATGCTAACAAGAGAACATATTAGTCCTCCCAAATGTGGCTTAAACTCAGCAGAAACAAATTTTGCTCAGTGCTGGCATACAGGCTTTGAAGCATATCTCTCTCCAGAGGAAAGAGGGCATTTTAAGCTAGTATGACAGAAACCCAAACCATTCAGAAACTAAAGTCTACTGGTTAGGAGGCCTTAACAACTAATGTCGAAGGAAAGATGGCATCCACATCCAAAACAGAAAAAACTAAAACAATTGCTGCAATAAAACAAAATTTTCAGTTTTAAAATCCTGCTTAGATTCAACTAAAAGTACGCAAAGCCCTCAAAACACTAACCCCTACATTCCGATTTTAAGACACAACAGATACTTCAGGCGGGACGTGCCGGTGCTCCGCCCCAGGCCAGCAGAGCCCAATGGGTGCCTGGCAGCTGCCTCCAGACCCCAGGACATCTCCATCTGTCCTGCCACCTTCCCCTTGGAGGAGATAGGGAACAGCTGGCAGAGGGGCAAGTGCTGCCCAGACACCCAGGCAGCTCCTCCCGCGGCGCCTGGCTCGGCGCCCGCAGCCGCTCTTGTGTTCCCGGCAGCCCAGCACGGGCTGGGGACAGAGGGCAGCAGATCCCTCGCCCAGGCAAGGCCTGAGCTGCCCATCTGCCCACGATGACGGAAAGGCCCAGCCAAGACCGTTGCCACTGCAGCGGAGAGGAGAGCACAGGAAGGGCCTGCTGCGCCCTGGGACCTGCTGCTGTCATTACGGCCGAGGGCGGGATACCCTGGAGCAGCACAGGAGCGAGAACTGGGTTCTTGCCTGCAAAGCTTAAACCGCCTTACAGCGGACACGTTACAGCATGAGCATGAATATTGTCAGGATTCAATATGCTGACAGCAAAAAACACTGATACATCACTTTGGCCCTCACAAAGAGGGAGAAGAAGAAAAAAAAAAAAAACACACAGAAAGACAAATATATTCCAGTACTAACTGTCGATCAAGGGGGGGCCGGGGGGGGGCACTTCAAGTACTGAAATTCAGACAAAGTAAATCTAAATAGCAACACATTTAAGTGCCCACCTGATGACATTCTTAATCTCTTAATCTGAAATTTCTGATAAACAACATAAGCAAAAGATGTTACAGTTAATCACTGTGCCATCTTTTTTCCAGACATTTTTTAGAGCAGTATAGACATTACTTCTGAAAAAAAGCTATTTTGATTGATATGCCTGTTAAGAAAAACAAAAACACCACCACAAAAGAGAATTTACTTAAATACATGATCAAAATCATATTCTGTCTCTACTTACTCTTGACTGCATATTAGCCAAACTCTTCAGAAACACTACCGTATACATTATCTAGCACAACACCAACTTAAAAAATAAACAATTCAAATAGGTTGAATAACTTAGAGTATTTTAAAAGTCACAGTAGGGTGGTAGGGCAGTATCTGAAGCCAAGAAAGACAAGACATTCTACTTCACATTGATCTGGAAAATCATACAGTTATAATAGCACAGATTAGGAATAGCGCAAGAAATACCATTAGAGTGGCATAAGCCATATCTAAAATGTCACAGCTTCAAACACTGGGCTCAAAATTAAGTTAGAGATGATGCCTTATCTCACCTCATACACCCAGCTACTGAAGAGTCAGAAATGCAATGCTAGATTTTAAATATGCTAAAACATTGAGAAGTAATGCTTCATGGCACTTTAAAACTTCTCTCCTAAAAAAATACTCCAGTGTCCAAAAGCCAATAACTGGATTCTGTAATTTCACTCCCACTAAATCAATTAGTCAAATTTGATATGAATAATAAATCAAAATTAGTTTCCAATCAAAAGGATTACAGCCTCCAGGAAATGAAGTTCCCTCTCCAATACTGCAAACAAACTGATCAAAATATCCCTGCTATTGCAGTGAGTACTGCAAGGCCTGCGTTCACAACGAAACAAAAACAACACTTTCAAAAGCACTATACAGACAGCAGCATGCACTAGCAGGAAAACTGGAATTGTGAAACAGTTTGATTCATTAAAGCTAAGAATTACATCCACGCTCTACATTAGTAAATGATTTTCTAAAATATCAGAAAGATCATTCTCCTCTGCAAAACCTAACAGAATGAAACTCAAAATTAGGAAGGCACTGCAGGACTGAAATTAAGCTTAAAATAAAATTTTTGCTTACTCTCTATGTCAGCAAATGTGAAGGCAAAAGTGTCCCTGTGGAAAACTCTGGATACTCTACAGATTATACATACTACTTAAAAGTATTAATATGACTTCTTGCAAATAGATTTGGTAAAAATTGTTTGTGATTTTACATGTTGCTATTAAAGGCATATTATACTACTGCAGGTTCTTTACAAACAAATGTTACTTTTCCTTATTTTATTATACGTATCACAAACAGACACATTGCTACAAGCTACTTAGAGCATCCTGTTTCTGCTCGAGATGTACGTTTGAGCAATAGGGATCTTGAAAATTTAACATTTTTCCTGCCATCCTACCAAGCAGACAAGTGAGATCTTCCATATAGCACATCTGAGCGTAAGGGCAAGCTAAACTTCCTCTGCTTGCAGGGACTCCTTCAGAAAAGCCATTAATCCCCCAACGGGCAGAAACTACTGGCTGAAAACCCTGTGTCTAAGCCAGGGCCCAGCTGCCATCCCGCACCGTTCTGCACAACAGATTCTCAGCCTCTACTACAGTGTCTACTACACTTGGGGAAAAGACACAACACTGCTTCACACTTAGTGCCCAAAATGATCAAATAGTGCTCTGGCGCTTCCACCTGCTACAAGAGCACTCCTTATCTCCATGTCCTACTTTGATCTAAAAAACTCCTCTGCAGGAAGCTACAAACAAGCACCCAGGTGCAGCTGGGAGGAAGAGTCAAGCAGGAAACCACTTTATATTCTTTTTACAAAGGGTTTTCTTCAGAAATATAATCTCATAGTGAATTTCTGCAAACTATATGGCTCCCTCTTGTGCTTATTATACCACATTTCAGGGTAGGAAAAAAAAATCACCATTAAACCATAAACATTCAGACTGTTCACCCTTCATGACATACGCAATGCCCATAAATGTTAATGGAAGTGACATGCTACCTTCCAGGGAAAAGAAAACCCTGTAGTTTACAAAATTCTCTTTGAGTCAAACTACAAAAATATCCTAACATTAAGAATTACCTCAGTTAAAGCACTTTTAAGCACTCACTGTATTTTGATAGCAATGCAGAATCCAAATACACCTTTTAAAGTAGATCTCAAAGATTTTAGCTCCTAACTATTTTTGAGTTATCAAATTACATATATTTAGAAAGGTGTCAGGGTGGTTTATAGAGCCTGGCTAACATGCTCAAGGGTTTATTTTTGTCTCCTTAATATCACACCTGCTTTTGCTTATCAAACCAGACTACAGCCTAGCTTGCAACAGCTGTGATGGACATAAATCTGCCCCTTCCTCATGTGTATCCAGGCTAATCACTTTAAGAAAGAGTTAAGAGCCACAGTGTTCTCAGAAAAGCACCATTACGGAGAAGCTACAGAAATAAGACAGACCTGCATCAGGCAAACACTGTTTAAATCTGCATATGTTATCAGAATTAACATTATTTTAACAACAGTTCAATTCTGTGTAGTAAAGAAAACGAAGCATTCAAATTAATGATCTGTTAACCCTTTTATTGCCTCCTCTGGTCATAAGATATTTTATAAGGAATATATTCCTTATATAAGGAATATTTTGATTGAACAAATATTTCTTTTAGTGTTTTCAGACACCACCAAAACACTCTATTTCAAGATGCTGCACATTCTACTCTCTGCAACTGAACAGCTACCAAGAAAGTAACTAAAGTTAGAAGACTGTTTTTCTATTACAAGAAGTACACATGTAAATTACAAAAAAAAAAAAAAACGTCTGAAGCAGTATTAAAAACCCAGCATACAGTCCAGCTTCCTTAAAAATATTTATGCTAAAGCAGTAATAGCACTGAATGAAATCATGGTATATGAGAACCTGATTTTCACTTTAATATTACTCCCCCCCACCTTTTTTTTTATTTATATAATGATTTTTTTCTCTCCCTGTTTTTATTCCCTTTCCGATTAGCTCAGGAATCTTCAAAGTTATTGCTAGTATTTTTCAGGCCAACACTGCTCACAGAGTTATTTGAGCACATGCAAAATGATACCAAAATTCATTTCAGCTTTTCTGAACAATGAAAGTTGGCACTTTGTTTTAGGGGAGGAAAGATTAATTTGTACTTTTCTCTGCACTCTCCCCCTGCACAGACTTTCACAGATTATGAGCTCTTGCTTTTGAAAACAGAAACAAAAAAGAGAATTAAGACATTTTATAAACAGAAGACAGATGCTGTACTAAGGTTAACATGGATCTTTAGCGTTCGCATTGTCTGGCTAATTGTAATCATATAATTAAGTCCTGGATTAACACATATCATTTTATTTGTGTTTTGGTATTAACGTTAACACTGCTAAGGTTAACGCTTATCACCTTTCCATGTGGTAAATAGAAATTTCCTTAATAAATAAATAAAAATAAATCCCACAACGCAGCCATGCTATGTTGCCACTGCAGCACACAAGCAGAAATAGCAAGAAACTGAAAACAGAGAAACAATCCAAATCCTGCAATAATTTACACTACAATTTTGGAGATGCTGCTTAAGCTGCATCTACAAAAATATAGCTTTTTCCTTGTGCAATACAGTCAGAGCTGTAAACCTTCCAGTGTCAATGCAGCTCATATCAGCAAAAAGCATATTATTTTGCTAGTTTAATTATGGTAAGGATTCTGCTTGTAGAGCTTTTGCATGAAAACCTCTATTCTTAACAGTATTGTATTGATGATGTTTCCAGCAAACACCACCTATTTTTCAATACCACATAAAGTATCATGATTACCAAATACCGACTTGTTCAGCCTTTTAAACAAAGGACTTTGATCCCAACCACATGCTTATTTTGAAACAAGCAGGGGAGGCTTCCCTGAATATTTTGGAGGGGTGCTCTGTACCAAGATTACACTATATTTATGAGATCTTTTCAGTTCTTAAAACTTTTCAATTACTTTTTGAAAAGATTAATAGCAGCAACCTAGTGGTTGCTACCATTCCTTTGGTACTCCTGGGGCCAGCTGTGTTATGCAGCTTCCTGATGTGACATTTACTGATCACTAGGGAAGAAATCTTCAGCTGAAATTGAGGTTCCTTGGCAGTGGTGAAGCACAACACCCAACTGGAGCACATCAGCAATTTCCCCTATTGCCTTTCAACAAACAAAAACCAAAAATTGAAACAAAAGAAGTATGATATGTAAACTATATTCACACAAATGACTCCTGTATGATGTACCCTCATGTTTGTCTTTGATGTTAAAGAGCAGCTATATTGTACATGAAAATAAAACAGCAAATAAAACATTCATAGGAAGACTTTATAAGTCCAGAGTTTTGACCACTAGTGGTCAGAAGCTACATTTTAACAATTCACACAAAGGACAACTGTATAGTACTAAAGCCCTCCTGGGGGCTTTAACACAGAGCTTAGAGTGCCGTCTACTGAAACATGACTTCAATGAAGGTTTCCCAGCCCCACGAATCAAATCAACTAGATCCCAGCCTAAACAACATCTGACTGAGAACACTTCCTCCACCAGGTACTGTAGCAGTTTTCACATAAATGCAAATATTCAGTGGAACATACAACAGTAATAGAAGCTCGCTGCATACAGCAAATTGCCACAACAGTGTTCTGAAGACAGTTTGCCTCTAGAGTCACCTCACATATATTACTTTCTAATAATAGGAATGTTCTGATCATGCAAGCTCTCACACATAACATAACTACTGTAGGATTAGTTAATGAAAGGATGAAGCTAGTCATAGTAATAGCTCAGCTATCTGATTAAGTGTTGCAAGAACATAAATAGTTGACAGAATTGCATAACATGTTACATAATATTCTTTTAAAAAAAAAGTAGAAGTAATAGGGGGTAAAAATACTGCTCTAAAGAAATAAAATACAGTAGCTCTGTTGCTCAGACAGAATTGTTTTAGAAAAAGTGAAAAGCTAGAATGCCAAGTACAAACTGCAAGACTAGAATAAGCACATGGCAAGGAAGGAGAGCTGGCTACACTATCCTTCCCTGGATTGTGACATCTGGAAGTGAGAACATTGTTCTCTCCTGATACTAACGACACCGTTCATACCCCTCGCCTCAAAGTGAAGGGCATCTTACTTGATATACATCTAATCTCGAATGGCTTGAGCTTTCCATTATCCCTGCATTCATAAAGTGCTCAAAATACTTAGTAAAATAGCACTGTCTCATACATGTATAAGTATGAAGTTCTTTAAACAGTAAGCAGTTGAGCAAAATAAACCAAATTTTGCTAATTTAAAATAGTTAAGATGAAATGCTGATAGCATTAAATGTGAATAGAATTGTTTTGTCATATTCTGACCTATACTGCTGTCATAAAAGGACCACACACTTCTGGTGAAACTTCACTATGTCTGGAGTCATATGTTCTTAGACACATTGCACCACAAGCAGCCTTTGGGTATTGAGCACTGCAGAGACAACAGCCCATAACCACTCATCTGCAACATCAGTTATGTCTAGGTATCAATCAAATAATAGTTCCACTTTAGAAATACAATTTAAATCGTTATTTCAGAAGCATGGTGAGAAGATAATCTGTTTCAAGCCTCCATATCCTCCAACAATTACCAGATGGGTTCACTGATGTATTTAAGGGCAATCGAAATACTTACTAAGTTAAAGAGAATAGAAAGAAACAGTTAATCCAGTCATTAAAAATATGATACACTACTTTTCCCATGGTAACGAGCAATTTTTTCTGTTTTGTGTTATTATAAACTATATTTTTTTCATACAGTCAGACACATGACTTCTGGGAGATCTCTGGAGGTCATCTAGCCCAACTTCTGCAGATAAACTTCTGGAGTCTGGCGAAAACTTGGTAGCTGAAAACAGTAATTGGATCACTGCTTACCTCCTTTTCTCCAGGCTGAACAAACCCAGTTCCCTCAGCCTCTCCTTGTATGGCTATAGTGCTGAAGCACACATCTCAGTAGCCCATCTCTTGAACTCACTCCACTTTGTCAACATCTGTCTTGTGCTCAACAGGGACCATAAACCGTGCAATTCTCCAGAAGTCTCACCAGTGGCAATCGGTGGTGAGTAATCATTTTTCCTTAAGATACTAAATACATTCTTATACCTAACAAACTGTGAAATTTTAACAGCAGTCAAAAAAAAAAAAAAACAGCAGGAAATAAACTTAATGATTTAGAACTTTTCAGTGTTTTGAACAGCAATACATTTCCTCTATTATTTAGCAGCATTGTTTTGACGCCTTCCTCAATAAGCATGAGGACAGCATACGTTATGTACTACATTTAAGATACTTACCTGAATAACTTTGTAGAAATAGGCATACTGACGAGCTGTGTTTTTATATTGGCTAAAAACATCGTGTATGGCCTGAGCTGACTGAAGATACTGCACTTCATCTTCTTCAAAATAGAGCGGAGTGTCATACTCGTTGGGGAGAGTCTGGATGTAGGGCAGCCAGAAAGAGTTGGGGTTCGCTCGCTCGCAAAGAAGATGGAATGCCAAGGTTATATTACCCATGGCTTGAAGAATCCGATCTTGGGAATACAGCGATCCTGAATTAACCCATGAAGATGGGGCATTAAATTAATTGTCCTGTAAAATATCATCCTAGATTTTTAAAAACTATGAATAAAAATAGCTTTTCGTATTTCTAATGTATTTGACTACTCATATCATATTGTGCTCCAAATTATTTGATACATCAGTGCCTTGTACAGTTTTTTGGTGGAAAAAATGTGAAGAAAGTAAAACAATACTCTCAGTATCTTTGTACAGAACATCTTATCTCCAAGCATGTAACAAGTTACATAATGTGTTCAAAATGACACATACTTCTGGAAGAAGATATGAGCATACACAGGCAGAAACCAAAAGGAAATTTAAATTCTTTCCACTTGCACTTCAAGCTTCTACATATTCCAAACCTAACGGTCAGGATGCTAAGCAAGTCCTGTGGTAAAAAAGATCAGTCAAAAAAAGAAACTCTCCTATTGAATGATCCCACACATACCCACATTCTTGCTAGGAATTTATTTAACCTCTTACCTAATACTGAATTTTTAGCTGATTCAACTGTCATCAATAGCTTTCTCGGAACCCACAGAAACAACTCTTCAGCCTACAGAAAGGAAAAAAATACAGAGGGTCATTCAGCATTTAAGACATGCTATGTATCCTAAATATATCAACAACTTTAAAGATTTCTTCATTCCCTTTTTAACCAAAATTCTTCCTCCTCTTCCATCACAAATTAAACAAACATGCTATAAAAATGGTTTTATTTTGTTGTACCAAATGCCACAACCTGCATTACATAAAGCTTAAAACAAAGATGCTTAACCGCAGAATGAAGTGCTTCAGTTTGGTAGTGCCAACCTGGAAGCTGCCTACACAACTTCAAATCACATTACCCACTACATGCATTATATTGCCGTTAATTATGTCATTAAGTATTTTCTTCCAGTAGAAGCTTTTTCATATTATCTATTTATCATTTAAGAGCTATTCAGCATTTTTATCCTTATCAACTGGTAATGTTAGTTTTCTTCTACCAAACCCCTAAAATGAATGTAACATGACATATTCTCACTTTTATGTTACAACAACTAACTGCCCATTAATGACTCCAAAGCTTACCCTTTAATTGTTAGGTAATGGTGTGTGCCTGTCTGTGTTTGTTCCTATCTAAGAGTTTATATGTACATACATACACACACAGGCATTTACACAATAACAGGTTCTTTTGTTTTTTCAATTCACAGGAAAATAAATGTTAGAATACCCCTTCATAAGGCCAAAGAGTGATTTAAAAGGGATATGGAAGAACAGATTAAGTAGTTAACGATATGAAAGAGAGGGCTATATCAATGCGGGCAGAGGACATCGGTCATTGGGCTAACTCTTTGGGAAAAACACAAAAAAGCAACTAATAAAGAAAATCTTCACAGCAAAATAATACTAATTTTAATGAATAATTTTATTTCTCAAGGACACAGTTTAGGGTGTTTTATAATAATAGTTTCATTAACATTTAAATGGGGGAAGAAAAGATGAGTATTTCAGAGCTTTGAAACTACGTTCTCAACTCAATTTTCTCACCTACTCAAATGTTCACAGGCTTACCTTTATCTCTCTTGTTGCTTTCAAACCAAATCCCTCTTCTTTAAAGTTAGCTATTTCAAAACCCTCTGTGGATGCTCCATTTTCAGTAGCCCATTTTATCAATTCAGGGAAATAGTCATCTCTTTTCCCATCGAAGACGATGGACAAACCTATATACACAATTTAAAAAACAAATTCAGAAATAAGAGGATTTAGAAAGATAAAGAAGTTTAATAAAAAGCAGAAAACTGAAAAACATAACTACCTCCCTGCAGTTCTATTTTGAAGAAGCTGAGTAAGAAATGGTCTTTAAGTGTTACTCAATCGCATGTAACTGTCATATTCCATTTTCATCAACTTAAACATTCTGCCAAACTGGCTTACCAGTCATCTTAAAAAAACAGCCATCTAAACTGGGTTGTGAAGAAGTGAAGCCCTCTTCCTCCCTTCTCTTTTAAATAAGCCACGAGTGCAAATATTTACCAGATTAACCTTACTGACAAATGCAATCATGACATGCTAATATAGACAACACGGACAAATTTTGATAGCAGGTTACAGTTTCATTAATTCACTACTGGAGCTGATGATTAGCAGATTTCAAACTTTTCTCTTTAGGAATTTAGTTCTTTCCTGTAGCATATGGTTTGACTAAAACCTAAGCAATAATTAGGACTGAACATTCTCCTAATATCACAGAGCTCTCCCCAAATGCTTAAAATTTATTTCTCCAACACGAATGCAGTGCACCAGTGACATCTCAGGTGTCATTCAATTGCTCAGTTTTTACTTAGTATAGCAATTAGTTCGGCTATCCTCAGTCAGCACCATCTGTACCTTTCCTTTCCCCTATGCTCCGCTCAACCCAAACTGTAATGTCAGATCATATTAAGTGTTTAAAATTCACTGAAAAGCTTAGGCCATTTTACAAGTGGCCCTATGTGATCAGCATGTTGCTTATTTCCAAAAATAAAGCAGCTAAGTACAGGTGATGACTACACTTGTGATTAAAAGGGTTTTATAAAAAGAACTTTAGGATATTTGAAAGAATTTCCAGTGTTTCTTTTTTCCACCCCCTCAAATTGGGTATTTCCAGACCCAGAACAAATAAAATCCCTTTTACATGACAGTGCAGGTATCACCTAAGCTGCATCCTTTGTATATTGGCAATACATGTGAAGTATTTTTTTGAACACACTACGTATCTAGTACGATGTCCCCCTCCCCCCCTTTAAAAAAAAAAAAAAGAGGCATTTCTCTTATATTTCAGATTAATTTTAGTATGTTATTTTCTGTAGAATATATTTAGAGCAAGTCCTCACACATGCAGTCAGACTAGCTACGTAACTTCTGTAGAAACTGATAGGTGTTTATACTGTCCAGGGCTGTTCTTTTTACTTCCAACTTCTGCTACTGTATAAGGCTACTTGGAAGCTTTTAAAATCCAGCCTCTATTTGGAACTGTTCTTCAAGCATCTCTGAAATACTATTTCTGTTCCTCATATATGATGCAGGCCAATACTTTTCACATTTTAAAACATAGAAGGTCTTTTAAATTACATGCACTATATTTATGGTGCAAAAAAATATAGATTTTCATTAATATGGCTATATTTAAAAGTTAACAGTTAAAAAGTTAATTTAACATTTTGCTAAGAAGTCAAATGAGGAAAACTTTTGAAATTATATATCCTTAGTGTTCAAACTAAGATTTTTCTACAATCAAGACCATTTTAGTTTATGTTTTAGGTTTATTCCTTAAGCACTACGTTCATTTGTATATCTTACAATCCCCCACAATAACATATCCTGCCTTTGCTAACTGAAGTTATTAAGCTAGAAAATTATGTTCAAGTTAAAAATCATGTCCTGTTCAAAAATGGTTTTGAAAGGCACCTTACTCGCTATCGAAGAACTTTACATTAAAATGCATTTGTATGTCAGCAGTACCATGTTTAGTAGGTTGTGCAAATTCCATGGCTAAAACTATACCTAGTTAATACCGTTACACAAATTCTGCTTCTTTTGCCAGTAGCCGTTCTTCCCATAGACAGCTCAATCTCTCTGGCACAGCGAAAAAAATATAGGGAATAGTTCAACCCCAACACTAAACCTGTTCTTGTTAACCTCACTTATGTTTTACCATAATGCATGCCTTATATCATAAAAACATGGACATACAACATAAAATTATGTAAGATATGAGTGAACAGAACTATGAATCTAATTCTGCCTAACACAGCTGCGTTACTCAAACAGTAATACTCATTCTTTGATAGGTCCTCTGCCAAAAACTGATGCTCAGAGGTTTAAAAAAACCTTTTATAAAGGTTTTTATATATTAATTAACATATATTAAAAAAATATGTAAAAAGGACATTTCAAGAAGACTGAGTCCAGTCTGCTTCTTCCAGAAAGTACACCCTATAATTTGTTCCACGTAAGCACTGAAGTTCCATTTTGAAAGGGATCTGGCTTTTTTGCCTTCACTATAAGTACCTGAAAAAAAAAAGTCTCAAGATTTTTCAGGTATTTCCACATGAAATCTATCCATTCCCTGGTTAAAAACTTATTCATTTGCCAATAAAAAAATACAATTAAAATAAGAGATTAATTGTATTAAGAGGTATGTTCTTAAAAATGCCCTCCATGTCATCTTAACTCAGTGATTTGTTGTTAGTACTTTATTTCCCTATCAGTTTTCTTTTTATAGAATATACTGAAAGAAAATTGTTTTTAACTCGAAAATAAACATACCATAAACCTTAGAAAATTGTGATAAAACTCCACATTGTGATACCATGCACGTTATTTTAATTACATGCTTGTTTTGTAAGACAAATTTATTAGCTTTTCTATTGTACATGTGTATGTTTTTATTTTGACATAAGTTATTTTCATTATGTTGAATGCAGAAACTGTTTCTATGTCCAATAAAATTTTCAGGTTAAAATTAAATGTTAAAATTCAAATTATGCAGATTTATAGAGGTAGAGGGTCAGATTGTGATCAGAAAGGCCTGTTGCTTTCAAAGAACTTTTATTTCTAGTCCTCAAAATTGTTACCTCGCCCAAATCTCAAGATGTATCTTTTATCATACAAAATTATCATAGGATCACTTGTCCATGATAACGTGTATTCAAATGGTGAGTATCAGCAGTTACACCCATCAAAAGATTTAAGAAGGACCTGCAAGTGCAAAAAGCAAGAACAGGTCAAAGAAGAGGTAATTTTATCCTAAAACAATAGGGTTACACAATATTTACATTATAACAGCGAAAAATATTTTTCTTTAAACAAGCAACACTCACAACCGCCCAAGCAAACCAACAGTCTTCCTGAACTACCTTTGTCTTACAATCACTTTTTCCACATTTACCTTTCTGCTTTTTGCGTATTTTCTCCACTAATGAGCGAATCTGCACGTACTCTTCCCACTCCTTACCAGGTCCTGGGGTAGGACTGCTGCATTCTGTATAAAAAAAAGATGCCAAAATTAAGTGCTTATTTTGATACAATATATATTTTTAACATCAGAGAAAGGGTCATGGTTTCATGGTAGCTTTAAAAGAACCTTTGTATTACATGTCCTTCAAACATTTACCTAATGAATGCTATGATCCCCACTGTTTTAAGCATCCCATTGTTCGACAAGTAACAGAGACTTTTCAAAATTTGATGATGTAACTTGCCCCAAGTTATTTTACTCATTCATTTTGTTTGTTCTTTCAGATATAAGAAAGAGTAAATGTTTAGAAAGCAAAAGGTGAATAAAAAGGTTCAAAAAAGCAGTCTCCAAGATAAAACAAACTTCTGTGTTTTTAGCAATCCAAGCAACAATACAATAATCAAGCAAAACACACTGCTTACATCGGCCTGCTTGTCATCATGCTTATTTTTTACATATGAAAACGACAATAGCAGCAATATTTAAGTTGGGCAACCAAGAAATTTACTAGTGTCTGCATTTGACTTGCCTACTTCAATTCATTGTTGCATGATCCATGTGTATGGCAAGGGCAAGTAAAGGAACATTTAGCCAAGCTTTAGCTTTAGATCATATCCACAACATCTCAGACAATGTTCTCAGGGTTTTTAGTTTCTTGATCTGACCTGCTATACTCGACTGATCTGAAAACTGAACAAAATATAGAAGCTGGACAAAAAGACCAGCTGAAACCTGTCTTTGTTTGGAAAACTGTATTTTATTTCTGGTAACAACAATGAAAGCACAGGCCAGCTGTAGGATAAGCATCAAATTGCTACATCAACTCCATGCTGTTCTTTGTGAACAATGTTGAAGAAAAATCCTAATTTTTCTAAGACAGCTTTTTGATGTTTCCACAATATGAAAATCCATGTCTGTGTTTCAACAGCAGTGTGGTTCACACCACAGTTACTAATGATAGCCGCAAGGGTAGATAGGATTTTAGCATCATGACATGAAAACATGCTCTGCTTTTCTTAAGAGTCAATTAGTAGTCAATTCATACGAATTGGCAGAAATAATGGATGAGTTCCAAACTCCTCAAAAGACAGAAAAAGACTTTGGTTTACACATCAGAACTGACCAGTAACTAAAGCTTCCTAATAATAAAAAACAAAAGCTACAGTTTTATTTAAGAGACAGAAATATCAGGAGTTGAACTGGAGTTATATTGCTACTTCTTACAGGTACTCTGCTCCAATATCCAAAACTATAGTTCAGTTCAGAGTACTGTCCAAATGTCACAAAGACACAGTATAATTCATGAGGTTTACAAGAATGACATTTTAGACAAAGTAGATCTAGAGAAGCTTTATATCTAATCCCTGCCCAGTATCAATGCACGTGTGGAAAAGTAAAGCCAACAGCTGTCAAGAATATGGTATGTCCAATACTGGTATGTCCAATGTACACCTACAATAGTGCATACTGATAGTAGTACATTCTTTGAGGAACTGGATACAATCTTAGGCAGGCTGAAATAGCAAGGAAGTTTGGCTGCTTACAGGAAATGAATGCAATTCACTGGCTTATAGAAGAGGGCAAAGACTTTTTTGTTTTTGACTGTTCTCCGCACCATCTCTTTTCCCAAATCATTATAAAATGAAACTTACTTTGTAATAATTCACTAATTAGATTCAACATTTCTTTTGGAGATACTGTTGTCGTGGCTCCTGTACCTGACTTCTGAGTTTTCACTCGGCTCTTCTTCCCCATCTTCCAACTAAAACAGATTAATGAGAAAACTGTCACCAATTACTAAGGTACTAAATACGGTAACAATGACTAGACGAGATCTTCTGGCATTAGTCACTTATAAAAATGGAGCATGAAGAACTGTTTCTGGCATGTATGCACACGTGCAATGAGTGTTTTTCTTTGAATGGTCTGAATACACGGTAATAGTTCAATGCAATCCAAAGCATTTTTTTCCACACAGTTGCAAATTAATTACTTTGTGATAATTAGCACAATCTAGCAATCCGGGAGAAGAGGAAAACCACTCGCATCACTTGTGAAATCACTAGTTCTGAAAGAGAATTATGGATATGGTATCCAAACTATATTAAAACAGATGTTATTTTACCCTATCAGCTGCACTCTGGACACCAACTGAATTAAGATCTGTACTTCCACTAACGTACTAATTCTGAATGAGTAGTAATAAAAGGTACTCCATTTTTTTCCGTTGCTGAGGTTTTCTGATCTTGTTTCTAGAGAATGACCTGCTTGTTATACAATATCCAAAACATATATCACCACCAGAAGAAAGAATCCCCCACAGAACACTAATTGCATTTTGTATGTGGAGTCATGAAAAGCAGCACCATGCAATTCCAACTTTATGATACACCAGTACATGAGCCTATATGAATATGGGGCATAGTCAGCACTGTGTTTTGAAATTTTCTTCATATGAAACATTTTAATAGTAAGAACTTATTTTTGCAGTGAAATCTTAGCACTACCTATTTGCAGTGAAAGGGATACATCTAAGAATGAAGCTAAGTTCAGAACATATGAACTTAACCAAGTTTGATAAAAATATAAAACAAAATTTCAACAAGGATAAAATTTGCATTACTAAGTTTTTTTGTTGATGATGTTGTTTAAGACCAAAATCATCACATCTAGCGAAAATCTGGTCTATACAAGTCAGGAGTTCAAAGCTGCTATGAGACCTCTGTCTCAGATCCTGCTGTTTTAGGTATCACACAGCAAACATACCACAAGAACTAACAAATCCTGTGAACAACAGTCATGCAGCTGCCTGCACCATAATCACAAACACATTTTCACAGTATCATACTACCCATATACAAGCATGAAGTCCTGAAAATATCTTTTCTCTCCTTTGCCAACATACGTATCTTATACATACACACACATTAGTTTACTCTAAACTACTGCTTCTTTGTCATGAGAACAGAGAAATAAAAATCCTATAGGCATGATTAAATCAGCGTCTCGCACAGAAAAGCAAAATTAGCAGTCGTATCTGGAGATCTCTTGTTAGTTTTTTAAAAAAGGAAACACTTTCCTATCTTTAGAGATCTAAACCGTAGTTTTTTTATTCAGCTCATCAATCAGAAAAACAGTCTCTACTTCCTACATTACTTATCTCTCCACAACCTGAATTATCGGCTCAGTTACATAAAACAGTTATAGCTATTAAAAATCCAATGTACCTAATAGAGATATATAGTATAAAATATAAATTTAGCATTTATATATTTTTTTTTTAGTAAAAAACTGCTTTCAAAGGAAAACAGTTATAGCTACTAAAAATCTAATGTATCTAATAGAGATATATAGCATAAAATATAGATTTAGGTTTATATATATAAGTAAAAAAATTTGCTTTGAAAGGAACTGCTGCAATACATATTTGCCCAGAAAAAAATTCCAAATACGACCCCAACAGAGCTACCCGGTTTTAAAGTCACAAAGTTCTCATAAAAATTAGTATACTATGAAAGTATTTTCAGGATTTCTTAAAACCAACATACAATATATAATCCAGTTTCATGCCTGGGGAAAAGCAGCTTAGTTAAGCAATGCTCCCTGCTATACATAAGCAGAAGATGATGGGACATGAAACAGCGTGGCTCCTTACTTAAAACAGAGAAAGTAAATACCGTTTCTTTGAGAAATTATTTTTTCTAAGTAAAAATGCAGTCATATCATACAGCTTATGAAACGGATTTTACAGCTTGTTTTCAATTCTAAAGAAATCCCTGCTAAAGAAATCCCTGAAATTCCAAGAATTTGGTAATTTTAGAAAAAACGTTTTTTACATTTGAAATAAATTTTAGACATGAAGCATTAGTGTTTTATAAAAGACTAAAACAAAATTTCAGAAACAAAGTATAAGGGATATATCTCAACCAAGTAATAGAGAGACTGTTGTCCATGCATGCAAGACAACAGAAGTAGCAATATATAATATAGTGGCACGATGAGGGGAAAAAACAAGGAAACAAAAAACAGAAAACCTTCAGGATTGAGATGAACTGCAGATGCCATAATATCTGAACAAGCAACAGTGCAGTGAATAGAGGTTTTGTTCGTTTGTTTGTTTGCCCCCCCCCCCCTTTTTTTTTTTCCCTCCACATTTGCTTTTCTGGTCATCTTCCAGCTAGCAGTTTTAAGTACCGGGCCATGTTTCCTTTCAAACAAACTTTGTTGAAAATTCCTGAAAGCGTTCTGCAAAGAGAGAGTACTGACACAAATAAGCTTGGCACTCCACAATACAGTCATGTTTCCAAATATAGCATTTCAGCTAGCTTGGCAAAAAACTAATCCTGGAAGAAAAAAAATACAAAAACAAAAGAACAGTACAGAGGCAGTGAGGGGGCTAAATGATCAGTCTCCCCTCTTTAATACTGTTGTCCAAGAGAAGTTCTGTTGTGTCGGACTTGGAAGTTGTTTCAGGATCACACAGAAATATTCTTCAAGAGTTGTAAAACATTCCCTGTGACTTACATTCCAAAGCTCTTATGTGAACATATTCACTTTGTAGAGCTTGTAACTACAAGAAGCACAAAACACTCCGAAAGAAACACTAAAGAATTACCACCACCCCTCCTTTTACCCCACTTCCATAGGGAAACAACACCAAGCTGGGCTGATAAAAACACAAAACTTCTAAACTTCAGAAAAAAAGAATTCATTAATAAAAAAAGAACTATCCCATCTGTTCATGCTTACTCCATCAGCAAGAATTTCCCTGCAGCATTACATTAGTAAAGCTGTAGTTAAACGGTAGTTAAAGCTGATAGAAAAAAAAAAAATCCATCATAAAGAGCTATAAAGGTACCTACATCTCAGTTGCTCAGCTGTCAGGTCAAAACACAAGCCTGCAAACCCTGTTATAATGCTGTCAATATAATCATTACACTGGGTAGCTGCTGTATTTTTCATATTTAGCTTTCATATTTCCTATATAAGAATATATGAAGTTTGGTTTCTCTCAGATTTGCATCTTCTGTCCTCATATGCATCTTTTCCAAAGGTCCCAGAATTCCTATCATGTTTTCAGTTACCAGTCGCACCTCTTCAGGACCCATTCAATCATCACTCTCAACACAGCTTTCTCCTAGCAGATGGACAACTTATGTTTGAGTTTTCCAACTCTTGTCCAATTTGATTGAAAATTCCCCACAAGTTGATGCGTGAAGGTGAAAGAAGTAGCCAGTGGACAGAACTAACACAATCCCTCAAGCCTTCTTCCTTCAGCTACGTTTTCTACTTCACAAAACCATGACCCAGCTCTTCAAAAAAAACTGTTGAAGACCTGAGACAGCTAAGACATTAATTCAAGTAAAACTCTGCTTCAAGCACCCACTGCATATTTTCAATGCAGTATCTTAATGCTTTAATTCAGCCCCTTGTGGATGCTAATCACATTATGTTATCATTACATAACAACTCCCACCCCACGCATCATCTTGGACTAAACTAGCACAGGAGGTGAGGAACTAAATCTAGAACTAGTATTAGAAGGACAGATAATGGTCAACAAGGGCAGACAAGGAGAAGATAAGGAAATTCTCCAAGGTGGGTACAGTAGGTGGTTGTAGGATGTGTTCCTTGGCTGTACCAAGAGGGCGGACAAATGAGTAGGACGTACACAAATCAGGCTTGTATTATTTTTTCTAATTTTTGTGGCCTAAAATAAGTAATTTTTCCCTCTACTTCAGTCAAGGAAGTGTATCATCGTCTTGTATTAACATATGCTGAGCAGCTAGGGGCTTAAAGGACATGTTGAATGACTGCAGGCAGTTGACAGGAGTTCTTCAATCCATATGCAGAACACAATTTTACATTCAATATAACCAAGTTTAATGGGAATTTAATCTTTTCCTTCCACTGATGATGCTTTTTCTTCTAAACTTCAATCTTCTTACGGCTGCAAGTAAAAAAATAAATACATCTTTTAGCCAATAGAAAGCCTGAAATCCAGAAGTGTCAGAACAGTGTGGGTAGAGGAAAAGATCTGTGATCTTTAAAAAAAAAAAAAATGAGTTTATACATTTACAATGAACACTGTTTGCTTGTGAAAACCACCTACACTGTGTCACTTAGAAACCACATTAACACTCATCACTCCTAAGGTATTTATCTACATGTTCCCACTAAGTAAATGACTAATTGGTGACTGATTCAATCCTTTTCCCCCATTGCTCAATCTCTCACCTCTGCTGAACTCCACTCCTGCTCCTCTTGCTGTCTTCACTTCTGCACTCCCACTACTGGCCTTGCTTTTTTCATTTCCTTTCACCTCCTCTACAAACCTGGCCCAGAAGCCCTGTAAAACGCACTTGTCATCACCAGTCCTGCGCGTATGCACTTGCCCTCTCTAACCTGTTTCTCTCCCTTCATTTGAACTGTAAGGTCTTCTGAAAGAAGGACCTCCTGTGAAAGTGAAGTGCTTAATATGAGAAAGCCTTTTTTTTTTTTTTTT
>VZSV01000014.1:8522653-8534668 GCA_013398735.1 Nothocercus julius
CCGCCATTGGTCCGGCCGCGCCGACAGGCGAGGCCCCACCCCCGACGAGGCCCATGGCGGCCAATCGTCGGCGAGCACGCCTCCGTCTCCACTACCGGTGGGAAAGAGGGCGTGGGTGCTCGTCCATTGGCTGTCGTTTTATCCGCACCTGCGGCCTTCTACTGGCTCGCGCGTCTAGCAATCACCTCGCTCCTGGCTTCCGATTGGACTCTTCCGAGGCCACGGGCCCACGTCACGTGCCGGCTCCTCGAGGCAGGCTCTGGAGGAGGTGGGGGAATAGCCGCGGCGGGCGTGGGCTCCCATTGGTCGTGTGGCGGCCGCGGCTCCCGCGCTGCGCCCGCGCGACGCCGGCGTGATGACGCAAGCGCGGCTTGGCCTGCTTCCCAAGATGGCGGCGCGCAGGGAGCGGGGGCCGCGCTGTCGTTAGTGTTGCCGCGCTGCCCTGAGGTTTCCTCTGCCGAGCGAGGCCTGTGAGTGCGGTACGGGGAAGCGGGGGGCGCTGGAGCGGGCCCTCCTACGCCCGCCTCGGGGAGGGAGCGGGGAGAAGGAAGCGGCGGGGCTGGAGCGGCTGGTGGGGGCGCCCGCCTGGGCACCGAAGGCCTCGTCTGCGGCGGGAGGGGGCGTCGGGCGCGGGGGGAGGAGCTGTGTCCCCCCCCCGGGCCCCGGGATGTCGGGGCCGCCTCGGTCACTTCATTTGTGCGGAGCAGCCAGGGGAATAATAAAGATTTTTATTTTTAAGGTCTTACTACTATTTGTGAGGTAACTTAAAAAAAAAATAGTTATTCTGCTTTTGATGCCTGTGGGTTTAATTGGGGAGCCGAAGGTGACAGCTTTGAGGGCGCCTCAGGACTGATTTCGTTTAATTTTTACAGTTTTTCATTGAGGACTGCTGTGCTGCTCGTGGAAGTGGCTCTTGCTGCTTTTCACGAAGGGAGTTTTAATGTTAGTTCAGCTTTAAAATGCTCAGTGAACTTAGAGACCGTTTTCTTTGTTCTCCATTTGGTGCTTGAAAACTGGTAAAGATGGTTCTTCCATGGTGATATCGCTGGGAGTGCGTGGTGGTGCCACTGAGCTGTTTTGCTGGCCATAGAAATGCTTTCGAAAAACTGCTCACTTGTGACAGAGGTTGGATCCACCTTTAGCAGTAGAGATTCCCCCAGTGAGAATATGAAGCAGAGGTAGTTTCCCTTGTTCTGAAAAAAGAGAAGCTTTGTGAAGTTAGAGACGGGGATTCCTTACAGGCATTGGATATTCTGACAGCTTATATAGATTCTCTCATACTTTTGAGTGGAAAATATCTGGAATAGTAAGCTTAGCCTAATTTTAGCAGCTTTACAAGTGGGTGTTTCTTTGGGTGTTACGCTTGGAGCAATAAATTATATCATATACTAATTACCATTTACTGCAGGAACCTTTGCGAGTGACTACAATAGTGCACACTATGTGTAGTCTATTGAATTGCAGTAAAATAGTCTTATCCCTGTTTTTTAGCCTGAAAGAATTAAAGATGCTAAGCCAGTCTTCATTCTCACTTTAAAGTGAGACAGAGATGAGCATTGGTCATCTTCCAAAAACTTACCTGTGGAACTGATAACTGTCAGTGTAAATTTGTGAAGTACAAGTCAGTGTAGGAAAATAACATTAATGGAGTGCAATCAGCCTTGTTTTGGGAATGGTTTTAGATGGCACAGTAGGTTCCAGACTCACATTATATGTTTTAGTCTTAGTGGCTGATTACTCATTTTTTTAGTATGAAAAAAAAAAAAAAGGTTCCTTTCCTGATATTTTCAAAGATGTGTGTTTTCCTTTTTTCTTTAAAGGTTCTAAAGGTACTGCTACCTGAAGACTTCTTTTTGAAAACATATCAAGCAAGAACAGTTCTATTTTAATAAATGAAGGAGAACAAAGAAAATTCCAGTCCTTCTGTGAACTTGGCAAACCTGGACCATACAAAGCCATGCTGGTACTGGGATAAGAAGGATTTGGCACATACCCCTTCTCAGCTAGAAGGGCTTGATCCAGCTACGGAGGCAAGATACCGTAGAGAGGGGGCCAGATTCATATTTGATGTAGGGACACGTTTAGGCCTGTATCCTTCAAGTACATAAATTTTTCTGTGAATTGGGGTTTTGAAAGTAAAGCATATTAGAAATGTCTGCTTTGTTGTTCAGATGCTGCTTTGTCAGGAATCAAAGATTGCCACCGTTAGCTGCCTTTTGCTGTAATAAGTTTCCACGTATTTTTTATCCATTTATTGAATAAGCAAGGTCCGAATGTAACTCCTGTGGCAAGAGGGGGGGAAGGTGGTATGGACTCACCAGTTGTGTATGGCTTGGTCTCTTACTGCATGAATCTGCAGACATTTCTTAAATTTTGGATTTTGGACTTTTTCCGCATATTTTACTTATGCGGCTTCTAACTTCTGTCCCTGTACCCATTTTTGTTTAAGGTGGGGGTTCCATTTTTTTTCTACATGCTAGTAATTTCTCTCCACAGTGCTGTAGATTGCCCTAGAATTTCTTGGTTCCTACATTCTTTGTACTTTTTTTTTTTTTCCTACTTCTTTGTTTAATAGAAACTGGCAACAATGAAATTTTTTTTTTCTCCTTAAAGGAAAAACTAGGGAGTATATTCAGCTTTTATTTGCATTTATAGATGTAGGTAATAACTAACTTATCTCCACACAAACACTTAGATGTGAAGTGATAATTCTTCCATTCCTTCATGTACCTTCCACAGTTTTGTGCCTTTTCTGAGGCAGGTTTGGAATTTACCACGTGGATAGCCACACATAGACCCTCTGTATGAGAAATGCATGGTCACAGCATGCCACCAGAAAAAAAAAAAAAAAAAAACACCTCTGAAACATAAGGCTACATAAAAACTGTGGTTCAGCCCAGATGCAATTGATATCCAAAGCATCTATTAGCCATGTGTAAAGTCAGTTTTTCTGGTGAACTGCTTCTAAATCCTCTAGTTAACTTGCTTTTTGCCTGTTCACTGAACAGATAGTTGAGTTACTTGATAGAGCAGAATACATCCTTTTGCTTATGTGTGTTTGGTTTTGAATTTGTTTTATGCTGTTTACATGTTTGAAAAATCCTTAACCTGCAACACAGACATTATGATACATTAGCAACCGGAATAATTTATTTCCATCGATTTTATATGTTTCATTCCTTCAAACAGTTCCCCAGATACGTAAGTATATACAGTATTGTTTACTTAATACTGCAGTTGTGCCAAGCACAGACTGTTTAAATTGGTAACAGATTACTTGGGCACTGCAGCTAGGCACAACTCTTATTCATAGCATCACTGATATAAACCAAGCAGTGTCTTTTTTTTTTTTTCTTTTTTTTTTTTTTGTTGGAATTACAGTATCAAGAGTCACAGAGCAATGATAACAAGAACTGTGACTTGGAGAACATTTAACTTTTGTTTTTGAGCTGTTGTTTTAAAAATAGGTATTATCCTTTAAATACAGGGTCTTATGGTTACAGTAAGTATAATATTTTCCATAAAATGAAAAATAAATATTTTATATAAACAATCGAGGTGTAAAAAATGCTGTGCTGTTTGTTTACCTTTTCACTTGTGCTTAGAAACATACTTGTATTGAAATTTCAGTTATGCTGTGATGGTAATTGATATTCTTTAGAAAGGGTAACAGCTGTAGCTTTTTCTGTTACTGCTGCTTAGCTGTTTTTTTTTTCTTTTTTTTTTTCTTTTTAAATCTTAAAACTGCTTGACAGGCAATATCCTATCAAGACAAATTCTGCTTTAGACGTTTAACCATGAAATAAAACTGTATATACTTGACTGTTTTCCAAGTTCTGTATTTACTTTGAAGAAGTAAAAGCTTAAATTATCACTATAATTAAGTTAGAAGTAATAAGCTTATTAAGTCTTCCCTGGGAAACTTCTGAGGATCTGTTAATGGAAGCTGACAGTGCTTTTAGACATGCAATAAAGCAGTGCAAATGCAGACAACTTCCTGAAACTACTTTCTTTTGTAGGTAACAGGAGCCTGCTGTCTCTTCCTGGCAGGAAAAGTTGAAGAAACACCTAAAAAATGTAAAGATATAATCAAAACAGCCCGTAGCTTATTAAATGATGTACAGTTTGGACAGTTTGGAGATGATCCAAAGGTAAAGATGCTGAATTTCAGTCATTACAATTACACGTTCAACAAGTAACTGTGATAAACTACTTGTATTAGCAAGAAGAATTCAGAATCCCACTGTAACAAATGGTGATATAAAAGGTTTACATTTCACTTTCATTTCATTATGCAAATTCTGAGGGAGATGGATGGGGCACAGGAGGTCAGTAAATCAGTCCATTTAGTCAGGAGGTACAAACATCATCAAGATATAAAATGTATTTAACATAGCATAATGTGGTATTGGGAAATAATTAGTAGAAAATCCTAAATTAAGTATGAGAACTACATCTCATCTTGAGAACTATATCTCAGTATCAGGAGGTTTCCTGTTTAGCATACTTGGCTTAACAAAGTTATGCTTCTCTCAGAGAAAAGATAAAGGGGAAAAAAATAAAAGGAAGAAGGAATAATACCAGTAATAAACTTTTCCAAATTAAATATTTTATTCTTCTCTTTGGAGACATACCTTAATCAAGTGAAAGCAGTCACATGTTTGTCAGGAGATGCTCTGTAGTCAGGCTTTATAACAACATAAAATATTTATGAGTAAAAGAAGGGGTAATATTGTGGTTACCTTGTTACATTCTCTAGGAAGAAGTGATGGTCCTTGAAAGGATATTACTACAAACAATAAAGTTTGATTTGCAAGTGGAACATCCATACCAGTTCCTGCTCAAGTATGCCAAACAGCTCAAAGGTAAGACAGTACAGGGTGAGCAAGTGATGCTTGTTCTTAACCTTGGAAAATTAATTAACAGTGGAGAGCTCTTGTCTTTCAAACTATTTGCCCCTTTTAATAACTTACCATAACTTTACCAATTATTTTTCAGGAGACAAAAATAAAATTCAGAAGCTGGTTCAAATGGCATGGACATTTGTGAATGACAGGTAAGGCACTTATGGCAGCAACTTCTGACAATGAAATTGTTACTGTTATTCAGTTCATTTGGGACTCGGATATTTCTTTAAGAAATGCTGATTACATTTTTGCAAATAGTGAAGGCAACTGATCTCTCTCTTCGTATAGCTGTTTTCCAGTTTTCACCATGGTATTGCGCAGGATGACTGCAGAAGGACTAGGCTTCTAAGACCTATGACATTTTGTGGGAAGGACTTAAGGCTCATGTTCAAAAAAAAAAAAAATGCTTTGAAAACTCGAAACTATGTTAGATCTTCAGGACAGAGCAAATAAATTACTGCAAGATACCATTCCTTTTCTGTAGTTCATTATTTGTTATAAATTCTAGGTTTTAAACAGTCTTGTTTTGAATTCTATCATGTTAGTCAACTATGAAAAAAAAGGTATGTTTTAATAATAGTAAGCCATTAAATCTAGTGCAAATACTATTTTAGAGGTAGATTTAGTTTCTTGTATGATTTTTGCATGTGTAGTGGCATTTTAAAACAGAACTTTATACACTTTAGTTCTTCTAAGTTGAATTCCACAGAGCTAGGAAGGTTAATTTACAAATGGCTGTTAAAAAAAGTGTAATTGTTGTTTTTTTCTAGCAAGTTTTTAAGACATTATTGAAGTCTGGACTCTTCAGAAATACAAAACTTTCTACCATTAAAAATGAGGTGCATTCTTATTCATATGCCTAATTTTAAATATCCCATTGTGGGTCCAAGTTCTCAGTCTGTAAAGGTAACCCAAATAGGTTATGGGATCGCATAATAGGTGATAGCACATAACCTGCCCTCATTAGTTTGAGCAAAAGGTTTTTTAACTTGTTTGCATGCCACTAGTTGTATACTTGAGCTTCTGTCTCTCTGGATGATGCTTAAGAAGAAAAAATGTATGGTTTGGCTCTTACTACTTGTGAAGTGCCTTAGGAAAGATCTTTTCGTGTCCTTCATACTTCGATACTATTATACATGGGATTATGTGATGTTTAATAATTAACTCAAGAAAATGCATTTCAGGAAAATGCTGATATAAGGCTAGAGTAGTTGCTTCAAGTAAGATTTTTCCCTTTCCTCAAGAGGCTGTTTTTTGCTTGCTTGATAGTCACCATGTTAGTATATTTGATTTCTAGGATCCTGGAATAATAATCCTATACTTCGCACTATGGGCCTTTAGACCAGCTGTTGTCTGTGGGATTTTTTGTTTGTTTGTTTTCTTCTGCAACTATAATACATGCTCAAGTAAATCTCCAAAAGATAATAATAGTGAATTAGTATTTTGAGAGCTATTTCTTGTATGTTTACTAGTGATTGCTGGCTTGATTGCTCCAATATTGAAGTACCTCATTTGCCTCGAGTCATCTGTAGCCCACCAAGAGAAACTGATTTAAATGACTGCATAGGCTACTATTTTGGTGCATTTAAAGATGTATCAATGAAGTCATCAGTGAACTGGCACAAACTTAACCGTCTGGGTGGATGTGAAATTGTTTTAATAGGAGGATTGTTTAAGCAGATCTTATGTTACAGAAGAGCTAACGTGCCACAAAAAGAAAAACAGATTTCATAATTTAAATTATGCGATTATTACATAAATATATTTCATACCAAGAACATCAGCTACTTTGTAACATTAATTTTAACAAAAGCTACTGAAGAAGAACCATTTTACAGCTTGATCCTAAACTTAATGCCACAGGGAAGACCACGGTGG
Source organism: Nothocercus julius (assembly GCA_013398735.1). Taxonomy (NCBI): domain Eukaryota; kingdom Metazoa; phylum Chordata; class Aves; order Tinamiformes; family Tinamidae; genus Nothocercus; species Nothocercus julius. The sequence goes on from VZSV01000014.1 coordinate 8,529,439, forward strand.
AATGTACCTACCCATTCTTGTAATTTTGTGTTGTCTTTCTTAACACCACAAGCAGGGAAGAAAGTTAAGGTTTCCTATTTTAAAGCTCTGTATATGTGGTGTGTTACTGCTGCAGGCAAGTGCTCCCTGTATCATGTGTTTAAAATTATATAATTTAATAGCAGTGATTCAAAACAATTTAGCTTTGTAAACTGTTCTATATAACAAGACTTCTCCACATAGTTTGTACCCTTTAAGTTATAGCTATTATACATTAAATTTTTTACCTTGACAATCAGAATTATTTTCAGATCTGTAAGTTTATTTTTGTTTGTTTATTTTTTTTAATGTCTTCTAGCCTCTGCACTACACTATCACTGCAGTGGGAGCCAGAAATCATAGCTGTTGCAGTTATGTACTTAGCAGGTCGTTTGTGTAAGTTTGAAATACAAGAATGGACCTCAAAACCAATGTACAGACGGTGGTGGGAACAGTTTGTCCAAGATGTCCCTGTTGATGTTCTGGAAGGTATGAGGAACACTTGCTACAGACAAATGATTTTTTCCTGTGACTGTGTGATAGTAGGTAAATTCCAACTGCCTTTTCTCTGCATCTAACTCAAAAATAATCCTGTGTAGCGTATGCACCTTAGGACATATATGCTACGCCCTATCCAGATTCATAATTAAACTTTTAGACTGGCTTAGTGTGGAATGTCGATTGTCATGATTAGTCTTGTCAATATTTGTTTTACTGATTATTTAGTTCATAGCCCGGCTGTTAAGCACTGGTAGTAACGAAGACAAATTTGCAGTGATTTACTCATGATGGTCAACCTCTTTAACAGAGTTATGCGAGCACTACAAGTAGCAGTTCTTGTCTTACGCTGTGCTAGGACTGAGAATGAGTTTCTGTAGTTTCTAGTTGCTTATTCTGGATCTTTTTCATCCTTACAGAATCTTAATTTTGTTCCTTTGTGTTTTCTCAAAGCATAAATTGAAGCATCAGTTTTTCTTTTGGAGTAGCTAGTGGGATCTTTTCTGCACAGACTGTTGCTTTTCTGAATGGAGGAGCATGTTATATTTTAGACTTTATCCTTCTGTCAGAAGTGACTAAAACAAGAAGATAATCTTTTTAAACCAACCGTTACGAATTTCATACCCTGATAAGATTCTACATAGGAACACTTTTTTGGGGGTACTTTATCTTCAAGGTCTTTTGTCCTTGTCTTTTTCTTTAGACAGCCCTAAATTTAAGGATTAATGATCCTGTGACACAAATAATTAAGATACTAGTTGCCCACGGTCATTGGATTGGCTATATTGATTGAGACCAACATTCTTACAATCAGTGCCTTTCCAGTACTGGCTAAAGTACATGCTAAAAGAAGAGCATTTATAATATTTCCCCCTAATGCAATCTCAATATCTAGTCTGAATGGTTTTGTGAGCCTGGTTCTGATGCAGCTATCAACCCAATAACTAAGTAATAACCTGCAATAGATCTCTCTTCCAAGTACTTGTCCGGCAACCTCTTGAGTGACAGTAAGCTGTTTACCCACATAACATCTTTGTCAAGGAATTCTGCAAGTCTGTTACCTGCTTCATTCAGGTGATCAGCACCTTCTCTGTTTGGATCCTAACTCTTCATAGCTTTGTTTCATGGCCCTTCTTATCCTGAGGTGTTCTATCCCTGTCAGCCTTCCCCGGGTGTTTTTTCCCCATTTTTTTTCCCCATGTGCATACTTTGCATGTTTCTGGACTGAATTTCATCTGCAGTTATATTGCTTGATCAGAGCAAAAGATCTGGACCAAGGTCTTCACTGCCTGCTGTCATCCTTCTCGTTGAAATAACCTTGCATCATTGGCAAATTGGCGACCTCCTTGGTCACCCATAGACAGCAGAGATCCTAACACAGACTGCTACAGAGCTTGGGTTCTTCTGTGTTGCAAGACTTGATCCCTTACTGAAAACATGTTCCTTTCTTTAAGTTTATTAACTAAGCCCTTTACTCCTGTTCTGGTGCTACTTAGAGTCCTTGAAAGTATTTGAAGGATTCTGTCAATTTTTTTCGAAATCTGGTACTCTAGCAGCTGGATTACTCATTTATGAAGTGCTTGTTGTCCTTCCAGAGAACTCCAGGAAGTTCATAAAGCAGGATCTCTCCTGACTCTCATTAAGTAAATTATGCTTAAGTAGCCACTAATTTGTCTTCATTGTAGTTTTTACTAACTTACCTGATACAGATGTCATCTATAATTCTGTAAACTGCTTTATAAGCCTTGTTTAAAAATCAGTGTCATGCTTGTCACTTATCTAGTTTTGGACAGTAAGGGTGTTTTACAAAAGCGTATGTGCGAATGTTCACAATTCAGATATTTTATCCTTTGGTTTCTTTTAGAACTCTTAGATGAATACCATCCAGTTTTGATAATTCTTTTTTTAATATGTGGTTTTGTGCTGTATTTGTATTGCAGCTTCTTTCAGAGTTTCTTAAATTTAAGACAAATCTTCTGCTGAATCTCTGCCAAAGCAAGTTGTAGCATGGGTGTCTCTGTGTCGTGCTGCTGTCCCAGTGAATGCAGATGCAGAGGACTCATTTAGCTCTCCTGTAAGAGCTTTGTCAGCCTCGAGTACTGCTCTTGCACCCCGTTATCAGTTGGTCTTACATGATCTCTGGCAGACTTCTTGGTTCCCTATGTGCTGAAATAAGGATTTAGAACTTGTTCTGATTATTTGCTCCTTAAACTTTATTGACCGATCCAGTTAGACATATATTTTTAACGTTTACTCTGTCATGTTTACTTGCTATGTTGCTCTCCAAGCACACAGTAATGACATGCAATATATTAGTACTGAGACACTTTATTCTTATTCCTCTGAAGGGTTGCATATGTGTCTATGTATTCATCATAGGTGGAAGGAACTCAAAAATGCAGAAGTAAATTGAAAACTAATCTTTAAAAAATCTATAGTGAATTTTTAATTTTTTTTTTTTTAAGGAAAAAACTTGACCATTGTGTATTGAATGTGCACTTGTATGTTGCAGATATTTCATCTTGGCACTTTCTTTTTTAGATATCTGTCACCAGATTCTGGATCTGTACTCACAAGGGAAGCAGCAGATGCCTCATCACACTCCTCATCAGCTGCAGCAGCCACCATCTCTTCAGTCTGCACCCCAGGCACCGCCCGTGCAGCAGTCGCAGCAGCCGCAGAGTTCGGAGCAGTCCCAGGCTCAGCAGCAGAAGGAGTCGCAGCAATCAACGCAGCAGCAGCAGCAGCAGCAGCAAACTCAAGCACAGCAATCCAAAAAGCCCTCTCCCCAGTCAAGCCCTCCCAGACAGATCAAAAGACCAGCAGTAAGTTTAGTGAACTTTAACTTATATTTTATTTTTATGGTGATCTGATGCCCCTTTGGTTTAGAGGCTGCACTGTGCAGCAAACTTACAATTTCCTTTTGAAATGAGGGCAGTAAATAATTTTTCTATGGCGGACTTTTATTGGTTGTATGACAAGTATTTAAGCGTGGAACAGTTTTGACAGTCTGGGCATCCTGCATACTTGCTGCGCTCGAGACACATCCCGTGGGCAGACTCGTTAGTGAGCATGAGCTGTTAAGGTAACCCCTGTTCATGGTTCTGTGCTATCAGATCTTTTCACTCTTCAGCACGCTCGACTTAGGGTTTGGCTCTTGTGCCTTGTCAGATTTCTGGACGGTACTTGCTTTTAACTGCCATATATGTACTGTGCTGATGAAAACGCTGTTTGTCTTTTCGGTCTTTAACAACATACGAGAAAAGTGACTTTCTATAAGTGTGTCAAGATTCTGGTGCTGGTGGTTAGAAAGGGTCTTCCAAAATAATCTAAGAACAGTAGATGTTTACAAATGCAAAATACATTCAGGTCTCATTTTATGCTCTGCATTATCACCTAATCATTGAAAATAAGAAAGTGTGTTGGCATTTGGGTAGTATCTCAAGTACTCGCGTGCTTATCTGCAGTCATCAAGTCCAAATGAAGCTTTTGAACCTTTATCTATGCTTTGTGTCTCACATCTGAGTTACTAAAAAAAAAGTGTAAAAGTGTGAAAATTTGGGTAACACATCTACTTAGTAGGAGGAACATTTTCAAAAGTAAGGTCTCCAGAATACTCCCATTTAGGAAGTAAATTTTGTACAATTTATGTTATGTCTTGTTGTAGCCCAAACTAGAGGACAGGTGGCAAGAAACAGGAAGAAACAAAAAATGATGGAACAAAAGAAGGAAAAGTTCACTTCTCTGTCTGCTTCCTTATAGCAGCCTCCCTGAAAAAGAGGAAAATTAAATCTCTAAAACTTTGGTCTTTTAATGCAAGGTACAGCCTACTAACAGAGGATAAAATGCACCAAATGTGCAGTTCTTGCACTGAAGAATTTTAGAGTTGATCAGGATAGAGAGCTGATAAAAATTTATTAACTAGCTTGTCAATTGGGAGAATTCTTTATAGGTAGTATGTCTTTCTTTTTAAACTCCACCTTTGGCACAAATTCTGTTTGGGTTGTCAAATCTGTGATTCTGTGAAAAGGGAATACCTAGGGCAGTTTGATACATCAGAAACCCTAAATAATTTGGATTCGTTTGTGTGTGTCCATCTGTTTGTACTGAGAGCAATTTTTAAAGCTTGTAGAAACAGCACTAAGGGAACAGTTATTTTAGGGTGTGGATTGACCTTATGAAAGTCTCAAATAGTAATTAGTGTTCTATTAAATCATTACTTGTGACTGCTGAGATGTCATTTGGTATTAAAATATATAGATCTATACACACTGAAAAGCAAAGACCTGACTGAAATGGCCGTGTCAAACTGACTGGAGGAAAAATGCATAATATTAGTACTTCACAAAGTACTAATATTAGTACTTTTATAAAGTTAGTACTTAGTACATTACATTAAAGTACATTAGTACTTTATGAAGTACTAATATTAGTACTTTTATGAAGTACTTTATGTTTTGATAGGCTTTGCTTGTGCGGAAAACAAACAACCGAAACAAAACAAACAAAAAACCCCACACCTATGGCATAAACTGTTCTTTGTTTTTGTGTTCCATAAGCTGTCTCATGTTTGTCTGCAGTTGCTGGTTCTGTACTAATAGGTACCTTGTTGACATTGCTTTCTCATCACTATTCCCTGTGAGCAAATACACCATAACTGAGTTGCCTGCAACTGGAACTGAACACTTGACTGCACAGAATAAGTGATTTTTTT
>VZSV01000014.1:8539176-8569470 GCA_013398735.1 Nothocercus julius
ACGCGGTGCCTCCGCACCCCCCTCCGGGGCTGGGGATGCCGCCCGCCAGCTACCCGCCGCCCACGGTGCCGCCGGGGGGGCAGCCCCCCGTGCCGCCCCCCATCCCGCCGCCGGGCATGCCGCCCGTGGCCGGGCTCGGCCGTGCCACCTGGATGAGATAGCAGCGCGGCCCTGCGGAGGAGCGCCCAGAACTGTACTGTAAAGACGACGAGCAGGATGATTTGTGTAATTTAGATGAAGAAGTGAGGCCATGAAATGGAAGCTTAGCTGATCTGTTTGCATTGTTTATGGTGAGTTATATAGGCTTCTAGATTTTAATTAGCTTTGCTGTATCCTAACTTTATACGTTTGACTGAAGTCTAAATTGTCTCGAGTTATTCCAGCACTGGATTACTTTGTACTAGCAAAAATGTTAACCAGCCATATTGGCTCAATTATATCAGTAAGAAGTAAATTTCCTTCTAGAAATCAGTGCCTATTTTTGAGTATCAAAATAGCCAGATACCATGAAATCTCATCTACGCTAAGAAGCTTCATTTTCATTAACAATTAAAACAAGGCTTGATGTCAAGCATCAAAGCTACTTTATTTAAAAGAGATGCTGAATGCTAGACGACTGAAATCATTTTGAGGTGTTTGCCTTGCTGGTATTTTTGTTTTGGAATGTACTGGTATCTTAAAGTATTGTATGTTTACACCTATTTGCAGATTCCTGTACATAATATATATATTTTCTAAGTGTGAAAGTCTGAATGTAACAACCTACTGTGATTTACATCCTGATTATAAATGGGACTACTTCATTCACACCTACCCAAATAAAATTGGTTCTGAATTCAGTGGATTTCCACGTTTTTCACATCAGTTCAGAATTCACAGTTGTGGCACATTGCAAGATATTTCAGCAGTGGTCTTCCAAACCATATTCATCAGTTTATTTAGAAAGAATGTAATTTTATTTTATTCAACTAAAAGTATACACTATCACAATCAATCTCTTACTTCATTTTTACTAAAATATTTCAAATGAATGTTTTACACACATTATCAAAAAAATCTGTACTATTATTTTCCCTCCCCCCAAAAAACAGAGTGGTTCAATAATAGGTAAAAACATGTGCTAAGGTCTAAAGAATTTTGCTATATACACAACAGCAGGTGCTAACTTTTCCAGTTCTTTGTAAATCATATACAGAAAATATAGCAGGGCTGTAGTATCACAGGTTTAACAGAAATCAAACTTCAGACTGATTTCCAAAGCAGCACAGATAGACTTTCCCCACATTATGAAAAATATACAATTTTATCACTTTACAGTCATGCACTTTGAAAAAGATCAGTAGTACTCTTCCCCCACAGTTTCTAAAAAGATAAAAGGTCACTTCAACACTGATTTTTTTTTTCTTTTTTTTTCTTTTATATTTGGATAAAAATGTGCCATTCTCAAACAAGGTTGTGCTCAGCAGTCTTACCAAGGTGCAAAGAGCCAACTGGAGCTGATGCTACCCCAGCATTTCAGAACCTCTTACGGGAGTGCTGTTCCTGAGCTCCGAAACGGGCCGAGGATGCGGTTCCGCTCTCCCTAAGCATGTGGAGCCTGGTGGGAATGAGGGGAGGCTTCCTTGGCTGTAGGATGGCAGACCCAGGGCTTCAGTGTTGAGGAAATGAACTTTAGGCTGTCACCCCCGGCTGTATCAGTGTCCTGGCTGCTATTTCAAGGGATGCTTCCCTCCAACTTAATGTGCAAACCTCCTCAGGTAGTTGTCACTGAAGACTTAGCTCATAGCTAAATGGATTTCAATATTCACATAAAGCTGCTTTTTTAGACAGCTGAAAGTTTAGCACCCAAGTCATCCTGTAAAGTCATTGAGTGTCATTTTCCCCCAGGAAGACACTATTTAGCTCAAGCGGAGCTCAGTATGAAGAGGAGCAAGCCCCAGACAAACAAAAAACTCCATGTACGACACTGTTAACGTTGTTCTGTAAATGAAAAATGCACATCTTGCATTGAAGACTTATGCTGCCAAATAGAATTGTTAAAAATACTAATTATACCCTACAAGTACAAAGGTTATTCAGCTGAACTAACTGGCTACCCTGTAAATTGGCTTTTTAGGATTTGTAACACTACTGGACCGCGATTACAGCAGTGCATCCCTTGTAGGTGAGATCTGCAGGTGGAAGGAAACAGACTTTGCTTAACATCGCCAAATAGATTTTGAGAGGTTTGGTAAGGGGAATATTTGTTTGAGAGCTTCATGGTTGTTCAGAATCGTAGTCTGATTAGCATCGCTCATCCTGTTGAGAGGACCAGCCAGTCTCATATACTCCTAAAATAGTAAGCACATCATCAACACGCTTTCTAGAAGTGTTGGCAGCATTTACATTGCTTTAGTTAAAAATCACTGGCCTCAATTAACCCTGCTCCCAATGTGTTTAAATTCTCTGCCTTAATCCGGAGATTAGATTCCATCAAAATTAAAATGGGTCTGTGAGCAGATAGATTAAAGTAACCCCCTGTTAAACATTAGATGTTAAAGAACGATGTGTCTGATCTTCCCTTCCCTGGAAGGGGCAGAAACACACCACCTTTTCTGGTGGGAAAATCTCAGCATATAAATTACGCAGGAGGAAGAAAAGTAATCATACACTAATAGAGAGCCTGGAGGGTGATGAAAAAACAAGCAAAACAAAAAAAGGGAGGAAATCAGGAATCCTCTAAAAGTGTTACATTTTGAAGGACACAGTCATATTGCAGAACAGATTTTTCTGGGCTTACACTGGATGCAGGTACTTGTTAGAGTTACAGTCAGCCAGCGCTGCCTCTGCTCCCTGTGCGAAATGAGCTACTGGCAAGTGCCTAGGTTAGCGTGGGGAGGGTATCTTGTTCTTGAGCTCTCCTGTTTAAAATAAACTGCTTATCTTGACTCTTAGGTTTTTATTTCTACACCCTATAATGAAGTTCTTATTTTTACTGGTTAATACATACTTGGTTGTATTCTTTAGCTTTTTATGCCTTACAGACCTGGGCAAATTAGACTTTCCAGGCAGCTAGTTACAGTCTATACAATGGGACCAATTGCCTGTTTCATTAACTTGCAAGCACTACCTCCTTGATCTTTTGTTGGTGCTCCGTATCAGTATAATAACAGGAGTCAAGAATTCAACTAGTAGAATAAATTCTCTTAGCAGCAAGAGGCTGTCAAGCCAGTTCAACTCTCAGTTGACTGACTCTTAGAGAATAAAAAGAAAGTGATGAGGTTTGAAGTCACTAAATCTTTACGCTAACCACCAAAACAATGCAACTTTTGAAGAGGAGGTGTTGATCTTTACACACGCCAGTTTTTAACATTATTTTACACCAATGTGTTTAATAACAATCTCCAGCTTCCTCAGACTATTAGGAAAAGACGGGGAGAAACATCTACTGAAATACAGGGCCAGTTGCTGTGTCAAGTTGGAAAAGAAAGGGGGTCAAATTCTTACTACACCTATACAAGCAGCTACTCCACACTAACAAAATAAAAGTCCCATTGTTTTTATGTACAACCATTTGAAGGAGGAAAAAAAAACACTTGTTTTGGTTCATTGACAAAAATAAAGCTTCAATGGCAGGAAGTTGTCTCACCCCACAGCCCATGTTACAACTCTGAGCTCTGCAAGGTTGTTGGTTGGTTACCTTATGCAGCAACCAATATAGGTGAGGGTTCCAGCAAGAACGTTTAAAAAAAAAAAAAAAAAAAACAAATCTTCCATATGTGAAAGATGAGCTGCTCTTGAAGATACTGTGAAAGCCATAAGTGCTGCTAGGACGGCTGTTTCTGCTGAATTGTGTGATAAGAAAAGCTTTACGGGAACAGTGTTGCCAGATTTGCAGGGAATACTGGTGCCTGGCTAAGTGACTGCAGGTCATTCACATTGTGACTGCAGAAGTCGTGAGTGTTATTTGTTCATGAAAAGTCAGTCATTAACAGCTCCTACGGAGTCTCAAGCTCTTCTGGAGGCTTGTGAGAAGGGCGCCACGGCAGAGCATACGAAGCGGTACAAGTGTTTAATCCCTCTGCGCAGCGCCTTGGAGAAACAGTCATAGGTCATTCCCCTAAGTCAGGACCTCCAAAACAAACAGTAGCAGCTTAGGAAATGGGCAGCCTGTAAACCAGTGAATACAAATGGCTGTTTCCTTGGAAGGTTCCAAAAATGCGCTGCCTGCAGCCACTAGCCATTCCCGAATCAGTTAACAAGCAGGTGGACAGAAGCAAGACAGACTGTGACGTCACCGCGCATTAAACTTTCTTCTTGTTCTTCTTAGAAATTCTCTCAAGTTAATTCTACAAACAGACCATACAACAAAGCAGGGCTGGACTACAATACAAATGATGCAAGTCTGGCATTACTGCATGGTTACCCATTGAACATCGGTTCCAGAGCACCACAGCCTGAAATCAGGCTTTTAGCTGCCATATTTACACTATTGACAGTTACAAAAAAAGCAAAAATAGGAAAAAAAAGCTTGAAAATATCAACCCCCGCCTCCCAGAGACCAGGCAGTCAGAAACAGTAACTCTCTCTCTTTTAGTCTTCATGGAGTCACTGCCAGTCTGCAGGACGATGCTCCTACAACGGACCCTTGAACTGGTTCCCTGAAAGATGTTGCCTGATGGAGGGTTTGGAGCTCGCAGCATCACCCAGCTTTCGCCAGACAACCTGTAAGAAAAAAATACAACAGGGTGGGGAAGCAAAAGGCAGGAATTAAAAATTAAAGACTGCTGATTTCTATTCCATGTCAAACAGCCAAAACAAGAGATTTCCCAGAGCAGCGCTGTAATTCTCAGAAGGGCCACTGGATGGCATTTATGCACCAGTTTCCAAGGGGAAAAACATTGACGTGTTTTCCTAATTAGTCTCTCTTGAAATTAGAACTGGTTTTGCCTGGGGTGATAATATAAACCAAATACATGAGGTTCGAAAGTTAAGTTCAATGGTAGGTCAGCCCTGTCATACTCACTGAAGTGATGTTACCATGAACAGAAAGGATAATGAAAAAAAGATAGTGGTTAAAATTATATCTACAACTTTCTAGAAACACAATGGCCCTCTCTAGGGCCATAGGGGAAAGGAGGGCTCTTTTAAAATTAGAAGAAACTGCAAAGCACTTTGTAGCCACCTACATAAAATGAATATTTTAAAAAAAAAAAAACACATCTGATGCTAAACAAACATAATCGGGGGGTGAAGACACAGTGTTTTTTCCCTTTTCCCCAGGAAGGGTACAAGAGAATTGGGGCATTAAGCAGACTAAATAACTTAAAAAACAGGCCCTGATTTATTTTGTTCTTGATGTTGCTTACAGAGGTTAGAGCAACCGAGCGCCAGGGCCTCAGCCCTTGCCAAAGGTTGCTTTGGTGATTTAGCTCTGTGAGACACTTGCATCTTTTGCACCCTCTTTATAGAGTTGAGGTGATTTTTTTCCTTTGCCTTTTAAGATTTTTTCCTGCTGTTTGCATGAAGCAAAGTGCTATCTTGTTCCTTCTGCCATTGTATCTGTAAAGATGCAGTCACAACACATTAAGATGCCCTCCATAGTGTGGCTTAATGCTACAGCACTGCTGCAAGACCTCACTGCAAGCAATTGCAGAATTTAAAAGGATGATTAGGCTTCTCTCTGCTGCTGTGCTGCACAAAAAGGTCCACTTGTGCTCACCCCCAGTGTGGACTTCTAAAAAAGAGAGAGCTCCGTAAGGATCCTCCTCCCTGCCGGGGGAACTGCTGCTCCTGTCAAACAGCAAATCCCCGACTGCCCGTCACACACTGAGCAGTGTTCTTGCAGCAGCCCAAATTTCTTCGCTCAAAGCCAATGCACAGCCAAGGTATTTCTCGTATTGGTGGGCTAGGCTGGAAGTGGGAGGCGGCAGCAGAGCAGGGGGGCACTGCGGCGCAGAGCTGTGGCCCCAGTGCTCAGCGCCCGCTCAGTGCGAGCTCAGTGTGCAAACACGTTTGCGCTACTGAAAACCACGCGCGCTGTCCTGTTGAGTGGCTTCACCCAGGGGCTTCTCCCTCCACAGTCGGCCTCGGGGTCAAACACAGCAGAGCCCAGGCTGTGGCCTGGGAGCGCGGCCGGATCCTGCGGCGAGCCGGAGCCCGGCGCCGGGCAGAGGCGCCGCGGAGCAGAGCGGAGCGCGCGCGCCCGGCCTGGCGGCTCCGTCCGCACCGGCTACGGCTGCTCCCTGGGGAGCAGCTGCTGAGCAGGGGCTGCCCAGTGCCCCACCAAGCTGCTGACGCCCAGAGCAGCCGTCGGCAGAGCCTTGGCTCTTCCCTCCCGTCTGGATTTCCGCGAGGATTTCATGGCAAACATTCATATGCAGAACAGTGCTCAGTACTTAGAGCAAGAGAACACAACAATTACTGGAATTACTGAAATAAGTGATTACATTGCACATCTCTCGAACGATCGCTTTCTCCTTTTCACTCAGGTCTTCTTCATAGTTATCTTGCATTTGCCTGTCCAAATTTTCATGGACCTCAAGGACCTACAGAGAAACAACATCACAAAAGTGTTATGCTGCTCAAACAGTTAATGTCATTAACTAGTATTCAAATTAGCAGGATTCTTAATCTTAAAGCCTTGAGATCACAAGGACAAGCATCACAAGGAGGTCACCCTCCCACGTTCCCCTGCGAGGACAAGTCCCTCTCCCCACCTACATGGTGGGAACAGTGCCAGAAGAGCAGGGCACCATGGCACCATCTGCACGGCCCCAATCAGCCATGAATTTTGAGATCTTAAAGAGATAATTTCACCCACCTTTGCCCCAAAACTGCTTTCAGCCCCTTTACCTTCTCAGAGGAAGCCTTCCAAGGCCCCCCGTGACAGTGACCAGGCGAGAGGGACGGTCACCACGCAGGCCAGCACCCAGCACGCCCCAAGCGATTCCCTGCTCCAGCACGCTCCCTCCTGAGGCTGCATCAGCCCGGCCAGGCAGGGCACTGAGTACCATTTGCTGCCCCCCAGGCCCTTGAGCATTGACTGTCGGCCTCTGAAGGCCCTTTCCAAAGCCCTGCAAAGACCCTCTCCTGTAAATACAAGGGAATATGTGATCCTTGGCCAGGGACCAACATGCAAGTGTGGCCACACAGACCCCTGAAGTTTGCCATCTGTTTAATGAGATCACCTGGTACAAATGTGGCCAAATGCCACAAGTACCCACTGGCAGCCTTGGGCTGGCCCGTCTTCTACACGAGCAACTTGGCTGTGTTCTCTCTCCTCTCAGGACCGGCCGTGCTGGGAACACAAGGGGACCACGCAGGTGCCTGCAGCAGCCTCCCCACATCACAGCTGGGGTGAGTAAGGTCTTAGCTCTCCTTTATGTCCTGTTTGGGACTCTGCAGCTTTTCCACAACAATAATGGGAGGAACACACTGCAAAAACAGGAAATGTGGCTGGAAAAGCATAGAAATGGGACTGCAAGAGCCAGGCAAGGGGGAAGGGCAGGATTTGAGACTCTCCACAGGGTTTTGGATAGGCAGCTACCAGGTCATCTGCCTTAGCTGCTTCACCAGGAGCCCAGAGGACCCAGCACTAAAAACATGCTCAGCTGGCTCTGCCGGGCCCCCAAACAGTCCAAGACTCAGGGTATTTGTCAGGAACTTGTGTTCATGGCTCTCCAGGGATTTAAGCCAACCCAGCATTCAGGAATGCCGAGCTCCGCTCTCGGGAGGTCGCAGCAGCCCCCTGGGCAGTTCCCAGCGCAGGGGCCCCCCCCCGGGCTCCTGCAGAAGCAGCAGCCATGGGGCTGGCACTGAAGCCACGGTCTGCGAAGGCCAGCGCTCCCGGAGCTCCCGAGCTCCGCGCGCTCGCCGCTGGGGACACCCTGGCACGGGGCTTAGGAAGAGGGGCAAATCTGCTCGGAAAGATTCCAGGTCACCCTGCAAAAATAATGGAAACATCCTGCCTGTCACTTACTTCCTTAAACTAGATTTTGAGTTGACAGTGGTTGGAAATGATGTTGTTTCTTTCCTTGTAATGAGAAAATGCTTTTTATTTTTTCTCTTTTTTTTACATAACACTTAGGCTTGTATTCCCCAAGCTACAATCCCCAGCCATGAGGCTGGCTGAGAGGCAGTTTAAGGCCGCATGGCATTAAAGGCAGCCTTCGCTTCCAGTAGGAATCATGCGGATCCACAGAAATATCCCCGCATCCGCATTCCAAAAGTCCTCCCGTGCACCCAAAACCAGCTTCTCCAGATGAGTATGTTGCACGAGGCAGGCGCCTCACGGTGCAGGACTGCGTTGAGACTGCACGGGTGCATTTGTGCTGACCTACATAACTCACCCAGGGCTCTGGCCCTCGTGAAAAATGTGGCCATCTCAGCGTACAGGGTGAGATCCTGAAATCACCCAGTGCCATGGGTGCATCGGCTCTTATTCCGCATGTGTCAGGTACATCTGCACACATCCAAAGCTCTACAGCAGGTGTGTTTGCACGCATAAGTATTTGTGTATCTACTAAGGAGCGACAGAGCTGGAAGCAGGAAAGGGCTTCACCCTTTGCTGAGGCAAACAGCACTGACTGCTCCAAGAAATGGGATACCAGACTAGATTATCTGCTGGGCGGCTTCAGCACAGCAGCCTTACTGTATTCTGACTGCTTAACTTACAAAAATAGGTCATTCTCCTAGGGCTCTTAACCTACTTCTAAAATGCCCTGGCTAGTTTAACCAACGTATCTGCACTCAATCTTTATACAAATAAGAATATCCACATCCTTTTTACATGAGCAGGAAGGGCAGGAGACATGCAAAAACCCATGTAGGAGCTGACAGAGAGAACATCTATTTTTCACTGAAGAGGAGGGAATTAATTATTGATCCAGCTGGACTCGCACATCGCATTTGCGTGCCTGGAGTCAGGGTGTTTCTGAGGAGCAACCGCCTGCACCATCAGACCTCAGCCAGGAACAGCTGTGGAGCAGCTAAGAACTGGCTATGTCCACAGGGCAAGTGTCAAGGACAACTGTGGTTTGGATTAGTTAAAGATCACATCAACTCCAGCGTCTACTTCCCCCGGCCATCAATCTTGCTGGCACAGGAGCCTCAGAGGAGAAAAATAAACTGTTTTTCTATGGCTTCCACTTAAAATAAAACTGCATTCTCATTCCATGAGGTGTGAAAGGTGGTGCAGCCCATTTCTTTCAGTGGAAGTGTATTTTAATAGTGTAAGCAGAGCACAGGCAGAGCTGAAGGCTGCCAAGTCAGAAGCTGGGGTTGTATATCACTTCCGAAGGATGAGGGACTTGCTAACCCTGGAAACCATCCCTCTCCACAGGGTAAAGCCCATTTCTGAGTAGACCCTTTGTGAAGATGTATTAGCATCTTGGGCACGGAAAAAAAAAGGGGTTGGGAGGGTAAAAACATGAGAGCTGATGCCAGCGAGGTGCGACCTGAAGCCAGCAACCCTGAAGAGCAAAACCCCTCCTGAAGAGGAGGTCCTGCTCCTGTTGTGGCTGCCTTTTTGGAGCCAACTTCTACGTGAAGCAGGTAGAGGGCAGCTCAGCCGCGCGCTGGCTCTGGCCGCCCGCTGCGCGTCGGGCCGCGGGCTCTGGGGAACGCCTCGGGTGTCTGTAGCTGTCTTTGGTCACTGAGGCAGCCTCACCTCCGGCACCCGAGCCGTTGCAGCCACCCCCGTGCTGACCTGCAGCCCGGGCCCTCAGACACCATCAGAAAAACACCAAACTCCCAACAGTCTGGACCCCTGCAATAACAGGGGAGTACCAGGCTAAACACGGGGCAAGCCTCTCTGTAGCGGGAAGCGCTGGGGTTGAGTTAATCTATCCTAAGGGTGTAAGGTCCAAGGGTGAAAAATATTGTTTTCTAAGCCAGCCAGGCAAAGCACTGCGGAATGCAGCATGGTGAACAATCCTGCTTTGCCAGGGGACAGACTGGATGCCCCACTCGGCCTTTACCCTGGGGACCAAATCCTGGCTTCTCAAGACCTATGGGAGCAACTGAGTTCCTGCTCGATGGTCCCATGCAAGGCAGAGAGATGCCACTCTTGGGGAATTGGATTATGGTCTAAAAGTTGTTTTCTTACACTTGCCTCCTCCTCATCTCCCCCTATCTTTAGCAGGTTTGTTCAGCTCCTAAGAAAAGTGCTTTGATGTTCAGTGAGATACTGAGATGTAGCATATGTACCTTTTATTCTCGTTAGCGGGAACAGTTGTTAGGCACACCAACCTGTCATCTTGCTCCTTATTTATTAGGTGCAAATAAACAAAAGTGATTTGGGAAGAGAAAAAAATAAAGAAAACCCTTAAGCATTCTCAAGAACGAGCTTGGGCTAAATGAAAAGCAGCCTTTCAGCCATGAGGCATTCTGCTGCAGGAGAAAAAGTCAAGCAAAAAGCCTGGGGGACGTCCACACAGATGGCCACAGAGAGAAGTCAGTAATCCAGCCCTGTTGCTTCTCCTAGCTGGGCAGACACATGCCAGATCTCACCCGAAAACCCTCCAGACCTTGACTGCAAGCCCAAATAAGCACAGCGCCCAGTGGCCTTTGCTTGGGCACCGAGCTGGGTGCCCATGCAGCTTCTGGACTTGCAGCCGAGCAGCAGCAGCTGCTCACGCGCTTGCAAACCTGCGTCTGCCCCTGCTTCTCCTCTCAGCAAGGGGCTAGCCTACCACAGTCACAGGAACATCTCTATGTGACCGAGATAAGCTTTTTTTTCTAATGTTATATGTCACATCATACCCAAAGCAGAGTCTCATTTGCAGGACACTCTCTTCCATTGCCAAGGGAAGGCCAGGTGCTGGTTCACAGGCTGTGCATGGTCTAACCTGGTAGCTGCTTCTAGTTCCCCTCATGGGGGCTGGCACCGAAAATGATTCCTAGATCCTCAAAGGGCAGATAAGGCTATTCCATGTGCTACAGCATGCCAAGGGACAAAATAGCAAAAAACAAAACCAAAAATTACCCCAAATTATCTTCTATCCAGTTTAAGATTTGTTGCTGGACACCAAAACCTGATGTGCCACAAGAAGGGGGAAGCAGAAAGAACTGAATGCCACAGTTATGGAAGAAAAAGCCCCATGTGTTTCAAAGCAACAGTAGTTAGTGAGAGGAGAGGTGGTACAAAGTGCAGGAAAAACCTAAGTATCACACAGTTCTGCTACGTTCTGGATGACATCACAGCTTAAAAGATACATATATGTACAGGAATAATTTCACCCACAGTTGAACTGCAGCACAGTGCAGGATGGGGAACAACAACGATCTGATCACACAGAACCATTCAGGGCAAGCAAAGAAGAAACTTATCCAGAAAATACTGGGAAAAGACACGTGGGCAACTGAACTGCTGCCTGTTCGGTCAAGGTTCCTTAGGGATGTAGTAAAAAGCCTGTTAAAGATAGATGTGGATGGTGGAAATGCATTTCTTAAGATGCACGGAGTTATATGATCTGGCTACATAAGGTCTCAAACAATCTGAAAAAAAATCAAAATTTCTGGTTTGAAGGAACTTCTGTAATTTGAATTCAGGTTTGATCCAAATCAAATCCAACTTTCCTTCCTTTCATAATTCCTCACACACCATAAATACATAGAAGATGAACTACTTCAGAAATACCAACACATGGTGTTTCTGAAACTTAATATCCTCCAAGGATCTTCCGCAGCTCAGTGGAACTGATATTCTTGCCAGCTGCGCTCCTGCTTCTCCTGACTTCTGCTCAAGCGTTGACTTTACTACCACCTCACAGGTCTGTCCTAGAGGTAACTTTGTGCCATTTAGGTGTCAGAGGTGAAAACATGCAAAGCAAAATTAGCACTGGTTTCTTGTAGGATAGTCTCAGCCAGTGCTGTTGAAGCAATCCCATGGCTGAACCTTTTCTCCAGCTTTTTGAGCCCCTGGGAATCCCACTTTGATTTTGTGAAAGCTTTTTAAACTCGTTCAGAACTTTTCATGTTCAACAAATCAATGGAAACGAAAACCTAACTTATTTAGAGATTTTTCAGCCATCTGTAAGACACCCTGGGAAGCATTTGCATTTCCATGTCTTTTAGATACTCAAAAATAACTTGCTTAACTGTTAAAATACGTAACACCAAGCTATTAAATTTTTCTGTTTTCTTCAGTGCAACTCTCTCCTCTACCTCAGCAAGCAGAGAAAAGGTTTCCAACACCTTTAGCACCAAAGTTTTTGCTGAAGGTCTCCCACCCCAAAATTAGTCATGTGAGAGATGTCTTAACTTCAGCCATTTGAGGCAATGATTATTCATCACTATATAAATCCTGGTAATCAGTAATCTGCCCGGGTTCTAAGTTTCTATTTTTTATCATCATGATTTCATAAGAAGAGAAAATATCCAGTTATGACACTTCTGGGCTTTCAGAGAAGAAACTTGGTTGTTTGAGATACCCTTACCTTCATAGCATGCACAACAGCCTCTGGTTTCTGACCAACAGGGACATACCCTGCTGCAGGAGAAGACCCCAGGTCAGATGTCATGCGGGTTGGTCCCTGTTGAAATAAGGAAAGTACACGTGATTTAATTCCCTTTGAGTGATTTAAGCAAAAGGAAGAAAATATGAAGAAAATAGGAGCACTACCTGCTCGCAAATTCCATATCCTTCAGCCGCTTGCAGAGACAAAAGACAAGACCTGCTCCTCAGAAGATCCCTTCCTCCTTGATTTTAACTCCATTTAAGCCTAGCAGTTGAGGTACACAGAGGCAGCAGATCAACCCAGTTTAAAGCTAAATCTGTTCAAGAAACCTTTTTGGTCACTTAGGATAACGTTCTACAACGAGGAGATCAAACAGTTCTCATCCTTCTGGCCAAGGACACAATGCAAACGATGATTTTCCAGCCTGAGCTGGTCATTTCTAAGAAGTTTCAAACAGGAAAGAAACAGTTGGTGTAACATTACTGCTTTTTTGGCAACACTTTCACATGGCGGTCAAGTACTAATCTTCAGCTACAGAGAAAATTGTGAAGGCAACCTTAAAACCAACAGATGTCCAAACCTAGTACTGGCTGGGGTTGTTTCGAAAATGCTGGCCAGTTCTCCTGCAAGGAAGATCCCATAGGAAAAGATACAGAAGTTAAATTTTACAAAAGATTCCTACTCTCCAGGCAGCCTTGTAAGCACTTTCAATACGACTTTCCTGCTTTTAAAGGCCTCTGTCTTTTGAGTACGTGAGACACAGTATCTCCACTCAGAGAGATGGGCCCTGCCTGTTTCTAATATTTGTGCATTTGCACTGCAGCAGTGGAAGAAATCAACAATGAATCCATTGATCAAACTCATATCTAGTCTTCAAGCCCTTTAGGAAACACAAAGAATGATTATACTGGGGGCCTGTGAAAGCAAATTAGGAAGGCAGACTGGTATGTAGCACCATTACAGGAATGCTTTCACACGCAGTGCACAGGGCACTCCATTACCATCTTTTCCATGTCTAAAAACAGCGTTTTAAGCCTCATCCCCTCACTTTGCCCTCTAAGCCAAGGTCGGTAAATTAGTCATAGGAAAAAGCAGGACCAAAGGAGAAGCACTTTGCTACTTCTTAGCTTTCCAAATGGTTTAGGTTTGGGGGGCTTTTTTTTGTTAGTAAAAAGAAAGTGTTCGTGTGTGAATAATAAAGAAAAAGATGGGCTAATCCATTAGGCCAAGAATAAAAATAGTATGAACGATGGGGAATCTTTCATGTCTAAGCCATTGGTCTGTACTTAACCCATGTAATGACCAACAGCTGTTTACCCCTAATAGCTTCCCATCAAGCTTTATGAACTGAGTTGCTGGTCACATAATAATTTCCTTTTGAGGGCTAGGAACGCCAGGGGGAAAAAAAATAGAATTAGTAACTCCACAATAAACATACAAAGAGATTTAACAGACTGCCAAAGCTTAGAAACCAATGGACACTTGCAGGCCGTGCAGGGGCCTGGGCCTGGCAGATGGTTACAGCCCAATGGAGAAAAAATTGCACATCCCTGCCCAGGCTGTGAAAGCTGTTTGGCCTCCTGGAGGACACCTTCAGTTATCGGGGCCTTCAGTGTTCCGTCAGCAGAGGCTGGGGGAAAAGAGAGGCAGACACTGGAGGCACCTGGTCTACAGCTACAACCAGGACTGCACAACTGGTGGCACATTTCTCCTGGAGTCCCTGCAGAATCACACACAGCTCCTCTGGCTTTAGTGTGAAAGCTGCCTTCTCTCCATGAACGATCATGATCATAGCAACTGGAAGCCAAATATTTGGGATTTTGTGGTCGTCAAACTATAGTTGATATAGATCTCCCCACCGGCCTCATTAGAAGGAATACAAGAATACCAAGCAAAGGCTGAACATCCAATACTTCTTCTGAGTAGACAGTAAACTGTCAAAATAGTAGGAATCCTGCCAGATCCTGCAGCTGACAACATTGCAAATATAATTTTCTGACCAGCTTTGGATAGATCATAATTTTCAGAATGATAGGCAGAAATAGCTTCTCCTCATAAAGCTGAAGTCACTAATGAGCTACTAAGCATTTTCATGATGATAACCACTCTAAAAGTTATTACAGAATACATATGAAACCACAAAGATTAGAGAGAAATTCTTCTCAAAGAATTTGATCATACTTAGTGGATGATTGGCGTGATAAAAAATGTGTCATCGTTTGTACCAGCGCAGGCAGAGTAATACACTGTGTATATTGTACCACACAAAAAATGCTCAAAGTGGCAGTTTCCTGCTTGAAAGAGAGGCTGAAATGTGGCAAAGGAAATCAGCTGAGCTCTGCTCCAACACAGGTGGAGAATTTGTTTCAAGAAGATAAATACAATGTTAAAGAATGGGAATGCCATAAAGAGGGGGTAGGTCTAAACTAACAAAGATGTCAGAGTCTCAAAACCAGACGACTCCTTTCTGAAACACACACAGTCCTTGATTCTTAGGCTGGAAGCCAAAAAATCCCAGCAAACAGCAGCGGATCTCCAAATTGGTGAGATTAATCCTCCCCCATGGCAGCTCATCATGTAACAGATTCTCCGACAAGTGCCGGCCACGGAAACCCCCAACACCCTGATCTGAGTGATGTCACCCCAACACCTCTGTACAGGGGACCAAACACACACATAAAGAAAGCGGGGGAATGATCCAGGCTTTCCCCTGCACTTGTGAGATATATCCAGTATCTCACATGCTGCTAGGAAAAAGGCAGGACTCCACACAGCAAAGGCAGGCTTAATATTTATAATCACACTTACAGTTTTATTGTATAGATGCCTCCTTAGAGAATTCTCTTTCCAGACATAAAAAAGACAAAGGGACAGAGTTCTGAAAAGGTTTAGGTGCTCAATTCCCCCTGATATCAGTGCAGTTCCAAATAATGCTTTTAGACAGTCTTATATCTGCTTCTTGGGCTTAGGCAAACATGAAGGAGACCAGAAAAATAAGGAATCTGTAGTAATCGAGGGAGAAAAACAAAGACAATGTAGTCAGCAGGATGCATGGCCAGCTTTGGAGGATGAGGTAGAGGAAAATGGGCAGAGTTCATCAATACAATTAGCTGAAGGGGAGGAAGTGCAAGGAATTGGAGATAAGGTCAAGATTTCTCCACTGGAAAGCTGCCAGAAGTAAAAGAGCCAGGAGGGAATGGGAAGAAAAAGGAGGATGTGCACATTATCCAGCAGCAAAATCGCTGAGATGAAACGGAGGGGAAGGAAACCAGAGATAGGACATTGGAGGAGGACAGGAGAGAGAAGGAAATCTCTGGAGGTCGGCATTCAGGTATTAGCTGAAGTCACACAAAAGGAAGAGGTTCCTTATGCCTGAAATAGATATGCTTGGGAAATGCTGGTAAAAACTACCACGGTTGCACCCCAGCACTGGACCTCATCTATCCTGAGGGCTTCATCTATGGCCTTCCTGTCCCAGCTAGCTGAATTTTCATAGCCATGACTGCCTCAGCACCGTGACAGACACGAATGAAGAGGTTAATCTACTCACATCCTAACAAACAGAAATTGTGCAGTAGACAAAAGCGCTGCAGTGTGTGTTGCAGGGCATGTATCACTGCACTGCTTCTCCTTGTCTGGTTTGGCCAAACATGCACTCTGCATTAGACAGACATCTGACTTTTCCACCTGTGAGGTTTTCTTAGCTCTCTGTAGCTAAGAGATTGGTTCATTCCCCATCCTCAGACACACATGGCTGAGATGCCACGTAATTATATAAACGAATGGTGATAAAAGTCACTTCAGAAGTCATAAAAAAGGATGACATATTTTTATAAAGCTGTTGAAAAACACAATCTTGATTGCTTTCTAGTTTACTTCTGCTGAGGCTAAGGCAACTAATCAGAAGCCGAGTCATTTTAAATGCAAAGTTTCTTACTCTCTATGGCCCTAACTTGCTTTGGAGTTGTTCCAAATTACAGAGACAGAATTGAAACTAGAAGTTAGCGCATTTAATTCAATAGTTATACAATGAACTTGTAATTTAGGAAGAAAATAAGCATACATTTACGTATGACATGGCATCAAGCAATCACCTGGGTCGAATTACATGGAAAACCTCTTTCTGTTTCATTCACAAGCAGTTACGTTATCTATAGCATTTCTGTCCATCTGTAGCATATCTCTCTCAGTGAGATCACTAGCCTAAGACAGGATAGCTCTAAGCTATCCATCTGATGCATCGCAGGGTTCTTGAGGGCTTGGAGGAAGTGCCTTATCTCCACTGTGCATGGTGCTAGCTGAGAACCCTGTCTCTGAGGCCAGGAGGAGCAAGAGGCCCTTCTCCTGAGATGCATCTTTAGGAGCAGAATGGCCTCATTGCCAGGCTCTGGAATCAAAGGCTATGCACATGTTGCATTGCGTGCAACCCATCTGACACATCCTAAGTGGGTGCTTTGCTGCTCTGCAAACAGCTACGGCAGTTCCAAGCTTCAGAGACTCTAGTGGCCTGGATCTCTTTGAGATCATCCCTGGAGAGAACAGTCCCATTTCTGCTGCCAGGCCACTGCAAAGCCCAGAGAGGCTCCTCATGAGGCTCACCCAGGTACTTCATCGGTGGCAAATCCTAAGTACTCAGTGCCTGTTCCAGTGAGGAACCCAAGCAGAGAGCTATTTCTCCGCCTCTCCTGGCTTTTCTCCACACACAGCAGCACTGAATCACCTATTGAACTCATTTCCCCAATTCTGTTTGAGCCTCAAAGCCTCACAGCAGTTTCCAAGGAGCTCCACAGGATGTTCCTCTATTGCCACTCAAAACACAGACCCCGTCTAAAACCTCTCAGTGAAGCTCCAATCGCAGGGCTCGTGAAACAAGCCCAGTGCCTGTTAGAAGGTTCACAGTGCAGCTGTAGCGTTAAAAGACTAAGGAAAGCGAGAGGAACTCTGCAGGTTCTTATGGCAGAGCATCCTTAAGAGCACTGTACTACGCACAGGAGATAAACCATTCATTTCTCTATCTGCTAAGAATTATGCTTGACCTGGCGACAGCATCAAATCAAAACCAGAAAACAAACTGAATAAAACCAGCCTCAACGCACTTCCTGTGCCCAGAGCCCAGAGATGATCAGTCAAGCAGCAGTGCTTGTGTGCAAAAGAAGAAAATCTGAGCCCCACCAGTACTGCCAACGATCCTTTCTAATCTGACACAAAAAAAAAACAAAAAGCAGAGCCTGTAACTGCAATTGCTTGGGAGCACCTGCTACTGTAAATCCAAGTAGGATGGTGCTGCGAGTGTGTAAGACTAAGCTGCCTAGGGAGTCCTCGCTGGCCCTGTCTGATTGCATGGGATGTGGTCCAACACAGATGTGGAAAGGCACCATTCCCAAGGCTCCACTCCCACATGTTCAGAGGAACAAAACTAGTAAGTCTCACTGAATAGTGCACATTGGGAACTCCTGGCAACCACACACCTCTATATAGGCAAAATAAGGCTTAAAAATATGAGTAGTTCTTAAAACCAGTGGGAATACTTTGGAATCTGAATGTAGTGTCACCTTCAATAATAAAATAACATAAAGGGGCATCAGCAAGTTGTTACAGGTTTTGATTTATAAGTCTAAAAACAGGAACATGGGAATTGTGAAAACACCTACTTGATTCCACTAGGGAGCTGAAAACATGTGAGACCTTGGTCAAGAGATTAAAAAATTTCTTTTTCCTTAATTATATTCTGTGTTTTAGTGACATCCTCTCCTACCTCAGCTGTTCCTTGTCTGCAGAAAGTCTGCAAAAGAACCAGCTAAATTTCAAAACCAGGGGAAAACTTCCATGCTGATTTTGCTTCACTACACAGCCATAGCCCAGGCACTGAGAATGTTAGAGAACAAAGTGGAGCTTGTGAGCATTACTACTTCTCAATGTCACATGTTCTTCTTGCCTTCTATTAATTTTTGTCTACAATTTCAAAAAACAGCAGACATTTAGGATTCAAATCCGATTAAATAAGCCACAATGTTCTAATAGCATACCTCAGACAACATTAAAGCTAAATGGAATCATATGAGATACTGTGAAGTTTTTATTGTCGAGACAGAGCAAGGAAAATTACATTATAGGCAGGCACTGCCAGACAACTCACAATAAAATTCCCAGGCACGTATATTTATTTCACAGTGGTTTTGCTTGTAGCCTGCCTATCCATGTTTGAATTATACTGCGGCTTTTCCTTGGCACTCATCATCCCCCATCCAGGTGTTTTACATAAATATAGGTGCCTAGGCTGCTCCATAAATCAGGAGCTGTTGAGGGACAAGCAAGAAGCAGCAACATGCCCGCAGCTATGTGCAAAGCCGGTGGCAGAGCCAGGCAGTAACATGGAAAAGCCCCGGGTTAACTGCAAACCTTGGTCTTGGGCGCTCGAGGCCGCTGCGGTCTGGGCAGGATGGAGAGGCTCATCTTATTCTGCTTCTGTGCATTGGGGTGGCAGTTACAAGGTTCAGAAAGCACCTGCACAAGCTCCTCAGGACAGTCAAAGCCTTGCTTGCGATGAGGCTTCTCTGCTGCTTTCTCCCTGCTCCTCCATCTCTCAGACAAGGGAACACGATGGTTTGGATTTACTGGTGCCAAAAACGGGGGGGATCGGCTGAGGCACAAAGGGATCCTAATCCACGTGCCTTGAACTTGCCCCTTTTCTTGATTCGTGCCACAGACAAGTAAGAGTAAATACCAAGCTGCTGTTGAGCAGGAGGTCCTGACTTACCCCTGCTGGCTGGGCCCATGAGCAAGAATCCCCACTTTGGCACCAACATCTCACATGGCTTCGTGCCTGGAGCTAGTGCTAGTGAGGGAGATGGGGAAAAACAGCAGCAAAACTGACCACCAAATGCACTGGGCTGGTCTTGCATGGGAGGAACATTGCACTGAGCCTTGTGGGGAACCACCAAAACCCCAAAGCACAGAATCCTCTTCACAAACACAGCGCAAGCAGCACCCAGGGCAAACAGCCCAGCTCTTGCTTGGCTTGCACAGAAAGCTGTTTCATTCAGAAAGAGAAATCTCACGGCACCTCTTTTACACGGAGCCGAGCGGCGGCCCTGGGAGGTTGCACCAAAACACCTCTGCTCGCCCTCTCGCACTAGGCAAGGCATCCGCAGACGCGCAGCTCTAACACCGCAGCGCGGGGCCGACAGCGTGCCCCAGCGCCGGGGCAGGACGGCGGCAGGAGAGCGGCAGGAGCCCGCTGTGCCTCTCTGCAGAGGGGCGCTCCCAGAATTTGGGCTTCACCTTTTTGGAGACAGTCAGTCTCAGAAATTCTCACGTCCTATATCCTATAAAAGCAAACCAGAGGGTCCAGCCCGGGTCTCGCTTCCTGCGGCCGTGTGCCATGCAGAGGCGAAGGGGTTAATGGCTGAAACAAAGAGCCGGTGGCAGGCGGCTCTGAAGCGTGACAGGATTCTCAACCAACGCTTCACCCTGCCTTCCTTGGAAGCCCCTTCCTCCCCTCCTGCATCTTGTCATGCCCGCAGCACATTTCTGCCTCGGCACGCAGCGCTCTTAAAGGAGACCGCGCTCCTCTCTTGGCCTGAAAGGGACAGCTTCACCTGGGGATGAGCTGGCGGGGCTCCACGGCTGCCAACACTTGACACCTGCCACCGAGCGCCCAGGAAGACGCACGTGGGAGACCCTGCAGAAGGACAGCGGGTCCCCAGCACAACACTGCACCACAGGCCTCCACCACGGGTGGAAATGAGGGAAGGAGCCATCAGTGCTTGGTATTAGCATCCTCTCTATCACATCAAGGGACTTTATTGCAGATGCTAATCTTCTTCAGCATTACTTCATTTGCGCCTTTAATCATAGCGAGCAGCTGGTCATGTAAACATTCAACTCCATGAAATAACCATCGGGTCTGCACAGGAGCCGGGCAGGGCTCGGACACCATCTAGTCAGGCAACATGGATCTTCAGGGCCTTGGCAGAGTGAAGCAAAATCTACTTAAACAGCAGAAAAAAAAAGCCTTACAAGGCCCTTTTGATTAATAAAGAAACAATTTAACTGCTTCATTGCTTTCTGGGGATAAACATCAAGGACACCCACCAAGGAGGAGCTCTTCTCGCTGGCAGACTCACGGCACCGCGTGCTGTACACGCAGGGCTGGCACACCAAGGGCAGGGAGCTCTTTGGGGCAGAGTAAACAAAGTCAGGACATTGTCTGGATCTCATCTGCAAACGGGAGGGGTGTCTTTTATCAGTGCTGAGCTCATGGTGGGTCCCAGTCGCTGTCCTGAGAATCTCCTCAGCCCTTGCAAGGTGGTGAGCTGGCTTCCTCCGGCAGCGGGAAGGGAAAGCAGAGCGGCAGTGGTTGTTAGGCCTTGCAGCAGTGCGGTGGCGCTGAAACTGGTGCGTGCTGTCGAAAAGCACCACGGAGAGCTTCAGCAGTCCCCAGGTTATAAAACCGTTACCAATAAGGTATATTACAGAGCAGCTGCAGCCTGTAATTATCTGATACAAATAAACAAAAAGAAATCTGACCGCTATTAACAGAACTAACCCACGTTTTCCTATGGACAAAGTGCATTAACTCTGACTGACTCACAGGGGCACTATCAGCACTAATATTTTGCAAAGTGCCAGCTCTCTTATTAACATCAAGCACATTCAGTATTAGAGTGAAACAGTGGGCATTTTTCAAATGTTCCTGATTTGAAGCATATCTCCTGAAGCAGGGCTGGCCTGGTGGAAAATGTGGAGGTGGCAGAGGAGATACATGCAGACAGATCCCTGTTGTGCTCCCCAGCACATGCACACCAACCTCATCCCTTTGGATTTCACTTCAGCTCGTCTGCTCCAAGCGTGGCAGCAGAGCAGACACGGATGCCACTTTGCTGGATGCAAAGCAGGGAAAATAAACCCTCTGAACCAGGCCAAACATGCGCTGACTCCACGCTAACCGTGCACCGAACAAACGCAAGGGTCAGCAGTGGATGGAGGTCCCTGTGTGTGATGCCTCCTTTGCCATCCTGTGGGGACCTATAGCGACGGGCTCGGCGTGCAGGCTGCCAGTGCCGCTTTTGGCTCGTCACATCCCCCAAACTTTGTGAATACCTAACTTTGTGCTGGCATGGGGGAAAAGAGCCACCCGCTGCTCAGAGACACCACAGCAACCGCTGATGAAGGGCAGCTGCCTTTTAAAAGGCATTAGCTAACTCAGCTGCTCGTCATGCCCTCTCCAAAGCTTCACAATAGCGCTCCCCAGGCCGCAAATCCTGCCGCCCTCCTGACAAACCTTTCATTTTGTTTTCCCCTTCTGCAGCCCCTCTTGCCGCAGTGGCAAAACGGCTGCCTCATCCTTCCCCCTTTGTCCGCCCAATGCCGTCCTGGAGCTGCCGGCGTCGCCGTGGGGAAGGAGCTGCCGCCGGCCGCGCTCCTCGCCCGCTGCTCCCCCTGTGCCCGGAGTGGCCCCGCGGTGCCAGGAGGCCTCGGGGGGCCCCCGGGATGTGGGGAGCCCCGCAGCTCGCGGGAGCTCCTGCGCGGGCCCTGCGGGAGGAGAGGCGGGCCGAGGGCGCGACGAGCTGCCGCTGCTCGCGGGCGGCGCGGAGCAGCAGGGAGGCCCGAGAGCTGCCGCACGGCCCTGCTGGACACCATCCCTGCTGCCACGGGAACAGTAACCCTCGTCTCTTCCAAACCTGCTCTGGCTAGTCAGGACGGCTGTGAGAAGTCCAGGAGGGCACGGATTTACCCTCCAGTCATGACTAGCAGCCGTGCTGCCCTGGGTCCCCCTTCCCCAAGGACAGACGGAGGCCACAGGCACCTTCCACTCTGAGCTCTGCTCACGCCAGGCTAACGCAGACGCTTAATTTGATGTTTCCCCTACAGGGAGCTGAGGGAAAGATACTTAGTCCTCACTTTTCTTCTGCCTCACATCAAAGAGTTTTGAGGCCACCACCTTTCCAGCTACACAGGGAAGACGGGCCTCAACCCGAGGTCAAGCTGTAGCTATGAGGTGCCACCACAGCGCCACCCTCACGGCCGCCGCCGCCGGCTCAGGACACAGCCAGCGCGTCGGCCAGGGAGCCTCCTAGCATCTCCGCCCACCCTATCTAGCGGCTTCTCTTTACACCTACAAACCACAAACATTTGCGTTTGTTTTTCTAACAATGAACGTACCATATGGCAAAACGAAACACGCTGTTCACACGGATCCTTAGGAGGCAGAGCTGTGAAACGCGGCTGGTGACGAGAGCCTGGTGAAGCCATGGGAAAGGGCCAAGCAAGCAACAGGAGCACCAGGCAGGCAGCGGCGGGAGGCTGCAGCCTCGCAGCCGCTGCGGCCCGGGGAAGATGGGGTCAGGCACATGTTACTGGATGAAAATGTAGATGCAATGAGAGGCAGCGCTGGGCAGGCAGGGCCTGAGCGCTCCTCAGCTGAGTGCCCTAACCCCTCAGCTCCATAAGCACCCTTTCCCTGCTTATTTGACATTTCTTGCAGATCTCACTTTTTTTTTATGGGGTACAGACTTAGTGGGGAAAAAGGTCCTGTTTCCAGCCTGGCCTCTAGCCTAAGACAAACTCCTGAGAGCTCTAGGACTGAACACTCCAAGAGAGAAATCTCACTTTTCTTAGGAAAAAAATATGTTCCAGTCACTAGGACTGGCATAAAGGGCGGGCAATGGCACTGTCATCACTGTCTTCTCAAAGGAGGGAGTTTCCCTCTGTCCTTCCAGAAGACATCTACAGATGCTTCTCCTGGGAGGAGTCCAGCCCGTAAACCTCAGACAAGCACAGCCACCTTCCTCCAGCCACGACATACAGTACCTTGTGGGGAGCTGTAAGGAGCTGCTACTCCTCAGCAAGTTGTAACACAGGAAACTACTATAATGAAAGCCAATACACAAGGAAGGGGAAGGTGATTTTTTTTCAGCAAAACTCATTTCAGTAACACTCACTCAGTCTTGAGTAGACATCACTCACTCTTACCACCAAAAGGTGCTTGTCTGCATCATCTGGCCAGAGCTGCTGTGTGCAACACAGAGTGAAAGGGACAGCAGCTAGCAAGTCCTAACATCACCTCTTGTCTTCTGCCTCTTTAGCATCAGTGAATCAGTTTTTGGTCAGATTCTTTATACCCTTTATACCCAGCAGTTAACATGGGGTGCTATCACCTCAGCATCTTGCTTACTAACCCCATATAAATACTAGGAAGGCTGCTGCCCATTGTCTCTGTTCCCGCATTTTGCCTACCTTATCTAAGTCTTCCTGATAGAATAACAGGAAGCATAATGGCACATCCATGGGGTAACCCTACTGTTGTTATCCTCTTATCGGGGAATGAGTCTTCTAGTGACAAGCCATCTGTGTTATCAGAGCACAGACCTTCTGGTCCTGATGCAAACAGCACATCCCTTGGTGTTTACCCATTTCTTTGCTGTCAGTTGTATCTTTTGTTATCAGTGCAGGCCATTCCTTGCTCTAGTGTTCCTTCTGGCATTTTCATCCATTTCCATCCAACTAATCGCAATATTGCTATTGCAAATCTCTATAGTTACTTCTAGCAGAAGCAGAATTATTATTAAATATCATTTGAACACTCCCTGACCATTTTAAGTCTAAGTCAGCCAGGCTAGCTCCAACTGCTAAAAACAAGCTTGTTCACCATTAAGGATGTTTTACGTCACTTCAGATAAATGGCTCCCTAAAAAACGACAGCTTACGAACTTGTCAAGGTGAGCTAGCTCCAGCTCTAAGAATGTGAGCAACCTTAAGGCTGCCTTCCAGTTCTGGACACTCAAGATGCACCTGAGGCTCAACTGCAGGGCAGTGGGCAGGAACGTGAAGGGCTGCAGGGACTGTGTGTACAAGTCAGGGCATCAAAGTCATGGACAAGAACATGCCAAAAGGAGAAGAGAAGAGACAGAAAGGCAAGTTCTGGGCTGTGCCCCAGCTGCAGTATTTTCCCCCAGCTTTGCTACAGAGACCTGAAATGACCAGGGAATCAGCAAGAGATATTTTACTCCTTAGAAAAGAAATTGCTGAAATTTTATTGTTAGTAACAGAAACACAGCCTTACACAGTGGATGGGGAACTTCCTTTCCTCCCATACATTCTCCCTATGTCAGAAACAGTCTTACAAAGATTATTAGATATGCACAAAAGATTAAGCACTGTGTATGCTAGCTTTAAGGAGAGAGACAGAGACCTGAAAGCTGATACCACGTATGGACAATTCCACCTCCCAGTATTAATTCATCATTAGCTTAATGCTAGAGAAAGCCCACAAGAGAAACAAGCGAACTCCTCGGCAGTGCTATATAGAGTTCCAAAAATTAAATACTGCCTTTTAGCATGTACCACTGGAGAATCCTGGAGCACTTAGTGCTATGTAGCTTTGTGATAAACAATTGCCTCAAAACCATGCTACAGAAAGGGCGATTTCCCACCCAGTTCCTTAGAGGGAAAAGCTGAGATATGGTGCACTGAAAGAAGCTACACATGGGCACCAAAGGAAAGATGCTCCACAGTGACGGCTACAGACATCAGCCCTGATCCACAGAGCTGTGCCGGCAAGACTCCTCCTCCCCCTGCACACAGCAATGACCTGAAGCTGTCATTATTCTAAAATTCTAGGTATTACTGAAATACAATTCCCATCTCACTATCTAGAGGTGAGACTATATGAACAGCCTATCTAGACCCCTCGGATAACATCAAAAGACGAAACTCAAGGTCAGCAACTTCCACTCAGTGTTATTAAACTTCAGGAAAGCTCTGGGAGCTGAAAGAGTTTTCAGGATAGACAAAGCACCACTTCTCAATGCTCTTCAGGCAAAAAGGTGTTTCAGCTTCCAGGGGCTTAACCCTTCTCAGCAACAGTTTCTTCTGATTTTCCTGTGGTACATCAGAAGGCTGCCAATTTGCATGTATTAGGTCATCATTAACTCTTAACTCCCAAGTGATGCTGTCTCCACACGAAGCAACCACGAAGGGAACACACGCCGTGCACATGAAGACACCATTCTGGTCAGCCTGAGGTCATCAGCACCGCACTGCTCACTGCTTACGGGCAGCTCAGGTTCAGCACCTCGCCCGCTGCAGAACGCCTGAGCTGTTGTCTGACAGACAGCAAGACGGAGCCAGTCTGGAGGTTGCTGGCTATGCGAACGACGAAGCCAGGAAGGTTTCACCCCGCTTGCCCTGGGGCCCATCTCTGCTCACTGCACCAAGTGCCACAGGGCTGTGTGTGACTAGCTCCCTCTCACACCTGACAGATTCACCCTTCCCTCACCTGTCTGAAGGGCAAAGGGAACCTCTGGGTGCAACGATTTTGCTTTGCGGTTCAGAGTCAGGAAGGCTGATCAGCCTGCTATCAATTAAAGCTAACGTTAAGTGTGCCACACCTTCACTCACGGCCGCCGGGTTTTATAGGTCAGAACTAACCCTCTTGGACTTCTTTTCATGGACATTTGGTAACTACTACACACCACAGAGCAAATCTAGAACTCACTTTCAGCATGATGCACCACTGAATCTGTAGCTTCAGTATACTGGTGTCCAGGATTTATGTGCAACATAGAACTGTTTAATTAACTGAGGTATGTCAGGGTCATGTAGTGATGCTTATGTACAAACTTAATGACAGTGAGGGATGTACTGGAGCAATCAAACTCCCAAATTGTTCCCAAATCGCTGCAAAGAAACTGACGATGATGAAACCTTGAGCAGATGTGACAGTTTGGAGCAGACCACAACTGTGGGCCATCACTCATGAGAATGAAGCCTGCACACACACAAAGAATGATTTCTCACAGACTTATGCCTGCTGTCAAAAAAAGGCTGAAAAGAAAGTCAGGTATGTCTAAGCGTCCACTGGGAGATGTTCAGACAGTATGGATTGGATCCAGAATTGCTGGTACTACCTCAATGAATCTCCCACAGAAAAGGCAGGATACAACCAGGGTAACAGGCATGGCCCCATCTGAAACCATGCCAAGGATCAAAAGTGTGAGTGCACAAGAAGCATGAGGACGAGGCTCATACCCCTGTGTCCTCCTTATATTTATCCGTAGTCTCCTGTTTGCTACAGGAGAAACAAAAATAGAAAAGGTGGTATTTAGCCAAAGGCATCTGTTTTATTTACATGGTTTTGTCCATCTTTTTTTGACTGGACACTTTCTATTCATTCTGCTACTCACCAGGGATAGAAAGAATCTGTATTTTCCTATTGGCTGGAGTTTTATATACCACATATTTCTTAAATTATTACTTTCCCCCCCTCTTAAACAGATCTATGAGGAATATTAAACCTAAAACTTTTACCAAGTAGTCAGCCAACACAGTTTTGGTCCTAGAGCACTTGCAGAGCTGCAGACTGTGGGCTTCACACACAGAGCAGAAGATCCCAAAAGGCAGCAAGCACCCAAAACTGTGCCCCCATCAGCCCTTTGCCCACATGCATACAGCTGCATGGCTCGGGGCAGGACACCGCTGAGTGCCTACGCACTCCTCCCGCACTCTGGAACGTGATGTCACCAGACCAATGTCATGTCCTGGGTGAACGCCTGGCATTGCTCATTCTCCTCCGTTGCGTACGACCGCGTAGCGCCGCGCTGCGAGGAGGAGCCCTGCGGACAGCAGCACCGGATTTACTTTTCACAGGAGTATTCCCGGACTTCCGTCAAAATCCTTTGCTCAATCAAGAAGCAGCAAAGCAGGCAGATTTTAGAAAACAAACCCTCAGCCGTGATACAGAAAAAAAGAAATATAAGTCCGAAGAACTTAATTACTACAGACATCCAGACCATGCACTGTTAGATAAAACATCCTTTACCTCATCCATGGCTAGCTTTTTTGACAGCAGACATGAAGGACATTCATAAAGAAGGAGCAGCAGATTTAAAAGGACTAAATCCTGCTTTAAAAGGTGCAAAACAGGGACCATCAGTTGTTTAAGAAACCTGAGCATGAACCTTTACCCATTAAAAAGATTTAACAGGTAAAGATCGGTATTTTTCCCCATTCTCTAAAGAGCTCTACATTTGTGGTTGGTTTACTTTCTGAGGCAGGCTCCCATTTTCAGTCTTGAGCTGGAAAGAGCTGCCCTTTTAATCTCTGCGTGCAGGCCCTCCAGGCAGACCCGCTGTCCGGGAGCCTCTGGCTCTTTTTGGTATCAGCACACTGGGTACGGAAACGGTTCTTACATTTTGCATGGCATCCTGATACTGTGGCAGTGATGACAGCTGTGACTCAGAGTGGTACGGGGATAACCCTTTTCTGAGAGTCCTCAGCTCCCCAGTGCTGGATTGCTGCAAAGACAGAGACAGAAAATAGAACAGTCCATATTAACAAGGAGGAAAGTTATGCCTGTTCTGCTTAAAACACTGTATTAGCTTGTCCCCTGACCTCCTCTGTACTATGATCCCCTCCCATAACAACTTCGCCCTACAACAGCAGTTAAAGTGATCATAGTATTAAAATGCTTTTCCTCCTCCTTAATACCTATAAAAAACCCACTTGCAAGCAGTTGGAGATGTAATTGTCAAGATATACTCCGATAAATCATACACTGAGAATATACATTTGTTTTACTTAAGTTCATACAAGTCAATTAAAAAGATTTAAGATGCAAATGATAACATTATTTTTAAGACTCTGTAAAAACTGTAAAAATTAAAATCAGGAAAAGAGATTAAGAGACATTTTCTAGATCTTATTTTTAAATCAATATTGGCTTTTCTAATCACAGGCATGCAGAAATAAGGAAGAATTTGTAAACACTGCTTCTGTCATTCACTTAAGCTTGCAAAATGTGTGTGAAAGTAACAGTTTCTTATTGGCTTATAAATTTTCATCCACTCATATGTTCTAAACAAAGCCACATAAATAAGTGTAATTTGTACAACTCTACAAATTGCACTGATAAAAGTAATCAATTGTCTGCACGCAAAGGAACACAACCACTTTGGTCTGAAAAATCTTCCCAGGACAAAGCTTCTGCCTTGCCTTATTAGTTGTCTCACTCTGTGATTCTGAGACAGTCTTAGAACTAGAAGAGTTTTTCATTTATAATAGTACATCCATAAAAAGCCAATATATAAGTATCCAAAATCAAGGATCTAGGGAAAGAATTATATCTTCTTATTATCAATAAACAAGCTCATTAACTTTACATATTTTAACAGTCTAAAGCAACGCTCTGTACTCTACTTTCAAACTATAAAACCATGACCTTTTTGATTTTTTATGCTCCATTAGGACTTTTGACTTGCATTTGCTGCAGAAATGATGTTTTCCACTTCAAAAGAACCAAAGAAAAACCACTAGTGCAATAAAATTTAACAGAATGTCTCATAAATCAGCTCAACTGTATGTAAAAAACTCTTAGCAACCTCAAAGGACTGACCGAAACCAAAACCTTTAGAGACTGTGGCTGTTGTACAGATCTGTGGAAGTGTGGGACCTTCATTTCCAGCTCTTGTTCCCATTTTATAGAGAACTTGGCACTCTCAGAGCAGATATATCTTTTTCTATCAGCACTGAGAACATTTTGTTACAGCTATGTGGTCTGTTTAGAATATCTTCAGCTCTTGTTTTATTCCAAAATGTTTCATTCTTTGGAAAAAGTATCTAGTGTGATCCAGTGATTTCACAAACACAGCACACTCACTCTATCAACTTTCCTTTTACAAGCTGTGAAAAATATGGCCAGTTTTCAAGAAAGTCATCATGAGAAATGAATGCTAGTCTTGTATCACCTCATCTACTGGGAACTGCTCAATTTCACATAGAGTCAAGTGACATGGAATGATTTTAACATATTGGATGTCTAGGTTCCCCTTGAATTTACAAGGTGGCATCGGAGAAGTGGCCTGCACTGCTTTTTCATTTCACACAGGACAGCCAGAGACAAAAAGATCTGAAGCAAAAGCTACCTCCTTCTGTAGTTACAGTGTGTGTGGTGCAAATCTGTGTTTCCTGCATCCTGACCGGGAAGTAAAGACTTGCAGAGAAGGGTTACAAGTTTGCAAAGAAAAATGATGACTAGCCCCTTTGGTTTACTGAGTCCCAGACATGCGATATAGGTGTGTTTTGGTGGTTACATGGGAAGGATTTTGCCTGGCTGCCTTGCTGCATGCCAGCTGCAATCTCTTCTGCACCTACTGTCTGGGTACTGGGAGACAGCAGCCGTTGGGAGAGGTCCCAGCACTACGCTACCCACTTAGTTTGCCAGTTCAGGAGAAATGGCTTTTAATAGGAATGGTACAGTGACTAATATTCATCAGATCTCCCTAAATATTTACACATTCATTGGGATTTGATACCAGTGTTAGAGCTAAGCAGGC
The DNA here is from genome assembly GCA_013398735.1 of Nothocercus julius. NCBI lineage: Eukaryota > Metazoa > Chordata > Aves > Tinamiformes > Tinamidae > Nothocercus > Nothocercus julius. The sequence continues at coordinate 8,568,950 of VZSV01000014.1, forward strand.
AAAGAAAGTGAATCTCTCATTAAAAAGCAGTATGACTAATGATGCATCAGAATGAGTAGCCATTACTCCACTTAAATCTAAATTAAAAATCACAGTATTTGCATTGTCAGTTCACTCATAAAATGAAATCTCATATTACCTTACCCAGTTTTCATTACTGAGATGTAAGTGGATCTCAAATTGCTTTTTAGTCAGAAGGGCATTTAAAAGTATGATCACTGATCATCTCTGTTCATCAGCACTGTTGAAGATTATCTCAATTAACGGACAACATGTCTTTAATAAATTACCCTTCAGGTAAAATCACTTCACATTTCTGGAGTTTCCAGGAATTTATCAGCAAAATAATTTTCTCTTGAACTAAACTCTCCATGTGAGAGTTTTAACTGAACTTCTTTTGGGAATGTTTTCTAAGGTGAAGTGCAGAGACGAGAAGGAAAGAGACGGAACAAGACGGGAGACTGAGTGAGATCTGAGGAGACTCATCTTCAGTGAGACGACAGGAGAGGAGAGGGGAGCTA
>VZSV01000014.1:8569597-8620654 GCA_013398735.1 Nothocercus julius
AAAAAAAAAAAAAAAAAAAAAAAAAAAAAAAAAAAAAACAATAAAACAGCAGATACTTGTTTCTATCAAAGCTTTCTATTCTGCTGGCAGGCAGAAGGAATGGTGGCCTCTGACTTTTTGACCTGATGTGCTCAGTGATTCAATTTGGAAATAACACAAATAACACAGGAAGATGGATGGTGTTTATGGTATTTTAAGGTCAAGGTACTACAAAGAAACATTTATTTTCCTTTCTGTTTCTGTCCAGTAAAGTCCAGTCAGTGCTATGGCCACACTGAAACAACTGTGAAGATAAAGTGTTGAAAACTTATAGACAACTTAGATAAATTATCTTTTCTATTACAGCTTGGTGCTACTTCTGCTGGAAGGAAGAAAAAAGACAACAAGGATTTAATTCTTAAACACTTTGATGAAACAAAATGAAGTGTTCTTAACAGCAGCTAAACACAGAAAGACATAAATTTACTTGACAGATATTTGCCAGCATTTATGAAAGAGATTAGCAAAACTCTAGAACAACTTCAATTAGTATTATATTCTGAAGTAACAGAGGAAAATTAAAAAATGATACTGTCAGCTTCCCAAAACTAAAGAATTAGCATTCAAAACAGGGTTATATAAGTAGCCTTTAACTGAAAACACGATTTTCTCCTCTGACATAAGCTGCAACAGCTAAACTCTGTACAGAGGTAGAAAAAAAATTAATCACAAATGATCAGTTTGACTCTGTGCCCTATGGAAATATTAGAGCCTTTGCTGAGAATAGCAGCTTTGTTTTTCCCCCTTAATTGCAGTGTCCCCTGCAGCAACGGAGATGTCTAAGCACCTCAGGGGCACCCAGGGCTATTGCAGGTGCCACCGGAGTATCCGAGACCCCCGCAGAGCCACATCCCACCAAGGGCCCGCGGGACAGCCCAGGTGACACTGGAGGACAATCCGTGAGCACCACAGCTGCTCCTACCGTCACCTTTCCAAAATTCACTTTTAGCCTCCCACATGGTGAACGATTCCTTTCGTGGTCCACATACCACATGAAACAAAATCCAGCAGCAATTTTAAGAAGGCCTGAATTCCTAGAAGGTATTTTCCAACAGCAACCACAGTCCCTTTATAAAAAATACATATATATACTGAACTAAGAGGAGAATCAACTATACATGAGTCGCTCAGATCAGACTTCCCAGAAGATTTCCATTTTGGAGACTTTATTCACATCCGCTGAAAAGCTTTGCTTTGCACACATGAGCCACACTAACCCTTGGCCCTCAGAGGAACAAGCAATTGCCATTTTTAGTGGCTACTCTCTTGTCTACAAAACACAGGATTTCCTTTAGCAGTGATTTAAATACCAGAAGTAGTGAAACTGGTCTCCAACAATAAGGCATTGGTATCCCACCCTGACAATATAAGCCCGAAAGAAACTTTTATTATTTGGGAAACTCTCTGTATGAAAAAAATCATTCCTATTGAATATTCTAAACCTCAGATCAAAAACTGTTGACACCTGGGCTTTAAATTATATGTTTTTGTGGGGAGAACAAAGAAGAGGTTTTGATTTTCGTGCACTATATCAGGCTGTCTTCATCTTTATGGACTGCTGCACTGTTCCTCACCTGAATTACTTCCCTGTTACTGCAGTACAAATACTTAAACCTACTGGGAATAATTTTTTTGCACCATAATTGTCCTGGTAATTGAAACTGCCTCAATTTTGACACTTGACAAGCCATTGTTTGCAACTGAGTAATTAAATGGTTTAACCTGAAAACTTTTACTGTTATTCCAAAGAACACCCTGGTCCTGCAGGCATTTAGCTAAAAGTATCAACTTCTTTTGCAAGCAATTAGTTTTGATTTGAAAACTCAGATTTTACTAACAAATGTCTTCTACACAAGTACCGAATGGAAATCAAATATAATTACAGGCATATTTAATATATTCAGATGATTAAAAAATGTAAATAGCCATCATTAACATGTGAAAGAACAAGCAATCAGAGCCCCAAACAACCAGCAGCAGTATTAAAACGCAGCCCCTAGATCCAAAAGCTGTTCGGGAGGCATTAGCACTCTCTACCTTACTGAAATTTCGTGGCAAGCTGTTGCAGTCAGTCAGCTAGAAGGGAACAGAAGAACATTATACAATTGGAAATGTAATGAATAAATGATATTTCACCATCTTGGATACATTTTATCTTTGCTACAGATGATCAAAATAAGCTGGTCTTGCATGCAGCATTTGACAAGATAATGTTAATATTGATATTTGAACTTCTTTGTCCTATATTAATGAAAGCAGAAACTGTTACTATCCGCATTAATACCTTACTACCCCAATTTTGTGCATAATGACCCAAGATACAGTCGACTAAACTGACTCACCTTACTCTTATTCATAACTACAGGTATTTTAGGACAGCCTCCAAAGTCACTGGCACTATGGGACTATACTAGCCTGTAGGAATAACTTAGCCCAAAATTGCCCTAGTAATGCCAGCAGAGTAACTCTTCATTTGCTGGGGTAAATCAGAGCAGAAACGTATCTTAAATAACATGAATGGGATGCTCCCTATGCCAGTAAAAGACTTGGGAATTGAACATACTATTGCTGCTTCTCATCCATGACTATGAATAGAAAATAGGGCATGGTATTTTGTGCTACACTTTCAAGAGACTCAGCACAGAATACACAACCCCAACAAAGGATTGAGTGGCCTCAGCCGATCCTATAACGCTAACAAGTAATTGTATCTGTGCTAGAATTGGGACTCCCATGGAAGCATTTCACAAATACAACGTGTCTCCCTTCCACAGCTCTAGTACAGGCACCACTGCAACAGACACAAGTTTCTCTTTACACCTTGCCACAGAACCTGCACCTCACACTAAGAGCCCTGTTAGGTGACCTTGCATCGAAGAGAACATTCCCTACCACGGGACCTGGTGCAAAGATTCCACCTTTATCTCACCGAGCAGTACTTTAGGGTCGCATGCGCTGGGAAGTTGAAGGATCTGCAGTTTCACTGTGTGAAGCTAACTCATAATTGAATTAAGGTTCAGTAATTGCAGTTATCACTACAAGACATTTTCCAGCATAAATAAGCTCAGCAAAGCACACATCTGACTTTAAGTATACGTGAAGAGTCCCATTAGCTTCAGTAGGATTTATCAGCCATGCTGAAAATTACAGACATGAGAGTGCAATAAAAACCAGAAATATTTGATTCTTAAGGATGCCTGCAAATGACAAAAAAATTAAGTGATGTATTAAAACTATTTAACAACTTCCACTCCATGTAATAATACTAACATGCTGTAAAGGGAGATATCAAATTGCTTTACATAGGTTCTTATCCCTGATGTACACACAGAGAAACTGCTGGTGTGCTGCTGGACAGAGATCACTTCCCAGGCTGTGGCAAAAGCCTTAGCAGACCAAGGTCTGTACCTAATCTCCTAGTTTCTCCTCCGCTCTTCAATCAGCAAGTCACAAGTGCTACCTTTTTTTTTTGTTGTTGTTGTTAGTGGCTCAGCAGGGTATAGGCAATATAAGCAGTCCAAGTTTCAAATTTCTCCATTCTCTGCAGCAACAGAGATAGAGAGCTGCAGTTCATTGTGAACATTCAAGAATGAATGTTTTTGCTACCCTGTGTTTTAGACCGGCAGAGAAGGATCAGCCCCATAACTCATGGGAGACTGAGATAATCAGCTCAAATCAAATTGCAGCGTATAATTACAATCATGCAACTGGCAATCTTTGCTGAGGAGATAATATGGGATGGAGCAGCTGAGATCACAGTCTATAACCCAAACAGAAATTCAACTCAACAGTTAACAAAGCCAAAAAGAGCTGTAACCATTCACATTCAGCATAGCCTGCATCTGGTAGCTTCTGTGCCAAGAGCTCGAGAGGGTCAGACTGATGGAGCTCATCCCTGGCTCATTAATCAGCACCAAAACCAATCTCTTTCGTTAGCAATGCCAATAGAGAAGCTAAGGAATGCTGCCCCAATTCCACAAGACAAGTAGATGTGGACGTGGCATTAAGCACATGAATAGATTTATTGGACCATGCCCTGGAGTCACCTTGCCCTGTTCTCATCTTTCAACAGTACTCCAGCCAACGAGGCCAAATGGGACCCTCACACTCACTAGCATGAACTCAACCAAAGCAAAGCAGCTAGGCTCTCCTCAGATCCCTCTCCATGTCCTGCAAAGGAGGAGAGCTTGGAGCCAGACTGATTTTTATGAAATGCTCTGAATCTTCTTTAAAAGTTTCCTACAGGGATTTAGATGTACAATTTTGGCTTTATGATAAGTAAGACAAAACAGAAAATTTTGTTGCAAACACAGTCTTGCCTAAAGCCTTTGTTTTCCAAAAGCTGTGAAAGATCAACAACTTTCCACACTTCCCAAAACTGTCATCAGATAACAGACACTGATTTTTTCCTGAGATTTGAAGTTATGGCAGAAGTCAATCTTTAAGCCTCTCTAGCTATTGCTTATTTTCTTTATGAATACATTTTTCAGTCCTTCTTAGATAGATTGATCACTGAGAATCTGCATACTTTGAACCTATCTACATATTATAAAGACATTAAATATTGTCTCTTCATAGCTTGATGTAACTGTAATTAACAGCTTTTTTAACCTGTCCTCATAAATAGAAAAAAGTGCCATCTATTGAAATTATTACAAAGCTGGTTAAGCACAGGATATGACTAATCCTGCATTTCACAGCCAGAGGTTAAACTGAGCCTCATTAAACCCAATGTTCCTGCCCTCCCACAACAGAAGTAAATGGGGCACGAAGATCTTGTGCATGCTTGTGTGTATTTAGCTATGTCTCATACTCACACTCTTTCACACAGCAATTTTAGAAGGACTCAAGTTAAGCTGCAAGAGATCACATAATTATTTCAAATATATAAGATTCAATAAACAGTGCTTTTATTTGCCTTACGGATCCAAAGCTTTTTGAATCATAGAAACATTCCAAGTTTCTGTAGTAACAAAATTTATGTGTATCCAGTGACACCTCGTAAAATCACTTCACGCCGTAGGTTACAATCACAGAAAAACACAAGACAGATGATAAAGCTTTCAATAAAAGTTGCAGAAGTTCACTTCTGTCAATGATTCCGCTTTTCAGAAGTAACCCCACACACGAATGGAAGGCAAGTGTGTACAGAATATTTATTTTCATAGGTAGCAGTCCAAGATCCTGAGGTCCAAGCTCAACAGAATGAGTTCTATTGTCTTAAATAATTTGAAAGTATTTTGGATGAAAGTCTGCAACATCTTTGAATTGTTCTTATAAAACTGTACCTCTGATTTGGAGGAAAAAGTAAAATATTGTATTCAATAAAATCATATTGTTTATTTAAATCTCAAGTCAACTTAATTGGTCATATCAATCAGCCTGGTCATTCTAATTCACAAAAGAAGGGGATGAAATGAAACACACTCACAGGCAGATTGCTTTTCTATGCTACCTTTTCAATAAGCTTCCCCTACAACGGCTGAGGAAGCTACATTTGACAGGATCCTGTCAAATTTTCTTGCATTTATACAGGTAAATATTGCAACGCAGTTAGATGCCTGAGCTGAATTTTGGAGAGTGCAATAGAAAAGGTCTCATGAAAATGTGGTTCAGGATCAGTTATACTCCAGAATTCATGGAATTTTGTAGAAAGTCTCACTGACTTCAAATTAATCTTTTGCTGAGGCCTCAAATATGGATCTTTTTTGCTTAATTAAAGTTGATGGGCAGCCCAACATTTAAAAGATGTATAGCAAGAATATAGCAGCTTAGGGCATGTTCTCTTCGGTATTTTCAGTTTAAATGGAGATGCAATGCATTGGAAACCTTTCTTGCTCAAGTCACTCTCTGTTACAAAAAGCTCTATTTCCCTCGCGAGGCCTTAAATTAAAGCAATTATATTTATTCTCTTCACATTCAAACAATAGGTAGACTTTGGAGAAATAAGACAGATTCGTAATTTTGTTCCACTCGTGGTGTACACATGCAACACTCTGGGCACAGTAATGGCCTCACAACAAAACTACGGAGCTGCAAATCAAAGGCCCCAAAGCTAAGACCTGATATCAACTCTGAGAGCTGAGAGGCAAATGCCAAGCAGGAACTGCTAATGGCTGACTTGGCACAAAAGTGACTATTATTAAAATAATAGAAGAAATTGCCCTGCAACTGTCTTGTAGCTAGGCAGCCCATTGTATGCAATTATTTTTCTCCTCTAGCCTCCTTATTTTTCAGAAAATATCAAACTCCTTGCTAAATTTCATTTACATCTTTGTTTATCACAACACTAAAGATCATCAGGCACTCTTAAATCCAGGTATTCAATTTTTTTCTCATTTTTAGAACAACATGCTACTAAACACCTGCTGAGTACCTGTCAAAAACATGTTCGCATAAGAAGACTTATCAGTCTGTAGATCAGCTCACCAAGAATCCACGTAGAGGCTCCCCACCCAAAAACCTCAGCTCTGTCCTAATAGCAGCTTTTACAAGTATTATTTCCTATCATTCTTACATTTGTACAGCTTCAGCTTTACTGCAATGGCCTTTCATTCCGACTTTGCATGCCAATAAGAATAAGCACGGTTTCCAAGTTTTTTGTTTGTTTTTTTGTATTTTAAGGAAGAGATCTTCCAGGGATACTTGAAATCCCAATTGCCTAGCAGGCAGATGCTGAAGTGCTGTGAAGTGCTAGTAACTCTGCAATATATTTGGTGATTTAATTAAATACTCAAATGTTCCTGATACCTCCCAAGGGCTGTTCCTTCCCTAGAGAAGAATTCTTTATCTTTCGGCTCTCCACAAGGGGCCCTGAAAAATTCCCTAAAAGATACATTATTATTTCATTGTCAAACTTCCTGTTATCTCAGAGTCTCGCTGCCTGTTTGACACATCTGCTCTGCTCAAATCTGCGCTTTTTGACACACAGGTTTGCTACCTGCTCTGAGCATCTCTGAGCAGCGGAAAGCCTCTGGGGTATCTGTTCTGAAGGGAAAAAATAGATTAAGCTTAGCAGAGACTTCAAATCAAAAGAACTCTTGATAGTCTACAATACCTAGCACTTTAATAACAGAAGTGAGAACAAGGTGATGAGTCTATGAAACCTTTAAACTTCAGCTTTTATTTAAATGTGTCTAATGATTGCCATTAGGCATAAAGATTGGAAAATGTAAAATATTGTAAACAATGACCAAAAGTTTGCCACTACGATCATCTCTAAAATGTACGCATTAGTAACAAAACTAACCAGAGTTTTGAAACTCATGAAGATATGGGTTTCTCCAATCTTGAGAGAAAGGGATGTTATTACAAGTCCATTTATAGTTAAAGAGGCAGCATGAGACAGATTAAAGGGTCTTCTTTTTACTTAGACACTTTCAGCTCAGAGCAAGAGAAAGCAAATGCAGCCTCTCATCGCAGGTCGTATATCCCAATAATATAGACAGTCCCCCTGTCTGGTTATCTCATTGTAAAAGAAAAGGTTAACCAAGCTCCCAGTGCATTTCCCACAATAGTATAGAGAAAAAAAGATCGTCTCTTCCACATGACGTGGAGTGGATTAAATCAATGCACGCAGTATAATTTAGTGTACTTGTTCCCCAGAGAACTTAAGACTATAAGTGATGCCTGTAAAGCCCTCCAAAGCCAACACCCAGCATTCCTTAGAGGTTACGTTAGTGTTCTTTACACCTCGATTAAAACTTCAGAAAATAAAGTTGTCAATTAAGCCTACACACCAGAACATATTTGGATTTCACCTCTCCTGTAACAGGAATTTGGAAGCAAACAAAGGATTTCCACCTTGCCACATAAAAATCAGCTGACTATCGAGAGCTTGCGAGAATTCAGGTTACTGACACCCCTCAGAAACTCAGCATGTGCCTTCCGCTTACTTGCTTGGGTGCTCTTAAGAGGACCAAGGCCAATTACACTTGTGAGAGGCTGACACAGTCAACCCCAGGACACTGGAGTCCCACCTCCATGGGGGAGACCCATGTAGTCTTTGTCCAATGTGGTTATGCCACGGCAGCCTACTAGCACACATGAGCATGCACTGATGGACATTATTTGATAGCAGCAATTGCTTACAGCATCTCTCTAAAACAATATAAACTAGGGCAACAAAAGCTGTGTTTTGTCAGAATTGCTACCAGCGATTTTGCCAGCACAGTGATGTCATCCAAGAGCATGACTTTCTAGACAACACTGCCATGCCAGCAAAACACCCGAGTGCAAACCTGAGTCCAAGGAAGATATAGAATTGGAGTAGCTTCTCCTCGGAAGGGAGGATGCAAACAGCAGTGATTATTGATGGGTTAGGAAAAAACAAAGGAGCTTACTTCCCAACTGGAAATATATAGTTTCTTATATATTGCTTGCCTTACAACATCTCCAAATCTAATGTTGGAAAAAAAGATGCTAATTCTGGTGAGTGGAGACTATGCCAGGGTAGATGCATGGAAAGAAAGAAATGACCCTAAAAAGGAAAAGAGAGCAAAACCAAAAAATCCATATACAGCTAGCACAAATAACATTCATTTCTCCATTTGATTTCATCCCTCTCTAAAGTGTGGCTCACGGGATCTTGATCCGAGAAGGAAAATCTCTCTCCATTAATGTGCTCAAATGAGTCACCAGGAGAAGAGGAGCGTGAATCACGGCACACTCGCCCTGCTGGCAGCCCCAGCACGGCTGGCACGCTCTTGCCTCTGCCACCGAGCCTTTGTTTCACCGTGCTCGAGGGAAAAGGAGATGTCAGGATGCACATTTAGAGGGGCACATTTAGGAGCCTTGCACTAACTTGTGTCTGAAGGTGACACAAGGGCACTCAGCATGCCTCAGCGTAGCCTCACATCCCAGACACACAAAGATAAAGGAACAAATCTTGCTCAGGATGCACCAGCCAGCAAGGATGCTTTGTGTCCCCGGCTACTGTAATTTAAATCCTCCTACAAAGCCTGCAATATCGTTTGCAGCACCAGCCTTCTCAGGTTTCCCTGGATGAAGCGCTATTTCAGCTCTATGTTTAACGCTTGGAAAGCAGCCAGGAAGACTTCCATAACCACTACTGATTTGTTAATCCCTTAATGCACAGGCACTGTTTGTTACTTAGGACGTCAGGTTTCATCACTCCTCAGCACGGTGGTGATAGAACTTCTTGACACTAGGCAGCAAATATTATTGCAATGTCAATACTCCCAGGGAGAAAGCCAAGCTGAGTTAAAATGTGACTTTGGTGTTGACAAGCAAGTTTGGCATTGTGGAGTATGCACTGCCAGGATTACCTGCAAACTTTGAAAACAACAGGAAGTTTGCCAGATCCTTTTTGACTAGCATCTCATCCAGAGGTACACATGGTAGAGCTTTCCAACTAAATGAAGCAAGAAAGAATCCAGTAAGTGGATTATACTTTTTCAGGAAAATACTAGGAACAATGTGTACACAGGCATTGGTGTCTGTTCAGATAAAGATTTTCTTCATTTTTCGTTGTCCTTTTGCTATAGTTTGTAGACTCTGGCAGAAAGTGGTGTGAAAAGTGGTGAGTTTCTTACTGAGCATTAAAAGAGAAACATTAAAAAAAGTAAGTTTGTAGAATCATAGATCTGGAAAAGATGCAAGTCTGCATTCCCAGCACCCAGAGAGTGGCAGCTTCAACCTTCCCTGTGTTACCCTAAGGAGACATAAGTGCCTCCGGCAAGAAAGAGGGATTTCATGAGTGCAGCCTAAAATAGGTTGGATCCTGGTATTTTTGGAGGGCTGTTAAGACATCACACAGGGACAGTGCACAGAATGGCGGAGTCTGCCTGGAGTCCGTGGCTCATGCTGCTGAGGAGGTTGCTGACCCCCTCCAGAGCACAGAGGATTTTAGGATCACTTCCCTCTTTCCTAGATGCGAGCTTCTGCAGCAACACGGCCTGACAGCTGGGGATAACTGAAGACAATCTGTGAGGACAATGCTCGGCCTTCTTCCCCACAACGAAACGCAGGCAGAAGGTCCTTCGGCACCGAGGAGCCCAAACCCTGAGCCGGTGATTTAAGCGCAGCCTCTTCATGGTGGCAAAGAGCGGCCACATCATGAACAGTTCCCTCTGTTCCCTCTGTTAGTCTCCAGCTAAGAGCTTTCCTTCCCCACCTTCACCAGCCAGCAAGTGACCGGGGCCGGGGTTTTCACCTGTGTTTCGCTAACTCTGACACGCGAGAAGGAAGGACAGGGCGGTCGGCTGCAGCGCCGCGCGAGGCTCCCGCACACCGAGGCCTCACGCTCGGGACTGCCCCGTGCCCGGGCCTCCCCTTAGCCTGCCCGCATCTCACCTGCGGATCACGGATGGGGCCTTGGAGCTCACTAAGGCAGGCCCAAGCGGGCAAAGCCCTCGGAGCTCCGCAGCCTCGCGAGCGGCAGGGCGAAGTCAGGCCAAGGGCATCCTGAGCAGGGAGCGCTTCCCGAATCCATGCGTGTCTCCTAGCAACCGGCCACCCTGCGCGGCAGAGCCCATCTGTTTATCAATATTTCCAATGAATTCGTCTCGAGGTTTAAACTGCCACCAGCGAATTTATGGGTTGGGAGAAAAAGAGGGAGAGTTAAAATTAAATTAGGAATTGATTAATACTTGAAGCCACTTGATAGCTGTTGGGTTGAGTGCCTTTTTGGGGGTGTTTAACCCTTTGGTTTTCTACGAGGTGCATTTTTATGACTAACAAGGTCAACTGCACACTCAAAACTTGGGGTGATTTTTAAGAAGCTCACAGTCCAGTCAGAACATGGAGCTCATTAAAAATAAGGTAATTTTGTTGAAAGTCCAGTAAGCATATTGCCTTCTTCAGTTTTGTTTATTAGAAGGAATGTTTTAGAAATAAAACGGAAGAAAGAAGAATTGATACTGGACAACTCTAGTTTCAGCCTCAGAGAAATGAACAGCAAACTATTACATTTTGGCAAATTATAATTTTAAAAAATTAGGAATTTTTTACTCTCATTCCTTATAAATGGAAAGAACTTGTGATAAAGTAATTCTGAAACTCAGTGCTTGAAGCAAGAAGCAAAGTTCAGAAAAAGAGAAACTTAAAATGCCATGGAGGAAGAACAGCCTAATAGTGAAAAGATGCAGAGAACAAGAGACGACTCTTCTGATGGTTTAAATGGACAGTTTCATTGATTTCTGCAAAGCCTGTTTACAGCAAGTGCTATGTTTTATGTGGGATCCTGGGGACATACTAGGCAGGACGGTTGTTTTCCTCCCTACCATTTGACATTCCTAAATATAGATAGGTAAGCACAACAAACGTTCAAAAGCCCAGTGGCACATAGAGCAGACTTTGAAGGACAGATGCAAGCAAAAAGTGCCAGTTTTAAAGAGGTCTGTTCTGTTTTAAGCATGATCACAAATAAAATCTAGAAGCCAGCACTGCACAAAACTACTCCCAAGGCTCTCCCTTTGCTACAGACCCGTCATTCAACGACATAAAAAAAAATGCAAATGGGCAAGAAAGACAAAATCCTAGAGCAAGGACATAGGCAGCGCCAGACCGTGCCACCATCACGAGCGAGAACAGTTGCTCACCAAGGAGTTGTGCGTGGACCCATGGGTGCAGACACACCACATGCACTCCCTCTCCTCCACACATCTGCTTCTGCAGACACAGATCCTCCTCCCTCCAGTTCCTGCCCCCAGGAGCAGGCATTTTTTGGCTCATCCCTCCAGCAAGAGCAGCATTCACCCTTTGTGCACATCCATGTGTGTTTCCATCATTGCCTCACTCCTAAACACATGTGGACATACACCCTAACCCATTTTTTCTCTACATACAATTTTGAGGTTGCATTACTGTAAGAGGTATATAAGAAAGCAAAGCCTAATTCTATCAGTGGCATTTGACGTGAAGGACCACTGTGCCCTCACCCTCCCCAAAAGCCTGCTGAAGCCCTAGTAAATTCAAGCAGGAAGGTGGACACAACTATGTGAAAAGGGGAGAACAGAGTCTAAGCCCACGTTCATATCAGTTAGGCAAAAAACGTAACAACTACCTGAGAGAGAAGCTTGTTGTCATCCTCCAGCAGTTTCACTTTTGTTTCAAGTTGTCTGATGTAGTTGGAAGATGAATCTTTAGGAAAAGAGAAAAAAAAAAAAGTAAGTTCAAGCATGATGTTTTATAGATCAGTACTGTCAGACAGTGATACATTTTCCCACTCTGTGGAAGGGGAAGTTGGGAAAGAGCTAGTTACTACAAATTCAAGTTTAAAGGGTGGGGAAGGGATTTTTCTCCCAGGAGCTGTATCTCCTACCAGCCCTACTTGGTCAGGCGTGGGGGGAAGAGAAAAGGTGAGTGAAACTGAAATGTTCTGTTCCTTAAAAAAAAAAAAAAAAAAAAGGAGTTTCTGGGCTTCAAAAGACATTCATATTAATCTAAAATGCCCCAAAATATTCAACAACAGAAATTTCATTTTAGGTTCAAATAAACTACCTTGTCCCCCTTTCTTCTAAATCCAGCTGACAAACTCCCCAAATATTTTTTTTCTAAGGTTCTACAAATAGGTCACTGTGAGAATTCCCAACACCACAAAAAAGGGCATGAAATACATAGATAGACCACAAAGCTAAAGCATACACATGGAGACCCATCGCTGAGACCTGCTTTTTTTTTTCTCCTCGAGGAAGTATGTGACACCAGACAGCAAAATATTGGGGAAATAAAGTACAGTCTAACCTCATATGAAATGGTAATATTCAACTTGAAGAAATTTAATGGCCAGTTTACCATTACAGTAAGATAGCAGCACCAGATAGGGTGACCTGGTGTAGAAGATACCTTGCCAGAGAGCTCTGTGGGTGGCTCATCACTGTCCAAAACATCTGGTTTTCATTTTGAAATGTGCTTTGAAGCAACACATTTGCAAATTTCACAAGGAAGAAATTAAAGGAACCCAGGAAAACCTTTTATCCATCTTCATCATAGTTTAACAGTTTGCAATAGCTCCATCCATCCATCAATATGTTTGTAAAATGTCTTTTCCACTTGTAATTTTGATAGCGGATGCTGTGAATTGTTTCAGGAGGGGGAGAAGAGGAAGCTTTGCAGCTTAAGCACATGAAAAACTGAGCAGTTTCTGCACTGCTAAAAGCACTCTGTATAATGGAGTTATATTTTACTTCATTTTATTTATTATTGAGTGGCTGCAAAGCCATTATTCAGCCACAGAACTCCATGCTGAGCATGAATCAGAGAGAAACCAAGAATTATGCAACTGAGTTCACGCTGGTGTGCGTCGCTGCCACCCAGCACCATTCAGGATCAGCCCCTTATGGTTAGCAGGCAACATTAGCTAAATTTTCACACACACAAACACATGCACATATGCATATATGCATTACTTGGAAGGTTTAGGCTGGCACTGTGCTAAACAGCTTATCATTCCCTTTGCCAGCACCTGCCAGACACCCTTAACACAACCTGAATTCTGTTTCTTGGAGATTCTTTGGGCAGTTTTGAAGAAGAGCTAGCATGCAAGCTACAGCTAACAACTTAGTGCTTTGACCATTCAAGAGAAAAATCGCAATACGCCCGAAAAAAAGGGTTACCATAGACAAGTGCCAAGCTGCACATAAAGGAACAGCAGGACAGATTAGAGTTAAGTGCCCATCTAAAGGACAAACATTCTCAAGGAAAACATGCTCGCTATTTTTGTTTTGATTGTGCTTTGTGCAAAACCAGTAAATCCAAATAAATCCTCATAAGGAAGGATAAGATGACGCTGTAGGAAACTATGTGAGTTCAGTGAACAGTTTAAGTGGTCATATGGTTCACAACAGTATCACCTCCAGCTGCAGAGATCACAAACTCTATCCGTCCAACAACTCAAACATGTCGGTCAGAGGAAAAGATGGCAAAAGCAGTGGGTTAATATGATCAATCCATAGCACCTTCCTGGAAAACGCCTCATACCAACAACGTCATGAATCTAGTCATGCATATAAAAATGTGTAGAGTACAATGCTACACAAGATCTATGCTTAAGTCAGCAAGATTTCAGCATCAGCTTAAACAACTTGCTGAATTAGTAATGAAACTCTCCTCCATCATGGTAATAGGGGAATTTGAGAGTCTTAAAGGCAAAGCCAAAGAGGACCATGGATCATTAGTCACTGCATTTATTGACTTACCCCTAAATTCAGTTCAGCAATATCCATTTGGCTAAATACAGCTCCCAGGAGAGTCTCCAGATCAGTCTGAGGACATCCAGCAACTCCATCTTTTCCACTGCTCTGCTACAGAAAGTGTCTCTACCTGCAGAGCCGGCTCCATAAGGTGTCCCTCATCTGCCTGGGAGCTGCCCAGGGAAACTGCATGTTCCCAAGGCAGCACGGAGAGAAGAGCCTCTAAACAACGAAACAAGTGATTCAGACTTGATTCCAGACCAGTTCCTGGGTTTTATCTCAAAGTTTCAGGGCATTCAGAGCAGCTTCAATGAAGTATTCAAACAGCCATCAAAGGGCAGGTTTTATCCACGCCTCCCTGGAAATCAGAGATAGGCAGCAGGACTGAAGATAGTCTGGGCATGCAGTAATTACACAGACAGCCACACTCACAAGAACAAACATAAGAAACATGAGATAAAGCTAACGAATATCCGTGTGTGTTGCCAAGTCACTCATGGACTCCACGAAAACCACAGTATTAATGGATGTTTTGCCTGTTTCCCGAGTGGCAGGACCTCTACTCCACACGGAGCTCCAAGCTCTCAACTGCACGAGGAGCCCTCCGGCAGTTCAGGAGTTTAGGAGAGTTTAGGCCTTCTCTGTTCTTGCTGACTGCAAGAATAGAGAGCCTGGCCACTCCAAGAAGGAAAGAAATGGGGACAGAATTATTTCCTCACTTTGTTTTTATGCCCCATGTAAAGGAAAGAGTATGAGGACAATCCCTGGAGCCGGTGCCACCATGGACTACTCCAGCACAAAGCTTTTTCTGAGATTTGATGGAGTTCTTCAAACACCACCACTCAACCCCAAACCACACCCCACATCTGACCTCAGCCAAAAAACACCTCCTAGCAATAAATAAAAGAAAAAAAGCAAATTTTGTCAGCTGAAAGTGCTCCATCTCAGGCAAAGCCTAAGAAACACCATTCAAAGCTGTCAGCATCCTCACTACGCCCTCAGAGACGAATCAACACCATCTTCTGGAGCTGCCTGCGTGGAGGTAGGTGTCAGAGCAGCATTTTGCATCTTGATCTCAGGTTTAAAAGATCCCATAACTCTCGTGACAGCAGGCAGTAACACTCCAGGACTCAGCAGGAAAGCCCTGGGCTCTGGCTCCCCCACATCAGATCAAGAAACACATTCCCAACATTTTTCTGCCTCTGACCTTCTTCTTATCAGTGAATTTCCCTCCTCCCCTACCTCCCCCAAAGCTGTGACTGGCAGAAATGCCCGGGTGACCCACCCAGGAGATGGTGCTGAGCAGGAATGTGGATGGCTCAGACCCCCTCATTGCGTTCATTAGAAATTAAACAAATGATCCCCATCACCTTATCAGAGTCTGCCTTCAGTCATGAGGAATGCTTAACCTTCAGTCCAAAAGCACATTCTTCTCTGTGGTGTGAAAGGCTCTCCAGATACTGAGCATTAGGACATAGCAGCAGCAAGGCCTAGGCTAATACAGCAACGGGGCCCCGACTTCAAACCCCGTGCCCGTGCTTAGGTATCGCCAGAGAGCTGAGTCGATGGGCTCGGTGGAAGTGCAGCATGATGAAGAGGAGGACAGTATCATGGAAGCAGACAAGAAGAGCGGCCAAGGACACAGAGAGATAAGCTTTTCAGCAGGTTTTTGGCCAGGCAGGAGTCAGCCCCGCCAAGGATGACCTCAGGCAGACATGCTCTTGGAGCTGTTCCTTCACCTTCACCTTCCTTCTCCTTCCTAGGAGCCTCAGGTAACCACTGCATGAGCAGCATTTGCCTTAGAGGGCCAGATGGCACCAGATGGAAGGAATTCCCTCTCAAAAAGTTGCACCTCCCACCCTTCCCGTTACACACATCTAACTCGGCGCTAGCCCGTCATCACACTCGGAGCATCTTCCAGCAACAAAAATTCTTTCCAAGCAGCTACCACAACCCAACCGTCTCCACTCACAGAGCTGCTTCCATTTGCAGTTAAAGCGCAAGAAAATGCTTGTGCTTGGCTGGGACGGAGCAGGGAGGCCCCGAGCGCCTGTCCCGCGGCGAGCGCGTGCTCAGGAGGCTGAGGAGCCCCCAGGCTGCCTCCACACGGGTGCCCAACAGAGAGGCCAGTGGGGAGCCAGCTCGGCACGGCGAGGGCCCAGGGAAGAGCACGACGAGCGAAAACCAAGCACTGACTGCAATTAGCCATCGCTCACTTGTACGATTTAAATGCTTCAACCTAAATTGTTTGCAGAGCTGTAAAATCTGAAGCCTCATTTCTTTATAAAGCCTTTGAAAAACTAATTGGACGTAGTTCTTAACATTATCTCTGTGAGAGGTAAAAGAGCTGCATTCCAACCCACAAAGGAGCATTGCCATTATTACCCATCCTCCTGAAGATTTAGTGTCTTAAAAAATATACTCCATCTGGAATCGGGTGTAATTCAACTTTGATGTAATCTAGCTGAGTAACTTTTCTCCACATAGATAAACCACTTAATACTCATTACAGCTAAATTGAGGCAAGACAAATCACTCTACCTTGTTTTAGCTAAATGGCCTTTGAGGGAGCAGGGAAGTGCCTGGCTCTTGGTGCTTTTTAAAAACATAAATTAGACACTGTTTTAACAATCAAAACAATCTCCCAGCCTGTAGAGCACTGAACAATGTCACTTTAAAAGACACTTGGAGACACTGGAACCTTTCTGATCCTCACCTGAGATTTCAGAGGGACCTGTCTGATGGGTAAATAAGATGAATTATACATTTATTTTGTCAGTAACAAAAGAAATGGGAATATGTCCTTGTGTGCAGTTTCTCAAAACCAAGAGCACGCGGAACAGCAGTAGGAGTTGCAGCAACATGGCCGAGATCAAGCAACATTTATAATCTTTTCCTAGCCAGGTCTTCCTTACTTCAGCACTTAAATAGCTGTAAGTAAAATCATGATCCCTTTACGCAGAGCAATTCACAGCAGAGATACAAGGAAAGGTTAATGCAGCTGTGCATACGCAGAGGAAGCCGTCAGGAGCCGGCTCACTCCCAAACGACTTGGTCATGGGGAAACAGCCCCTGAACCTAGTGCGGAGAGTTCGTGACGGGAAACAACCCGGCGTGAGCACAGAGACGAGCAAGCAGAGGTGAATTACTCCTTCTGCTGCTGCAAGCAGGGGTTGGACGGTCCCCCGGGGCGCCGTGCGGCAGGTCCCTGCTCAGCGGGAGCCACGGGGCCGCCTCGCTCGCCCAGCCCTCCGCGATGGGACGCCCAGACGGAGCCCACGACCCTGCCCTCACGCCAGGTCCCGTGAGCCGGCTTTTGCAAGTGTGATTTAGCCCGGGCAAGAGCAGCTACACTTTCTGTCAGCACCATGCAAATAAGACCTTTCCTCCTCTCATAACGAGCAACTACCCTACAGGAATTCTCCCAGATCCAAACCAAAGGCGACAAGACACAGGAAGAAGTTACGTCCTGCCACAATTAACACCTTGTGGCCCTGCCTTACTTTCCTTCACTTGATGCGATGTGGACATTTTTGTTTCCTCCCTTTCCATCAATGACGGTCTCATAAAAAGACCTTCACCTGAACTCAATAAAATATTTCACTGTTTATTGGCAGTTTTGTTATGACTCCTCTACTCATCAGCACAATATTTCAGATTCTTATTGCTCTTCTGGTTTTGCTTCTTGACACACACAAGCAGGCTGAAAAACGGGCCAGCAGTTATGTCTTGTGAAGAAGTTGATTTATTAAAGCAGTGTGATTCTTTCAGAGCAGCTGGGAAGCAGATGAAACTAACATCTTTTCATATATATTTTCATTAAAGGAAAACTTTCGGAGCGTTGGACAACCCCATAACCCTTGCTGTCTCCTACTCAACCTGCTTTATTTCTGCTTTCTCCAGCCAACTCCATTTCTGCTGCACTGTCTCATGCTGGTGTGCAAGACAAGCCTGCACAGCAGGGCTAACTCAGCGGCTGCCACGCTGGCTGGCCTAGCTCAAACGTGGGCAGACACATGGCAGAACCACTGCTGAGTTCCTCCGTTTGGCAGGTGCTGCCCTCCACGACTGGGCTCTCGGGGTTCGCTGCAGTTGCTCCCTTCTGTTGGCGTGCTGAGCTTCTCCATGACTCACCTGGAGAGGATCCCTCCTTCTGGCACCCTGAGGATGTTCCAGGGTCTGAATGTTTCAGGTCCTGTGCCCCCTAAAACAGGGGCTACTTCCCAGCCTCAGCAAAAGGGACACCCACGCTGCTCTGAGCTAGTTGCCACAGAAAATAGCCCTAAATGCAGCTGAGAAAGTGTGTGAGTGGCTGGGAGGGTAGGTTTACAGACAAAACGCATGCTAGAGCCAAATGACATATACTGGCAGTGGGGTGAAGCAGCTCACTGACCTTAACCCTCTTCTCTCACATCTGCACGGCCACACTTTGCTCTCTCCAGTCCCCACACATTTCCAGCAGCAGATCGGGAGCAACTTGCAACCTCACTGGGGAGAGTGAGGCTGACGGATGAAAGAATATCCAGTGAGAAGGTGCGTGGTAGACAAGAGGCTTCCACCTCTATCAGCCTGCAAGATATTCCGCCCGCAAACTACACCAATTTGCTCTACCACCACATTAGCCATGAGCAAGGCACTACAGCCCCGCACAGCCTGCCAGACACTCTTAAAAGGTGGTGGAGCTGCCCTTACAGAAATAAAAAACAGTCCAATTCATAAATATTTTCATACCTGGGATGCTACAGTAGATTCTTCTTGAATGGACGCTGCTAAGGTCACATTAAATAAATAAAAGACCCCTTGGTAACATCCAGAGCCACCCATAATGAAGTATTTGTCTGAATAAGACTTGTAGGATCCAGTCAGGTATTTTTAAGGTGAAGGTGATGGATCAGATATAGAAGAGATCGTAAAACACAGTTTAAAGCAATTGAGAAGTGACTTATCTGTACTAACAATCTAATCACAAATACCACAAAAGCCAAGTCTCAGACCAACAAACATTATTTCAAATACAACAAGCCAGTGGTTATGTACTGACAACAAAGCTGTGTTGCTGTAAAACAATGCTCCAGCAGGATGGGACATATGCCACTGGAGCTATTTAACTAACATTACAAGCGTGTTTCTTAACTACTAGCTCTGAAGTTTTTCAAGGCTGCACATTCCCAACCCAGTTCCAGTTCATTAGACCTGTCTAAGGGCTTAGTGGCCTCAAGTCAGTCTGTAAATGCTTGACAAGGTCTCTCCCAACTTTGGCTTTTGCTCTTCACCACTGTGGCTTCCAGCAATGACATCATCTTCAAGCACAGCAGAACATCTGCCCGCTATGACTGACAACAAGACAAGCTCAAGAGCTCCTGATATCTTATCAGGATCCCATTAGGAAGCAGCTGATAGGAAAGGAAGAGTGTGTGCATGTGCGTGCCTGGGTATTACAGTGTAGCCAGGAGAGAGATGAGACGCCCCATCTCATCTGAAAAGCGGCTGCCCATGTCTCCTTTTGGCTTGGGTGACCTTTACATTACAGCCGTAATCTTCATGAGGGCCATGGTTCTATCACTCCCCAGCAAAGCACAAACCATGCGAGATTGCTTGTGTCCCAGGCCGTCTCACCCACTTAACCCCCAAGTCCTGCTTAACAGGAAGGCGGGAACACAACCAGCAAACAGTGTGATGTAGAGCAGGAGAAAAGAGCAGAGACGTTGGTAAAACACTGCCCGATCTTGTGGTGTCTGTTAGTCAGAGAAAAGCATCAGGACTCAGTGCTATTAAAGGATCCCACTGCACCCATCGCAACGTGACTCCCATTCCTACAGCCTACAGGCCAAACCAGCTCAGCCATGAGTAGCAGAGTCATCACTGTTTATCCAGGTTTCCAGGGGAAACCTTTCCTTCTATTCTCACACTGGGCTTTCCAACACAAGTGGATAGAATGTAATTAGAACTTAATAAGCAAACACAGTGATAGAAATATTAATGTTCAATGTATGCACAACCAGGGAGCCTTGATTGCTGTGCATGCGAGAGAGGAAAGCTGAATTACATCAAATGCAGAGTTCTTCTACCAGAGTTCATACAAAAACCTGGTGCTTTTCAGGAGCAGGACAACTCACTGGACAAATTCCAGGTATTCTAGCATGCACACCACCTATTATGATTTAGTGACACTGGGTAGGTTTCACGTTTTGCTTTGCCTCTTTAAGAAGCCATTTTCTGTCTAACCACAAGGATTTGCCTGACAAAAGACTACCCAAACAATAAAGGACAATAATAGAGAAAGTAGGACAATGTTCAAATTGCAGGTAGAGCTTGGAGTGATGCTCCCTTTGAGACACAGTGTGGGACTAGCATTTCTTCGTTGTTGCTTACTGGTTAATAAGGACAGAGACTACAAAAGATGCTGCAGCTGGAAGGGCAGGGGAAGATCAAACTGCCTACAGGATGTGACGCTGCGCTAATAAAAACCTGCAAGCAAAATCCTGAGTGAGGAAAAGATGAGCAACACCAGCAAACACGGAGGCTTTTTGCCCTTCTCCGGCCTCAGCTGACACACCTGCACCGAGCAAGCTCTGCTCCATGTCTGAAGGACACCGCAGTGGTGCAGGCTCTCCTGTCACCTCCAAGCCCAGCAGAGAAAAGCCCAAGCCCGTTGAATGGTGCCAAAGCAGTGAATTAGGCGATCATCACAATCCTCCTTATCCTGTACCTCTCTGCAATTGCTACAGATGGGCAAGCGCTGAGCTACTGATGGATGGGCTAAGCAGGACCTTCCATGAGTGCCTAATTTTAGACAGAGAGAGCTAAATCCCCTGTCGTTGATAGACCCATGTGTTGCTCCTCATCAGTGTTGTGAACGTCACTGTCGCACAACAAGGACCGTCCGGATCCTTCCCTCGAGGGTCGGACCCGAGAGCCAGCTGTGCCGATCTTTCCTCCAGGGAAGACAGAGGTGGATGGAAAGTTGTGTCAACAGCACTCGGCCAGGGAGCAGAACGGCAAGGCCCTCACAGCTAATGGGATTCTGCAGCTTTAATGATTACGAAAAGGTTAAAATGACCTGCCAGGCACCCTCGGTTGTTTAAGCCTCTTTTCCTTCCTCGTGCTGCTTTAATCTTGGTAACACGGTCACATGACCCGGTTAAAAAAAGCCCCGAAGCCGATTAGGGGCTTCCTACTGGCTACAAACATCTCGAAGCGTGCGTGATGGTGTGAATGTTTTGGCAAGAGTAGCTTGCTTTGCTCTGCGCCCTCCTTTTGGGGACATCCAAGTGGACGCTACAGCCTCTTGAAATTGCTAAGACCATATTTACAGAGGGAAATTCCCTGAAACCAAGGGGACAGACTAATTTATATGACTACAAACTCATTTTCACCTATACCAATCCCCTTACTTAATTCCTCCCTTCCACCTCCAAATCCCAGCCTTTCTTACTTGACTTTGGCTGCCGCTGCCAAAGGCTAAAGGCAGAGCCTGTCACACAGCCAATGTGCTCCACTCAATGTGCCACCGTTGGAGTTGGATCTAACATTTTGCAGCAGCATCCCAGGATCCTCACACATAGCAGTTCTGTGGAAAAGGATCTTGAGGACTACTGTGACTTGGAAACTGGTCGTGAATCAATGCCATGCTATGGCAAAAGCAGTGTGGGGTTCAAGCTACAATGCAGAAACAAGAGTTCTGTATGTAAACAGGCAAAAACAATCCTCAGTGGTATTAAAGACCCTGAATAGAGATCTGTGTCCAGTTTTAGGCATCGTGCTTGAAGGTTCACGTGGACTAGTTGGAAAGAATTCAGAGGAGAGAAATAAGGAGGATCAGAAAGTAGAAAGCATAACCTATCAAAAGAGCTTGAAAGGATCCAGATTGTTTCGTCTGCAGAAAAAGACTCAGGATAGACATAGTAACGGATGCAGATATGTAAATGAAAATGACTGTTGAAAAGATGAAGTGAATTAATTGTTCTCCATGTCCACTTGGGAAAAGCAGGCTAATACAGCAAGGATAGTGAAGTTCTGGAAGAGATTGCCTTGGGAGGTTGTGGGAATCGCCACTGATGAAGGTTTTTAAGAGCAGGTTAGACAAACATTTGTCAGGAGTAGTTTAAGTAGAGTTGAGTCTGCCTTGGGGCAAAGGGATGAGCTAGGTGACCTCCAGAGCCCTTCAGTTCTATTTTCCATGACTATTCCGGTACATACAACATATGACAAAATCTGTTGCGAATTCACTTACATTTAGAAAGCAAGCACTGCAATTATTTAAAGCCAAAACAGTCTTTGACTGGCATGTTAAATTCAATAATCTGAAACCATCCATGCAATTTGGTTTCTCTTCTGCTGAAATATTCACCTAACTGCACAGTGGCTCACAAAAAAATGTGCAAGGAGAGCTGGCAAGCCCTTACCGGAAAAGACAGGAGCCGGAAAGAGTTGGCTGTTTCAAACACTGTCAGTGATTTTAGAATCAGCACTCCCCAAAAGGGAAAGTTCTCATCTTTGAGTTGTTGTTGTCAGCTTTTTCATAGAAATTAGTAGTCTTAAATCACAGAGAGCCAACACAGCATTAGGCTCGGTATGAAATTAGCAACAAATTTTGGCCGAAAAAGCTTAAAAAAGAGGGATGTGATGAATATACACAAGAGCCAGGAAACCATCTCAGTTAGGAGACAGGCCTCAGCAGCACTAAGAGCCAAACTGCTGTCAAGGTTTATAGGCGCTGTGACATGGGAGGCTTTGGAGAGGGCTGAGGAGACAGCCCTGTCCACGTCTACAAGTCTAAGAAAAGCACAAAGGTGCTAATCTGAAAACTGAGTCTGTGGGGAATGAAGTCCAGGATGATGACTTGGAACTATTTTAGTAGTCCAGAAACTCCCATAATAAGCTATTATCCTTCCCCAAAATAACATAAAAAGTAATAGTCAGAAGCCCCCAAACTCTTGAGTTTGTACCACCGAAACGAAAACAGCAATAAAAGAGAGCAGAGTTCAAAGTCCTTTGTCACCCTGCTACAGCCAGGAAGCTCCGCTGAGCAGGTTGCTCTGAACATTTGCACGCCCAATTGCCCTGTCAGCTACCTCATGCAAATCCACGGAAATCAATGCAATCAGACCACCAGACCTGCTCCCTGGCCTTCCCTCTGCATTATTCCCATTACAGCCGGCAGCAAAAATGAGATCCCACAGTGAGTGTTAAACTGGAAGGAACTACAATTTGGTATTTTAGAATACATCACACTGACCAAAGTCATACAAAATGTTTGCCCTCAAATCTGAATGCATCCAAATGCATAGAGATTTGATCTTGAAAAACTTGAAAAACTGGGGTGCTTGCTACAGTTGGGAAAGTTTGATCATGTTTAACAAGACCTTTGCTGAAGTTCCTCCTTTTTCTTAACAAATCTCTAAGTGTAAGTGTTCAAAGTTTGGGCAAAACATGTCAGGTTAATGCAAAGTCCAGTGAAACAGAATAGTTATGACGGAGTTTTCTTTGAAATTTTAGCTTTGCATGAATTCTTAAAGATTTTCTCCTCGATAGATTAACATTACCTTCTAGGTAAGAAGTACTGCCAACTTTCAGATGGCTGTAATGTTTATGTTCAACATTGTACATACAAATGTCTGGAAGGCTTCACGCAGAAATTTCCACTGCCTTCAAAGGAATCCAGCTTAAAAACTGATAGCACAAAAGCAGCTCACAACTGGGCTTTCTTGAGTTTAGAAATCTACTTCAGCAACCCGCGGGAGTGGGGAGCAGATCATCAGTTAAGGTGATAGTTTTAGTTAAAAGGGTCAAGCCAGAAAATCTTAAATATTTGCAAGAACAGGGGTCTTCCTTTGTAAACATCACCTTGCAACTTTTGCAGGCCAGAGCAAATGCATTTCTGATTGTAAATCTGCTCCCGCCTTTGCTTGGGAAGATTCCTCTGGACAATAAAGGCGGGGAGCCCGGGAGAGGGCTGCATAATTACCCGCCCGGCACAATAGAAACCCGCCTTTGCAACGTGGCCTTCAACGGTCAGGAATCCAGGCTGCGGGATAATTAAAGCTCAAAAATCCTCTTCTGCCAAGTCGGGAGAGAAATTAAACTTTAATTTCCCCTCCTTAAATAACCCTGTGATGTGCAGGGAGCCCCCTATTAAAAAAATATATCTCACAGATGCAAATGATGCCCTCCTCGGTACGGGGAGGGAAAATTTAATTGGTAGTGAGAAAAACTAATGATTAGGTTAATGAAAAATGGGCTCTATTGACTCGGGCCGCTCGACCATTCCTGATGAGGGTAAACAGCCCTCCCCTCCTCCCCTATGCCCTCCTTTGTGTGCCGCATGGGGCGCTGGAAGCGGAGCCCCGGTCCTCGCCGGGAAATGGCTGGAGCCAGATCAAAGTCGGTCTGCGCGGGGCCGGGGGAGCCCCCTGCTCTTTGAAAGGGCTGCGCTGCCGCGGGGGGCGCAGGAATGTTTTTATCCCCGCGCAGGAGCTGGCAGCGAGAGCGCAGGAGAGAGGCAGAGGGAGAGGAGCGAAGAGAGGGGCGCCGCTGCCAGCCGCCGGGGCGGCGGCGTAAAGCGAGCGGCGAGGCGGGAGCCGCGGTCCCAGGCGCGGGTTGGCAGGGCGGCCGGCCGCGCTCCGTCGCGTTGCACCGCAGAGACCCGGCCACGCTCGCGGCTCGGCCTGCGCCGCCTCGCCGACCCGCTAACACCCCAGCCCCAGCACCTGCCTCTCCCTCGCGCTAGCAGAGCCTAGGAAACGCCACAAGGCGGGCGGCCGCCGGGCGGACACCTTTGGCGTGGCCCCTTCACCCTCGCGCTCGCCCGGCCGCCCCTCTTGCTCGCCTCAGCTCCCCCCCATTTCTTCATCTCTTGCTCCTGGGCTGCTCTCCCACGTTCCGCGGAAGCAGCCGCACCACGGTGCTGCAAACCTGCGCAAAGACCTGGGCCCGCCTGCGCGGTCAGAAAGCGTTCATCAGCTGGGCCCGGCTCTCCCCTGCTGCGCGGGACGTGAAGGAACCTTCCTGCCGCGCCCGGAACCGGCGGCCCGACGGAGCAGCCAGACGCGGGGCTCCTGTCGGGCTGCTTGGGAGCTCGCTCTGCGTTTTTAGGTACAACAGTTTTTCATAGGGAAATGTTGCTGTGTCAACAGGGCATTTTTAATGGAAACATATCCATTTTCATGCAATTTTTAGCTCAGGATGAAACTTCTGGTGAAAAGCTCAGAGAGAGAGAAAGCCTAAAATAGTCACAAGCCTGAGGCTTAAGACAGTCACCAGGGAATGTCGAAATCCCTGCGCACCAAGCTCTTCTGGAGCTGGAGGATCATGCCTGTCTGTGTTGGAAGACACAAAAACATCTTTGGCTAAGGACTCAGAGCCTGCCTGCTCTACTGGAAGAACGCCCTTACCCTGTCCTCTTCATCAAGAACTGCTGCAGCTGTAGAGCCTGCAGCTCGTATCACCTGGGACGGCACTACACAGCCTTCACCATACGCCAGCAATGGATCCGGCACACGCTGGGCTGTTTGATGGGCCAGTGTCTCCCCGTGACCCAGCAGTGCTCGTGGGTCCCTGCGGGGACGTGACCGCGGTGCAGCGCGGAGCGCAGAGCTGCCCCTGCAGCCGCGGGCTGGCGTGGAGGGGCCCTCGGCACCGCAGCTTGGAGTTGGGGTTCAGCTGCGCTTCACAACGCACGATGAAGCTGGCAGGTCAGCAAGGACAAAAACAAATGCAAAAAGAAATGCACTTGGCCGCTCGCCCTCACGTAGCGCAGAGGTGGGACGCAGAAGGGAGCGTGGCGTGCAAGAGCATGAAGCGCCCCGGCAGGAATGGGTGAGGGCAGGAGAGGAGACCACGGGAAAACGAAAGTCCTAATTTCTGGTGTTCTGTGTAACCCTCTTCTTGTCCTCCTGAGCACCTTGCAGCAGCAAAACACGCCGCCTCACACGGTCCAACCCCAGACTGTGGTTAAACAGTATGTGCTCCAATTGCCTAGCAATTCAGCTCACTTCTGATAAGCACATTCCATGACCATGGGAGGAAGGTGTGTTTCCTCCGAACACCTCTGAGGACTCACTATGGACAGGAAAAACTGGCACACATAAAAACTACAAAGTATCTACAGTTATTCACTGTACAGTCCTTCAGCGTCATGCTGAAAGAAGGCATAAATCCTATTTCTGCCAGCTTTCACATAAAGAAAATTCAACAAAACCCAGTAAATAGGACAGAGAGAAGCCCCTTTGCGCCATAAAATTACACAGATGGAGCAGAGGCTGTCGGCTACTTCCTTACATGAGCGTGGAGGGATATTCTGTTTTGGGAAAGCGCTTCCTACCTGAGGACCTCTCCTCCCCCCTGCACCTGCAGCCCTGCTGGAGGAGCCCGCACAAGGAAATTAAACAGGAAAAGGGCTGTCAAGTGTAATGTTTTGCCTAGCTGAACTGCTGGATAGTTTGTTAGGGCCAGCTGGGATGGTGGTAAGGCAGCCAAAAATATGCTCTAACCCAAAACAGAGCATAACTGCGATTCCTGATACTGAGGTAGAATGACTCTTGGTATAAATTAAGGATCTGAAAAAAGCAAACTTATTATTAATGCCTGGAAAGAACGGCTGGACAACACCGAAGCATTTCCTAATAGGACAGTGCTGAAAGGGAGCAGAAAAAAAAAGATGGAGGAGCAGTTTAAAGTGCGATACTAGTCTGAACTCATACAATGAGACAAAAGCGAATAGAAGTGATTAAAAATAAGTTAATAATACAACACTACTGCAATAAAAATTGGGTAAATCAGTTAGAAATGACAAGTCACCTACAAGATAAATCTCCCTGCCATCTCTGTGATTTGCTAGCACCTAGGCTGCCATCCTTGTCCAGGAGTTTCAGGAAGAGTCTAGAAAAGTTAGTCCTTTCCATGGACTCATCTGTTAAGGGGTCCTCCCTGATACCCCCTACCCCGATAGGGAAATGTAGGTGAGGAGCATCTTACAGGATAAGTCCCCTCACAATCAATGGAAAGCAAGTTCCTATAGAGAAATGTGTAGTCACCTTGTCCGGGACACTCAAGGAGAGCCCAGGCATTCATCTGTCAGGGATAATAAAATCAGTCCCACAAGGATTCAGCGACCAGGGGATCGGAAGAGACTTTCTGATCCCGTAAGCTAAGCAAATACTTGATATGGCTTTGTAAAAGGACGGCACAAACCTTTATCGGGTTTCCCTAAGGATACATTCAGATATTAAAAACAGGCAATGCAGCCAACTTTCCCTGTTATTTATTAACAGGTTTATTACCTCTTACTTAAGCACTTTGGACTGGCGGCTGACCGCTCCCTGACCGACAGGTTAACACGCACTTCTCTGCCTCAGTAGCTCACTTTTTGTGCACAAGAAGCCCGCCGGCTCCAGTTCTGCATGTGGACGGCTGTGAAGAGGGGCCCTCAGCCGCGGCTGTTTGACACGTGAACACGGAGAACCCGCTTTGCTCCTGTGCCCTCCTGCCCATTAGTCAGCCAAAGGGCCGGGGTTTCTAGCCGCACAAACAACGGCAGAGCAGGGTAAAGGGGACGGCTGCGTGGGGAGGCACCGAAACTCACACACCTGCCTTCCCACCGCGGTGCGCCAGGCTCCAGCTGACTGCCCATCATGGAAAGTCACCTGCAGCTCTCCTCCACAGCCCACATCTTAGGACTGGGGCAGAGGGACAGAAGATAATCTTTTTTCTACAAAATAGTGCTTTGTTACATAGAGAAAAAGGACTGGTGAGCACTGCAATCCTTTGCAATAACCCTGTGGGCTCATTTGCTAGAGGGTGCACATTGCACCTCTTTGAGTTTCCCATTGGGAAAAAAGTTATTACACATGAAGAAAAAGGAGGTTACTCTGGTTCAAGCACAGGGTTGTGGAAGGAAAATGCACCCAAAGTAAGGTCCTTCATGAAAACAAACATGTAAACTCCCCACATCTCCCTAAAACTTCTGATGCAGCCTATCTCCTCCCCCAAGAAAGGATTCGTGTCATGTCCTCGTTTTAACGGGACCCAAGTTAAGCGCCTGTTACTTGAGAAACTATGAGGCAACCTAACAGCTTTCACCTTGAGGAGACACTTCCCAACGACTTTCTCCTTCGCCTAATTTCATCCCGTTAATCCTAGTTACACACGTTTGGCAGGTCCCACACATCCCTCCCAGTGGCACAGGCTCCGCAGACACGGGAGAGACGCCGGGCACGCTGTCCGTACGAGGGGATTTGTTCTCTTCCCAGGTTTCTTCCACAAACAAGCTCTGGACACTGTTTTAAGTGACAGGTTGCCCCTCTCTTTCTCTAGGGATTGCTCCACAGTGCCAGTTTCCACCACTTGAACGCACAGCCTGAACAGTACTATTTGTGTTGACCAACGGGAATTTAATCAACTAACAATAATAAACTGGGTAATACTCAATTGTATGAATCCGACAGTCAGATGAAAGGATTTACAAAGCATGGATTTATCTTAAAGCCCTGGCAGCTTTCCCACGGTTCCATTCTAATCTACAGAGCTATAGAGAATACGTGAAAACTCCTAAATCCGGGTTTTCCTGCACAGTGTGTTAAGTTCTAATAAGTCTCTCAGCTACAAATCTATATTTTTTCCATGTCCTGTGCTTTGCTGCATGCTCTTACCTTACCCTAAATGAGCATTACACCACAGCAAAGCCCACTCAGAGACAGCCAGCTTATGTAACCACTAATTCCATAAGCATTACAATGTCTTTAGTGACAAAAAGGCTAAACACAGGCTCAGACCAACAACAGCCAATTCACTGTAGAGAATTACACAGAAGAAGTTGATGTTTCTTTGTGAAATCAATTAGCAGCCCCAGCACTGCCTTGGCAGATAGCATCTTTCCAGCAGGTTAGGGAACATCTCACGTTGCAGATCTTTTACAGGCTAACTTTGTGTTTGCTTACTTTGGGAAAGGAAATCAAAGAAAAACAACAGGCTATCTTTAGTTTGCAAACAACCCACAGGAACAGAGAAATGCCCAGAGCCGGTCTCCTTCTGGATGGTGGCTGCACACAGAGTCGGGAAAGTGTCTTCTTGAGGCATTTGCAACTGTGTCCCCCTGGCCTTGCGCTCTTGCAGGCCTTCCGCACCCTCGCCAGGGGAACAAGCAAAATCTGAGCCCTCACAGACACCAGCAATAAGCAGAACTATCTGCGGACAGAAATGATGCAGTGGTTTAACCTCTGCCTCGCAGGCTCTCCCGCTCTCCAGCTGGGAGAGCTCATCCCAGCCATGCACACGCCAGGCAGGGGCTCCTCAGCCCTCCTCTTCCAGCAGCACAGGCGATGGCCAGGCAAACAGATGCCTTAGGTTGCCTTAGGTTTAATTCCGCAGGCAACCCAGGCTACTGGGCACTGCTGGACACTGGGCTAGGTGGATCCTTACCCTGCTCCAAACGGCCAGGGCCACTGTTAGGGCCATTTTAGCTGTTGATGAGCACAGAGCTCGGAGGAGCTGGGCAGTGCTCACCTGGGGGAGAGGACTTGAGCAGCCACATGACCCTTGGTGCTCCCTATCCCTGATCCGGCCAGGTTTTCTGGATGGCTTTGTAGCCGGGATACATGAGAGACCCCTGAAGAATAAAACTGGAGAAGAAAAAATTGAACAGACATGTTAAAGTTCTCAAGAAGGGAGCCCACAGTGAAAAAAGCAGGATTACAGTAAAGGCAGATTGGCAGTAGCTGCTTTCCGAGGGTCAGCTGCAACATCTGATTTGTTCACAATTTAGTCACATCCATGTCAACTTAAGTAGCATAGCATCTAATGAAAGAAACCTTAAGAGCTCAGAAGAGTAGAGATTTTAGTAGGAGTAGTTATGAAATTAATTGATCAATTAACTGCTAGAGTATGAGACATTCTTGGAGGCATTCGCAAACACAGATGCCACCCTTTGCAAGAAAGCAGAAGTGTAAGCGAGCTGACTGCCAGCAATGCGGGAGAAGACTCAGCTTCATGGCCAGCCTTGGTTTGGGGTAGGAACAAAAAAAAGGACAGAGATTTCCTGCAGGAAGAGGAGGTTTTGGCAGAGATTTCACAGCTCCAACACTCCAGGCTGAGACCACTATTTGGTAGATGAGGGTCTTCTGTTCAAGGAAAAATCCACCAAAAATACTCATCAGTGAAACAAAGCAAACATCTCTAAGCAATCTTCAATGATCCCCCTTTCCAGGCCTATTCTCTGCTCTTCCAGCCCTGAGGAAGGAGCAAGGAGGGGTCAAACCTACCTCCCATACATCACCACTACCACAGGCTGGCTCACATAGATAAATAAATACACATACAAACACCTAGCAGCACGGCAGGGCCCTCTCTCCCCTCCGATCTGTGCTAATCTCCGCTAACGCCTGTGCTGCAGAAGATAATTCAGAGGCAATGGCACGCTCCCTAACACATTGCCTCTCGCACACTGCAATTAAATGTACATCATTGTCTGCCTGTCCCGTATCCTTGGGGCAGGAGGGATTGTCATCATCTTAAAGTCATGATTTACAGAGGTAATAATCATGGCACCAGCCTCATTACATGCCAACTTTTGGGAAATTAGGTGATAGATATTATTCATTAACTTGCCACATGATACCCATATCCATCCATCTGTTAAAGCTGAGCTAACATTTTGGTTCAGAGCGTGTGAGCTAATAGCTTCTTTAGGAAGGAAGCAGGCGCTGTCCTGAAACACGATGGGGAGAAAAGAGGAGAAAAGAGTAAGAGCCCAGCTGGGTAAAATCAATTTAAAAGAAAAAAAAAAGAGAGAGAGAGAGAGAAAATTAAGCAGAGACCTGAAAAACCTGGAGGTTTCATGAATATTTAGTAGGATGCTCAGGCCTGGGCCTTCCAGAGCAGAGGAATAAGCAAGTTATAACACGGGGCTTAGACGATGACATGCATGACGTGGCCCTGGGGCCAACAGCACCGTGGACAGCCCCTGCCTCACTCGCTGCTTGTGCTCTGCCCTGGCTGGGACACGGTCCCCACAAGCGCACGACTGCGAGCGGCGGAAGGGCCAGACGCTCGCCAGGGCTCCCCGCCTCTTCCCGCAAACGTCTAAGCCCCAGGCACCAGCTCTGCCTTGGCCACCAGCAGACAGGCATTTGTAGAGAATTTATTTTCAGGACGAGTCACTCCCCAAAATGGAGGATGAAAAGGATTCCTGTGAAATACTTTTACTTTTTATCTTTTTAGGGAAGATAAAAAGCATGTTCTTAGGCTCAGAAAAGAGAGGGTAAATGCTGAGACCTCAGACAGGCATAATCCCACACTGCACAGACACCGACTCTCAAGTATTAGTCATCATTAGCTAAATAATACAAATGGATTCCCGGAAAATTTCTTGCCAAGAGGAGGAGAAAAGCGAACACCGGTGGTGCTGTGCAGCCAGTGCCAGCCTCGGATATGATGGCACTGCAAATCCCTGACACACGCTCCCAAAAATGCAAAGAGAGCCTGTGCCCACCAGGCCCCAGCAAGCCAGAGGCCCAAACTTATCTTCTCGAACCCTATTCCACCCTTTTACAAATGCTTCCTCAAGTGAAATGCATTAAGAGGTACCACAGAAAATACAAGGATTTTGAATCCCGGCTTACTCGCTCATTGCATACAAGTACTGTCCTCAGACACCAAAAATAGTGGAGCGGGCCTGGTACTGCCGACCTCGGAAAGGCTACAGAAGGGATGGCAGGATGGCATGGACTGGGCTGGGGGAGGCAGAGGGAGCAAAGAAGCCAGGGAGCAGGGAAGTCTGTGATACAGTCAGAAGCTGTGCCATGTATGTCCTTCCTAAGTTAAGAGGCAGGAAGCTAGTTTGGAGACTTTCCAAATCTCCTTTGGAGATTTCTCACTGCAACACTGTTGGTAGGAAGCTCGTTTGGAGACCAGGCTCCACTTCTCACTACAACACTGTGTTGGTAGGGGTAAGGGTCATTTTGGAGGGCTACTCGCAACATCTGTAATGTTCATCATGAGCTTAGATATTGTTATTAGGATTAAAGGGACATAATTTAACATAACTTCAGAATTCACATGGATTTGTGTTCCTTCAGGACTCCACAGCATTTGCCCTGGGCAACAAGACGGCAGGGAAAGCAAAATATTCAGCAGCTGAGAGAGATGAATAAATGAACATAAATTGAATTTGAAGAAATTTAGGCTCGAAAATAGGAAAAGGAGGCATGAGATTCAGGCCCAGACTTTTGATGTAAAAAGAAGAGGCAAAAGTGTTGAACTGATTTCAAAATGTTTCCTGAGCCATTCACAGAAGACACTCTCAGGTGCAATTGCTTGCTACAGCAAGAGACTCCATTCACCAACCATTCTAATCTAATACGGCCTTTAATATGGATGATTTTTTAAAATATATACTGCTGCCACACCTCCCACACAACATTAATGTAACATTTATCTAAGAGGATAGCCACACTCCCTGTGCTTGTTGTGGATACAGTAGCATTCCTCCCTTGTGATAATAAATCTGGTATAATTAGGTTAGGCATAATTAAAAGTAGATTGCACCCAAATTAATTTGCAAACATGGAGATTCGGGACCAAATTCAACCTTGGTTTAATCCTACTGAAGTCACTGAAATTACTTCAAGGATTCATACGGCCACGCTGAATTCCCGTCTCGTTCCTGCCGGACGAGCTGTGCGCCTGCTAAGGGGGTCTCCTGGACAAATGCGATCCCATGCGGAGAGGGGCATGGCTGGTGTGAAGGTCACAGGCAGGAGTGCCTAGGGGCTTAAGGTCCCTTGGCACTTTAGCTGCTGGTTTTACAAAAGTTCTTGGTTAGGCACAAAAACAACAAAAACCCTTAGCTTCAGCTCTTCTACAAAACAACAACAATAACACATTCTCCTTCAGGTCGTTGCCACAGTTTTCTGAGTGCCGGGTGGCCACTTGGGGATTGGAGCTTTCAGACAGATTAATACAGCTTGACTGAAGAAGGAGAGATGACAGACAATACTTAAGAGACTCCAAACTGTACTCGTCCTTGAATTGCTCTGTCAGTTTGCTTCACAATCCTTTGATCAGAAAAGTCCATTCTCATGTAATGAAGTGCAAATGTCTTTGCTCCTGGTAAATAATTTCAATTAAGATAGTGGACAGTGGCTAAAGATTCGTTTCACTTTTGATTTCACTTCCATTGACATCAGTTTTAAAGAGAATCACAAACACAAGCTTACCCAATGGATTCGTGATCGTTAGAACGGCTCAGAGAAGCCCTTGGAAAGTTTAGGGAGTTTATCATCGTTACTGAGTCATTAGACTTTCTAAAAATCTTCTGTGAACTACAATTAAAGATCCTAAAATGATGCATATGCATTATCACTTATCTGTGTTTTTGCCCATAAGGATATCAGCAGGGACAGGAAAGCACAGATATAAAGGAGAGAATTTAACTGTTCGTTCTCTTCCCTCTTGGCCCCAAGTACTCATCAGTCAGTCTGTTCCACGAGAGCACAAACTGTTTTATTCCACTTCAGGCTCCTGGTGTTCTGGTGGATGGCCCTGACACAGAAAATCCAAGGGCGCGCGGCAGAAGCGGCTGGCGCGGAGCAGGGCCGGCAGCGGGAAGGAACCGGAGGAGCAGGCGTCATCAGCCCTCTGTGGATCCAATCGGGCACTGACCGCCTTGACGGCATCTCGGGAAGGGTCTGCTGTGCAGGCACAGGCAGTGGCAGGGCAAGAACTTAATCAGGAGCAAATCCCTAGCGAGACCACCAGGACACAGCAAAAAGCCGCGTTTCTACCCCAGGTTCACGGGGCAGCGATGTGGATGGGCAAGAGAAGAGCAGAGCAAAGCGGGGCTGGGGTCACGGATGGGGCCAGGCTCTCCCCATGGGCCTCCTCCTGCCAGGCCGCCGGAGAGCTGAGGGACTCTCCCCATTTCCTTCCCTTTGGAGAAACGGGCAAAAAACAACGCCTAACCCTGCTCGCAGACAATGCACTCCCCAAAGAAACCCTGTCTCATTTCCCCACTGCCTTTCCCCTCCAGAGAAGAGCTCTAGCTGTCCCTGCTGCCAAAGATAACATAGCTGGGAAAGGGATGTCTCATCATGCACGAAGCTGTTGGGGAAAATCCCACCTTTCCCTTTCCACCTCTCTGCAAATGCCTAACACAGATGCAGAATTGAAAGCAATATTTTCACGGAAAAAAAAGCTTGAGCAAGTGCCTCATGCCTGGTATACAGACTCCACTGAGATGACAGCATGTAGAAACCAAGAGAGAAAGAGCAGCACAGACACCAGCCAGATCGGGGGACACCAGTTTGGAAAGCAGTGGGCTGGGAACGCTGTACACACGAGAGGGCAGGATGAGCCAGGAGGTGCAATTCCAGGGACAGATTTCTCTCTTGCCATCGAAACTCCTGCAAGGAACCACCCACAGCCCTCCCGGTGCCCACGGGCAAGTTGCTCGGGACCAAGAAGCCCGGCCACGTGTTCAAATACATAGATATGAAAAAAGCTCTATATCCTGCAGGAGGAATCCACTAGTCCTCACCCAGGCACCATGTCCTTGTGGCAACAGGAAACACCATGGTTTTTGTTTTGAAGAAGATTAGTATCTAACATTCGTACTCAGGTTTAAAAAAAAGAAAGTCTTTGTAAGGCAGAAAAAGGAAAAAAAAAAGTACCACTGTCTTGGGAAATGTCTTTCCCACTGGCTTCTCCTTAAGCATTCAGTTTAGGCTTGTGGGAACCTAACGCATTAGAAACTCGCCCATAATTTGCATGCCCCGAACAGCAGAGATATCATGAGATCTGGTATTACTGAGATTTCTTTCCTTTGGCAAAACTTATTCCAGAAAATTTACTTGGAGAAAAGTTCACACATCATTACAATTAAACTGTATCTGCCTAGTGAGTGAAGAAAGGGTACAGATGACACATTACCCTGTGGTTTTATTATACTGGCTTTGCTTACTTGCCTCATTTGCAAAATTAGGGTTGGTTGTAATCCTTCCCTCAGTCTTTCCTGAAAATTAGGAAGGGACTGAACCAGATTTTCCAATTAAAAATTATTCCCACAGTTCTGGAGATGTGAAAATGAATTTGCCAAGTGTTTCATGTGAAGGAGCTTTCTAAAGTACCGGTGCAGCACCTGAGTGCTGAAATGCTTCTCTGCAAGTGGTCTGGGAGACGCCCAGGCGAATTCTCCATGCGCATTCTCCATGCACGTGTCCCCACAGCAATGCCCAAAGGGGATCCCCGGGGTGCCCTAGCTGGAGAAAGGAGGCCCTAAAACCCCCAAATTGAAGCAGCAAAGCTGCAGAGACAGGGTCTCCTCCTGGGGAGCCAGCACGGCACCACAGAACTCCTGCAGGCTCCTGAACCCTCATCTTCGCAGCGGTGAAGGCAGGGGAAGGTGTGCGTGGCCACGCCACGGAGGCCGGCGCGCTGCAGGCCCGGGACAGGAGTCAGCGGTGCCTGGGCCTCGCTTTGCCGGGGTGCAGGAAGCTGCCTCTGCCCTGAGAGCTCATGGTGCAGTTAGAGGCAGCAAACTGACCGCGTCTCGCAAACTCGCTCTCCTCCTTCCGCGGACGGGAACCTGCGTACGGCGCCCTGGCTTGCCTAAGGTTCCGCAAGAACTTCTGTGGCCAATCCCAGGCCCACGAGCGCCCGCCTAGTGCCTTAAGCACACACTCTGGCTTCTCTTTAATGCGGTGACTGCTCTGAAGCTCAAGAGCTGCCGAAGTTTCGCACCACAAAGCCACATCCATGAATCCCTGTGCCAGCTCCCCCAGCAAGTGCCCTGCAGCCTCCGGCGACTCCAAGAGCAGCCGTAAAGTCCCGGGCAGCAGCTGAGTGGCCTGGGAGAGAGGAGTCCATGGCCTGTGTCGCCTTCCCCACTAGAAGCCACCACGCTGAGCCCTTCCTCTTGCCCCTGCGATGACACCAGGGCCAGCCGGGCGCACTCTGCTCCTGCTGTCAGTCACTGGCTACAAACTTGGAAGCAGCTGTTGCCAAAACAGAGTAGGTGTTGCCTGGGAAATATGACATGTTTATCAAGAAGCAGCGTTGGCACGCACGGACAGACCAGCAAACTCATTCAGGCTGAGTTGCTCCTCCTGTTCTCCAGCTCTCTGAACCCAAAGCCGAGCCAATACCTTCTCCTGCGCAGCTCAAGACATTGCGAGGCGCACAGAGACATGGAAGGACCTTTTCGTCCTGCCCGAGTTACCCCTGTCTTTCCTGGACATTGCTGCATCTCCTTGGACTGCCACGAAGCTCTGCCCCAAAGGCAGCAGCCCAGGCGGGACTAGGGTGTCCTGGTCTCCATCCAGTCACCCCTGCAGAGAGTGGGTGGCCAAGCAGCCTTGCCCCCTGCCACAGCTCTGCAAGCCCCGTGCTTATAGCCCCAACTCCGTAAGAAACATAAATCCCCCTGTATCCAAAGGTAAGAGTCTAGTTTTGTCAAGCCTAGTCAAGAGAAACTGTTCCAAGACCTAGAGCTGCGTGAACTAGCCCACAGTTACGGAGTGAAGACCAGAACTTCACTGGAGTTATTCAAACTCTACTCCTTTAACTGCAGCATCCAACCATTTCCAAACATCCGTCTAGAAATATTCCCAAATTCATAGCAAGCGGGAAATTCCAACATTGAATGGAAAAGAAAAATCCAAACTTTTTTTTTTTTTTAAAAAGAAAAAATCTAAATGCATGTTATAATTGGGCCAGTTTAAAAGGGGGCAGTGTTACGGCATAAAGGAAAAAAAGAAAAAATAACCTCTCTGTAAATCTACTCTGCTCCAAGATGCCGTCCGACACCCTCCCACTCTCTCTTACATGTATCTGCCTGGAGCTGTGGTCAGGAAAGTCTCTTGACAGCAGTGCCTACCGCACACGGACCGACTCCCCATACCTACTGCTTAGTTTTCTCAGGAGGTCTGCGTGCTTTTTAAGGCCTTACAGGAAACATAGGGTTTTCCCCACCTATTTTTGTTAAGCAAACTTTCAGACACAAGCATCAGAGCGGTCACATTCTTCCAGCAAGTTCACACGCACCTCCAAAATAAGGAAGAGGAAATAACCTAACCTGTGAAACAGGCTGAGATACACTTTATTTTAATTATTAAAAATGACAGTGTTCATTTCAGAGGCTTCAATAATTTAGTTTAATTACCCAAGAGATAATACCGTCAGCCTGAACACTGTAAAATATATATAAACAAAATAAAACGTATCAGTCCCAGGCAGAATGACTGAATCCATTACCATGTCCCCAAACAAGTGCCACACAACTGAGTGCTGGCATAGTTGCAGGTAATAAAAGTGACACTAAATGTTTCAGGAGGGAACAATGCAAATGCTTGCAATGAAACGCGTTCAGTCAGAGGCAGGTGACAGCATCTTTTCTCCGATTCCGTCGCTTCCTTTAGAGATGGAGCCGCCGCGTCCCCTCCGGATCCTTTTGTTCCGCCAACAAAGCGCCCTGCGCAGATGGCAGCGACTTGCGACACGAACCGCTCGTGCTCCTCGCCCAGCCCGGCCACGAGCAGCGGGAACCGCGGGACAGCGCGAGGCCCCACGGACCCGACAGCCACAACTCGTCCTTCGCTCAGCACCTGCCCTCCCCGCCCTCGCAGCGCCCGCGGGAGCAAAGGCAAAGCCGGGAAGGACGCCCCGGAGAGCGCTCCGACGCCAGCAGCAGCCACGTAGCAGCAAGGACGGATCCGTTCCTCGGCTTGCCGGGAAGCCTCGGGAGCACAAAGAGGCACATCCCGCTCTTTATACGAGCAGCGGCGCCGCCACCGCGCCAATCAGCGCCCTGCTCTGCCGGCTCTTCCCGGCGTGCCCCGCTTGTTGCCAGTGCCCCTGGAAAGGGATCCTTCCATTTGATCTAATTCATTTATTTATTCTCTGAATTCTCTTTTTTTCTTGGGGGGGGAGGAGAGGAAAAGAGGTGGAAGTGCTCAAGGAAAGGACCCCAAATAAATCTGCGTCAGCTTCCTGTCGCCAAGACGTTCTCCGGAAAAACAAACGCCGAGTTAAATTCCATAAGCCCCTCACGGAATGTTAAAGGCAAAGAGAAATGCCATCAAAAAAGGTCACGCCGGGCGCCAGGGTGACCTCGTGCGCAGAGCGAGGCAGAGAGCCCCGCTCCGCTGCCCTGGCTGCTCGCGGCCCTGCCATCTACGGAGGAGGCACCTCTGATGATGCATTTACGTGTGGAAAGAAATTGGGAAATCTATACCCCGTATTGACGGCGCTGTTATGGAATTCAGTAAACGCATAACATGCTCGGTATCCACTAGCATGAATATAATATATGAATATAAAAACAAAAAGGGAAGGAAAAGCCTGCGGCAAGACTAATATTAATACCCAGCCATGTCGCTCTCAATTAAGTTCATACGTAATGAGCACATTTTCTACTTGCACTGTCCACTGATGCTGTAAGCAATGTCCAATGAAAAGCATAAAATGCTGCTTCTGGAAAGCAATGATCTGCACTGGTAAATTTTGAACCAACCAATTATGGACATTTTTTTTAATAGAATAAGCAGGGTTTTCTATGAATTGTAGTCCTGAATGCCAGGAAATGTCTGCATCCACAAAACGTCCAGAGAGAAACACAAACTTTTTCCATAGACTGCAACAGTTAAACAGATTTGCTATTATTATTACCACTGTAAACATATTCATATGTAAAAAAAATCTCCGGTGCACCCTAATTGACAGCAATCAGCGCTCACTGCTGCATTTGCATCCTGATCTCCTGTTTTCCACGAACATTAACTGTTTCTCCAGACTATTCAAGACTTGAAACTAAGTGGTGGAATTTATCATAACAGAACCATTTGCTGTTAGGTAGGATGTAATTTCACTCTGTGTCACTCACAAGCCCAAAGTCAGCCTATAGGAGAGTCATACCATCCGAATGAGACCCAACTGACATCATCCGCCGAACGCCGTTCTACCGCCTGCAGCAGGTGCGGCAGAGAGAGCGGGACCTGCGCCGGAGCCCCGCGCGGCGGCACGAGCCCCATCCCAGGCAGGGGCAGCGGGAAGGCACCGTGGCCAAGGGAACACGTCCGGGCTCACAACCCTGCCCGGCTGCCGTGCCGCAGCCTGCGTTGCCACAGGCACCTCCCGCCCCGCGTGACGCTCCACGACACGGCACGGGCACGCCCTCCGAATCATCTCAGCTAGAACTACTCGTAAAGGGAAGGTCGACCCTCTTCCCCAGCCCAGTGTGCTTTGCAGCCTTCAAAAATTAAGCTTTGGATTGACGTTATTAATATAATCCACGTTAGTCTGCATGGCTGGAGACTCCTAGAGGCAACGCGGAGCTCCAAAGTGCAGCGAAGGAGAGCTGCTCATCTCTCCAGGGAAGAGTCACCGCTCTGCTTTGTGAGGCCTCATGCGTTTCTCTCCCTTCTTCCATTCTTTCCAGGAAGAGATCAATTAATTCCAATGATGTTACAGCACTTGGTCGGTTCTCACGCTCTCTAAGGATGTTCTCGGAGCATAGGAACCTGTCCATGGAGCCTTTTATATCTCTTCCTCAGTGGATTCTCCTGTGTAGAGGAGATCCCCAGGAACAGACATGGCCAACATCATATTGACACGGTGCTGGCCTGTGCTTGTCAGCTGGCGAGAGCTCACTAATATCCTGTATCAAATACCAGTGGCAGACCTTCTCAGAAAGGGGCAGAGTACCCTGAGTACAAGTTTTAATGCTACCTTTTCCAGATGCATCTGTGGTTGCGTCTACCATGTCAGCCTGATTTGCTCCTCACCATTGCCCGGCCTCCATTCAGCACTACTTAAGTAACACCACATCCTTCATCCAAAACAAATAAGCATATACGTATCACAGGACAAAGCATTAATCCCACTGGAGTGCTGCAGAAAGACCAAGTTGATCTTCCACCCTCCTTCCCTCCTACTTGCCAGCATTGTCTTGCTGCTTTTTCTGTATTTTACTGTTTTTTTTTTTCTGTATTTTAAATACTTTCAAGGCAGGACCATCAGGCAGCAGAGAAAGACACAGACCACCAATCTTAAAGATTTTAATATCTAGGCTGTATTCTCCAAAATTCTCCTTCAAAAAGGAATTAATAAATACAAATAGAATCAGAGATTCTCTTCTCATGCTAGAAATGTACTTGCAATGAAATAAAATCTCTTCTAGGGGTCAGAAAGGAGGGGAAGAAGAAATATTCTGAATCAGTTCATCCTCAAAGAAGTAATGCTGTTGTTTTAAAATTGCCCATTCTTCTGAAGCCAGCCAGCCAGCCAGAAGTGATCCTTTCCAAACCTATCTGCTTTGTTTTTCCTCACTGCTCTAGCTAGGGTTTAAAGGAGAGGAAGGAAGAAAAAGAAAAGTCAACATTTTCAGAGGGTATCTCAACCTCACCTAACCTCCTTCTCCACGTACACACACACACTGCAATCTGATACAATCATTTTATTACAGCTTCAGCTCTGCTAAACCCAATTTATCTGCCAGGTCATAAATCTTGCCCTGTATTGGAGCAGGGCCTTGATTTCAAGCTCCAGGAGATGGCTTCGCCCAAGTAATGAATGTCCCAAATTCGTTACTGTTTAACCCATGAATAGAGCAGAGGGAAACGACCAGGCCCAACAGCAGAGTTTGCCTGTCAGCATGTGCAGCTAGGAATGGAAAGTCAGCAGATGATCTAGACTCAAATGTGTATCAAATGTTGAAAAAGTAAAGAAATAAACTTGAAGTATTCCACAGCTAGACTGAGTCTGCAAAAACACTCCAGGATTTAATCCACACGTGGACTGCTGAACAGTCACATGTTACGAAATTGTTCCTCCAAAACACTGAATGTGAGACTACCTGGCAAAACACAAGACCTGGTACGAAAATCAAATCTGTTTCACAGGGTAATTATATTCCATCCTTTAAAACTGGTGCCAATACAGAATAAGTGGGAAATTAGGATTATCGCCTCCAAAAGGCTTCAATCATAACATGAGGTTCTCTTGCAACATCACTGCCTGGCACCGCCGCAGCACCAACCACTTGCACAATCCTCAAGTCTGGCACGGCGCCCACATGCTCGGGGAGGAGAGAGCATAGAAGTTGCAGCAGGCAACCAGCAGTCAGAAAAATATACGGGGGTGTGCTCTTGAGGTCTGGGAAAAGACTGGCAGGCTCCTCTGGTCTTTTCTTTGCCGCAGGTAATCCCAGTTTGGACATGAGCTTGATCTTCGTCTTTGGGCAAGCAGCTTAGCTGTGCTTTACTTGCTAGCTACGTTTGGGAAGGCAGCTCTGCTCCTTTACCATTGTGTGACTGCAGGAGGCTGTAGGACTTTGTCACTGGAATACCTGGCGCTCTCAGTCAGGAACAGGCTGCCCAGAGAGGCTGTGCAGTCTCCTTCTCTGGAGATCTTCCAAACCCGCCTGGCTGCCACCCTGTGCCCCGTGCTCTGGGTGTCCCTGCTGGAGCAGGGGGGTTGGACTAGATGATCTCTAGAGGTCCCTTCCAACCTCAACCACTCTGTGATTCTGTGTGATTCTGTGACACGGTGAAGTACGGCAGAATGGTGGGCAACCAACTTGGCTGCTGAAGCAAATATGCTGGGTCACTGCTCCCTCCCACACAGCAGCTTCCAAGGGTCTGTCCTGAGCTCAGGTGTAAACCGTGGCCTCAGGACAGAGGAAGTTCCTCGGCCTGTGCTGGGCAAAATCAACAAGGGCAGTCCCTTGGTTCCACTGCATAAGATCTCCCAATACAAACTCAAACAAAATTTCTTATAAAATCAGCTGAAACCTGTGTAAAGAAGAAAAATCCTAAAGCAATGGCGACGAGCCAAGTTTTTAAAGGAGCAGAACTTGGGACGTTTTCCAGAAACTCAGGTAATTTTTGCATGAGCCAAGAGGGCAGATAAAGTTCTCTGCTGTCTTCCTTTGGCCTTCTATTTCTTTGTGGTGTATCTGTGCTTTATAGAAAATAATAATAATAGAATTGGACATCAGGACTACAAATGCAAAAACTTGTTCATATATTCTTCAGACAGGACAGAGACGACTTCCCCCTGAAGCCCTGCCAACAAAAGCCGACCCAACCTGCATATTCTGGTAGAGCTCTGAAAATTCACGCAGACATATGAGATTTTCTGAGCGCGCGGGTCAGTGCAGGTCAGCGCATCTTGCAGATACCTCTCCGAGGCTGATCTGCGGAGCGGATGCGTCTGGTATGATGTCTTGCTCCAGGAGCTTGTTCTTCGCTGCTGAGACTCACGCACGGAGCTGCCGGTGACCAGCAGACGGCCTGTACCAAGCCCTCCCTTCCCACTTGGCACAGCCAGCTGGTTTGGGGCAAAATGCTTCAAAAAGGGAGGCAGATTGATTTGACAGTCCACTGGGGAACACGGCTTTTCAGCAGCCTAGAAAACATGACCTACAAAGAATGACTGAAGGAACTAGGTTGTTTAGTCTAGGGAAGACTGAGGATAGACGTGATAACTATCTTTAAAATACATAAGTAGCTGGAAAGAAGTGAATAACCTGTTCTCCCTTCCCACGGCAGAACGGACAGGGGAAAAACAGGCCTAAATTACTGAAATGAAGATTTAGGTTACAGGTTAGAAAAAGCTTTGCAGTGAGAATGATAGTACCTCAGTGGAAGACATTGTCTGGTGAGGTTGTGGACTCACCATCCGCAGAGGTTTTCAAGACTAGGCTACAGAAACATCTGTTTAGATGAGCTAGCCTTGCCTTAGGGCAAAGAGACAGGCTAGATGACACCTCTAAGGCTTTTTCACGTCTTTTGGCCTCCTACTTAATCAGTAATAGTGTTCACAAGTCAATACTGTAAGTTTCAAATCAATTAGTTGCTCTGAGGCCTGTTTCTGCAATTGAAATCTCACCCCAGTCCACCCTGTTCTGTGGCAAGCAAGAACAAAATTTCTATGAGCAACAAAAGCAACTGGAAGGGCATATTTGGTTTGAGCACTGAGTTCCACATGGTGAAGCAGGCCCAGGACAGCATCACAAGAGCAAGATTTCCAAACCATGCAGAGTGTCAAGCAAACCTCTGAAGAGCCACCATCACTCTCCTCAAGTGGTACTCCTAGGTCTGCTGTGTCACCAGGTGTGTCACCAGCACAGCACCAATCTTGCATAGACAGTGTGCGTGGGGGGGATCTTTATGAACATTTTTGTTACAGCCACCATATTGCCCTGAAGTCTGCGAACTGATTGCTATGATCACAAAAGATGTATTCTTTGTCCCTCCAAATGCAGACATTGCACAGATATCTAAGACTTAAAACATGACAGTTAAACATTG
The DNA here is from genome assembly GCA_013398735.1 of Nothocercus julius. Taxonomy (NCBI): domain Eukaryota; kingdom Metazoa; phylum Chordata; class Aves; order Tinamiformes; family Tinamidae; genus Nothocercus; species Nothocercus julius. The sequence continues at coordinate 8,613,090 of VZSV01000014.1, forward strand.
GGGGAAAAGAAGGCAGGAGAAAAAGTGTCTAAGCAGGCAACAGGAATGTATCAACTCTTTGAACCCAAACCCGTCTGCGCTGCCTCCACCTATTTGCATGTAGATTCACTTCAGAGCAGTCTCCAGTTCAACTGCTGCACGAGATTCGAACCTCTTTCATCTCCTTGTGTCAAAGGTCAGACACAACATGGAGGCTACAGCCAGGCTTCTGGTGGGACATCAAAGACGGTGGCGGGCCAGTGCCAAGCCAACCCACCAAGCTGAGGGACTTTCTCCTTGATGCCTCCATTCAGAACCTGTATCAGGCTTCAAACACACGACCGCCACCGTGCTAGGGAGACAAGCGTAAACAAGACATTGGCTAAAACACATATCCAGAAATTAGCTACGGTGTAAATTAATAAACGTCTTCCTGGCTTTAGCAAGGGGGCACAGGGAGGCATATTTGGCATCTTATTTTAATTCTTCTAAATTGTAGGCAGTTTTTCAGCTATATTAGTTCTTTGAAGTGAGTAGTTCTCCCCTAATCATCATGGTTTATATTTACATGATGAGGTGTAATGATGCATCTCAAGACTATTATAGTATTAGTTAAATTAACTAAGACAACTCTGGCTGCAAACTGATGAATTTTAATGTGTCAACATCCAATATGAAAATGCAGTTGGGTGAATCTGTGGATTCGTGTGGCCATATGGTTCAGAATTCTAATTAATGTCTTTGGATTCTATTCCGTGCAACTTACAGCTACATTAATTCAATATTTTTTCAGAACTTCGGAAAAACACATATTTTGCCAAGTTGTGGGTTTTCAGAATGAGTGGGAAAAAAATCTTCTATTTCCTCTTGTCTTGACAACCTCATCTTACCTCCGCTTGGTCTGGCTGTTATCCCAAACCAGAGGTCACCTGGAGCTGTTACTCCACCCTAATCCATCTGTAGAGATCCCTTCCTACAAGAAGTATAAAGGCTTGGTTTTAAAACCAAGCTCGTTTTCAAACCATTATATGCTGTGAGCAATCAGGCAAACTCTGCAGGAGTTAGGTGAACCAGCCTTCCAAAGCCCAACAGTTGTGACATGCAGGGCCGGAGGAGACTCTGGAGCCAGGCTCCATAGATAGCACTGCAGACCACCGCAAGACAGTGTTGACAGAAGATTTCTGGCTCCATGGGGCTCTGGGTAGCACAAGGGTTTGCAAGTTCAAATTTGGGGACAGTGATATTTTCCCTTCCTCATCTGATCCCGTTTCTTAATGATCCGTATTTAAGATCACTGTTGCCCTCCAGGCAACAGCCAACATTTACTTGTGCTTCTCATTAGTTCAACCAAACCTCAATAAAAATCAAAGCACAACCCCCATTCATTGCAGAACTCAAAGCAGATCTGGCCAGATATATGTACCGTTCACAGTTATTCTAGAAAAAATAAAAAATCAGCGTGGAAACTAGTGATCTTTGAGATCTATATAGTTTGAACACAGAGACTACAGCATCACTCGGCAGTTTTCTGAAACACGGGCAATGCTTTCAAAGCCAGGTGCCTTAAGACAACCTCAGAGTAGCCTTGAAAAACTGTCACCAGTGGCTCTGGCAGGCACTGCTTCACGCCCTGTATGAGATGGCTTCATATCTCTAAGCACATCTTTGCCAAGGCTACACTCATGTGGGATTTCTTCTCATATTATAGAGTTACACTCCTTACAGCATGGCAGGGAAAAGATGGCCTTGAGAGGTTTAGAGATTTAAGATATTTCTCTTATTTTCTTTCACAAGAGCTACATATAACTACAGGCACTATCAATTTGAGAGCCGAGCTCTGCAAGAGCTAAATACATTCAGCTTCCATTTTCTGTAGTGCCCTACAGGAAGAAGGTTTTAAAATGTCAGACGATGTTTGCTCCATTTGGAGTGGATCAAGAGGATCCACAATTGCAATAGCCAGCTCTGTGGTTTACTGAATTCACTTACTTCAGAGAATTGCTAGGGAATAAGTGATCACTAATAACAATGCAAGTTCAGAATTACTTGCCCCTCCCTCAAAAGTGATATTACAGAAACACTGGGAACATGGGCAATTTGACATGAGGAGACCCGGGGTGTGCTTGTAGGTTCCTGTTGCCTCTAGCCTGCAAATGTAAATGCTGTAGAGCCGTAGAGCAGACAATGTTTTGTGCAAATGTTGTATGTTGTACGTACAGCACCCGACACAACCGGCAGTCCCTGCTTTGTGCCTGACTCTGGACATTGCCCTACTGGTATAACAAATAATTCACCAAAGACATCAAGATGAGACCTTCATTCTCAAGCATGTTCCGGTTTCCAGCTCATTTTCCTTCAGTGGTTATGAGACACTTAGCTGTCTCCATGAATTTGGACAAAAGGTCTAGTTTCCCAGACCAAGGTTACTCTCACTTGCACAAGAGGACGTATAAAACCAGCAAAAGGCAGCAGGGTAAAGAGTCTTCGCAGCTAAAACAGAGGCACAAGTGGAGCTATCAAGTGCTGCTTTCCCCTTTCTGCTCAAAGAGACTAATTGCATCCACAATATCCATCAGCCTCCCCACTCACAGCTCCCTTGAGCAGGGCCTGCTTCTGGTCTGGGCCACCAGATAATCAAATAGAATAATCAAATTATTAGCATCACTTCTCTGTTGGTTTTTGCCTTTTCAGCACATAAAACTGATAGGGAACAGAGTTTTGTTCTGCAGTAACGGAGCCTGTTCCACCTGCTGCTGGTGGCAATGGTTGAGAAAATGACCCGTCCCATCTCCTAATCCAAGGGTCAGGAAAGCCCCTCGTTGTAAAGCTTCCTTCTACCTAGCTCCCTAAATGCATTTCCAAATCTGACACGTTGACTTCTAGAGCGAGGCAGCAAGTCCTATTTGAGTAAAATGAATAAATAGTTCTTTTGAATTTAAAAGGTCCAAACCTTCTCTTTTCTATCCCTAAGTACACGAATCCATCTGGATGGTCATAAGCAAAGACTGAGCAAAATATTCAACAGAGCACTTCTGAGGTGAAACAGCTGCATGGATATTTTCATCTCAGGAACCTCTAGTAGATGCTACTAATGCACAAGAGTCCCGCTCCAGAAATGCTGTGTGACAGGCACTCGTGTGGAGCTGATGAGCATTTACATAACAACAAAATCTCAGGAAATAAATATATATATATATGTAATATATATATAAACAGACTGCAACACTAATCCTTATGTCTACCTTTTGCTTAAATAATGTTGTTATGCACTTGTTATTTGCATTATAAACCCAGTCACAGACAACGAGCCTTGTCTGAGCTGCTGTTCAGACACAAAAATAAAGATAAATTTGTCATGCCCAGGTGACTGGAGGCAGGAGCTGTGAGTGCCACACAAGGGCTGCTTCCCCAGGTCTGCTCAGGGATTAATTGCACCAAGCTCTGCTGGTGCTGCGCCGGTGTCCTCATCTCACAGGCTCTGATTGAGCATCCACTTCCTCGCACGCACAGCGGGGATGTGCGCGCGCTCCCCGCCATTTGTGCCTAACACCTCATTGTTATTTCCCCTGTGGAGGAGCCTGAGGACTCCCGAAGGGTTTAGGGCCCCGTTGTCTCAGGCAGCGTCAAAGCGGTGAGCGCAAGGTTGGTTCCCACACGCCGGGACAGGTGAGGTTACATAAATTAACCACCGCGCTCCCCACAGCCTCAGGTGGCCCCAGCAAACACAGGCAGCACCGAGTAGCCACAACCCACCCGCGCAGGAGGAGAGCGCCGGGTCTGCCGAAGCCAAAACAAAAACAATTTCTCAGAACAACCACCAAAAAGTGATTTCCAGATCAAATTAAACGCTGTTCTAAATGGCTGTTTAGAAGGGAGAGTTTGCTGTGGGTTCCGTGCTTGCATGGAGGCTATCCAGTTTTATTACAAGAGATTTCTTCTTTCAGGCCCTGGGGCTTTCATGCTCCAGCTTTTCGCCCCACAGCGGGGCAGGGGCATCGAAGCAGAGCGTCCCAGGCAAAGAGGGAAGCAATATGTGAAATGCCACCCTCCGGGGAGGTGCTTGGACACTCGTAGGTTCCGGCAATGAAATCTTCTTTATTAAGGCTTGGAGAGCCGCTTCTAAGATATATAAACTTTATTTAAATCCCAGCACAATTCATAAGCCTGATCCTAACATCCATCCTTATATAAATGACTAATTCATTTTTGAGAACAATCTTATTAGCTTATGGTATAAGGAGCTCATGTAGGTGCTGGTGAGTGCTGCAGGTTATTCCTTACCTTCTGTACCTTTTCAAAGAGGTGGAACAAGCAGAAATAAATCTGCCATAGGCTTTGAAAAGACCAAGAAGCTTTAGAAAAGGTTTTTCTTCTTTTTTTTTTTTTTTTTTTTTTTTTTTTTTTTTTTTTTTTTTTTTTTTTTTTAATAGAGGCAAAGAAATCAACTGCGAAGCTTTTCCCAAAGAGACAGCTGCTGTATTACTGTATGACTGCTCTCTTTCCCAGGACTCAGCAAGTCCCTTCTCAGGCGAAATCCCTGCTGACACAAGGGCAGTTTGGAGGCTGGACCCTGTCGGTCCTGCCCAGCAGACCATGCACAGGCTCCAAGGCGCAGGGACCTGCAGAACATTCCCACACAGGGTTGCCCAATGGCTTGGGAAGGGGAGGCTCCATGCACCTCGCTCCCAGGGGAAGTTATGTATCCTCCCATGAAGCGCACACATCCTGCACATCCTTCCAGCCCTCAACAGTGGAGATTTAGTACCTAAAGGAAACTGCTTTGCCACGTGCGGTCACATCCCGGAAGGGCAGCAGCTGCAGGGCAACGTTGCTGACTTCACTCTCTGACCATTGCTTTGCCTTGCATTTATTTTCCCTAGTCCTTTTTAAGTTTTCCTATTTCGTGGGCTCATTTTCTGATGACCCTCCTCCCCCACACCTCTTTTGCTTTCTGCTTCTCATGATTTTCTTTCTAACGTATCCCAGCTGTTGTTGTATGCTTTGCTTTTCCTTCAAACACACCTATTTAAACAAGTGAAAGCACAATACACCCGTTCCTCCCTTTAGGCCAAAACAGAGAACCATTTGCCCCAGCAGTTTGATTGATTGGCTCCGGTCAAGCTAGGTGAAGAGTTTAAATAGGCATTCTGGGAACATGGCTGATTTTGCCTAATTACGGATCTGCTCCATCAGCGGATCAGTGGAGCCACTAATCAGCAAGGGCCGGTCACAAGCTGCTGAGAACAGTAACTTCTTCCACAGGGACAGCCAGAGCCAGGGAGGAAAATGCCATCTTTCTGCCCAGAGCCTTGTCTGAACACGCACGTTGCATCACTGTGACAACGCCGGCGCAGCCCACGAAGAAACAGCCCCTTCCCTTTTTGCACAGATGCCATCGTAGCCATGTACATGTGCAGAGCAGCTATCTCTCTTTCCATCTGAGAATAAGCCGCAGTGATGTAAGGCATGTTCCTGCAGCTAGAACTATGCCTGAACTAGGAGCAGCTGCATTGCATACAATAATAAAACAAAACAAAACAAAACAAGACAAAAAGATACTGCAGAGACACCAGACCTCAACAGCTATTTACATGCTGCTGTGATAACAAACCTAAGCACACCTTGGGAAGCTCCTGTTTGTGAAGCTCCTAACCTTATAATCATGTGAAAAGTGAGGAGATTTAGCCTGGCCGTATTCCGCTCTTTCCCTGTTTTGCCCTCTCGCTTGGTCCACAACGGCTGTTTCAAAGATGAATCATTGCAATGAGCTACAGGGGCACACGACAAGAAGAAACCCAAAGCCATAAAGTGAGCCAGTGGTAAAGGCTAGTTTTGGGGTCTTTTCTTTCTGTTCCAACCAGTGAAGAAATTAATCAGGCTTCTTAAAATGAAAAAAAAAAAAAAAAGAAAGAAAGAAAACCAAAAACCCAGGCGTGCCTAATTGCTAATGAACCACGTCAGCCCCTCGACTTAAGTTTTATCAGCCCCAGCACCGCGGGCAGACACTTGAAAGCGGCGCCGATAAGAGTGACGCTGCCCGGCGGCGGCGGCAGCTCATGCGCCATCACGGCTCGCCGGGACGCTAAGCGGATCAGCGGCGGCTCCGCAGCACGGGGCTCGCGGGCGGCTCGCTGGAGCTCCAGCTCGCGCGGCGGAGCTGCTCCGAGCGCCTCTGTCAGCCGGGAATTTAGAGCTCCGGGATACACGCTGAGCCCCGCGCTGTGTGAACAGCACCGCGTCGCTGAAGATTTACATGGGGCCGGCGGAGCGCTCCGTGCGGCTAACGCCGAGGCTGACGCGCTGCCTCGGAGCGGGCGCTGTTCAAAGCCCTCCGCGCGCGCCGCGGGGAACCGCTGTTATTCACTGAGCGCTGCCAGCGGCCGTCTGAAACCTGGGCAAGGCAGGGCCAGCAGCCACGCTGCTGCTCAGCGCGCTCAGCGGCTTCTGCGAAACACTTGGGGCAGCCCCCGGCCTCCTGGCAACAGCCAGCGGACAGGGAACATGGGAAGAGACCTCAGGCCTCAGGAGGCTGCGAGGGCGGCGAGACACAAGCGAGCGGCAGGCGTCTCCCGGCGGGAGCGCGGCCCGGCGGCCACGGCGCGCCGGGGTCACCCGCTGGCTCTCCGCGCACAAGAGGCCCGAGTACTTTTTCATCTGCTGCCACACAAGGCCACACTGTGGGATTAGCTGCAGGGAGCTGAGGTCCGGTTCTCCTGCCTGCCGAGGAGGAACCTGAGCAGCCCCGGACGCGTTCCCCGACAAGAGGTCTCTGTTAGTCTGGCTCTACCAGCCACCTTGCCAGCCCCTCGGGAATGGGGACTGGGGCCTTTCCTTGTTCAAAGCAGGCAGTGTTTCATCAAAGCGCAGGCCAGCCATATGCCAGATGCACACGGATCCAGAGGCAGCCCTAAACCAGGCCATAAAGCAATCCAAAGGCTCCTGACAGAGTCTCACAGGAGAGGGAGGGACGCGCAGGGCGCGAGGTGCAAGACGCTGGGCAGCCTCTTCCCAAACCGGCCGTTTCGGCGGGCGAGAGTGCCGGGCAAAGGGAAGAGCAGCACAAAGCAAGGGCCTTGGCTCGCCCTCTCCTGCCCAGCCTGCACTGGAGGCAGGAAGGGGACTGAGCGGGGCCGCTGTCCCCGGCCGCGGTGCCGGCGTGGAGGCTTCGCCTGCCCCGCGGCGCGGCTCTCCTGCCGAACGCCGCTCCGCAGCGGGGCCGCACGGCTTTCCCGGCAGCGCTGCCCCAGCTCTGAGGAGCCAGGGGCTCCTGCGAGGGCACAACAGCCCCGGGAAGGTCCCTGGGAAAGAGACAGCAAAAATGGAAGGAGGCCCCTCAGCCCTCGCCTGGTGCCTTCACAGAAAAGCTGCCATTTCCACCTCCTTCACCACAGGAGAACGTCCCGCTCCACCACTATAGGATGCAAAAGCAGAGAACGAGGTACTCGAGGTTTAACGAGGTTAAAAAACACCCACTCCAAAGAGGTTTCCACACAAGCACCTGCAAGGCTCGGCCGCACGGCGAGCGCGGCTGGCCGAGCGGGACGGAGGGCACGCGGGGGCTGGACGGGCGCGGGGGCTGGACCGGC
>VZSV01000014.1:8621654-8647012 GCA_013398735.1 Nothocercus julius
AGAAAATTACACTTAATTACCTGCCTGTACTTTCCACCTGTGTACCATTAAAGATAGCAGAATGCCATCTAGCTCCTTTGGAGTATTTTATTTCAATACTTTCTAAATTCAATACTTTTTAAATTCAACATTCCTGCTGGATACCTCACATAAATATCAAGACCTGTATGTGTCCTCAAGATCCCAGGGCTCAGCGCCGGGAACCAAAGTATCTTTACAAATCCTTTGATATCAGTGGGACCTACCATACCCTAGTGCTTTGAAGCAATATGTCAGCCTGTCAGATCTTCAGGAATGCACATGCATTTAGTTGCACACCTAGCTGCATCACGCAGATTATCTTGACTGACCCTTTGAACTCCCTGTGTTAGGCACTGCAATACATCAGGCACACAAATGGCACACTTTCACACTGGAATCTTAAGTCCATAATAGAGTAAAGCACGCTAAATGAACTAACACTCCCTCATGAAGCAAGACTTTTTTTGTATCTATTTTCCATTAGAAGAATCAGATCGTAATTAATTAATTCTTGCTTAACAACATTATTTTTGTTTTTGTAGCTGTGAGGTTATTACTGGAGCAAGCCAGAGAAAGGAGATGGGAATGAGGCCCACAGAGAGCCAGTAATGCCACGAGTTATTAGCCAGAAATGCAACCACACTTCTCGAATACCCAGGCCACATCTGTTTCAGAAACATGAAGTTTGCTAAAGAAAAGAGCTTCTACTAGCACAAATAAATAAAAAAAACCCAACATGTCTACAACCACCATAGCTTTTAATTAAACAGCAACTGAATAAACAACTCGGAAGTTGTTGCAACGGGCCGGCCATAACCCCACACAGCTTGGGACCGCCAAGCCCTGGACCACTGATGCCCTTTTGGCTTTTGACTCCAAGGGTCAGGTTCCCGCCAGGCCCTTCCCTGCAGTCGCAGCTTTTGCTTTAAGTGTCACAAGCTCTAGCTTTGCTGGTTTGCTGTTTTTAATGTGGCTGCAGGCAGCAAACCTGCCACACACCAGGCTGCGAGCGGGGATTTCCTTAGCCTGACTGGGGCTGGAGGGGTGTATGGTAAACACTTTCCATGGCCTCATAAAAAAGGCAGAAGGCATCAAACGGATATTCCACTAATCCCAACAGTTGCTTCCTACCATCAATCATTACAGCTATCTTCTAGCCAGGAACTCATATTTATAACATCTATAAAAGGATTTGTGGCAAGGTAGCATGCATTCATCAAGGGTGTAATTCCACCAGCAATGAATCTGGCCTCCCGTGTCATGACCAAACACAGCTCTTGCCTTAAGGAAAAAAAAAAAAAAGAACAAAAAAACCCCACTCAACACACACAAAACATGCACTACACCTTTGTAGCCTTATCTTTTAATGCAACACAGTATGTGTTGTTCTCCGTTTTATATTAACAGCTCAAGTTATCAACGTTTCCCACCTTGGTCTGCATTATCAGATCTCCCTCATCCCAGCATTTTGAAAAAGATAGTGCTATTCAAATGCAAGTGCTTTAAAGTGAATTTGCATTGTTCCTAGGAGAGCAGGAAAAGAGCTGGAGAAAAAAAAAAAAAAACACACACACACAACCCTAAGATATTAGGCATCATTTTCACTTCTTTATTAAGCCAAAGATCTGTTAAAGTGTAGATTTCCCCTCTGTGCCAATAACACCTGGCAGTACATAAGATACTTAAGACTTCTTTGCTATAACGACATTTCCACTGAAAAAAAACACGTAGGCTTTCGACTACAGTTCCAAAGAGGTGCAATATTATTCAGCAAGGGAACCTAGATGTGCTGGGAGGCGAGGAGGGTAAAGGCAAAATTGCAGCCAATTAGTATTTGCTTGACATAAGTGTAATCTGTGAATTTGCAAAAACCATCATCTAAAAATCACGGTTAATTTGCCTCAAGAATAACCCAAGTGTTCCTGTCACCTCTGGCACCCACGGACACGTCTCGGCACACCCCCAGGCACCAAACACAGCAAATTGAACCGAGAAGAGAATTATCCCGCCCTGCTCTGCCCAGTGCATTCCTCAGCACCGTGCCCAGCCCCTTCCCACTGACCTTCCCACATGACCTGGGGAATCCTGGGCTCCCTGCAATTTTGATAGAGTGTTTATGTAGTCAGCGAAGGTGCACTAGGGGAGAAAAAACTCCAGATGAATAACCATGCTCTTCAAAGGGAAAAAAAATAATGTTTTCCCATGGTTTAAAGTTACAAGCTAAATTTTAGTAGAAAAGTGATAGTGGGTGCCTCGGTGGCAGGCACGAGATAACATTACGCGGCGCTCCGGCGGGACGGACAGCAGGGCAGGTGCCCCCGGCATGGGAACGCGCCGCGCAGCCCTGTCACACGCAAGCCACTTGCTCAGAATATACTGCTGACCCCGGGCTCAGGTGCCCCCTCATGTAGGTGGTCTGTTTTTTTACAAGAATGTGGCTGGCATATCTTTGCTGTTATGTTTTCCCTGCTTGGGAGCATCTCCGTGAGGCTCACTGCTGAGGGGGCAGGTTTACACCTACCTCTGCAAGGCAAAGAGAGGGGCTCGTGTGGGGGGCTCCAAAGGTTTTCGGGGAAGCCCGCTGAAGGGGAACAAGTGTCTTTGACAAGATGAGCAGTGATCACTTCCTAACAGCTTAGGCACAGGACGCCGCTTTTCCTGTGAATGTATTTACACTTCAGCAATACATCTACAACTAAAGGCAAGAAGTAATCAAAAGCTGACATTTCACCTGCGCTCTGCAAAAGTAAACCTCAGTCAGAAGTGGAACGCTAAAGGGAGGAAAGCAAGAGATACGCTTTGATTTATAGGTTACTTTTAAAATTAGTGATGGAGGAGTTCTCACAGTAGCCCTTCAGAAGGTCTCTGTTTATTTGAGGAGCTCACAGGGGCACCAGCATGGCACAGGCTCCTGTTAAATTCCATAGCCCAGATGGAGCCAGATCTACTCAAACAGTGTTTATTTAGATGTAAATAAAAAAGGAAGGCTATCCACAAAAGTGGAGAGTGTCCAGCTGGTATTTAAGCACACTAATGCATAAATATATTTAGACAGGAATTAGCACATCGGTGCAATCAAAAGACAGGTCACCGCCAATATTGTATTTAATTGCTAGCATCCTCCCCCTCCTGAAATCCTCTCAAGCACACGATTTTTGCAGCGTATCTGAAAGGCCATTTCATTTGGGTTGCTGCATGGAGACCCAGACAAGCCTTGGGACTGCAACAGTCAGAAGGTGGTGGACTGGGCAGTGGTCCGTGGTTGCACAGACCCAGACCCTGATCTGCTCCAAGCTCTGTCTTTTTATCCGCAGGCGATTAATTCCTGCAGCACGCGGTAGGGCACATGCAGGCATTTCACAGCCCAAGCAACTTTTTCTGCTTAGGAGTTGGCTCAGCTGTTTTAATGAAATCACAGCTTATCTATTTCTACTGTTCTCTGTATACCTGCTCTATTTTCCAATACATAAATTATTCTTCACTTCCTTCCTGAAGGAGCTATTATTTAACAGCATAGCTGGCATTAACTACTGTATCGCATTCCTCCACAGGTACATTAGAGCAGTGAGAGAATGCAACAGAAGCACAAAAACACATCCACAGCACTGCCTGTGCTGAAGCCTCGCGGTGTAACCCCTTCCGACGGCAGAGTGACCGTCAGCCTCGGCCAGAACAGGACACAGTGCAGAGAGTGAACAGGCTACGTCTTTTGCTTCACAAAATTAAAATACTCCGTAGACTGTAATCATGGTTCTGCTCATTCCTAATGCATCTATCCTAAGTGGGCAAAGGGGGATATTGCTGTGATTTCTTTACAGTTATCAAGGCACAGCTCGCTTTAGTTTCTCTCTCTCTCTCTCTCTCAGTACAGTGTTTCTTTGAAAGATGTCTTTATTTAACCTTAATTCAGATTATCTGAAGCAGCCCGCTCATATAACCCAAAGAAGTAACACTGGACCTGGTTTTAAAAATTGCCTCCCCTCAGTGTTGCAGGATACAGGCATCTTGTCAGCTACGGTAATGTCTACCAAGCTGATTTCACTGTTCTCTTGCTGATGTTGCACAAAAACATCAAACAAACAAAAAAAAAAACAGAATCATTCCATTTCCTGGGTGACTGGAAGTAACACGTCAGTTTTACAGGCATATTTAAAATAGATGTTTTATTTTACAGACATATTTTTTAGATTCTCATCTCATTTCAGCATCTGTCCCCAAGGCAGTTTCTGTGGATTGATTTCTCCACCCTAATAAAGTTACATTGACTTCCAATACCTACACGAAACCACCGGTCTCTAATTAGGAATTCAACTGTATTAGTATTATAATGAGCACATGGAAAGCTGCCTACAGGCATGGATTTATTTAAACTAAGGCCACGCTATCTAGAGAATTGGGATCAAAGTATTCCCCAGATCCAAAGATTTGTTCCAGGAAGGCTTCCCTTGCATGTCTGTAAGAGGGCTGTGCGGCTCCTCGCCCCAAGCAGGAGGACTGGAGGCTTGTGGACTGGAGAAAGGAGATGTGCAAGGCCAAAGTTTGCATCAGCCCAGGTAGCCCTCTCACACACACCGTCCATCGCTGACAAACAGCAGAGATCTGGGCAAAGAGACCTCTCCCGACTCCAGCCCGTGCTTCAGCTCCCCCAAGAACTCGCAGCACCAAGTTCAATCCAACCCTGAGGGCAGGCAATGCACGAGGCCCACAGTTGGTGGAGCATTATATTGTATCTGCAGGGAACATGCCCAGATAGCACTGGACATGCCCCTTTATCACTTGCAGCACATACAGTTTGCATGACTGATTGCTATTCACAGATTTGGACCTCAAAACCCAGGTCCAGTCCCAGATTTGCACATATCAAGACATTTCTTCCTCAGATTCACATCTTTACAGCCAGAGGAGAGGATTAGCCATTCTTGAGCAGAAAGAGAAATAAGTGGCTTCTCTTCAAAGCTCTGGAGGCAAAAGATAGGCAAGAAACCCTGCCTGGGTGACCAAAGGGAAGACGACGTGAAGCTGTAGGAAGGTTAATGCAGTGGCACAGCCCAGGAAGCTGTTCTGCCAGGGACCAGGGCTCTGCCCTGGGTCCTGCCGAGGCCTCGCCTGCAGACAGCACTGCCTCACACAGGTTATTCCCCAGGTCTGAATGGACCACTGGAGAATTTAACATCTGAGAGATCGCCACAAGGACAAGAATCTAACCCAGGTTCTTGTTCTAGGAAAACTCTGGTGTTTGGCACTTCATGGAGAAACATGCTATCCCAGCATTACTTCTTCTCTTATAGCAACTAAGGCTTCTCACCGCTTTTCACCCTCCAAATACAGAGCCAGGTGTTCCAAAATACAAGTCACAGCACAGTAAAGAACAGCTAAGAAGAAAAAGCTAGAGAAGCAGGAATCCCAAATGAGTTTTGCCTAGAGGCAACGGGAAAAGGCAGTGCTATGGGACAATTTTATCAACATTATTTCACAAGATTCAAAAAATAGGTCAACCTGTCACCAGAGAGATTGAGTGGGATTAGTTTAATACCAGTGTGTCCAAGGTCAGAGAAAGCTCCTCTGATCTACAAATTTAAGAAGGATTGTATGGCCGTTAGCAAGCTGTTTTTTTGGACAATACTTGTGTGGTTGTCCAGGTGGGTGTGGAGCTGAGGCAGATGCCACTCAGGAGAGTCTAAGATAAAGAAGTGAGCAGTGGCTCTTGGAGGCAAATTTCCAAGCTATGGATTTAAAAGATAGGTTTGCACAGGCTTGTCTGGATTTGCAGAGTGAACCTGCCAAACACTTTGCTGCATGTACTTGTAGCACAAACCAAGATCTGCATATGATCCAATAGGAGGCTCCCATATCATGTTGGGAGGATGACATCAAGCAGCAGGTCTTTGCAGCATGAGAAAACTTGGAGAAAACCCAGTTACAGAGCGTACCACTGCATCAGACTTGCTGTGCTGTCACGAAGAGTCTTAACTCTTGGCTTGTGATTATTCATCTATGTTTGCAATCTCTAACATTTTTCACTTCCAACCCTGAAGACACATTAGCAGAATTCATTCACTGTATAAAATACCCAGGGTGGAGGAACCAGCACGGCCCAAAGCCCTTCCAAGCCTTTATTCTGACTCGCAAGAACAGGAACCCCATTCAAAGAAGTTGAGAAGACCTCAGGATAGCTCCAGAATACCTAGGAACAGCCTCAGATATGGAAGAGTTGCTTTCTCCCTAGCGCTCCACTTGGCAAACTGGTTTGGGCTGCACCCCAACCTTATTTTTGTCAGGAAGCACCAGGCTTTTCTCACTGCAAATACTCCTCTGATCAGCCATAGGCAGGGTTCGAAGAAGTCAGCTGTCCAGGGTAAAGGCTGAGCAGAACCTGCCCTAAACTCAGGTTCTCCTCAAACGCTGCACATGCTGTGTCCGCAGTCACTCCAGCTCGCTCCGTTAAGAGACGGAATGGCCACTCGGTTTGTATCAGCAACCCCGGCTTCAGCGCCGGGAATTAGGGTCCGCAGATTAGGCAGTGTGCTGAGGCTTATCTCTGTGTCTAATCACTAATAAAGTTGCAACCTGGTGCATTCGGACCGTATTAGGGCCCGCTCAACACCACGGGCTTTAAGGCCGTCTGCTCACGCCAATCAGCGCCGTCCCCCGCCGGCTCCCGCTGCTCCGGCTGGCCACCCCGCGCTGGCCACCGTCAGCACAAATCCAATTATGGGGACAAAAGGTGCCAGCGCGCCAAGGCTGCCGGGCCTGTCCCCTCCCGCCCCAGCGCCCCTGACAGCGGTTCCTTTTGTTTCAGTGCTGCTATTGTTTGCGATTCTCTCGCATCCCCGGACACAGGATAAAGAGCGAGGACGTTTGGAGGGACGTGTATGAATGAGGTCTCTGAGCACGCAGGGCAGGAGCCCGGGGCTGCACCGTGCACAAAAAGGGTCACGGCTTCTAAACACCACGCCGAGATTAAAGCATTAGAGATGCACTAGTCAGGAATGAAAAGTTAAGGCAAACTGAGAATAAAAGGTGAACTCCTAGTCCTCCCAAGGGCAGGGGAAGTTTTGGCAGGGCTCAGTGGAGCCAGAATGCTTCCCAAAATACTTACATGGCAAAATACCTAGAGATCCTAGGGCTTCACACCACTGTTTGGAAAAGATCTGGCATCATATTGATTTCCAAAGAGGAAAAGAAGTCATTTTAGCATAATGAGAATGTTTGCTGATTAAAAATGTAGTAGATAGCCACAGTAAATAGTAGGATCTCAGCCAAACAAGCTAGAGGAAAAATACAAGCTAATAAAATTTAAATTAGTTCCCCTAATGTCATAGAAAATACTTCACTGAAAGTCTGGTCTTTTAACTGGTGCAACAAAAACTTCAAGCTATGTTCATCAGCAAGAAAAACCTGTATTTGGAATTAGAGGTTTCATTTCAATTTCTAAGAGCCTACTAGAGCCAGGTCAGTTCTGCAGTGAAAAAATCCATCAGCACTCTGGAAGATGATGCAGTTAAGGTCAACTTCTAAAACATCTTCATCAGAATTACACTAAGAGTCTTCTTAATAGTCAGGCAAGCAGTGGACAAAGCCTCAGCTTTCTGAGCCCCACCAGGCTTTCTAGGGTTAAAGCCAACCGCAAACCCCATCCTTCTCACTGTAAAGTGCCCTCTTCGTGAGACTCTGCCAAGAAGAAGATCATAACATTGCAAGTCCCTTCTCTCCTTTAAAGAGTAGAGGCAGACATATAATTGCATTCAATGAAACATCATATGGTAATAAGCAGCAACGGCATAGCCATGTATAAATCTCCCATTCACTAGCGTCACGTGTATAAATCTATTTACCAAGGATTACTCTCCCACTCCTACCCTAATAAATCACCAGGAAAATGTCACTGCTATCAGAGGAGGGATTCTAACAGGCGGCAGGCTGTTCATCACAGGGACTTACTGCTAACTAGCCAACCTGGGACCTTGTTACAAATATGATATTAATTTCCCTCTGCATAATTGCTTGCTTAGGTTTTAGGGGTGGTTGGTTTTGCTCCTTATTTTTCAATAAGATTTCCCTCTTTGCCATAAAATTGTTGACACACATAGGCTTTAGAATTATACCAATAACCAGGGTCCAAAGTTCAGTGAAAGAACCACAAAGGCTCTTTTGACTTCAGCAGACTTTCGATCAGGTTGTAATTCATCACCACCATTTACAAAAGGATGTTATTCTGGCCTAGTTCCTGCTCAATGCAAATGTTTTATGTAGGCTAATCCTGGATAAATAACTGTTTTCTTGCATTATCTAGATCTTTCACTACACATTATGGGCTGTATTAGAAAGATTAAGCAGCGCACAGTCAACTAAGAGCGTTTCTATAGGGTGCTCCAGCTCCTAGCTCTGCAGGGAAGCCACACTGAAACACTCTATGCATCTGCATCCCTGTGCTTTGCCTTGCCCAAATCTCCTGCTCATCACCTAAAGCTTGTTATTTGTAACTCTGACCAAACAATGTTTCGGAAGAGTTTTTGTTCGGGGTTGATGAGTGAAGACAAGGTTGTGTTCAAATACCAGATGGATAAGGAACAATCCCATGTCAACACAGCCTTTTACAGGCCAGAATCAAACCAAAAACATGGGCCATTCATATGGAACAAGCCATTCATATGGAACAAGCCAACTGCTTTAATGGCATTTAATTCAGGCAGAGAGACTTTTTAAGGGTAGCAATAAATGGAACGCAATTTCAGTTCCAAAATATAAGATATTCTCCTATCTCTGGCTCTTTGCATGTCTTCTAACAAAGGAATACTGATATCCCAGGCAATATCTTTCAAAAATGATTTGGGTATTATACATTACCATACAGTTCAAATCTTTCCTTTCTTTCACTTGACTTCAGGGGCCATTCAGATGCTTAGTAGCAATTCTATAGAAATCAAATTACCCTCTCCATGCCCACATGGTCAAAGCAACCTGAACAGCACAAGGCCATGAGCCAAATCCATCCTTGTTGTAATGCAGCTAACTGGATGCAGAAAAGTCTCATAAAATGGCCTTCCTCCGTGCAGTAAGATTGCAAAACCTGAGATGAGCCTCATCTACATGTGGAGAGACAGACAGTAAACAAAGCAGTTGCCTCTGAAAAGAATGAAAATCCTTACCTTTTTTCAAGTGCCAACTAGCTTATTATTGCAATTTCCATCATACCATCAAGAAAATATTCAACCACATGTAAATCTTCCTAGGAAACTCCCTGGTCCTTTACAGATAAAAATACTGAAGAAAATATAGATGTGTTCTTGTTTCCAGTATTCTCATCTCAGCCACCATCCCACCCAACTAGCCATTACTAGCCACCATCCCACCCAACTCGGAGCTCACATTGCAGAAAGCCCTACTACACAGATCTGCACAAATCACAGACATTTGCACATAAACATCTGAAGAAGCTGTTAGAGAAAAACCTGCGTATGTCGCAGCGCTTGATCCCACCTCTCCCTCCCACCAGGCATCACTCTCACTGCCCTTTGACACAGGTAATTATCTGCTCCCAGTCCAGGCTGACCTCACATTCCTTACCCACCTGAAACTCCCACGTAAAGATTACAGGAATTTTCTCTCACATTAGCTTAGCCTCTTTGTTCTGGACAAGGAAATGGTATTCATAATGCCCCAACTGATTTCATTTCAGTAGAGGATTAGCTGCAATCTCTGCAGCTGTAGAACTAGGAGGTGAGCAAGAAATTACCATCAAATGCTTTTTGCTTTACAGTGGATATCCAGAGGTTTGCATAAACAACCCTTTTGCTAGATTGAATCTGCAGTAAATTACAGTGCATACCTCCAGATCTACTTCGGAAGCCTACAAAGCCCTGCAGATAAGGCACAGGACTGAGGGTCAAAGATGAAAGCTCTGTTGCCTGCTCTTGGCATACTGAGACCAGCCAACATCCAAACCATACAAAAGGGGCACAATGCTGCTTCCCAGGCCTACATATGTGTGATGAGGCCAAACTCATTACCATTTACAAAGCACTTCTAGACTCCTTGTCTGGAAGGAGTTATACAACCATAAAGTATTATTCATGCTTTTCTAAGGCAGAAAAGTACGTATTACTGCAAATCCAGCAGTAGCTCTTCATGCACCATTAAGGTTTACTACACAGCCTTAATCTAATCACAAGCACTTCAGAACCCAGATCTGTCATTCGAAACGTACAGATCAGACTTCATCACTGAATAACCAACTGGGTCAACTGTATACAGCACAGGATACTCATGCACATTTTTTCTCATTTATATCACACATCTTCAACTCAAGCATTTGTATTTTCAAAACTCCATCATTATTGGTTTTCCTGTCACCTTGCATTATGTTCACTCAGGACTTCAACAAGTTCAAAACTCAAGTGCTAAATGTCTTTGCACAGGTCTGAAGAGCAGAGATGGGAAGAAGAACAAGGTTCAGGTCTATACATTCTCCAACCATTACACAGAAAAATGGTTCCTTCAGGCATCTTTTTTCTGCCCATTATTTTTAAGAGATCTCCTTTGCTTGCAATTCTGAAAATGTATTCATAACTAGTGGTAGACTTGCTTTTGACTTGCTGATCAAAATACAATCTTTATACCTCAAGGCACTGTCATCAATGCTGTGCTGGAGGGAGTTCAATCCAGCTCAATGAAATCGGCTGTTAAAAATAACCGCTCGTTCCCAAACCGCGTCTTTGGACTCATTTGCTCTATCATCTCCTCCTTCGGGCTGCCGCTGCATCCCTTCCCTTTGGCCTCCAGCCTCATCTTGAGCTGCGCAAGCAAATCCTGCGCCCCGGTTCCTCACCTCGCCCAGCTCAGCACAGGGGCAGCAAGGCAATGGAGGGAAGAGCAGCCCCTCGAGCTTAACCGATGCTCTCCCCTCAGCTGCCTTCTTGCTCTGTGCCCTCTCGCAGCAGGTCCCAGAGCCCGTCCTCCCCGCGGCCCCCATGGCAAGCTGCGCTCTCCGCACCGCCCAGCCCTGCCCTCGAGCTCTGCAGGTGGTGTTTTTGACAGAACAACCTTGTCCCTTGCCTTTGATATGGTTTCGGTTTAGATCCAAATCCAAAAATCTCTGGTTAAAAAAGAAAAGGTCAAATGCAGGTATTGCCATCCTTAAGCGTACTGTGTTCAGGGAGTTTTGCCCTTTAGAGAATGGATCATTGACAGGATCAGCTCCAAGCCTTTCCCAAAACTATTACGCTTTCCTCACTACTGTGGACCGCCAAAAAAAAAAAAAAAAAAAAAAAAGTAAAAAGAAAAGAAAAAATGAACAGTCCTCTAATTTTCTCCAAATAAGGCTAAATGAAAGGACACAACAGCACATTTTCCATCTGAAACCTTCCTTATCCAACCTGGCCAACATGCTATAATGGGCCAGAGCTCAGGAACTGAAAGGAAAAACAGAAGCCTTTCCATGCAGGGAACAACTGAATCAGCTGCTGTTTATGTGATCTGCTCCTCATTTTGCAGGACTCGGAGCAGACTTGTCTCCATGGTTATGGGATCAAAAAGCTCGTTAGATCCAGGCCATCCCTGGTGGGAGGCATTTACAGGTTGTAGCAACACTATCTCAGGCACAAAGCTACCTGTCCAAGAGTTCGGAAAATTACCTTAGATACTGCCAAGAACAAAGTCTGAATTACTTGCACAGCATTTAATATCCTAAAAATGCAGAACATCTGCCCTTTGAAACAGAAACATCCTTCAGTGTTTCAGATGCATCCCCAAAAGCAGAGCTGCTCAGGGTAACTGGCCATTGGGCAAACCCTTGGCCTACTGTTGTAGAGCCAGGAATATGACTTGTATACACTCCATGTGTACATATACACCCTCCCTTCACCCATCAGGCAACGCATGCTATTTGTTACAAAATGTTCCACTTCCATTTAGAAAAAAATAAAAAACACAAAAGTGGATAAACACATAGCTTTAACATTAAGCACAGATTAAACAACGTGGCCATTTAGAAGAACGTTCTCTTAAGGAATGAACTTCCAGAGGAACTTAATTATGTGTCCTAGGGTTAATGAAAGGATTTGCGTGATCCAGTTTCTCTTCCTTACTAGCACACAAGCAAGTGATGGATGTGACTGAATACAACAATGCACTTAAACCCACAGGATCTACAGCTATGATTTTAAATAATTAAGTTGCATTCACTTGGGGTGATCCATTCTTCCCCCCCCGCTGTTTAGCTTTACATATAGAAAACATTTAGTGTACAAGACAAACAACAAACAGAAATATAATTAGTCCTTTCGAACCAAGATGTTGTTTAACTTAACTAATTGAAAAGAGAGAAAGCAAAAGCTTGCATTGCATGGCTAGCGGCGAAGTCATAAAATGTCACTTTTCTGAAGTTCATATTCCAGTAATTATCTTTTATCCATAGAATGGTGACTCATAAATCTGCTTTTTCATAAAAATTCTCTACAAAACAGCCTGTAATAAAAGAGCTCCCCCCTTTTTTGGGCAACTAGAAGCTGAAACAAAGTCTTTATGATCTTAGGGAGTGGAAAGTCATTAGGGTTTCAATTCCAAATGAAAATTAAGGCTTTTAACTTCCCATACCACTCATACTGACAACCTTTCATACATAATTGCCTAGGAAGAGTTACTGCGGTCTTGTCACCCTTCTAATGATTTGCTGATATACTGACAAATAGATCCTCCCTATGAATTCAACTATGTAAATGAGAATAAAAGCCAAAGGTGGCCAAGAAACATTGGGTTCACACACAAGAACGACTTTGATGACTTCTCAGTCAGGCTTTATAAGGAGTTACCAAATTACGGGAGTCAGAAAAAGAGCAATGAAGGGATCAGGTAAGAATTTAATTGGAAAGAGGAAAGATTTCTTAGCAATTAGAGCAAAGACATTGCTGCTTTGCACTGAAACTGAGAGCAACAGAGTGACAACAAGGACCTGTCTGTGGATCCGTACCTTAGCCTGAGCTGCAGCGGGCTCTTAGATAAACATATGCATTTAAAATACATATATACATACAGTATGATACTCAAGTAGGTAATGCAGATGGCATGAGCTAAAGACAACAGATTCTATTCCCACTCTCTGGAAGACACGATGGTAACCTGTTGTGCTGATGCCGAGACAGCAGCAGCATCTTTCTGCCCTTGTCTTGCCTAGGTCTAGCTGAGCAGAGGCAAACACAGCTCTTCTCTTTTCTCTTCACATCTGGGAGGCTATTCTATTATTTGACATATTTCTATCTTTGATAGACGTCTGTTTGACGTCTGTTCATAGATCAATACCCTGCTGTCCCAAGAGATAAATACAATACAGAAAGAAGTATCCCAGAATTTAACACCCTTTAACCCCAGTAAAGTTAAAACAGGATTTTGAGCAACTACAAAATTAGGAATTAGAAGTATCTGGAGCTTTAGTTACTGTAAAGGTCTAGGGCTGCTCCTTCCTTGATGGCTCCATATAATTAAAAACCTGTGTTGTTCATTATCACTGCTAACATAGCAATGGTTAAAGGCCCCAATTGAGGTAAAGGTCCAGTCCTGCTGAGAACTGTACAAATATATTCCAAACAAGCCAAAGAAATACAGCTAACAAAAAAAATATTATCCTGGTTCTATTAAAGGAGAGCCATAGGCAGCATAATCTGTCTAACACTGCCCCAGAAAGTCAAAGGAGAACAAGAAGCATGCCAAATCTGAGTTCCAATCCAGTACTGTAGGTGCAAAATCATCTATCCTTCTTCTTTTATCTTAAACCTTAAATCTAAAGTGATACAGTCTTAACTGACCTCATACAAACAGAGAACTGTATTTCGTTACAAGAGGCCAGGAGGCATGGGAGAGATCACTTCCAAATTAAATGCTCAGCATCCAGCAAGCAAATAGCTATACTAAAATACAACAATTTTTAGAGGATGGTTAAATACATTGAGCTGGGTATCACTCACATGCGGCTACATCAACATGGCCTGGAGGGCTGAAAACTGCAGAAATAATTATACTGCAAAACTGGAACCTTCAGCCACTCCAGAAGAGCCATCTCCACAAACAAGGTGTACATTATCGGGTTTCAGGACATCAAAGAGAAATAAACGTGCAGGCTTTAAAACTGATCCCCATGTTTTAAGAGGTGTAACAAGCAGTTAAGAGGATGAAAAGGGAAAACTCCAGGAGGAAATAACACTGCAAACATCATCAGAATTGGAAGATAGCAAGCCTGCCATCCTGGCTGAAATACCGAATTGGTTTGTAGCCTTAAAAATAAACATTGCAACTAAAAGACTGAACAACTGCAATAAAGAAGGCGAGTGTGTAACGAGTATGTAACAACAAAGGACAGGGGTATCAGCAGCGAAGTGCCTCATCCCAGTGCCGGGTTCGAGTTGCAATCAGGATAACGAACAAGGGGACCCTCTCAAGAGTTTTTCACAATGTGCCACCTTTGTGTGATGCATGGGCCACTGGTAGAGATCATATAACCTATAACTACATATCACATTCACCAGCAAACAAGCTTTTAACTCAGTGGAAAGGGATTAAAAGCTCCACAAATCCAAAGCATAGATCAAAGTTATATTCAGCTGCTGGGAAACACACAAATATGAGATGGCAAGCCCCAGTAAGGGAGATAAGAAAGAAAAATCAGAAAGACAAAAGAATACTGTGCATCACAAAAGTGCTGTAAAATTGTACATAAAAAATATTTTTTTTTCTTAATACCTCTGCTAAGAACTGAAAAAGATTCAGCATCAACCAAATAAATAATTCTTACTACCAGTACTCTGGCAGCATCTGACGGCACTATTTTAGTATAAAATGGTGGACTGGTATGTAGGTTTTCCTAAAGGCATTTCTAGTGTATCATGCTAAAAGAAAAATGGGAGAAAACCAGTGAAAACATCAACATGACAATGGTGAGTAGCTGCATAAGTATGACAAAGGGTAGTCCTCTGGCTACACAAAAATCAAATAAACTATTACCTCAGTAGGACAGACTATGTCCAAATATTATGAACCTCTTTCATATAAAAGACTAAAACAAGTGTGAAAAGCCTGGGTCTGAACTCTATTCAAGTCATATAGTGTCCCTGCAGTTACTCCACTGGGCATGGAGAGATACCGTATTACTAAATGGTCTACAGCCAGATACAGAGTCACAGTCATCCTTCAAGAAGCACAGAGTGACAGAAGTGGCATTTATAGGACAAGACATTATCAATAAGTGTCATAGAGTGAATGAAATGTACCTTAGCAAGTAAAAAACTGCACATGAAAGATGGATGCAAGCCCTCCAGAGAATGCTTAGCACTTAATGGTGAGTCAGACACTGGGCATGCAGGATTTAACCTTCCATTTGTGATACACAGCAACCTGTCTGTAGGTGATCCAGAGTAAAAGATATAGGTGAGGACTGTTTTTAAATCTAGTCAGCCCCAATAGATCAGACAAGGATATTGACAGCAAGACTCTTGGTTGTAATGGTTTCCATAGAAATATTAAGCTTTGGGGACTGGAAATGCAGCAAGGCTTACTTTTCTTCTTTTTTCTTTTTCTCTTTTCTTTTCTTTTTTCTTACCTAAGAGTGGTTTGTTTTTATTGACCATTCCTTTATCTGCTCCCTTCCTTTCTGCGGCACCCGCTGTCCACACAGCCCAGAGCACAATCCCTTCCCCGTAGCACAGAAGTGCGGCTCTCCACACTACGCAGCTCCATCACGTTATTCCAGGGAAGTATGGGGAGGTCAGAAAATGCTGCCCAGTCCACAGGCATACGTAGGCCTGGAGCATCTTCCTCCTCCAGAGACATTTTGAAACAGCTATAAAGTATCTACTATCCTGTCCCCTTCTCAGGCCCCCTCCACTTGTTCCACAAACTCCTTCCACTTTCTCCTGCAAACATTCAAATGCCAGTGACTTTTCTGCATGAGAATGAGTCCGCAGCAGACAGGGAAGTTTGGGGATGAACAGTGGGGGAAAGGAGGCAACACACACTCTTGAGTTTCACTTAAGTTGAGTTAGGGCAACAGACGAATTCAGAGCGTTCCAGGTTTGATTGTACTAGTTCTGCCCACAAGCCCGGATTGGCACAACCACTTAGGCAGCTAATGTGTTACTGTCTCCTTTACGGCTTACAGCTGGTCCATGCCCTGGCCAGTTGCCCTCTGACCATAAATCCATCACTCCTCCCTGTTGCTCCCTCCATTAGAGACAACAGAGAGATGTCTCACCACATGGAGCTGACACAAACAGCTCCAGAACTGAAGCGCCCAGTCCTACAGACCTATAGGAGAACCTCACTGAACTCAGTGGCCTAATCCCCACAGGATCTGGTGCTGCCGCAACCACACTGGGAGATCCCTGGAGTGGAGGGTCTGTAGTCACCAGCTAAGTCAAGCATCATCCTTTCAACATCACCAGCACTCAGGGCAGTAGGTTTTCCCAGTGTCAAGTCTAACTGATGAACTGACCTCTCCACAAATGTATCTAGTAGATCACTGCCAACCTTTCAAAAAGCCCACCATGCATGACCACGCTGCCTTGCTGGCAGCAAGAGGAGGGAGCTGAGGGAGGCACAACCAGGCGCAGCCTCCCTTGGGCGCCGGGCTGCCTCTGGGCCACAGAAAACCTGCGCGAGAGCAGATGGTGACGGACCCACCACTCCTGCTCACAGCAACCTGCCCCTGCCCCCCGTGCCGCAGGGGAGAACCACTCGGCAATACGGATCTGCCATAGCAAGTGCAGACCTCGATCACCTGCAGCGTAAGGTGCCCAGAGAGCTTCTAAGGTGGGTCAGACTGTGTGGATGTTAACACTCTTCCTTCCGCCCCGTTTCGCACACAGCTGGTCATTGCTCGAGGACGTAAGGAGAGGTCACACAAGCAATGAGATGTCTGAGAAGGGCAAACACCAAGGCAAGAAGCGATTTAAGGCAGGCAAGGCTGAACACGTATATCTATGCAGGGGACAGAGGTAACCTGGCATAAAGGACCTGAGCCCAGACAGGAGCAACTATAAAAGTATTCAGAATAACCTGTCAGCAGCCTTCGATTGCCATGGTGATAAATGTTGCCTAATGCCTAAGAAGAGCCGAGGCCTGAACTCCACACACCTCATTCACTAACAAAAGCGTTCATTATCAAACAGGGAAAAAAAAAAAAAAACACAAATGAACTGTGGCCATTTTAAGCCTTCCTCAGCTCAAGGGCTGCTCTACACACCCCCCTTTCAGTTGGGAGCACTGTGCTCGCACGAACGTTAATTCAGAAGATGGAGCTAGCCTGCTTTTTGCTTCACAATTCAGTAGGCAACAGAAAGACAGATTCTCTGAGACAGTGTTACTTTTTCTGCCAGGAGTTATCTATTTGCAGAAGTGGGTCAGCTTCCTCTTGGTGGACACGTTCGTGTGCGAGCGCCTAGCAGCGCTGCCTGCGACTCTGCCCGCCCCGCGCGCGGGGAACCTCTGCACATAACTATTTCTGGCAGCCAAGTGTTTCATGAATTGCAGCAAGTTAACCACAAGGGGATGATGACATTTGGAGACAGGGCAGGATGAATTCTGGCTCGCAGACAGAAAAAAAAAAAAAAAAAAGTCAGGTTAAAAATACAGAATGCGGACACAAGCCTAGGCAATGGTTGCAAATCCTCGGGAAAGCCGGACACATGGCCCCAAGCTGCCCCTGCTTTGCAGTGGCATGTGTTATGGCTCCATTACAAGCATGGGAAGAGCTTCAGTGCTAACCAGCCTTCCTGTGGTCAAGCATTTTTGATTTATCGGCCATTTTCTATCTCCATTCTGCTTCCAGAGCCTCTCCCCAGGGCAGCCCGCATGCAGAACGATGCTGCAGGAACAGTCCGGCGGGACATCGGCAGGCGCTGATGTGGCTGTGTTTGTGCGAGACACGAGAGAAGCCACTGCCCTGCCCCGTCCCCAGGAGAAAGGGACCCCGGCACCAACACTCTTGGGCCCTCCTGCCCTTCTCCTTCATGGCCCACGGCTCCACCAAAGCCTTAATGCTCAAGCTGTCGGAGGCAACACCTCCTAAACCCTGCTCAGCATTCGTGTTGGTGCCTTCTCCTCACACACACCGCACACAACACATGCCAGGGCTGCATTTTGGGTTCCCATGCCTGCCACTTAATTAGATCGCCATTTAATTCAATCCTCAGCTTTATTTGATGAAATGCCTCCAGAGGACCAAATCATTTACATTTAACCAACGCAGCTTATTCCTGTTATTTTGATTGCGTTTGACAAATGTAAGTGGATAATTCCATCAAAGGCCCATAGAAAATTGCCTTTTAATCAATACAAGTCTTTCCCCTCAACAGGACAGCTGAGAACAAAAGGTCTCTTTAGAAAACTGAAAGAGTAAAACAAAAGAATGCACTTCTATAGAGCATATATATCCAGATAAGGTCCAATTTTAGTACCCAGTTTAAATGTCGCAAGCCTTCTTTTCAGAGACATCAGCTACCCTCAGGTTTCAGAGCCTAAAGGGCTGACACACATTCAACACCCCAGCAGGGAGGGAGATTGAGAAATGACAATGAAAAAGATCCCTCAAGCTGAGCACTCCAGCCGCTTAGATGAGTGGACAACAACAGCTGGCTGCAAGAAACTCAAGCTGACGTCTTAGTGACTGAAATCGCAGCATTTGCAAACCTATTAGCAGAGCTCAGTAAACTTCCAGAAGAGACAGAGACAGGTATTTCTACAGAGGTCTTACATTTAGTATATCAACCCAGGGCAAGTTTCCTTGTTTAATTACATGTAACTTGCATGTAGCTGCCTACAATACCAGAAATACTGTCATGTTAAATAGTAGTATGTGGGGGAAAAAAAAAAAAAAAAAAAAAAACACTTAATGCAATATGCAGAAGATGAAAAGTGCTATTGATATAAGAAAGATAGCAATTTGCCAAGTAGCCAAACGCCTGCTCCACAGCTTAGAGTTCACAGGGCCATTTAGCTTTGGTGCACTCCCTTACGGAGAAGAGGGCTTTCCCTGACCCCAAGGCCAGGCTGCTGTGCCAGCTCGCATGGGGACTGCAAGGGTTGACACCTTGAGGGAGAGCACTGAATTCCTGCCTTTCACCAGATCTGCACTGCGGGAGGGAACGATGGTCACTACAACACCTCGACTAGGCTTCATCTCGCCTGACTTTGGATGGTTGCTCATGAACCAGTCATCCACGCTACCTTCCCATCCGCGGAGAGGAAGGGCACGTTCAGAGTGCACCTCTTCTCCTCCTCAGGTAGACACAGGTCGTGTGAATCGTGACATGGGAGTGTCCATTTCTCCACACTGCCTATAACGGGAGCGCAGGGAGCCCAAGGTGTTGAAGTCTGTATTGTAAATATATAAATACCTCAAGTTATATGAGTTGAACCTCAGCCTTTACTTCTATCCCTGCATCTTCTCTCTTCAGAGGCCTCACTAATGTGACCTAGGAAATATTATGTATATTGACTATAAGTACTCTAATAAAAAAAAAAAAAGGGAGCTTTGGCCTAAAGCGTTTGCGAAGAAGCGGAGAACTAAGTACAAAGTGGCTGCATTAGATCAATATCAGCCCATAGGGAATAGCTATTTCTCTTTTCCACCATTTTAAATGTAATATATTGTACCCGCTGGGTAAATACGTGGACATTTACAAGTGGGAATCAATAGAACTAGAGATCTTCCCACTCCCACACCCAGAGAGACCATTCTTCTTCCACCAGAGCAGATAGCAGTGATAGGCTATTGATTAATGCCTCGGCCACAGCTGGCTATCTGCCGTGGCCATGGCTTTCCCACAGACCTTTCTGCCCACTCCTGGATTCAACTGATGATGTTTTTAAGAATGTTTTTTAGAAAACTATTCATGTTGACAAAGAAATACATTAATATTTTACCCAGCTGGAATAAAGTCCAGGAGACATTGGAAACAGCATCACTAATTTGGGGAAGCCAGAATGAACTCCGTTAGTGGAAGGTAAATGAAAAGTTCTAAAGACAAAATTTAGCTGACGGGAAAAAGCTACAGCCTGAAAGCCTTGCGTGCACGGGAATTTGTCCCACCTGCACAGGAGCAGCTAGCGTGTTGCCTCATCCGGGCTCAGAGCGCAGGGAGGAAAGGCGCAGCGCGCGCGCGCCCGTGTCCCAAGGCAGCGTCAGGGCCACGCTGGTAGAAACCAGCCCTTGCCTGCCCGCAGTGCTGCACGGGCATGGGCGGCGTTCACCGCGCTCACCGCGACCGGCACGGGCACGGACACCACCCCTGCGCACAAGGCCTATTTGTTCCACGCGGGCTCCAAGGGCACATTTGCTCCTTATTATCAGCTCTCCGCTGGCCCAGATGTGCACACAAATCCTTCTGAAGCCAATTGTCCTCCTTTAGACTGTTATTGGATAAACAGGCATTTGAGTCAGATCTAGAGACACCTAAAATTAGTGGAAGCATTTTCTCTGGCTTCAGGGATCTTTTGAATCACTCCTCCCAGTTGTCCCACATACCTTACAGTCTAGGAACACATACTAAGGTACACAAAGGCTTTTTACTTCCCTCGGGCCATGTTAATGTGACCCAGTGTAGCTCTATTTTTTTAATTTTTTTTTAATTTATTCTGGCAGAAAACAAGCCACAGCAAAGGCAACAGCTCCAATTGGACCGCCTAAACACATAAGTTTGGATTTGGAAAGACTAGGAAAGACTATGCCCATACACATACACTCCTGCTATGCGCACAAAGAAAGCCCAAAGCACTCGGAGAAGCAGAGCACAGCAGCTGTGCCCGGATTTCTGTCCTGGATCTGTGGGTAGAGCCCAGCTCCCATCATGTGGCTTGGAGGTGTCTCTGTCCCTGCAGTCTAAGCTCCCTGCATATATGGAGTAAGCAGAAAATGGAAATACCACTTACTTTAAAGCCTAACGGACTTCCCCTTCAATCCCAGCAGAATATCCAGAGATGCACAGAATTATGTGTCATCCAAGATTAGCTGATTTCACAGCATCAGTTTCCTTATCTCCCACGAGTGTGGAACCTGATGACGACGTGGCCAGGCACTGGCTTCCAAAAAGCCAGTTCTAAGAATAAATAGACTTTGAAAAAGTGAAAGGAAGATGGATCACAAACTCTTAAAAAAACAGAATGATTGATACCATTTATACTGAATGCACCTTAAAAATCTAGAGTTTCAAGTCCATATCCTCTCCTTGGGCCAGGTCACGGAGGCCAATAAATCAAGTCCTGGTTTACCAACTCACTTCAAAAGGATTGTTCAAGAGAAAGGATGGAATATTTAATCCACCTTTGCTTGCCAAGATTTCATTAAAAAGCTACCTTCCTAGGAGCATTTAACAGCTGCCATGCTCTTGACTCCTTCAGAAAAGCATTAATCAAGTGAAACCATCCTGCTAAATACCTAGAAAAGCAGAGCACAGCATGAAGCCTGAGTAGAAGGATACTCCTACCAGCAGAAGCACATTTTGTGCTTTTCTAGTTCTTTATAGTACATAAAGTCATCTAGCAAACAGTTCACCATATCTTGCTCTTATCAGTTGTCCAAGGCTTATGCTGTGAACTTCTAGTACAGATGTTAAATTCTGCCCTGGATCTGCCTCAGCCCTCCAAAGGGAAGCATAGGAAGGCTGCTCCATTACTGCATGTGTTGTGCTGGCCAGGCAGTTTCTGCTTTATCCACAGACAGTGTTTTACAGAAACAAGACTGGAGCAAGGCAGACAGAATATTGCAACCTACTAATGCGATGCCACTCTTTGCTTCTTCCTCCCCTCCATTCTCACCCCCAGGAAAAAAAGAATCACCAGCCAAAGAGTATAAAATGCAAAATCTAACCCACACCTTCATGCACTGAAAGCAGAGAAGGTGCTAGGAGAAATAGAGAGAATCCCACGCGGCAGAGGCTGCTCAGGGGCAGCTCCTCCACCAACCTGACTTTCAGGATTCTTTGTGTTCACCTGCCCTGCTCTTCCGCATTGTGTCCCTGGCTTAATGGCAGCGTGTGGTCCCGAGCAAGCTTCCCTGCCAGACTTCTTGCTGTCAGTCAAAAAGTGGCCAGATAAGCTTTGCATTTGCATACGTATGCACAGGCTTTTCCAAAGGCACATTCAGGGAAACAGCCTCGCTGAATACTGATGCTATCTGAGAATGACAACTATTTAAATCATTTTACAGCTTCACTACCTAAGTGGAGAGATCAGGTTTGTTTGCAGCTTTACAGCTATTATTAAAGAGTGTCGATCACTTCTGCCCTGTTCTCAGGTCTCAGAAAGGAGGCCATGCAGGTTGGCTGTAGAGTTCACTTCAGTAGTATAGAAACCTACAGATCTATAGAGACCATCTTCCATAGTTCAGGTCAGGTGCCTCTTAAAGAGCAGTCACTAAAGCCTATGGTCATTTCTGAAATATCTGTCTAAGTCCATACTGCTCTCATTTCTGAAATATCTGTCTAAGTCCATACTGCTCCTACACAGGCAGCAGCATCAGAAAGTTTGCAGAAACATGCATAGAAACATATGCACATGCTTTACCATAGTTTTCTGCAGTTTCCCTCCACAGGGTGGTAGGACACTAGACTTGGCTCCCCATCATCTGCAGATGATGGGACTGGGCAAGGTCCCACACACAGCATTTGAGTTCATAGGAAGGAGCCCCTCAAGGCCCTTCTGTCCTGAAACAGTAACGGCACTTTCAGTACCTACCATGTGCATCAGAGGCCTCTGCAAATAGCAAAGCTTTACAAAAATAAAGTCACATCGGGAGCAGAAGCTATCTGCAAATTAGCAAGCAAGATATTTCTAATCAATGTAAGGACAGAGAGGACGAATACGATGCCCACTGCACCCAGCAACATCTGACAACCAGACCACCTGCTGTTTAAAGCAGCACTGCCTGTCTGTGGGGTTAGGTCTCTGTCCACAGGCAGGGAACACAGCAGCACAACCAAACCTAGCATGGCAAATCCATCCATGAACACACCGCTGGGCTGAGCAGTGCTGCGGAGCCTCGGGTCTCCCGGGGCACCGAAGGCTTGCCATAAATCACCAAGGATCAGCACTCCCTGCTCCTGCCAGGGCGGCCTAAAGCTCTGGGAACAGGAGAAACCAGATCCGTTGAGCTGCCCTCCTCCCTAGCACCTTGCCTGCCCTCTCCTCTTCCCGCCCTTCGGATGTTCATGGTCTCTCCTGCAGCACAAGCCAGAGATGAGAATCAGTGGGAGTCGATCTCCTGGGCCCTCCATCCCTGCTGACAGGACTGAAGGGGCAGTTTCTGTGCTTGGAGAGGGGAATGTGCACCCCGAACTAAAGACTACCCCTCTCTGGTTGCAAAAATGGCTTAAGAGGCTAAAATCCCATAAGTCATATCTAAGGATTTAGACTGGCATCTGATTGGCTTCCTACTAACCCCCTCAGCCAAACCACTCCATTTTAGATGTAAAATGTGAAATCTTGTTGGTTTCCAAAATTCCACTCCTCACCCTTCAAAAAAAAAAAAAAAAATCTCCATTTTAAAGACACCCCAGGACAATCTAATATTATTATTTCATGCCTGATCCCCATTAGACAACAGGAGAAACTTTGCTGGACTACAAGCTGCCAGAGGCGGCTTGGCATGACTTCCCGATGGAGCTTGCTTCTAACTTCAATGACTCGGCTGGACAAAATTATGAATACAGCATCCCTTCAAGAGCAGCGTTTTTTGCAAAGAACAAATTTCCTGTTTCTGATAGGGAGCGCAGAAAAGCCAAGTTTCACCTCGCCACAACTGCTCAGCATGCAACAGCCAGCCTGCCCGGGGCGCCCAGGCAGCTAATGGGTGATGCTTCAGGTGGTCGACCCGGACTTTAATCAACTGCTTCCAAAATCTCATCCAGCTTGCATCAATCTCATCAAACCAGCAGGCAAACAAGCCAAAGATAAAACATTTAATAAAGGGGAGAGGAGAAAGAAAGGAAGAATTAAATGTCTGTTTAACTCTGAAAATACAGGCTTGGTGCTTCTGAAAACAAAAATCATAAAAAAAAAAAAGAGACAAAACAAAACAGAAACCCTGCAGATAAAGAAGACCCCATCCCTCAAGGCCAGGCTTCAGTGACCACCTTGACTGCTCTTCCTTGGAGCCACCAAGGAGCTGTGAGGGTGGGAATGGTCTGGACACAACCCCTCAGGGATCCCTTATCCCACTGGCAAAGGGGGCGCAGCACAAAGCCCACGGTAGCACCTGCTGCGAGCAGAGTGAGGGGGGTGGTTGGGCCAAGACTCACCGTTGAGACCGTTGGGGATGCTCCGGTGATGAAGAGGCGCAGACAGGTCATCCATAGACCTCCGCATGGCCCCGGCCTTGCTGTCTCCAGGCTTGTGGTGGTGGAGGTGGTGATGATGGTGGTCAGGGCTTCCCGCGCTGCCCGTGCTGGAGGTGCTGCTGCCGTCCCCCACGTCCCTGGTGCCCGACCCGCCGTTGAGGTTGGTGAGGCTGGCCTGGCTGTCGATGGAGCTCCGCGAGCCGGCCCCACTCCGCTCCTCATCCAGCATGAGCACCATCTCCTTCAGCTCCACGTTCTCCCTCAGCAGGGTCTCCTGCCTTGCCTCCAGGTCCTTCAGCTTCTGCTGGTACATGCCCACCTCCTTCCACATCACGCTGGCCGTGTGCCTCCCGAAGCGCTGCCATTCCCTCGACAGCTTCTTGCCTTTCTGCCTGTCATCATCCAGGAAGCAGCAGAGCTCCCGCAGCTCCTGGTTATCGTCCTGCAACTTCTGGTTCACCTCCTTCAGGCCACGGATCTCGTGCAGGTGGAGCTGCAGCCGCCGGTTCACATCCTTCATTAAGTTGCCATGTTCCACCATTAAGTTCATCTTTTCATTCTCCACTTTCCTCAGTCTTTTCACCAGCTCCTCTTTGCTCCACCTCAGCATCTCCTCTTCCGAAATTTTGCTCAGGTCTTCCTTAGACCCTTCCAGGGAATTTTTTGCCATCATCTGTGCCTGGACAGTGTTCGTTCTTAAACACTAACAAATGTCTCAGGTTATTCGGGCTATTTTGTCCACCTGATTTCCTGGGACTAAAATCTACTGCAGCATCTTGGGGGAAAAATATAAAAAATAAAAAATTTACAGTTCTCGGCCGATCGCTGGACAAGGCAGAAGAGCAACACCAGCTTGCAAGATCTGCTGCCCTCCAGGCCCCATAATAAAAAAGCGACCCAGGAAAAAAACAAAAATACAATAAGATGAGACACCTCCCCCCCAGGGGCGGCAGCGGCTCAGGAGCAGCGCGCGGCAGCCCCGGCAATGAAGGGGATCGTCCAACTCACCCCGGGCGCAGC